>CM039612.1:40345749-41053465 GCA_022457205.1 Saccharum spontaneum
TTTCCTGGCACCGGACGCGGTCTTCGGGAACACCGGACGCGTCCGGTGTGTACTTAACCGCGCTAGGTTTCGGGCCTGATCACCGGACGCGGTCCTCGCGAGGACCGGACGCAGTGGTCAGCGACCGACACGTGTCATCGAGAGAGAACGCCCGTCGGACGCGATGCTGGACTTGATCGGCGAGTCCGGTGCGAGTCCAGTAAGGTCCAGAGAGGACCGGACGCGTCCCGGTCTTCAGGCATCGGACGCGGCCCCGCGTCCGGTGTGACTCCAGTAAGCTCCCTTGCACGTCGGACGCGTCCGGTGCTACCTGACCGGTGCGTCCGGTGGTTCGTTTCAAAAACGGGTTTTGACCGTTACGGAGGACCGGCGCGTCCGGTGCGTAGCACCGGCGCGTCCGGTGACCCCGTGTCAGGAATAACGGTTCGTTTTCTTTGAGGGGTGTATAAATACAACCCCTCCACCTCTTTTAGAGGTCTCTTGCTCATTCAAACATCTGAGAAAACCCTTTAGAGTGCAAGGGAGTGCAAGAGCTCTAGTGAGGATAGAGATTCGAGAATCAAAGTTTGTGATTCCTCACTAGTGATTCGAGAGTAGCAAGTGTGCATCCACCTCCTCATTTAGGCTCGTTGTGGTCAAGTGAGAGTTCTAGCTTGTTACTCTTGGTGATCGCCATCACCTAGACGGCTTGGTGGTGATTGGGAGTTTGGTGATCATCCGGCGGAGCTTGTGGATGACCCAACTCAAGTTGTGAGCGGTTTTGGGTGATTCGCCGCGACGGAGTGTCGAAGAATCAACCCGTAGAGAGCACTTGATCCTTGCGCGGATCAAGGGGGAGCGACAACCCTTGCGCGGGTGCTCCACGAGGACTAGTGGGGAGTGGCGACTCTCCGATACCTCGGAAAAACATCGCCGTGTTCCTTGCCCCTTTACATTCAAGCAATTACTTTCTCGTATTTACTTTCATTGCTTGTTTACATTCCTAGAATTGCCATGCTAGACTAGGATTGGAAACTAGGGTGCAAAACTGTTTAACGGTAGACTCTCTAGGAACACAAGTAGGCACTCGGGGTGAATTCCGGCTTATAGGATTTAATTCTTGCAATTAATTTTTAGAAAAGCCCAATTCACCCCCCCTCTTGGGCATCTTGATCCTTTCAATTGGTATCGGAGCCGTGTTGCTCCTAATTTAGGCTTTACCGCCTAGAGCAAGATGTCTAACGGGGAAGGACCACCTCCCACCTTTGAGGGGGATGATTTTCCATATTGGAAAATCCGGATGGAGGCGTATCTCGAAGCCATAGATGTTGGGTGTCTTAGAGCCGCAACCGAAGGGCTTCCCGCTATCAAGGATCCCGCAAACCCCACGGGGTGACGAGGAGAAGTACGACCGGTGGAATGCAAAGGCCAAAATGCACTCTACCGGGGCTTAGGCAAAGATATTTTCAATCGTGTGCGTAATGCAAAGAACGCTCATGATTTGTGGGAAAATCTTTGTGCTCTCCATGAGGGAACTAAGAGTGAGCGTGAGGAACGCTATCATATTGCTTTAAAGAAAATTAATTCTTTTGAGATGCTTCCCAAAGAAAGTGCTAATGAGATGTACACTCGCTTGAATGTTCTTGTAGAGGACCTCAATGCTCTTGGACTCACTCAAATGAGTCAATCGGATGTTGCAAGGCGGATCTTGAGTGTGCTTCCCGTTGAGAAGTATGGTCACATTGTCACCGTGCTTCATCAAAGTGATCTCTCCACCGCAACACCGACTCAAGTATTGGGGAAGATCAATGCGCATGAGATGTACATGCACATCACTCCGGAAGAGGGCTCATCATCTTCCAAGAAGAAAGACTTGGCCTTCAAAGCTAGCCATGACAAGAAGAAGAAGAAGGGCCAAGCCATGATCGTGCAAGAAAGCTCAAGTGAAAGTGATATCGATGATGAATCACTTGCACTCATGGTGAGGAAGACCACCAAGATGCTAAAGAAGCTTAACAAGAGTGGCATCAAGTTCGATGGCAAGAAAAAGAAATTTTTCACAAGTAGCAAGAGAAAGCCCATCTCGGAGATGGATTGCTACAATTGTGGTGAACTTGGCCATCTCGCTCATCAATGCCCTAGACCACCAAAAGACAAGTTCAAGAACAAGAACAAGGGCAAGAAGAATGATTCAAGTGATGAAGAAGATGAGAAGAAGAAGAACAAGCCATACAAGAAGAAGGATGGCAAGAAGAAGGAGTTTTACAAGAAGAAGAAGGGTGGAAAGGCTTATATTGTTGGTGATTGGCTCACCGACATTGAATCATCTTGTGGCTCCTCCGAAGATGAGAGCGATGATGAGAAAGAGAAGGTTGCCGCATTTGTGATGGGGCCATCATCTTCACCGACATCTTCACCACCACCTTCACCGCCCTCTTCACCATCATCGTCCACTACTCACCTATGCCTTATGGCCAAGGGTGAACGTAAGGTACAAATCATGATAGTGATGATGATGATGATAGTGATAGTGATGATGAATTTGATGCACCTTCTTATGATGAACTTGTAAAAAAACAAATACACTAAAATCATAAGAAGGACAAGAAGTGAAAATGATGACCTTCAAAATGAAAATGAATCACTCTCATCTAAGCTTGAAAATGCTCAAAAGACTAGTGGTGAGCTTAGAGATCAAAATGAAATTATGTCTTCCACTCTCAAGGAGCTCAAAACTTCTAACAAAGAGCTTAAAGATCAACATGATAAACTTGAGAAGAAGCATGATGAGCTCATCACTAGCCATAGCTCTCTAAAAGACAAGTACACCACATTAAAAATTGACTATGATAGTCTTGTGGTTGCAAATGAACTTGCTCTTGAAACACATGATGCTACTAACCATGTTGTTAAGTGTGATATAGCTACCTCATGTGATGATTTGATCATTGAAAGCATTGAGCAAGGTTCTAGTAGCAAAGGCAAGAGTGTGGTTGAGTCATGCAACCATAATGATTATGCCAAGATCAAGTGTGAGAATGAGAAGCTTGCAAATGAGAACAAGAAGCTCAAAGGTTTGATGGCTCTTGAGAAGCAAACAACAAATGAGTCACTCATTGAAGAGAACAAGAAGCTCAAGCAAGAAAAAGAGCATCTCAAGACCGGCCTAAGCAAGTTCACAAGAGGCCAATATTTGCAAAGTGAGCTCCTCATGAACACCGTGATGAAGATGGATAGAAGTGGTATTGGGTACTTGGCAAATCAAGAGAAGAAAGCAAAAGCTCAACAACAAAGCAAATCAAAGCCCAAGCCAAAGAGATGTGTTGAGTGTGGTCAAGAAGGTCATTTTGCTCATGAATGCAAAACTCCACCACCACAACCCTTGCCCAAGCATGCTAGACCCTTTGCCTTCAATGCTCATTATATGCTAAGGAAAGATTCATATGGAAAGATGAAAGTCATGTTTTTGGGTCCCCCAAACAAGAATAGGCCAAAGAAAATATGGGTTGCCAAGTCACTAGTTGAGAAAGTCAAGGGCCCCTCTCAAGTTTGGGTCCCTAAACAAAAAGCTTGATCTCTTGTGTGTAGGTGAACTACAAGACCGGTGGATCTCATTGGGTTATTGATAGTGGTTGCACTCAACATATGACCGGTGATCCTCGTATGTTCACCTCAATTGAAGAGAATGGGATATGTCAAGAGAAGATCACATTTGGAGATAATTCAAAGAGCAAAGTCAAGGGTATAGGCAAGATTGCAATATCAAATGATCACTCACTCTCAAATGTGCTCTATGTTGCTTCATTGAGTTTCAACTTGTTATCCGTTGGGCAACTTTGTGACCTTGGCTTCCAATGCTTGTTCACACCAAATGAAGTTGAAGTTTCAAAGATAGATGACAAGCAAGTGATATTCAAAGGCTTTAGATACAACAATCTTTATCTTGTTGACTTCACCTCCGAAGATGCAAATTTGATGACATGTTTGTTCACCAAGACCTCACTTGGTTGGCTTTGGCATAGGAGGCTTGCACATGTTGGAATGAGCACTCTCAACAAGCTATTGAAGAAAGAACTAGTAAGAGGATTGAAGGATGTGAAGTTTGAAAAGGACAAACCTTGTAGTGCATGTCAAGCCGGCAAACAAGTTGCAAACACTCATCCTACCAAGGCTTTCATGTCAACCTCAAGAGTGCTAGAACTTCTACACATGGATTTGTTTGGGCCTACAACATACAAGAGTTTGGGTGGTAATCTCTATTGTCTTGTGATAGTGGATGACTACTCAAGATACACATGGACTTTCTTCCTTCATGACAAATCCGAAGTGGCAAGTTGCTTCAAGAAGTTTGCAAAGAGAGCTCAAAATGAATTTGAAGTCAAGATAAAGAAGATTAGAAGTGACAATGGCAAAGAGTTTGACAACACCAACATAGAAGCTTATTGTGATGAAATTGGAATCAAGCATGAAGTTTCTTCAACCTACACTCCTCAACAAAATGGTGTAGTTGAGAGAAAGAACCGGACCTTGATCACCCTTGCAAGAACAATGCTAGATGAGTACAACACTCCCGAGAAGTTTTGGGCCGAGGCAATCAACACCGCATGCTATGCTTCAAATCGCCTCTTCCTCCAAAAGTTTCTTGGCAAGACCCCCTATGAGTTGCTTAATGGGAAGAAGCCGGACGTCTCATTCTTCCGGGTGTTTGGTTGCAAATGCTACATCTACAAGAAGCGTCAACACCTAGGGAAGTTTCAAAGACGTTGTGATATTGGTTTTCTTGTTGGTTACTCATCAAAGTCCAAAGCATATAGAGTATTTAACCATACCACCGGGTTGGTTGAAGAAACATATGATGTGGAATTTGATGAATCTAACGGCTCCCAAGGAGCAATTGAGAATTGTGATGATGTAGGTGATGAACCATTGAGGGAGGCCATGAAGAACATGCCGGTGGGAGACATCAAGCCAAAAGATGATGAAGACGATGTGCAAATCATTGATCCACCATCTTCATCACGTGTGCCTCAAGATGATGACAAGAATGAGAGAGTTGAAAATGAAGATACTTATGTCTCTCATGAACAAGCCGAGGCACAAGCACAAGATGTTGATGCTCCCCATCCACCTCCTCAAGTGGTTGATAGAAGAAACTCACCTCTACTTCAAGCTCATCCACAAGAACTCATCATAGGGAGTCCTACAAAGGGAGTAATGACTCGATCTCAAAAGCTAGCTTCTTTCGTTGAACATCACTCTTTTGTCTCTTGTGTTGAACCTAAGAATGTAGAAGAAGCTCTTCAAGATCCGGATTGGGTGAATGCCATGCATGAAGAATTGAACAACTTCACCCGCAATGAAGTATGGACACTTGAAGAGCATCCTAAAGGTGCAAGAGTCATTGGAACCAAGTGGGTGTTCCGAAACAAGCAAGATGACCAAGGCATAGTAGTGAGGAACAAGGCAAGACTAGTTGCAAAGGGGTTCTCTCAAGTTGAAGGCCTTGATTTTGGAGAGACCTTTGCACCCGTAGCAAGACTTGAAGCCATTCGTATCCTCCTTGCATATGCATCACATCATGATATGAAATTATATCAAATGGATGTGAAAAGTGCATTCTTAAATGGCTTTATTAATGAACTAGTCTATGTCAATCAACCTCCCGGGTTTGAAGACCCTAGATATCCTAATCATGTTTATAGGTTGTCCAAGGCGCTATATGGGCTCAAGCAAGCCCCTAGAGCGTGGTATGAGCGCCTTCGGGACTTCCTCATTGAGAAGGGCTTCACCATCGGGAAGGTCGACACCACACTATTCACCAAGAAGCTTAATGGGGAGATCTTCATTTGTCAAGTATATGTTGATGATATCATCTTCGGGTCAACAAATGAAGAATATTGCAAGGAGTTTGGTGAATTGATGTCGAAGGAGTTCGAGATGTCAATGATTGGTGAGCTCACATTCTTCCTTGGTTTTCAAGTCAAGCAAATGAGAGAAGGGATTTTCATCTCTCAAGAAAAGTATACCAAGGATCTTCTCAAAAGATTCAAGATGGAAGAATGCAAGCCAATCAAGACCCCAATGCCATCAAATGGACATCTCGACCTAGATGAGGGAGGTAAATCGGTTGATCAAACTCTCTACCGTTCTATGATTGGTAGCTTGTTGTACCTTACCGCATCTAGGCCCGATATCATGTTTAGTGTGTGCATGTGTGCTCGCTTTCAAGCGTGCCCTAAAGAACCTCACCTAAGTGCCGTAAAAAGAATCCTAAGATATCTTAAGCACACCCCAAGTATTGGTTTATGGTATCCCAAAGGAGCTAGATTCCAACTAGTTGGCTATTCCGATTCGGACTATGCCGGTTGCAAAATTGATAGAAAAAGCACATCCGGAGGGTGCCATTTACTTGGGAGATCTTTAGTATCTTGGTCATCTAAAAAGCAAAATAGTGTGGCTTTGTCCACCGCCGAGGCGGAATACATTGCCGCGGGGGCTTGTTGTGCACAAATCTTATATATGAAACAAACCCTCCTAGACTATGGAGTTGTTCTTGAAAAGGTGCCACTTTTATGTGACAATGAAAGTGCCGTTAAAATTGCCAACAATCCGGTACAACACTCTCGCACCAAGCACATTGATATCCGCCATCACTTTCTAAGAGATCACGTTGCTAAAAATGACATATCACTAGAAGGTGTACGAAGTGAAAATCAATTAGCGGATATCTTCACTAAACCTTTGGACGAGGCTACCTTTTGTAGGCTAAGAAGTGAACTTAATGTGCTTGATTCAAGTAACTTTAAAAAATGAGCGCGTGTTGTCCCTTGCATTGCATTGTATCATATGTCATGTCTACTTTATCGCAATGCATTTAGGGCTTGGCTAACACGGTTACGATAACCCTCCTTCGGAGGAGTGAAGAAGCCTAACCGTGGATCAAACTTGACAAGCAACCTAGCTTTACTTTATTGTATTGCATTGCATATGCATGGTTGTTTGTTTGTCGTTCTTTTTCGGTTTAGCTTTGAGCAACCGCTGTGTTCGTCCATGAATAGAGAGAGCTTTTGACGCTCCTTAAGGTCCGAAAACTCTATTGCATGGCCATACGTTGCTCCTCGGGTGTTTATTGCCTATTTTCGTAAAAACAATACTAGCCTAAGGCAAAATAATTTGAAAAGTTTGAGGGTTTGAGTGAGGTCACTCATATCGGGTTCCAATTGGTGTTTATTTGTGTCTCTTTGAATTGGAACTTGATTGGGAGAAGTCGCGTCGAAGTTCGGAACGAAGAAAGGCGAAAAACCGTGACAGGACGCTGCACCGGACGCAGTGCTGCTTCACCACCGCGTCCGGTCCCGGTGTCCACCTGCGCGTCCGGTTTTCCAGAAGAACAAGTCCAGATCTAGGCACCGGACGCTGCACCGGACGCGCCTCTGACCACCACCGCGTCCGGTCCCGGCTACCACCACCGCGTCCGGTGCTCCGCTATGAAATCCCGAGCACTCTGGCATCGGACTCTGATCGCGTCCGGTCTGTTCACACCGGACGCGTCCGGTGACTCCAGGAGCTTACTGGAGTGTCACCGGACGCTGCACCACCGCGTCCGGTGATTTTCACCACCGCGTCCGGTGCTTCTATACCGAGCGGATCTCGCCTCTTAAAACCGTACCGTTTCGTTTTTCTTTCTTCTTTAATCTGCTCGACGAATCCGCCGCCGCCTTTGCCTCTCCGGTCGCCGACTCGCCGGAATACTCCCTCGCCGCCGGAGCCGCATCGCCCTCCTTCCTCCTCTCCAGCAGATCCCGCTCCACCAGCCGCGCCGCGCCCTGCCCGCACGCCTCCTCGCGCAGCGCCCGCTTGAGCCCGCGCCTGCGCCTCCTCCGTGCGCCGCCGCTCCTGCTCGCCGCCGGCGAACTCCAGCCCACCGTGACTCTTCTCCAGCGCCTCATCAACTTCCTAGCGCCGGGCACCTCAATTCCTTCCTTCGGCCGAGCCATCGATTCTAGGGTTTACCCTAAACCCTAACCTAGGGTTTGTTCAACCCTAACCCCGGTAACGACTCGTTCTGTTTCCGATTTCATTTCAATTCCATTCTTTCAATTGTTAGGGCTTGTCGTTTGACCAAATCAATTCCTTGATTATCTCGTTGGTCGTTTCAGTGCTCGATCGCCGAATCTCGGGAATTCTCGCGACCTAGATCACCTCGTCCCTTCACCGTCGTCTCGTCGATCCGAGGTAGCTTAGCGTCGATTCCTTTCGTATCTTATGTGCTTGCTATCTAGGGTTTCGCATCTTTAGATATATATATATGCTTATTGTATATCTCCCTATTCCATACGTGCAGCGAGTCAGTCGGTGTGCCAGGTCTGATCTGTTTGCTAAATCCGAGGCCAAGCCTGCGGATACGGATTGAGGCCAAGCCTCTCGAGTGTCAGTTCATCATCTCACAGAGGCTTTCAGGCAGTCAGTCAGCATGGTGCGTTGCAAGAACGCCGGTGGTGGTCCAGGTGACGGGGACAACAGTCCTCCCCGTCGTGATGAGATTGCGCGAGGTAAGCGCGTCAAGATGATGGCAGTCAAGAAGAAGAGGAAGACTCTTTCAGATGCAGAGGTCGCTCAGGCTGTGGCAGACGCCGCAGAGCAGGCAGAGAGAGGTGGCAGACGCAGTGGATTACACATAGGCGAGCGTCGCTTTCATCTTGAAGGTCGACAGCTCGGTACTGAGGCCACTGAGGGCACTGAGACTACAGCACCGACAGAGCAGATGTCAGTCGATCCTCCCTCAGAGCAGACACAGACTACAGAGACTGCACCTGCTACTGAGGCTACCCAGACTGCTGAGGGTCCACAGGTCACTGAGGATACAGAGGAGCAGGCAGCTCAGTCTCCACCTCGTCGCCGCTCCACACGTGCTCGTTCACAGGTGACACCCAGGGCAGAGGGCCCACGTCGTGGAGCACGACCTCCTCCCAGGGTTAGAGGGTCACCCCCAGTTGTGCACTTGGACCTGAGGGGTGCGTCTTCACGTCAGGTGAAGAACTTGAGGTTTGTGGAGGTCAGCCGATGGTTTCCACCTGTCAGAGATCCCAGAGCGTCAGAGGGTTTCTATACACCACTCCAGGAGGATTTCTACAGGGCCCTAGTCGACAGTGGCATAGCTTTCAGACCCCAGAGGGTATGTCGACTAGAGGCATTGGTTGATATTGTGGGAGAGCAGCTCCGTCCTTACCTGTCCTATATGCCTGGATTGTCAGATCTACTTGGACGGACAGGTGCTTACTGCGGCACATGGGTCAGGGAGTTCTATGCTTCTTTGTGGATTGATCCTGCCCATGAGTTCATTCACTTCGCATTCAGAGGCCGCGACCACAGACTCTACAGCTCCAGAGCCCGTGAGCTCCTCAGACTACCTGCTTCTGACACGAGGATCCACCAGCTGTGCTATGGCTAGACTACACCTCCCAGACGCCCTCACGGCGGTTCAGTGCCACCCACCGACCTAGTCCGACCCTGTTTTCGCGAGCCTTTTGGCGAAGGGTCACGTCGTACACCTGCCAGCCTGACACCTCTAGCCCGAGTTCTGGATGCTATACTCAGACGCACTCTACTGCCCAGACTTGGTTACAGAGAGGGACTGACGAGGATGCAGCTTTGGGTTGTGTACCACCTCCTTACACAGCAGCAGTTTGATATCTGGGATCTCATCCTGAGTGAGATGGAGGACACCATTGCTGAGGGCTTCAAGGGTAACCGTCAGCTTCCTTATGCCCACTGGATTTGCTACATTATCAGATCTGCTATCCAGATGCCACCAGAGATCAGGGCAGAGATTGCCAACACTACTACTGCATTCCCTGATTATGACATCAGACAGCTATGGGCTTCAGTTACCAGAGAGCAGGCTCCAGCACCAGGACAGCGTGAGCGCCCTGAGGTTCCTGAGACAGCAGCTGAGCAGGACGCTAGAGTTGACGAGCTTGCCGAGGCAGAGCTCGCAGACCTTGACACTCAGCCTGCTGAGATACCTGAGGATGTTACTTCTGACAGCACCGATGAGGATTACCAGCCCATCCCCAGGTACCGGTCTCCTCGGTCTCACGACCACGAGGCCGGTGGATCTGGCTCAGCCTCCCGCTCAGACCCAGCCATGGTGGCTATACTTGAGAGGTTGACCCAGGCTCAGGAGCAGCAGCAGCAGCAGATACAGCGCCAGGCTCAGGATACAGCTGCCGCACTAGCACAGATACAGGCTCGCCAGGACGAGTTCCAGAGACAGCAGCTTGAGATTCAGAGGCAGCAGGTTGAGATGCAGCGACAGAGTCAGCAGCAGTACATGGACCTTCTGCGGCATCTCATCACAGTTGGGGTTCCTCCGCCTGCATCCATCATGGCTCCGGCTTTGCATTCCAGCGGTCCTTCTAGTCAGACACAGCCGAGCATACAGTTTACATCTCCACAGCAGCAGGTTCCCCAGTCGTTTCAGTCCCCGAGCTTCACACCTATACATACGGGGTTCACACCGTCAGACCAGACTCGCCCGCATATCCTGACAGGCACACCTATCGGTGACTTCAGTGCCACTTACAGCGAGTTGACTGGTCAGCCGACACCCTCGCATACGACTACGTTTCACACTTCGTCAGGGTTGTCAGCTTCAGATGCAGTTGTTCCACCAGCGACAGGGACTGGGACTACAGAGACCATCCCTTCTTCAGTTGCCTCGACAGATCCCCCAGCTACTGGCGCACTTCAGGCTCAGGTCACTCAGACAGATCCACTTGTTGCTACACAGTCAGTGCCTGTTCCAGCTCAGACCCAGACCGCTACGCAGCCACGAGCTTCTTCAGAGGGTCAGCCAGATAGCTCAGACTCTGAGGATTCGCTTCACTTCGTGATTACTCCGCGCACCTCGGCACCCGACACGACTCCGTCTGTCCCCCCGTCAGATTAGATTAGTTTTTGGCGCTTGATGCCAAAGGGGGAGAGAGAGTAGTTTCAGGGGGAGTTTGTTAGTGGTTTTTCGTTTTTTCGTGTGCTACATTCATGCATATCATGTTTATTTTTCAGCACTGCATTCGTGTGACATTGTCGTCGAGTCGTAAAACTTTGAGTCTTAATGTCTTATTCGTCACTGTGGTTAATATATGTCACCGTTTTAGCTATAGCTCTAAGGTTGTGCTTCCGTGCCTTACTCCGATTACTTATGAGCTATATCTTTTTGTGTACTAACGTTTTTTGTCTTATCTTATGAAGTACACTCTTTTGGCTTGGAGCACATAAGCAATTCCTAACTCTTTATGCTTATTGTCTACTGCTTATGTGAACCAAGCATGCTCGAAAACCTTCACTCTAATCCATTGAAACTTAGTGTTGTCATCAATCACCAAAAAGGGGGAGATTGAAAGCATCTAGGCCCCAAGGTTTGGTTTCGGTAATTAATGACAACACTTTATTACCATGACTAACGTGTGTTTTGCAGAAACATTTATAAGTTAGGTCATGGAGGTGATAACTGCTTTGAGCACTGTTGGCTTCGTGTCCCTTGGTGGAAATCGTTTCGGTTTTCAAAAGAGTGACGTCAAGATTAAGGACGGTTAGTTCCGGATGACGAAGTGTTGAGACACATTCGGAATAGTCGTTAGGATCTTCGTTTTTCTCTTTTGGCCGTACTATAAAGGGGGGCATGAATGGGTAGCTTGACCTAGGCGAGTCCTATGTTTAGGTGTGGTGCACACTTGTTAAACTTGGCGCTAGGCAACCCTAGATTAGCTCAAGGTGCAGTTAGAAGCAACTTGGTTGAAGTTGCGACGCGTTTCGACGAGTTTCGGGCTGTTTTCCTGGCACCGGACGCGGTCTTCGGGAACACCGGACGCGTCCGGTGTGTACTTAACCGCGCTAGGTTTCGGGCCTGATCACCGGACGCGGTCCTCGCGAGGACCGGACGCAGTGGTCAGCGACCGACACGTGTCATCGAGAGAGAACGCCCGTCGGACGCGATGCTGGACTTGATCGGCGAGTCCGGTGCGAGTCCAGTAAGGTCCAGAGAGGACCGGACGCGTCCGGTCTTCAGGCATCGGACGCGGCCCCGCGTCCGGTGTGACTCCAGTAAGCTCCCTTGCACGTCGGACGCGTCCGGTGCTACCTGACCGGTGCGTCCGGTGGTTCGTTTTCAAAAACGGGTTTTGACCGTTACGGAGGACCGGCGCGTCCGGTGCGTAGCACCGGCGCGTCCGGTGACCCCGTGTCAGGAATAACGGTTCGTTTTCTTTGAGGGGTGTATAAATACAACCCCTCCACCTCTTTTAGAGGTCTCTTGCTCATTCAAACATCTGAGAAAACCCTTTAGAGTGCAAGGGAGTGCAAGAGCTCTAGTGAGGATAGAGATTCGAGAATCAAAGTTTGTGATTCCTCACTAGTGATTCGAGAGTAGCAAGTGTGCATCCACCTCCTCATTTAGGCTCGTTGTGGTCAAGTGAGAGTTCTAGCTTGTTACTCTTGGTGATCGCCATCACCTAGACGGCTTGGTGGTGATTGGGAGTTTGGTGATCATCCGGCGGAGCTTGTGGATGACCCAACTCAAGTTGTGAGCGGTTTTGGGTGATTCGCCGCGACGGAGTGTCGAAGAATCAACCCGTAGAGAGCACTTGATCCTTGCGCGGATCAAGGGGGAGCGACACCCTTGCGCGGGTGCTCCAACGAGGACTAGTGGGGAGTGGCGACTCTCCGATACCTCGGAAAAACATCGCCGTGTTCCTTGCCCCTTTACATTCAAGCAATTACTTTCTCGTATTTACTTTCATTGCTTGTTTTACATTCCTAGAATTGCCATGCTAGACTAGGATTGGAAACTAGGGTGCAAAACTGTTTAACGGTAGACTCTCTAGGAACACAAGTAGGCACTCGGGGTGAATTCCGGCTTATAGGATTTAATTCTTGCAATTAATTTTTAGAAAAGCCCAATTCACCCCCCCTCTTGGGCATCTTGATCCTTTCACATTGGACTCCTGATATTTTTGTGCACGATTCAAGATCCATTGTGAATATTTTTTTTAAAAAAATAAAAATTCATAAATTTGAAATTTGAATCATGGCACGTGATGGCCGATTGGATGCATAGAATCAATTGTTAAGATGCATAAAATTTTTTTTTGCGCCGACATTGCATAGAAATTAGTAGCTGGATGAATAAAATTAACATTGTCACCATGTAAAAACCTCTCTGTGAGATGGATATTTCACTTAACAACCGTTATTGCCTCCACCAACATTATGTTTCCCACTATAGGGTGTATAACTGACATGGGAATAACACATAAAACATGGAGACCGCAAGCGTAAAACATGGAGATGATCTCGTCTTCTCCAAACTTTGAAATTTAAATCATGGCATGTGATGGCCAATTGGATGCATAAAGTCAATAGCCAAGATGTGTAGAAAAGTTTTTGGCGCCGATGTTGCATAGAACTTAAAATTTATAATTTTGTGCACTATGAGATAGAATTTCATCTATGAATAGATCTTGCGAGCGAGAGCATAGAAACATGGAGACGACCTCGTGTTTTTTAAAATTTGAAATTTAAATCATGACATGTAATGGCCGATTGAATGCATAGAATCACTAGTCAAGATGCGTAGGAAAGTTTTTGGTGTCGACGTTGAATAGAGATTACTGGTTGAATGAATAAAAATTAATTTTGTTACCGCATAAAAACATCTCCACATGGAGACAACCTTGTCGCATTTGAAATTTGAATCTTGGCACGTGATGGCCGATTAGGTGCATAGAATCGGTGGTCAAGAGTGTATAATTAACATTGGAACAATGCATAGAACATGGAGACCACACGCGTAAAACACGAAGGCGATTTCGTCTTCTCCAAAATTTAAATTTTGAATATAGCACAAGATGGACGATCGGATTCCTAGAATCAACGGTCAAAATGCGTAAAAACGTTTTTGGCACCGACAATTATTACAAATATTGTAATGGCCCTAACCCATGAACTACATCAAGATCACACAATGCCCCCGCTGCGCAAACTAAGAAAGTCGTGGACGTGACAAGCCATGTTCTATCTTCGAGCCACCGTTAACCTCTCACACCAAATGAAAGAATTCATTCCAGTCATCCTACATCACAACAATAGCATAGAAACATGTTTTAGTAGACATAGAAACCTTACGGCGATAAGACAGGAATAGAAACATATTTTAGCAGGCACAGAAACCTTACAACGACAAAAGAAAAGCATAGGACAACGTTTTAGCAAGCACAAAAACCCTACAGAGGTAAGAAAGGTATAAAACATCTGTGTGAACAGAATAGATACCACTCATAATTTTTATGCACCCAAAAAAATTTCTATGCATCTATCGAATTACAAGCTAGCAGCATCTCCAATTCCGCACGTTAAGAGAACAGGAGCAGTCCTAGCATGCTCCCCCTAAATCACCGAGTGGATGCAAACAAACATAGTAAGTACAAATCAAACATTTCACTCAAGTATAACGAACAACTTCTATACATAAATTCAAGGGACTGTTTACATTACCATCGAGTGAACCAAACACCATGATAGATTATACTATCAGTATTACATAAAAAATAATTACACAGAGGCATAAAAATTGAACAAACACATGAAGCATAGATACATCCAACTACAGCACCTCCAGCTACTTGTACACACGAAGCATAAAAATTCTGACATGCATGCGTCCACTTTAGTTTCTTTCGTTTTTTGTGATAATTCCTCAATGAAGCATCCGATTCAAAAACAATTTTCACCATTAAACTCCTGACATTTTTGTGCACGATTCAAGACCCATTGTGAATATATTTTCAATTTTTTAAAATTCATAAATTTAAAATTTAAATCGTGCCACATGATGGCCGATTGGATGCATATAGTCACAGGTCAAGATGCATACAAAAGGTTTGAGAAATATTGCATGTAATCACTAGTCAAGATGTATATAAAGGTTTAAAATTGATAAATTTAATATTTGAATCGTGCCACGTGATACCCGATTGGATGCATATAGTCATTTGAATCGTGCCATGTGATGGACTATTGATACATATAGTCACTGGTCAAGATGCATACAAAAGGTTTAAAAAAATTGCATAGTCACTAGTCAAAGATACATACAAAGGTTTAAAATTCATAAACCTATCCAGTCCAACCAACTGTCAGCAGGCCAGGTGCTGACGCGCGCAGACCCCTCCAGACACAGCAGATCGGACGCGTAAATTCCCAAGTCAGACTGCGTACAAACGTTTTTGTCACGACGATACATACAAACCAATGGTTGAGTGAATCAAAACTAGTTCGTTACCGCATAAAAACCTCTCCACAAGCTGGCTGTTCCACCTGACACGGGCTGACGCGAGCTAACACATGCTGACATGCACGCGTCCACTCTAATTTCGTCCGTTTTTTCACGATAATTACTCAACGAAGCATCCGATTCAAAAATGGTTTTCACAATTGAACTCCTGACATTTTTGTGCACGATTCAAGATTCATTGTGAATATATTTTAAATTTTTTTTTAAATTTATAATTTGAAATTTGAATCATGTCATGTGATGGCCAATTCGATACATATAGTCAATGGTCAAGATGCGTATAAAGGTTTTTGACACCGACGTTGCATAAACATTATTGGTTGAATGAATAAATAAATTTTCTTACTGCAGAAAAACCTCTCCATGAGATGACCATTTCATCGGACACCGTCACTATTGCCTCCACCATCTCAGTCCAGCCGTGCATAAAACATTATCACGAGTAAAGGACTAATTTTTGCTAGAAAATTTAAACTTTGAATCCTGGCTCATGATGGCCGATTGGATGCATAAAATCAAAGTCAAGATACAACAGAAATGTTTTGCCACCGACATTGTAAAGAAATTGATGATTGAATGAATATAAGTTAATTTTGCTACCGCATAAAAATCTCCCCACAATACATCTTTCCAATAAGAGGATGTATAATTAACATGGGGACAATGCATTCTACATTGGAGACCAAAAAGCATAAAACATGAAGACGATCTCATCTTCTTCGAAATTTGAAATTTTAAAAAACTAGCACATGATGGACAATCACATTCATAGAATCAATGATCAAAAGATACAACAATGTATGTCGAAGTGTAAATATAGTTGTTACAATATTGTATGTCGAAGTGTTACAATAATGCATAAAACAATGCTCCAATCATGTATAATTGTATCAAAGTGCGCAGACAACTGCTCCAATGATGTATACAGATTTTTTATAATAATGGCCCTATTCATCCGGCTTATAATCCGTACTTTTCAGCTTGTTTTTTCAGCCGGAACAATATTTTTCTCTCACAATAAATCAGCCAACAGTATTTTTTAGCCGGCTTATCAGCCTAGCCGAACGGGGCCAATATCAGCTACATCATCTTTTACTTTAACCCATTGACTATATCAAGATCTCAAATACACAGCCGCCTCAAGCGCCAAGCAAGTCATGGAATTCGTGGACGTCACATGTGTCAGCCACCATTGACATCTCACACCAAATAGGGAGGAATCCTTCCAACCACTCTCATCACAACAAAGGCATATAAACGTATTTTATCAGGCACAAAAACCTTACAACGACAAAAAAAAGGCATAGAAACATATTTTAGCACGCGCAAAAACATTACAGCAGGATGAAAAAGGCATTTAAATATGTTTGTGGGCACAACAATGTATAGAATCGTGTACAACAATGTATAGAACTGTGTAGAAATATACAGATAACTATTCCAACAATATATATCAGTGTTTTAACAATGCATAAAAGTGTGCTAAAAATGATTAAGCCAAATAGTTTGTAAACAACTGTGAATTGTAGGTCTACAATGCATAACAAATAGTGGCTAACATCCCTGCAAATAATCTAGTTCACAATTTGTATTCAAATCATAGACACATGGTCGCAAGGAAGCATAAAAAATTTAATACACAAGGTCTTGCGTGGTGCCATGTGTTCGACCTAACAGGTTTTGTGCGGTGGCCAAATGGCAATTGTGCATAGAAAAATAACATGAGAGATCACCTTTGTCGACAGATCCAGATGCGCACATGACCATGAAGCAGGTGGTCCTTCGTCAATAAACACACACCGACACCATGATGTTGCATAACCTGCAGCGGGCAATCGAAAAAAAATTCAACTAGAGAAAAAAATCAAACGAAATATATCATTTCCTAAGTATAAGACCCACAAATCAGAGCATAGAAATTTTATCTAGTTTTTTTATAAAGTTGCATTGACCATGCACAGAAGCTTGTGTATGCAAGCCTAGAAACAACTTGTCTCTAAATGTGCTCTAATAATGTATATAAACGTGCTCCGATAATGCATAGAAATTTACTCCAACAATGTATAAAAAAGAAGCATGAATAAACAATATGCAGTGAAAAGAAAAGAGAAAGCTTCTAGCTGGACAAGCTCCGATAATGCATCAAAAGTGCACCTGCAATGATAATGCATAAAAAGAACACCTGCAACGATATGCAGTAACGATAATGCATAGAATAGTACTCTAAGCATGTATAAATTTGTGTGGTTGTGCACTAGTCTCCGACAATATATACAAATTTGATGTAACAATGTATAGAATGCATATCAAGTAAAAGTTTAGCCATGCATAGCAATTTATGCATATAAGCATACAAGCACAAAAATTTGTATAGAAATAAGCTCAAAGAATGTATAGAGCCTGCATACAAACTCATTGCTGACGAGATTGCAAACTTTTATGCATAGATCAGCCCAAGATAGAGCATTAGCAATTCTAGTTGTTTACAAAACTCTGCATACAAACCAAGCATAAAAACTTTTACGCATTTAAGTTTGAAGCCTCTGCTAGCCTGCTGCTCAACGTGCCACAGAGCCTGCATTTAAGGCGGCTGAAGTATGCATAGAAACATGTTTTAGCATGCGCAGAAACCTATTCGTGAAATTAATGTCAGCTAGTTTAATGCAAAAATCATGGCCAAAAATCTAGAAAAAATTATAGCTTTTTGATTGAATTTGTGTTTCCCTTGCCGCCATTGACAAACACTAATTGCAACCAAGCAGAGTGTAAAACACAGTAGCACAAACACATGACTTTCTAGCACTAGTGACCGATATCCCTATAAAAAATCTAATTCATAATTTGTATTAAAATAATATAGACACACGGTCATAAGGAAGCATAAAAAAATTTACTCACAATGTCTTGCATGCTGCCAGACGTTCGACTTAGAAGGTTGTGTGTGGTGGCCATATTTACACTTGTGCATAAAAAATAACACGAGAGATCACCTTCGTCGGCAGATCCATATCACCGTACGGCATGGCAATGAAGCTCTCATCCAGGTTGCATAAAAAGAACGAACATCATCAATATACACGCATAAAAAGCAATGATAACATTCATACTAATTATGCACCAGCACGCAAGACTGTGATGCGGCATCTCCTGTAGCCAAAAATCAGAAGAAAATGTATAAAAATTCAGCCACAAGCAACACTGTTGGTAGCACAAAATCAATTACATGCACATGACTGAATTAGAATGGTAAACATTGATTACTTCCTGTAGCTGACAACGCAAGATTTAAAAGCAAGGCACGATCAAGCTTTGCACTAGCTGCTGGACAAGCTCCCTATTCACTGCCTGCAAGTGTTCGTCCAGCAATTCAGAAAAGCACGTGCACAGATGGAGGGGCTGCTCTCCAATCAGATGAAGGGCGAGCGGCTTCAGGTGATCTTCTCGGCTGCTGGCTCTGCCTGGGAATGGACTGGGATGCAGGGAGCATGAACCGAGCACTCCCGAGCGGATGAACAGGAAAACTGCGGAAACAAAATCAAACGAAAACTGACTCAGAACTCCATGAATCGATCTCAAACTTCGCATAGAGAGTCACAAAAGAGATAGTGGGCTATCCTGAAAGAATCATCGCCCAATTTCTACTCAAGCCATGGGAAATTTCATATCGATCCAAGAATAGTTTTCCCCCAAAATGAAAATCGGCTAGGATCTCGATGCACGAGTGGAATTAGCTCAAATCACTTGGGGATCTTGCTCATCACTGGATGAAGCTTCATCTGAACCAAACAAATTCCACAGAAAAACTCAAATCGAGCATGAATCAAAAAAGGGGAAGATGGGTGAACAGTAACTCGGGCAAGAACAAAACTCGAACGCCAGAAATTACAGCCGGGGATCACGTGGCTGGGGAAGGGGCACCGGGATGCTGAAGCTGCAGCCACTGCCCAGGATCTCGCCGGCACCACCGCTGGCCCAAGCTCGCCGCTGCCCACGCGAGCTGGATAGAGTGCCGCCGCCAGGGAAGGAGCACCGCTCGAGGCCGCAGCAGCGCGTCATGGATGAGGTGCCGTCGGCGCGCCATAACGTCGAGGAGGAGGGAGACTGCAGCGCAGCCAAGCGAGGTGCCAGGAGCCGCCGCCATCGCCGCAGTGGCCGTGGCTATCCTCAAAGGAGAGAGAAAAGTCGAATTCAAAATGAACGGGGAGAGAAAGGAGGGGGCTGAATGGAGAGAGATAAAGGATGAGGGCTGCGGGGACCACGTATTTTTCCTTTTTTTTTTTGACAGGAGCGGACCACATAGTGTGCCTGTCGGTTCGGTTGAACCATATAGCTACAGTTTGAGCTGGGGCTTCTATTAATTATTGGAAGCCTTAGGCCCTCAATAACATACCTATATATATATATATATATATATATATATATATATATATATATATATATATATATATATATATATATATATATATATATATACACCACTGTATAATAAGATGGTCTCTGGTTGAATGGAACCAACAAGAAGTTTAACTAGAGATTACTCATAGTTAATTTCTGACCAACGTTGACTTTAACTATGAGTTATTTAAGACGGATTTTTGTTTGTTTCTGCCCAACGGTGATGCAAATTAAAATCCTTAAGCATATTGTTAATACTGACCAACGTTGTTTTAACTTTATGCTTTAAGTACATCTTATATACAGCTTACTAATTGGGACATTATTTTTCTTCTTTTCTCAGTAAATTATGCAGACTATATAAGTAAAATAGAACCCCTAAGTTACACTAATTTTCCTACTTGAAACAATCAGGTGCTTGCCATTCTCAAGGAGCTGGACCTTGATTATGTGCTTCATGAGGAAAAACCACGTGCTCCTTCTCCTATTTGTGTGTACTATACTGAGAGGACGAAGGAGCACATCCCAAAATTAGAAAAATGGCAGAAATCCGATAGGATTGCCAAAATGATTATACAATGGTCGCTCTCAGTTAACATGATCAGGAGGTTCCTTTCTAATGAAAATAATAGGAAATTAAGTGCTAAGGAGCTTCACAACTTTATAAGAGCACACTTTAGAAAGGTTTTCCTTTTTGATAATTTACTTAATTCCTGTTATGATGGGATAAGTGGTCTGGGTAACAACGTTAAGAGCTTGTTTGATATGGCTTATGAGTTAAAGGCACTTGGATTAGATGTGTCTGATGAGTTTATGGTAAATTGCCTTATGAATTCTATGCCAGAAAACCATAATAAACATGCTCAAAATGACAAGCTTCCAATAGTCTGTAAATTTTGCAAGTTACCAAATTGATGATAAGTATAAGCATGGCTTCGAAAGACAGGTAACTAAGTTGTCTCATAAATTTACTTAAGATATTTCCCCAACATATGGTGGATTAACTAAGGTGCAATAATGCATATCTTAACTTCTCCTCAGGTCTTGCCAAACTAGGGGAGCAAGGGGAGCAAAGTCTAAGAAGCCATTAATGGAATAAAGATGAAGTCGAGCCTTGGAGCTTCGCATTAGATTTGTTCTAAATTTAGTACTTAATGATGCTAAGTCATCTTAGTTTGAGATATTTTGTATTTTGAACAAATGCAAATTTATTCCATCATGATTTATCTTATTATGAGTTTTCTTTATGTCAGTTTTATCTTTAAGTTAATCATTACTCAAGACAATGAGACCTTGTCGAAATTGTGTCACTACAGTTTAAGCCACATTTCGAAGGGGAGAATAGACTGTCTCATTAGGAAAGAGATGCTATATTCAAATAAGACTATAAAGCATGGGATTTGAGAAATGAAATTAAAAAAAACATACTAATTTTGTCCCTTAACCCAACATGAGTCTCTAATTGAAGTATAGCTTGCTTTCGCTATTTCTGGCCAACGCTGATTAGTGTTTGCATGTCCACCAAGTTTCTTGTTCTAGTTTATTCTGGCCAATGCTGATTAGACTAGTTCATAGAGCTTGTTTTGGGAGACTTATATGCCTTATATTTGTCATTCTGGCCAACGCTGATTCATGAATATTTGACCATAAAAGTTTTATTGGGCAAAACCTCAGCAAGACATAAGTACAGTCTAGCTAAGGATAAGAAATGAGATTCTAAGTAAATGAGCTGTCCATATGGCACCCTGATTATGTTTCTGGAGAATACAAAAATCAGTAGGAGCAAAATCCAAGGGATTGTGTTTCTACTGTTATAACTATTTCGCTAAGTTAAAATGTAATGAACGTGTTCCTAGAGAATGCAAAAATCAGTGGGAGCTAGTGGGAGTTCATAATGGAGGAAGATTAAATCTTGGAGAGATACATGCTTAGTTCTCTGTATCAATGACTCAAGAAGACATAAATATCTCAGTTTGTGCCATAAGTCATTAGTATACCTCCATTTAAATTACTACAATTTCTATTATGGATTTTCACGAGTCAATTAGTGTGCCACAACAAATATATGTAGCAACCATTAATTGATAATTAGGCACATAAGTAAACCTCTGTTGTTATTACACTGCTTGTGATCCATGATGATCACATCAGAAGAGAAATTTTGTTATTCTAAACTAAGCAATTTTATGAGCTTAGGTCCATAAGTATATATAAAGTGTGAGTGTTAATAAGTTTCCTGATGAAGTCAAACCAGTAGACTATAAAAAGGGTTTACAATTCTAAGCGTGACTTAAAGGGAGTTTTAAAAGATTTAAACTAAGAACATAGCCCACTATGGTTTAGAATTTCATTAAGTGGACATTATGTTTTTTTTTAAAAAAAGGTGGAAAAGGTTATTATCCTAATACTCTACATGGGTGAAGTTGAGTTACGTGGCAATAGGAATGTCACATAAGAGTTTTCTACTCACCTAAATTTTTTTTAATATGATGTATTTTGATGAAGCCTCTGAGTTTTTGGCTATTAAGATACACATTACAGGACCAAATGAGTACTAGAATTATCATGAAAAGCATATCAACTATATGCATAAGTGATAGAGTTTGAAATGCCATGCTTGTCTATTCACATAATGCAGATTGCATAATGCATTAAGTTTAATTATTCTAAATATTCTAAAAAAAGGTTAATAACAGTTGAAGAGGAAGACGTTCCATATGCTTCGACGGTCATTAACTTCAAGAATGCTCAAGTCAATACTAGTCTAGACTTGGCATTGTGATACTTGGTAAAAAAAATATTAATCCAGAATAGGTCCACTGGAAGGTGCTGCAGAATTTTAAGTTATTGATGAGGCACCAAAAGAATTATCATGTCACTTATAAGAATTAAGAATTATTCAATTGCCAATTCTCTTGAGTAGATATAAGAAAGTGCACAATTAGATTATACCTACTCTTGTAGAAAAGGACAAATTTATTGAAAGCTCCAAATGTAATTAGTATTAAAATGAGCTCAATTAGTGACATGAATATGACAGGCCATGCGGCTTAAGAGATATTATCCCAAAATTGAGTATTAACATACTGCTATAAGTCTACAGTTGAGTTGCAGTATTATTTCGAGTAACGACAGACATCAAATGCTGATGCCAAGCACATTGATTAAAATGTTGTGAAAGAAAAAAACCTAGAATCAAGTTATTAAGCTTAAGAAAATATAACAAGAACTAAGTTGATGCTAGCATGTTTGATTATTTGAGGCTTAATACTTATCCCATTTATGAGCGCGCAAATATATTTGGGTTTTTTAGTTTAGAGTCTCTGACTTGATTCCTGTTAATAGGGCCATGTACTCCCAATAAGTAATAAGCGTTCTAACAATGTATCACAGTAAACTATGGGTAATGGGGTCCCAGTGGCGATTAATGCTACTGATGACGTATTGGTCTGGTCTTGCTGTAGTACTGAGTGCGAACATAAGTGTAAGGCGAACATTAGTTGCATAATTGCATTAGCCGTTCGATCAAGTGGGAGAATGTTGGAATGTGATCGGTTCAGCTAATGCCGAACTTAATTACAAGATTAATTAAGCGTTAAGCTTAATGGTCCACCCACTCATTATTTATTTACAACTAAATAAGAACTGCCGTGATCGGCGGCAACCTTTAGAATTCTAAGGGTTCGGCCCCCTGGCCCACAGCGTGATTATAAATAAGAGAGACGCCTCTGGCGTCATGACGATCTCTTCCATATGACTTTTCACATAACCGATCACTTAGGCGCTGGAGGGTTCAGGAAGGCCGTCTACCCACGTCCATCCAGGTATTGCTAGATCTTCATCACGTTCTTCGCCAACTAGGAGCATCAAGCCCCGATCTGGTGAAGACTAAGATCTACTTCATCTACATCAACTTCATCACATCTCCAGCGACACAGATGGCGTCAACAGGCTCTGGTTAGTATCTGAGATTAATTTCCGCATTAAGATGAGTTAGTGATCATGTTTAGGCTAAGTTAAAATCCTGTTAATCTAAATTCTAATTCAACAGGAAGGACCATAGTGAAGTTGGTATTCCTATCATCCTAGGCTATTTCTCAGTTTCTCACCCAACACAATAACACTACAGCAAAAAAAAAAAGATCAACTGATTCTTCTTTCCACCCTATTGTGCCAAGCCATCCAGGGAAATATTTGCACTACACTTTATCTGAACTGTCCATAAAAATTCATTTTCTGCGATTCATTGTCAGCAATAGAAAACAGATAGTTAGGATCAAATTCATGTCTCCTCTTGCTCAGGTTAACCCAGCTAAGCAAGTTATCATTAGCTAAATGTTACAGAAATACTCCTCTTGTTGCTTGAATTTTTTAGTGACCTGCTTGTGACAAAATTGTTAGGTGTTGGACATTAAATGGCGAATACACACCCAAAAGTGTGTATCTTTTTCTGATTCATGGGCAGTTTCAGTAGGATGAGGGTTAGTCCGATTTGGCGAGCCAAGGCAGAACCAAAGGCCTGATTCTTTGCATGGACCTTGTTGCACAATAAGATTTTAACAGTGGATAATCCTCGGAGGAAGGGTGGCGACATAACAGTTCGTGCCCACTCTGTAGCTTGGGGATACACAGTAAAAATGCAGGTTACTTCTTGGTTGGTTGAACTTGGATGCCCTCGGGAACAGAATCAGTGTGGCATAATTTACAAATGTTGCCAAAAATGGATATCAGATCGAAAAATCACAATGTTGTGAGTTTAACAGTCTTTTAGTCTATTTTTGGTGGAACTTTTGGAACGAGCGGAATACAAGGATATTTTTTCAACAAGAAGCTAAACAGACACTTAGGTAGCTTTTCTGATCTCGGTGTTAGTCTCGCATGGTCGGTGTCTTACCAGGATGATTAGTCTTGTTGCTTCCTTTTGTTTTCTAGGGTTGTGTTTTCTTTTGGCTTCCAGCAATCAGGGTGTTGCCCTCTTTGATTTGTTAGTACTTGTGAAGATTGTGTGGATTTTGAACCCCGTAGTGTGTTCTGGAGATGGTGTGGTACTGCGGTGGTAGTTGTACTTTATTCTCTGTTTTTGTTTTTTATTTGAGTTTTCTATCTACTAATAATGTACTGGCAAATCTCTAGTGACCTTTCGGAAAAAATAACAAATACAAAGGGAAAAACAGAACTGGTTCCTTTGACTTAAGCCACTGGTGATTGCTGACAGGAGGACCCCGCACCCAGTGTACCCACATGTCAGCAACAACACCAGGGGAGGTTACATTAGATGATCTCTTTCTAGGGGAAAACAGTATTCTGTATTCATCCCAGTGAAAACTTACTGCTGCTCGTACGTACTGGAGGGATGGCTAACTCGAGCTCCACATAGAAAGTTTCATTCAAGTAAAAATATGCTGCCTGCAGAAGGGCACAGAAAAACACTAAGAACCCATAGAAAATGCACAAGACAATGGTTAGATAGTAAGGAGATCATATAATTATTTCTTGAGTCATGTGAAATGAAGTCAATTATATGTTCTCTTTGCTAGTCACTACAGTAGACAAGTTCTGGCCCGAGGCACCTAGCCAAAATTTAGGCCTGGTTTAGTTCCCAAAAATTTTTGCCTCCACCCATCACATCGAATGTTTGGACACATGCACAGAGTACTAAACGTAGACGAAAAAAAACTAATTGCACAGTTCTCGGGGAAATCGTGAGACAAATCTTTTAAGCCTAATTAGTCCATGAAAAGCCTTAAGTGCTACAGTAACCAACATGTGCTAATGATGGATTAATTAGTATCATTAGATTCGTCTTGCAGTTTCCTGACGGGTTCTGTAATTTGTTTTTTTTATTAGTATCCAAAAACCCCTCCCGACATCCTTCCGACACATCCTATATGACACTTAAAAATTTTCTTTTCGCGAACTAAACGCAGCCTTATTCTACAATAGGGATTTGTTGCGGTATTCATCCAAATGACTATGAGCCGTTCATATATTTTGATCAGACGGTTATGATTACTTGTTACCTCCTAAGAGGCAATATATATATTTATTTGAACTATTACCTCCTGTTAGGTAATAGGTGTACCGTAGCATTGTCCTCTACAATAACAATCAAGTATGACCACACAACAAGCTAGAATTGTTGCATTATGGTTTGTTCAAAAGTATCTTTTTTTTTTTACCATTTGGACTCATAGAACAACATAAGAAGGTTTCAATCGCCTAGATTGCTAGAGATGACCTCTTAGTTACAATTCCTCATTTAAATGTTACAGCCGGAGCTCAAATGGAGTAGTTGTGTGCGACACGGTCTTCATGCAGGACACAACCTATATCCTAGGCCAAACAAGCAAGATGAGAAGGCCACATCAACAATGAGGACGATTACCACAATACCAGAACAGTTAGGCAGAAAGGACCCAGTAAAGAACAACTTTTGATATAGGGTTTAGAAGTTTACATGTTCTGAAGTAATAATGTGCATAAAAGTTCAGTGAATCAGTGATCAAAACCAAATCATATGGCGTGATAATACACACGATAATTTTTCAGCGCTTACATCTTGCAACCAAAGGAGCGCCTCAGGAGTCCAGCGCTTCACTTGGCTCGAGCAGGATTCAGTGATCTCCTTCACCTGCAAGTTTTACCAAGAGAAGCAAATTAAAGGCTCCAAACAGAGAGCCTGCACCACAAATCTTTCGTTAAGGAGAGGGTAAGCGAGTGGTGTAGGCTTCTGTGCACCCACCAGACGGACAAAGGGAGCAAAGGGAGTGTACAGCTCGGCGGTGGCTTTGTGGAGCTTCTTGATCTGCCACCAGACTCGACGCAGCTTCTTCGGCTTCTTCTGCCGCCTCGTAGCCCCTGCTTGTCCCAAGAACACAACCCAAAGTGAATAGCAGATGCGACGAATAGCACCCCTACTTGTTCTTGTTCATGAACACAGCCTTGCTGCGTCTCGAACCTATCGCACCAAAAATCCACTTTTTGGACGGCATTTCTGACCCAATGCCGGCGATAACGATGGGGGGCAAAATCCTCTATCGTACCCTACAGTACAGTACTTGCGCTCAGGTTGACAGGTTGCACGAATCTCGCAAAGAAGACAACGAAACAGGAACGAGTATCTAAAACGACGGCGGAAGTAGCATCAGCCATCAGGGATGATGGATTGTTCATGGTGATGTGGGGGTGGAGAAGCGTTTGCTCGCGAGGCGAGGTCAGGGCCTATACCTGGCTTCGACGGCGGCGGTGCCCCGTCAGGGCAGCTCTCGCCCTGGAGCTCTTGCTCCACCTTGATCCGATTCTTCTTGGGAGCCATAGCGGTGGGCGGTGGTTCGACTGTTGTCTCCTTCAGCGGCGAGGTGAAGCACAAGGTCACGCACGGAGGCTGGGCATTCGGGTTACCTTTGTCGGGTCAGGTAGTTTGGAAATTCAGTATTAAAAATTACTATCTGATTTTTTTTTCTTGAAAAAATATTATTTAAAATTTCGGGTATCCGAGAATTTAGGTTTGGGTTTAAGTTTTATCTGATATATCTGAAATTGACAAAATCAACCATTTTAGAAAAATTCAAGTACTATTTTAAAGCAATAAATAATAGTCCTATAAATCACATTATGTCTTCATATCAATTACCAACAAATCAATTGTCAAGTTAGCATAAATCTACATTAATTCATACCAAATAATATATTTATATGACATTAAAATGCTTTATGTCTTTGTATTAGGAATAGAAGAGCAAATATTTGAGATATTTTGGGTAATTTGGGTAGTTCGGGTAACGGAAAAATTTACCCGAATTACCTAAACTAATTTCAAGTTTTTACGATCACTATCCGAAACTGTGATAGGGTATTTCGGATTTGGGTACTTCAGATCTAGGTTCTGATAATTTAGGTTCGAAAGTTGAGTATCAGATATTTTGCCCACCCTTACACGGCAATGGCTTCCACAGGAAGATCCCGTGTCCACGGCAGGGCGGGTAGCAGTGTAGGTGTAGGCGTGTGGCTAGGCCTGGATACCGAGCTGGCTCGGTTCGTTTGGGCTCGGCTCGTTCTGGCTCGTTAAGATAACGAGCCAGCTCGGCTCGGCTCGTTATCCTAACGAGCCAGAAAGCCAGCTCGGCTCGGCTCGTTAAAAGCTCGAGCTGGCTCGTTAAGCTCGCGAGCCAGGTATAAAAAATACACAAAATATAATATTTGTATTTATTTAAAGTTTGAGAATAATAATAATACAAAAGAAATGCATCTAGACCAGTTACCAGTCAATTTATAGGGTCTAGACCAGTTACTAGTCAATTGTAAAGTACAAGACATGAAGTAATACAAAAACTAATACAAGTTTTGATACTTTTTTTCCTGAAAGCTTAGCTCGTTTAGCTCGCGAGCGGCTCGCGAGCTGGCTCGAGTTGGCTCGTTATAGCTAACGAGCTAAAATCTTGGCTCGGCTCGGCTCGTTATCGTAACGAGCCGAGCCGAGCTGAGTCGAGCCAGCCACGAGCCGAGCGAGCTAACGAGCTTCGAGTTTTTCGTCCAGCCTTACGTGTGGCACAGAGCAAGCTTACTGTTCGAAACGTCATGCCAGGGGGAAATAAACCGCTTGATGAATACAGTAGTCAAATGCTTGATATTTTCTCGCACCCAACAGGAAATCCCTGCTCCGGCTGGCCTTTCCGGCTACTTGCAAGTTGCAAGTCCCACCTCCGTCTCACAAAAAAATAGCATAGCGTCATATTTTAATGCCTTGTATTTAACCAATTAATTATGACATTTTATTTAAAACATACTTTCATATATCTTTGATTTTATAAGACCACAATTTTATGATGTGGCCTTGTTCTGCAGCACTACGTCAGCAGTACATTTTAGTGAATGAACAGTGCTTTTCTTTCACAATATTTCAACGTAAACCAAATTTCAGCGAAACGAACAGGGTATGCAAACATGTCTTAAATTGTTTGTGTTTAATAGAGTTCATTCCGTGCTTTCTTACAAAAAAAACAAACTATAAAAAAACTGCCAAACAAGGTCTAAAATGCCTCACCATGAAAAACAACTCAAATAAAATTCTACGAAAAAACTTATTATGAAGCCCAAGTTGAGCCCTTATCTTACTACCTTGAGCTTCCAACCCAGGTGCATCCTACAAGAACCTCATTCGTCTAAAAATAAGAAACTCCTTTATCGTAAGCCTTGGCTTGTACTCTCTCTAATCTATCGTCGCGAATTGCATCTTTATCGACCCAACTCTTGACCTAAATGGCTATCTTAGTGTTACGCTCGACCTTCTAAATCCCTCATTTGTACTTCAAAAAGAAAGCAACGTACCAAGTTTGAAATGAGCACAGTCGTATGACAAAAACAAGGACAATAAAAGATGTTTATTAAGGAAGCTCTTTTAGCCCCTTTTAGCCCACCTTGAGGGGCTAATGGACTAATGGGGGCTAAAAATTAGTTCTCTTCTTTTAACCCACCTGTTTGGTTCCCCAAAGGCTAAAAAGTAGACTAAAAGTTAAGGGCTAAAGTTTAGCCCATGGAACCAAATAAGCCCTAAGCATATACCCCATGTTCGGCTGAGCTTATCAGCAAGGCTTATCAGCCGTGGAACAGTGTTTTTCTCTCACAGCAAATCAGCCACAGCCGGCTTATAAGCCAAAAAAACAGCCTGCCGAACAGGGCCATAGTTGATCTAAGTGTATGGATCCCCACACAAAAAGTTTAGTCCCAGTCACATCGAATGTTTGGTTACTAATTAGGAATATTAAATATTGACTGATTACAAAACTAATTGCACAGATAGAGGTTAATTTGCGAGACGAATCTATTAAGCCTAATTATTCCATGATTTAACAATATGGTGCTATAGTAAACATGTGTTAATGATGGATTAATTAGACTTAATAGATTCGTCTCGTGAAATTAGCATCCATCTATGTAATTAGTTTTTATAATTAACTTATGTTTAGTCTTCTTAATTAGTATCTGGACATTCAATATGACAAGGACTAAGTCCCAGGATCCAAACACCCTCCTAATAAGATTAGCGACTATTTAATTTGCGCGTCCTCTTTTTAGTTGCCTTTTGAGGTTTGTTTTCCACATAGGCTAAAACTGTAAGATTGAAATGTTTACATGCATAATTTATGCATTGACCTGAATGGCTGAATAAAATCTATGTTTCTAAAAAGTTATTAATTGAGGCTCGCACGAATGCTACGTGGCAAATGGCAGGCCCAGGGGCGCACGCTGCTGTTTATGTGTGGGCTGGGCTGGAAACCACGGTTTGAGACCGTTTAGAGGAAGGTTTGGGCCAAAAATGTTGATGGGTTGGATTGGTTTGGGCCTTTGGGGTGGACTGGTGGTGTGGGTCGGGTAGTAAGTCCTGTATTGATTATGGCCCATTAAGCATGTCTATATAATGCCTCTGGTGCTAAACCCTACCGAGCCGCCCATTTGCGCCGCCGCTTGCTTGCCGCAGCCCTTCGCACCGCCGCCCCTTCCCGTCGTCGCCAGCGGCTGCTCGATCCGATGGCTCCCACGAAGAAGTCGGTATGAACCCCATGCGACCTCCGCCGGTTCTCTGTTCCTTCCATTTCGAGGTGAATTTTCCTGTGATGGTGATTGGGTTCCCCGATGGTTTCGATCTGTGCAGAAGAAGAGCACAGAGAGCATCAACAACAAGCTGCAGCTGGTGATGAAGAGCGGCAAGTACACCCTGGGGTACAAGACCGTCCTCAAGACGCTGCGCAACTCCAAGGGTATCGATCCTATTTCTTCTCTAAGCGTTGCCTTTCCGTTTCCTTTTGATAGATCCGAATGGCATGTTGGACCGTATGGATTTGTAGTAATAGTGTGGTTGTCTGCCTATAGAATTTATATCTGTCGTGTTATGAAACGAATTGGCTTATGTTTTCGTGGATTGTGGTACTTATTGATGTATGATGATCTATGGTACTTTTTGCGATATGTAAAGGTCATGGCCACTTTGGCTAGTGGCAACTAGTTTCTTCCAGCTAAATATTTTAAAGAATGTGCTTTATTTTTGGTCTGTGTAGGAATTAACACGTAGATGTACCTACACCTACGGTTTTGTTTTAGGTAGTTCTCTGTAAGGCCTTAGAGTTTGGACTAAGGTTTGTAACAATGGGACTGAAGTTTTCCTCTTTGGCTTCCTTTTATCCCTGCCTTAGAGATGAATACAGTACCCTAGAACAATGCCAGCTTTCCATGATAGAGTTCTTTTTTATTTCTTCATATCTGGAGGACAACTGGAGGCTGCAACAATGTTGTTTTCACGTTTTTTAGTAGGGTTATTTCTTTTTGTTAATTGTCTGTTTTGGTTCGTTCCATTATGTCTGAACAGTGAACGTGGTTCAATTTGCAAAATATTAGTGAGGCTTTAGCTTTATACAACTGTTGTATTGTTGCGTAGTTTATGAATGGGGCTGGAGTTTGGCTCTTTGGCTTTATTTTCTGTGCCTTTGAGATGAATGCAGCGCCCTAGAACAAAGCCAGCCTCCTGATTAAAGTTCTTGATTTATTCTAAACCTGGAATACAATTGGAGGTTGAAATATTTGCTTGCTTAGTACACCAAAAGTGGTTCAAGTATGTTTGAGTGATGGGGTCGTCTCAGCATGCAGAATACTGACGAAATGTTTAATGTAGTGTTAATAATGATTTGTATATATTTGCTGTGTCCTGCCTCATCATAGTTCACATTTTTCTGGAACTTTCAATGTTGTTGAATCTTTCAGATTTGCTTGCTAATTATTACGTGGCTTCCCGTTAACATTGTGCAAACATTATTGTTTTGACACCTGGGAACACTTGAGAAAAGGTGGTGTTGGCTTTCGAGTACATATGATTTTGAGCTCTTACAGTCTGATGTCTCTATTCAGGAAAGCTGATCATTATCGCGAACAACTGCCCTCCACTTAGGAAGTCTGAGATTGAGTACTATGCTATGCTGGCCAAAGTTAGCGTGCACCATTTCCATGGAAGTAAGACCACCTTCATCCTTTCAGGATTATCTATTGCAAGTTCTGTTTATTTTTAGTTATTTGGAGTTGTACTTGGCACCACTCATTTAATCGACTAAGATTGGCGTTGTAAATTTTGCTAGTATATGCGTTAACCCATTGTTTTGTTTGACATTTCAGACAACGTTGATCTTGGCACTGCCTGCGGCAAGTACTATAGGGTGTGCTGCCTCAGTATCATTGACCCAGGTTTGTTTCTGTTAAATTGTCATTATCTTCTTCCGCTTGAAACTGTCACTGAACAATTGTTACCTCCTGTAATGTCTGCGCCAGGTGACTCGGACATCATCAGCACCACCCCAGGCACCCAGTGAGTGAAGAAGAGCCAGGAGCTTCGCATGTCACTAGTTGAGATGAGATATAGGGCTCAGACTTCCGCTGCAAGCCCTATAGCCATTTCTTTTTTTATCTTTTAGTTATATTATTTTGCTATCATGTGTCCATCTACCATACTGTGATACTGATAATACCTCGTATGGCTGCTATGTAATGTAAGGCATATCCATCTTGTTTGATGAGATCGTTATATTTATTCCGTTGGCTCATGTTGATGTGGATCAGATCAGATCAGTCTATGCGTTGATGAGCTGCCTGGTGATGCAGTTTGTCTGGATGCGTCGCTTGCTAAGCTTGGAATGATTCGTTGGTCGCCTGGACTGGTTTTGCATCTGGAGGTGCTTCTCCGATGCATTGCTGTAACCGTAACTGCATAATATTCGTTGCTTCTGCTTCGCTGTGCCTTATTAATGCGCTTTTAGCATTCTCTGCGACGTACAGGTACAGTACGTTATGCTACGTTTTTTCGTACAAACTTCAGTGGAAGCCTACGTTGGCCCTGCCCTCAGTCATTGAGGCCAACGTAGGCAGCCAGAAGCTGGCATCAGTAAAAAGGTCACAGTCCACCTAGATTGAAAGGATTGGGATGTCAATCTCCATAACGCAAGCAAAGCTTCAACTTTAATTTACGCAGAACACTGTCTTTCTGTCTGTCCTCTTGTCAGACCAAAACCTGTGATGGGGCTTCCATTTTCAGCCTCCAACGCTCGCCTCGGAGATGACTTCAGCTTTACGTCAGACCAAGCATATGCTGCTCCTACAGGAGCCCCTAACACCCTGCGGAGCTGCTGTTTGCGCTGAATTGGCTGGTTGGTGCGGACGTGGAAGTCGGGGTTAACAGCAAAGCTGTAGCGATGGGGGTGGCCTGATGCACGAGAACAGGTCAAAACCGTCGAGCACACAGGTTAGGTTAGCCTTTCCAGGTACCCTCTCTCTATCTCTCTCTATAAGTTTTTCGGGTTTTGACACGCTGTGGACTGGTAGTCTGGAATGGAAACGGAAGCGGGAGAAGTTGACCTTGGCCTTGTTTAGTTCCCCAAACTGAGGAGGGCAAAATTACTGTTCTACACTGTAGCATTTTTGTTTTTATTTGATAATAATTGTCCTTGATTAATTAGGCTTAAAATGTTCATCTCGCAAAGTACAACAAACTGTGTAATTAGTTTTTGATTTCATCTACATTTAATACTCCATGCATTTACCGGTATTTTGATGTGACGGGGAATCTTCTTTTTGCATAGTGAAATTTGGACCCTAATTTGGGGAACTAAACCAGGCCCTTTTCGAAAGCTCTAGCAGCCATCACAGGTCCACACCTCCCACGCCACAAATTGCTACGCGGACCTGGTTAGCTCACCAACAAATTCTTCTCTTAATCAATCAACACTCAGGTACACCAAAAATAACATACTACTCCTATAGATCCCAAAGAAAACATCACGAAAAAATAACGCACGAAACCAAAGATCTCCATCCTTCTTCACATGTAAAACCAAAATTATTTATATATTTTCATCCTTATTAAACGAAAAATGAAAAATGGCATGAGATCAAATTCTTCGTCATCCAAATTCATTAGCCTTTTTTTGGGGGGGGGGGGGGTAAATTATATATTGCTACTAATTCTTTACACGAGCGAGTAAACGTCGTAGACAAAAACACCTCAGCAATCCCGTGCACTAGCGGGAGCTGTTTAGGTCGGTATCTCCTCCATAAACCAGCCTCCCAACCGAACCGGACCTGCCACGTAGGCGGGCTCCAACGCATTCCCGCTGCCGCCAGCCACTCACGTCCCGCCGCGTGGCGCGCGTGCGTGGAATTATTTTCCTAATAAATCCCACCATTACCGCGTCCACGCAATATCGCCTCGCAAGCCCAAGTAATCAATCTCCCTCCGCCTCCCTGCTTGCTTTGCTTACCCCGACCCCGCCGGCATCTCGCGGAATCGCGGCGGTCAAAGCCCAGCCCCACCTCGCGCCGCGTCGCCGCGGTTTCCGCGGGCCAGTGCTCTCGGGAGCTCGGATCAGGAGGGGACGAGCTAGGGGAGGGTGCTGCCGTCGTCGAGCGCCCGCCTGCAGCCGAGTAGTGAGAGGAGAGATGGACGCGTTCCTGCAGAGGCTCAAGCGGCTGGACGCGTACCCCAAGGTGAACGAGGACTTCTACAAGCGGACGCTCTCCGGCGGCATCGTCACGCTCGTCGCCGCCGTCGTCATGCTGCTCCTCTTCATCTCCGAGACCAGTAAGTGACTCTCCGCTCCGGCGGCCGGCCGGCAGTGGTCCGATTTGTTTTTTTTTCTATTTTGCGGCCTTTGTTGGCCCGGCATGGTTGTGGAATCCGAGGTGTAATAAGCTTGTCAAAAAAGAAAGAAAGAAAAGGCTTGAATTCTGAGCCCCTTTTTGGGACTGATTGCTGCTGCATGCCTGCCTGTGATTATGTGGAGAAAAAAAAAGATGAATTTCGAGAAGCTACTGTGCGTTCGCATGGTGCCGTCCAGATTAATGCAGCAGACTTCTGGGCTTAAGCTCTGGTGCTGTTGCCAGTGTGTGGAGGGAAGAGATCCGTGTTTTGGTATGCCGAAATTACCGCTGGGCAGGGACGCGAATCCTAATAATGCATGATGCGAACGATTATTTTTACAATCTCTATTTGGGCGTGAGACTCTGAGATGCTGGAATATTTCAAAAAAGCTTGGATTTTTCTGTTGCTTTCGGTTTAGTTTCTGCGGTTGTCCTAATCTTAGCTCTACTTTGCACTTACTATTTTTTTAATAAGGGATAACAAATATCCGGCCTCTGCATCCGAAGATGTACACAGCCAATTATTACAACGTCTCTGGTTCACAAAAAGTAGTGCAAGCCAGAGTCTTATAAAAAGACCAGGAAACTAAAGCAAACGATAAATGTGCTTCCACCCTCTATTGGAAACCTCTAAAGCAATCATCTCTAATTTGTTGCTCATCAACGAGAGGGCGTCCTTGGCTTGCTCGTCACGCTGCAGCTGAGCCCGCATCCAATATGCTCCCCTGAAAGTAACCTACATAATAGAGTTAGTTTTCAATTTGTTAAAAATAACATCATTTCGGCATCACCAGTGTGTCTCAGCATTCAGTAAACTCTAGTTGACGGAAAGCTTCTAACCTTAGGCTGCAAATTTGGACCGACAGACTTATATCACCTTTTCCGGAACCTGATGTGCTAGTACCTCAGTATCATGTCTTGCCTGTATAAGACATTTTGGGTAAAATTTCCCCTTTTGTCAAGTGTTTCCTTCAGAGTACTGGCTAATTTATAACCGTCGCTTGTGGCACACAATTCATTAGCTCATGTGTATCCACCTAACATTTGTTCTGAATCTGTCATAGCAGAGCTGCAAAGTTTAGGCTAAAATGCGCATAGAAGAGAGGAATATGTCCATTATCCCAAAATAAATACAGTTTACCTTAGCATGTTTTTGTCCAAAGAAAAATGGGCTAAATAAGGTTGATGCTCAGTGCTACCACAGATGCAGTTTGTATAGTATTATGCCTTGTAGTTTTCTGTCATGGCCTCAAGGGCAAGTTTTAATGTCCTGTCTTTTAGTGTCCCATCATGAAATTCATGGCATTTGTCATCTATTTTTTCGGACTTCTTTATTGCTCTTTGAAAAACTTAACCTCATCTTGTTTCCGCCTCTAAAATCTGTGATCTACTGATGTTGTTTCCTCTTACCAACATGCCATTATTGTAAGGAAATGCTGTTATGTTACATACTGTGCTTAAATAAGCAGAATGAAGCGTCTCCTAGTGACTTTTCTGTGTACATAATGTTTTTCAGGGTCATATTTTTATTCAGCAACAGAGACTAAGTTAGTTGTGGACACATCAAGAGGAGAAAGGCTACGAGTAAATGTTAGTACGTTTTTACCAATTAACCTGTCTGTAGGTTATTTGTTATACTTCTATTCTTTCGGTTTTAAAGAGACAGACACATACATTGTCGTGTGATAGTGCCTAACAAGTGTATGCTAAATCCAATTTACAGTTCGATATTACTTTTCCGAGCATTCCTTGCACCCTCCTCAGCGTTGATACAACGGATATTAGCGGAGAGCAGCATCAGGACATTGTACGTTCTGAAGTTATCTTACTTTGTAATACTTCGTTAATTTATTTTTTGATCTTTCATATAATGGTTCCCTTGTTTCCTTTTCCCTGTAGAGGCATGACATCGAGAAGAGAAGATTAGATTCACATGGTAATGTTATTGAAGCAAGAAAAGAAGGCATTGGCGGAGCAAAGGTTATTGCAGACTTGCAGTACACTAACTCATAAAAAAAGTGTTCATATTTTTATGACAGTTGTAGCAACTCTGGTGTATGAAGTATGGGTAGAATTTCCACCCTTCTTTCAAAAGTTGAACCAACCAACAGATATGCCTGTGCACATTTCTGGGGCAATAGCACAGTTTATATTTTACAAACAGAAGGTTGAAATTTTGAGAGCTGTCTGTGATTCATTAAAAAAAAAAGAAGACTAGGCAGAAGAAACTGATAAGTGATGGGTCTTTATAACCACACAGTGTTATGATCATACCCGTAAATTTCTTAGTTTCTTCTGTCCTTAGCCCATGTATTTTCATCTAGTTCACTGCTGAATTGTTGCTCCTTAAAGAGCTTCTAGAACTCATGGAGAAAACTACCAAATTGTGACATGACATCAAGAAGCTAGAAGTTTAAAGTTGGCATTCATACATGCTTTTACTGACATAGGTAGTTCATTATTGTTACATTTGAGTCTAGTATAGAAGTGTTTTCCAACCATGTTTTCTTGAAATTGTTCTATGTGACTATGTCAGATCTTTTGTTTTCATGTTTCCTCCAATATGTACCACAACCACAACGAAACCTGGTCAACTGAAGATATAAGGCTGGCTTGGTTGTACTTTTAGCAATTTCAGATGCATATCCTTGATAGAAAAAATAATGTTTGTATAGATCGAGAGGCCATTGCAAAAACATGGAGGAAGGCTCGACAAAGGTGAACAATATTGTGGCACGTGTTATGGTGCTGAGGAGGTATGCACACCTTCTTTTTTTTTTGGTTCATTTTATTTTATTGTAACTTTTATTTCAACATCCTTATCCATGTTATGCTTCTCAACATCGAATTGCTTGGACCTACTCGGAGCTCAGTCGGATGAGCAATGCTGTAATTCTTGCGAAGAAGTCAGGGAGGCATATAAGAAGAAAGGTTGGGCTCTGACAAATCCTGACCTAATTGACCAGGTACCTATTTTACCTGGATTTATTCATCATGACGGTTTACATTTAGCTTTTCTTTGGGAGAATCTTACTTTTAAACTTATGGTACACAATTAATCCACTGCTTTTGAGGAATCACATTCACTTGGTGGCCCCTAGCCTGTATGCTTGGTTCCTTGATCCATCATCTGCCTTGATTAACATAAATTGCCATCTGCAATGTAGTTTTTTTTTATGTCATTTGCCGGACCCTAGCTCTGGTTCAGAATGTGCCCTTAGAGTTATATACTTCATGTGTTGGTTTCTAATTAGCAAGTAACTTTTTCTGGTGAACTTTTTAAAGGTTTCCTGCACACTTTCCTTATTCCTGAGATCCACTGGTGTTTGTTGACTGTTTTAGTGTGCAAGAGAGGATTTTGTTGAGAGAGTTAAAACTCAGCAAGATGAAGGCTGCAATGTCCATGGCTTTTTAGATGTCAGTAAAGTTGCTGGAAATTTTCACTTTGCCCCAGGCAAAGGATTTTATGAATCAAACATAGATGTGCCTGAGCTGTCAGTACTTGAAGGTGGTTTCAATGTAAGTAGATCATGTTAAGTTATTTCCCCGTAGATTATGTTGACTGTTTATGTTCATTGTTTCTAATATGTTTACCTGTAACTTTACCAGATTACCCACAAAATAAACAAACTGTCCTTTGGGACAGAATTCCCTGGTGTTGTTAATCCACTTGATGGGTAACTATCTATGTTTTGCTCAATAAGCATAAAATGGTGCCAATTGTTTTTCAGGCACTCCTATTAACCTGAATATGTATTTTCTTACTCAAACAATTCACCATTTATGAACACAGTGCTCAGTGGACACAGCCAGCTTCAGATGGGACATACCAGTATTTCATAAAAGTGAGTCTTTCTTCATACATGGTTACAGTTATATGGCTTGATGGTGCATAAAGAACTTACCGAGTTTCCTGTCCAGGTTGTCCCTACAATATACACTGATATAAGGGGACACAATATTCATTCGAACCAGGTTTGTGGAACTATTGAATATGTGCAGCGTTTTATATTCCCTCAACATTAATATCTTTCTGTTACTTTCATTTCCAGTTCTCGGTAACGGAACATTTTACAGATGGAAATGTTCGTCTGAAACCCCAACCTGGAGTATTTTTCTTCTATGATTTCTCACCTATAAAGGTAATAACGGAGTAATAAAAGATGCATATACAGTTTTCCGTAGACCATGAACTCTTTTTATCATTTTCACATATATGTGATTATATTAATTAATTCCTAGTTATTTTTTGTTAGTGCAGTTAGCAATGTTGTAAATTGTAATCCTCTCAGATTGAAAGCTACTCATTTCAGTTCTTCAGGTCAGCGACCCCTATAAAATTGAACTGTCTATTGTTTTGCAGGTGATATTCACAGAAGAAAATAGATCCCTACTCCACTACCTGACAAACCTTTGTGCTATAGTGGGAGGTATGAGCAAGTTTAGTTTAGGTGTAATTATCATTAGTCAAAAGAATGCTACATTTACAATCTTCACTCGTCTGTAAATGAAACCTTTTTATTAACCCTCAAATGTCTTGCTGAATGCTCCAGTAATTCTTTGACCATCCTTCTGATAAACGGCAAACTTTTTTGTGGAATTGACTCCCCACATTCTTTTGCACTTCTGTATAAAGTATTGATGAAATAAGCTGTGCATTTGACTGTAGTGTTCATACTAAAGCGGAGCTTTTGTTGCAATAGATGTCTGCAATCAGTTGCATTTCTGTATTTTTTTTATTAAAATAGCTTCAGCTACAATTTCAATGAGTGCAACTAATAAATTTGGTCTGCATGATCCTCAGGTGTGTTCACTGTCTCTGGTATCATTGACTCGTTCATATACCACGGACAGAAGGCGCTCAAGAAGAAAATGGAATTAGGCAAATACAGATGATCAACTAAGACCTTGTACCATCGTTTCCAAATTTTGTGGCATGTAAGGAGGGTATATGCCAGCTAAATATGACGAGATGCCACTTACGTTGCTGAGGTTGCAAGGCCATCAAACTGATGTTATTGCACGTTAGCTGATCAGATAACCTGTAAAAAGACAAGGAATATAGCCTGGTCTGGGGGAGTCCTTTGATGTCTATCATTGTTGACTGTCGTTGAATGGCCTGAACTGGTGCGGTGGGGTAATTTGAGTTCGGAGGTGGATAGATCATAGATCACAGAATGTTTCTCATGAAAGTTTGTTCAAGGAAACAGCTTCACCCATGGTGTCGCCCATCTTTCTAACTTTGTTCATTGGTAACAGTGATGCTCTTCTAGAAGAACTAGAACGATTCGATTGATTATATTGCTTTTCACCTAATGACCTTAGAGGATTCCGTTATCTCATTTTATTTACGGCTGAGCTATTCAGTAAATATCTCTAAATATAATATAGTGATTGTTAATTCTACCTCCAATTCATTAGGGCTGTGCTGATGCAAAGATATACTCCCGTCATTGTAATTTGTAAGTCGTTCTGTCTTTTCTAGATATATGGTTTTTGCTACGTGTCTAGATATACATTATTCTGTCTATACATAGTAAAACAATGTACCTAGAAAAGGTTCTCTAGAACGACCCGAAGGAAGATGTTAAGATACCGTGTATTGTTAGGATGACATGCGGGGCTAGGGGCCATCTCAATTGATGGTTTTACTGTTTGCCTATTTTGTTATCTTTGTGGTGAACTGAGCTAAATAGTCTAAACTCACTATGGCTATGTTTGTTCCTTGGCCGGGCTATATACAAGATAGCTTATTATGATTGATTTCATTGGATTATATAAGCTAAGCTGTTTGGCAACCTATATTATTGGAGGTGTTGAAAAGAAAAAAGAAAATCGACTTAAATAAGCTGTGGTCCTGGGCATCTTGTGGGATTATCGTAAGCTGGGATGTGGATCATATAATTTGACTTATAAGATCTGGGATGTTAGTAAACTACGCTGGCTTGTATAAGCCCGATTATGTAAGCAGGAGTAAACAACCATGACCTAATTAAAGAGGGATTGCCTAGTACATGCTCCATCCGTTTAAGTATAGAATCAACTCAGGATAAGATGAATAAAATAGTACTGATTTTGATCGGATTTGCTTTGCACAGCTGCTCTCGGATGGGATCATATATGTCCATATGAAGAGCTGAGTGGATATGAACAAAGAAAAGCAGCTTAGATGGAGGGTGTCGTTTACTTGTCAGAACTTTTTTGTTAACTGATCTGCACATGAGCGGTGAGCCTGTATTATGCGGGTCAACTGATATCATCCCCGTACAGATTTCACTGCAAGTGGCTACGTCTTTAGCCTCGATGTTCAGCATACTCAACCCCAGAAAAGGTCCCTCAGAGAGTAAGACCAACTTAATCTGCCAAAAATTGGCCTGCAAAATTCCTTACTGCCTTACCAAGTGACATCTCCCATACTGTAGGATAGCAAGGCAATAGGATAGAAACAAATGAGCAATAAGGGTGTGTGTCTTTTAGGTCAGGGTTTCTGGAAGTCACCACTTCAGTCCTAAGAAGAGAAAAACCTTTGGAAGCCCTTTCTTGAGGTAGGTTACCCTACAAAATGAAATCTGCAAGGTGATGCAATCAGGCTAACAAAACCAGTCCCACCTGGTGAGCAGTTTTTTCCGGAAGCTCACAGATTTGCAGGACGAACATTCTAATAAAGAAGAGAAGAAGATAGTTACAAACTAACAACACAACTCCCTTTATGCAAAGGCAACTTCGTCTTTGAAAGAAACTAAGCCATATTGTAGCCATATAAGATCATGCATTAGTTGTCCATTTTATATTAATCTCTCTTAATCCATACATGTCGACCAGTATTAGCAACAGAGAATTGCAACTTGATAAGTTGACGCGTGAATGTACGATTCATTTTCTTTTCAAGGAATCTGCACTCCAGAGTCCAGACATGCTCTATTGAAATATTTTCAGAACTCTTGACTAGTTTACCTCAAGAAAGTACTCATGCCAGCTAAATTCTGATACTAGTAATGCTGAGTAATAGAATTCTTTAGTGGCCAGTCTATGAGTGACCCTTCCAAAGATCTGAAAGGCAATTATTCATGAAAAGATATTTGTGTAATCTTATAAGAATGGACGAGACAGAAGAGACGTGGACACCCTCTAATGCACTTCAGTAAGAAATTCCAATTGTGAAATTATCAATGCGTCTTAATGAACTAGATCGTGATCCAAGTCACACGCCAATGGTATTAATGAAAAATTATTGGATCTTCGCAATAAAAAAACTAATTTATTGGAATGAGGTCTTTAACATGTCATTAACATCGAGGATAGAGATCATTGATCGATGATAACTACATTTGGAATCTCAGGTCGTTTTACTAGCAGTAGGATATATGAGATAACCCATATGCAAAGTCAACTATAGGAAAGCAGTCTCACAAAGTCATAACTGTAACCTGCAATCGTTAATCATTAGAAACATTCTAAGAAGCGCAGGAATCAAAACCAAGTAGAAACTGTTCTCCAGGAATTGTCGGCATCAGATAAGTCTTTTTCATTTCACAATCCCAAAATGAATGTCATGTACCTGAAGGTATAGTCTGGCTCTCTTTTCCAAGGCTACTTTCAACTTCCACCTATGAAACTGAAAGAGGAGAAATATGTACACGTCATATATAATAACTTGTGCCCAATGGTGCGAGCATCTGAATATCTCAACTCCTCTGAATATCTCAACTCCCTGTGCTGAGACATTAGATGATCACAAGGCTGTTTCACTTGAAAACAGTTAATAGTAGGATGCTTCAGTCTTCCATATCACACAGGACACCAGGGGCCAGAATGGTGAACTATAGAGAGATTCAGTATTACACTAGAGAATTTGATATGATTTTTATATAACCAAATGTTAACACTGTACAAAGAGCTAAAACAGCAACAGTAAGCACCAACTAGAGATGGTGCCTCCTTGGACATTACATAGATGAAAAAGCTCAGCTAAATGTACCATGCATAGCACCAACAAGCTCGATACCACAACGAACTCAAGATTCCTAGAAGCCATTCATCTCCAGAAGGTAAGTGCGTCTCTTCATCAGCGCCTTCACAGCAGCCTTAAATGGCCCATCAAATGCTCCAAAGACAAATCCGTCGGCTTCCTTACGGTTAGGGTGGCTTCCATTGCTTCCCTCAGGTGAGGGTTTGATAGCCACCAAAGTAGCGCCTTGCAATGCCATACCACCAGGCAGCTCAAGATATGGAGCATACTTGAGCTTCATGTTGCAGGCTGGGACCTGAGTCCTGTTGGAACATGCTGAGGCTGACAACTGGTTCTCTCTGAACTCCTTGAGCTGCTCTGCCCCCATGCACAATGTGCCTTGGCCATCAGCATCTGTTAGTACCAAGCTCCGAAGTGTGGGATGGTCATTGATGATTGAGCGAAGAAGATAGTGCCTCGTTGATGCCGCGATTAGAGAGCTGATTGTCCAGACGACACGAAGTTTCAGCCCACCATTGGTATAGAAAGACTCTGGCATGCTTCCATTATCCTCCAAAGATGGCTCATGCTCTCCACCAACAGGCTTGCGGTTAACCCGGGTACCCCCCAGGATCACACAATTCTGAAGTGTGCTCCCATACTCTGCCCGCCATTTCAGGAGAACCCCCTCCTCAGTACCCACATCCCCAGAGGGGAGCTCAATCCGAAGATTCCTGATGTGCGTGAAGTTCCTGAGCACCTGTGCTGGTGAGTGCTGCGAGAGCTGCGGGAACAATGGCCTCCCAGTACCGTTAGGGTTGCGCATGTTGTGGAACGGCTTGATGATTGTGAGGAGCATCAGCTTCAGGAAGTGCGAGAAGATGTTCCGAGGCTTTGGCGAGGACAGGTTGAGCGTGTCCTCGGCGTCGCCGTCGACGGCCACGACGCGGTCAATCTTGACATACACATCATGGACAAGGGGAACAAGCCCGCAGAGCCTCTTGGACACGGCGTAGCACCGGCCGAGCGATCGCACGTCCTCCACCTTGTTCAGGATCAGCAGGACGAGCGAATCCGGCAGGCAGTCGAAGTGGTCGACCTCGCGCACCGGGTCGGCGTGGATTCGAGCCTTGGGATGCATCGCACGGCACAAAGGTCACACCTTTCTGCCACGCAGCAAGACGATACGCCCCCAGGATTGCCAGGCAAGGCTGGCTCACGCAAATGGCAGGAACCGCGGGCCAAATCAACACGATTACCTGAACAGAGAACGAACATCGGCGGTAAGAAAACGGGTGAGCGAGTAAAGAAAAATGGCATAAATGGTAAGCGGTTAATTAAACCCACATGCATCAGAAGTGGCACAATAAATCAACAAGGACCTCAAATCGGGAACTCCAACAAGCAAATCCCAAGAATGAATGGTGTACCTCAATCACCGCCACAGCAGTCGCGATTCCAACTCAGGTCGGCAAATTGGGCTCGAACCTCGACACACCCCCAACCAAAAGCCCGACCTCTCGCCGGAACACACCCGGATCCGGCGCCGGAGAGCGCCGGTGACGACCCTGGGCCGCGAAACCGCTGGCACGCCCCCCTCCGAGCGAGAAACAGCCTGAACCGGGTGGTCCTAGCACAAAAGGGATGCAAAATTTCGCCAAACCCGGCACGGCTCAGCTCCCACAGGCAGCTGGAACGTCGGAGGGCGTCGAATTGGGAGCCTTTTGCTACGAATCCGACGAGGTTAGGGTTTATGGAACGAGCAGTTGAGGATTTCCCCCTTCTCTTTCCAATTCTTTAGAGAGAGAAGAGAGGAGAGATGCAGAGGAGGTGTTGGATTGGATGGAATGCTTTTCGCTTCTCTCTCCCACCCACGGTCCGACACGGCTTTAATACTGGTCTCAGAGGCGCCTTGGATTGGAGGTGATGACGCCGTTAAGTAACGGCCACGTGCCGTCCGTCCACGTCAGCGGCAGAAACGTGGCGGGGTTAATTTCTGTAGTCTCTGTCGCCTAATCCACTGCTAGTGTGGCGTTTATAAAAGAATTATATTCGAGATCAGGAGAGCAAATGATCCAGCTTGACTTAGTACTATATCTGTAGCAGAAAAAAATGTGTTTCTAATAAAGTTAGGTCTGAATCAACTAGCTTAGCTTTAACAAAATTTATATAAATTTGATATTAATAATTATGGCTTCAAGTCGATATGTGCTATCAAATATATTATATGACAAATCTAATTACATCTACTTAGTATGGTTTGATATCTTCTTATATAAATCAAGTTAAACTTTATGCTTGAATTAATACTGCATTAGAATTGTATTGTTTTCAAAATAGAGGTAGTAACAGTATTGTGCGTGCTTGTAAGAGGTCCTTTCTGACATATATAAAAGAAGTGTCATTTGGGTAGGATAACAGAGAAAATATTCAGTGCTAACCCTCTCTAAGGTGAAAATATAACAAAAAAAACTCTCAAAACATACTAAAAAGTTTTTAACGACTATAAAATAAAATGATGCGCATTCGTATTGTGTGTCTGTGGATATATGTAGTCACAAAAGTTTAGATGAAAACTCATTATGTTAAAAACACACAAAAAAGAGAAATTTTCGTATGCAGTTTTGTTTTCTATGTAGTACACATGCTGATTTTTTATATGATTTTTCATAAGTGTGCCCACTATTTATTTTTTAAAAGAACACTTCTAAGTATACCTTCTAATTTATGTGATTTTCATGCATCTATTAAAGAGGTGATAATTTGTACTTAGTGTTATCATAGACCTTTTTTTTAAAGGAATGTGAATCAGACTGTCATTCCGATGTCGTCACTTTGACGACTTGATGGAGTATGGACGTGTTTGGTTGCACGTCACAACTCGCCACGCCAAAAAGCTTGGCGGCTTTGGCCGCTGCTTTGGTTGCGTGTAACCATTGGAAGCCACAACTGTCGTTTTGCTTCTGCTGCTTGTTTTGCTCTATGGCGAAGCGTGGCGTGTGGCAGCCATTTTTTACGCCATAGCCGTGGCACCGCCAAACCTACGGCGTGAGGGTCTATATCTGTTTAGAATGCTAAAGGCGTCCACTTCTGTTGCACGCGCATAGAGTGGAGTACTACTCTACTCTACGTGTGGTTTCTTCATATGTAATCCTAATAATACCAATATCATACACCTAAAGGGGCTCATGTACATTTGTCTGCAATTTTCTGTTTATAAATGGAATTATTCCCGGCCGAAAATAGCTAATAATCTGTCTACTCTCGCATGTTGCCGGTCAAAAATGAGAAAAGTCTGTTTTTTGTTTCATTAAAAAAGAAAGAAAGGAGAAAAATATGGGGGCATATGGTGATTAATTCCATGTTGATCATGTCAACGACTGACGTAACATAACAATTAACGGCGATGAAACTAACCGTCCTCCCTCCCGGGTAATATACTGTAGTAACAGTCACACGCGTCGGGGTCAGCTCAGGAATACCCACCCTGTTCGTTTCGCTGGTTTATTGTGCTGAAAGTACTGTTCACTGGTTTATTATGAGAGAAAAACACTGCTGGATGGCTGCTAATTCTGCTGATAAGTTCAAACGAACAGGGTGACCGTGACTAGTCAAGAAGGACAAGGAAACACGGGTAGCTTGAGGGGGAGCAGGGCGAAGGCGACGTGAAGTGACCTGAGAAAACGTAGCAGGTGCGCGTGCCCGGCCGTGTGGCTGCTGCGAGAGCATAATGGCATGTTCAGACGGGGGCGAGGATAGATGGCCGACATGGACCTGGACGGCTGCGGCGCGGATGAACGAAACCGGGGAAGGGGACGTCGTCGTTTTCTAGCTACCGGGGATTCTCGGTAGTAGAAAATCTACCGAGAGGGCCAGCGGACCCTGTCCCGGCCGGAAGAGCTGCATGCCTGTTCCTGGCACAAAAGATCTGCGTCCGCTGAACGGCTGAAGGAGTGATTAGGCAGGTGATTTTTTTTTACTACTAAGCACCGAGAGAGAGAGAGAGGTGTCGCGTTCTTCCTCGCTGCCGTCATCAACGTAGGGTAAAAACTAGATACGGAGTACTAGGTAGACCGGACGAGAGTGGCAACTTGCTCGGTTGGCACGGGGTGCCGTCGAAGTCGAAACGCTACGACTGTGACGAAAAGCACCAACAGAGAACACTGGTGCCTTGAATCCACGGAGACGGAGCAGCTGGTTTCGAGAGTCCAAAACTCTGCAGTACCAGGCAGGATTTGTCGACGTCCTCTGCTCTGCTCTGATCTTAACGCAACGAGACGGAGACGCAAACTGGCGCAAGCTTTTAGGAGTACGAGTACGTACTACTATTAGCTTGCAGCCAGCCAGCCGGCCGGCCGGCCGAACCCGCCGAGGGAGAAACCAACCCACCTGGACCTGGCCGGTGAGAGCTGGCGGCCGCGCGGGCGGGCACCAGTGACCACCAGCCTGGCAAATGCGCAATGCTGTGTGGCAGCGGCACGGCACAGCCATGAGCTATCCGGGCGGGGCGATGGAATGGAACAGCGCAACTCCATCGGCGGACGCTGCGAAGCTGGGAGTCTTGTGCAATTGTGCGTGCCATCCGATCGCGATCGCGATCGCGCGCGTGTGCACCTGTCACTGTGCCTGTCACCATGTGTGGCTCGGCCGCTCTGGTGAGGTCAGCTCGGTCAGGGCAGGTTATCATCCCGTGCCATGCTTTCTTTCTTTTTTTGATGCCTGCAAACTTTCTGGTCATGCCGCAAAGGTCAGAACTCAGAGCTGCAAGACTGCAAGAGTGACATGATGAAGGTCATGCCGCAAACTTTCACTGTTGCATTGCATTCAGATGATTCAAGTTCGGTTGGTGCCTTGTTTAGATTAAATCACTCCTGCGATAGAGATGCGATCGGATTCAATCACTCGTATTACTACTCCTGCTGCAAATATGATGGTGCCAGGGCCCCCAGGAGCACCTGCTTTCGGGCCTGCAGGCTGTAGCAAAGAGTCAGGACTGGTACCAAGGGATCGAGGATGGCAGGATTTTGCTGGCGCTGTGGCACTCGGATATTTGTGCAATATTGTGTATGACATCCCGGTCCCACCCCTTTGGTCACGGCAAGGTGGTTGTGTCTTTTGTTGGTCGTATATTCTACTACTCCCTCCAAAGGCTTAGGATCTCACTTATCAACAAGTCAACTAATCTTAAATTTAATTAAATTTATAAGAAAACATTAACTTTTATAATATCAGCTAGGTATATTAGGCAACATGTCGAAAATTACATTTCGTCGATCTTCACGAGCAGAGCTGAATCGCTGATGGACGACCATTTTTCAGTAAGTTGGTTCTCCTGCAGAGTCCATCTTAGAAGTAAAGTCACACGAAAATCTTTACCTTGTTTGAAACTTTCGTTCTCTAGATATAGGCAACACGAGAACGATATGCCTTTCCTGTCATCTTGAGATGCAAACGCTATGGACAGCACAGCAGCAGAAAACGCCCGCCGCCCGGTATGGGTGACTGTGCCGTGCCTATACATCCTGCACTCATCCATTCTCTATACATCTTGGTCATTAAAATTTTATCCTCTATACTCAATTCTCCTACATCCATTCATCCTCTATATCATTCTCTATCCACTATAGGGTCCACTTGTTACTTTATCTAAATATATCTATGTGAGATCGTGTTTTGAAGAATTTATTAAAACGAATTTAATGGTGTAATCGAAATTTAATTTGATTTTTTGGTTTACGAGTTATAACATTTTTTTAGTAAGGCTGTGTTCAGATCTGAAATATTTGGAGGAAAAATTCCTGTAGCACTTTCGTTGTTATTTGGCAAAATTTATCTAACCATGAATTAATTAGGCTTAAAAGATTTATCTCGACATTTATAGACAAACTGTACAATTAGTTATTTTTTACCTATATTTAAAGCTTCATATATGCGTCTAAATATTTAATGTGACGGATGACAGAGGAAATATTTTAGAAAATGAACGGGCCTAACTTGAAAACATGGGGCCCACGACTAATTTCTCTCTCCTCTCTCCCACGCCTCTGCCTCTCACGGCCCGCGCGGCAGGCCTGCCCACGGCTCCACTCACGCTGATACCGTTTCAACCGGAAGACGCTGGAAATACCGGTTGATTGGCTGTGGCGGACCATGTATCATTCCCGGTGCAGGCTATTTCTTCGGGCCTGTTTAGTTCCCGAAATTTTTTTAGAAAATACTACTGTAGCAATTTTATTGTTATTTGACAAATATTATCTAATTATAGACTAACTAGGCTTAAAAGATTCGTCTCGTGGATTTCGTCTAAACTGTGTAATTAGTTTTATTTTTTATCTATATTTAATGCTTCATGCATGTGTTTAAAGATTTGATGTGACGGAGAATCTGAAAAATTTTGCAAAATTTTTTGCAAACTAAACCAGCCCATGGTAAATTTTTACTCCACGTCGAGATAGCGTCTCGTTTGCAGGTACCAGGGCGAAAGGTCTGAAGCAACTAGTAAACACATCTGGCACCTGCTGTCACATCTCACATGATGCCACTGGCCCAACATGTGTAGCAGGAGTATTGTTTTCTTGGACTTGGACCCCATCATCAATGCTTCATTCATTGGTTATGCTTCTAATTATCTACCCCATGAGCCATGCCGCCATGTCCATGGGCATGTTTTCTACCAGCAGCAGCAGCACCTATAGTTTTCCAAAGATTCCATGCATGGCCAGATTTTCAATATCAAACGGCTGAAGCACCTGCACAATGCAGCAGCAGTCCTGACAACAGTTTGCAATTTACGGCTTATTTAGTTTCTGAAATATTTTGCAAAATGCTACTGTGACACTTTTCGGGCCTCGTTTAGATGAGAGAATTGGGGAGAAAAACACTGTATCAGAATTCCTGTAGCATTTTCGTTTGTATTTGGTAAAAATTATCTAAATTTTAACTAACTAGGCTTAAAATGTTCGTCTCGCAAAGTACAACAAAACTGTGCAATTAGTTTTTGATTTCATCAACATTTAGTACTCCATGCATTTGCCGACATTTTGATGTGACGGGGAATCTTCTTTTTGCATAGTGGAATTTGGGGAGAGAATTGGGGAACTAAACAAGGGGTCGTTGTTATTTGGTAATTAGTATCCAATCATGGCTTAATTAGGCTTAAAAGATTCGTCTCGTCCATTTCATCTAAACTGTGTAATTAGTTTTATTTTTATCTATATTTAATGTTTCATGCATGTGTCTAAAAATTCGATATGACGGGGAATCTACTGTTTTTTTACGAAATATTTTAGAACTAAACCGGGCCTAAAACGGTAAACGACGAGACCAACCATATGGTATACTCCAAATAAACGGTCCATTAAACATGCAGGAGTATGTTCTAAACAAACCGGTCCATTAAATAGTTTGACCGTTTCAATAAATGGTAAAAAAGAGAGAAAACGGTCTAAACAAGCAGGAGTATGTTCTAATCATCTATTTAATTCATAGGAGGATTTCAGGCATTGAGCCACTAATATTGGCACCCAATGGAACTAACAGTTAAAGGGAGGTGGGATTTAGTTTCCTCCTCAGAATTTCTCTTACTACAGTACTTAATTTTTACAATACAAATACTTGCTAGCACGTATTTATAAAACCGTTTAACTAACTGTGTAAATATGATCTAAACGGTAGCTAAAGGGGACCGATTGTTCATCATTTATGATAAAATTAATCCTAACAAACTTACCGGGGTGCTAGAATGCCACTTGGTCGGATCATGGATGTACTCGGCTCCAACCCTACCCTACCCTACCCTACCTGTGTTAGTTGAGAGCAATCTCCGAGCCGACGTCATCATGTTCTTATCTCTGAAACCCGTCTTGGTCAGCTCGGTTTCTGTTTCCCCGTGATGCGCCGATCAGTCCGTCCCTACGAGTAGCTTGGGACCGGCCTAATGCAAGGTTTCTTTCCTCCTGTTCGGCTGAGCTTATCAGCACGGTTTATCAGTCGTGGAACAGTATTTTTCTCTCACAGCAAAACAGCCACAGCCGGCTTATAAAAAAAAACAGCCTGCTGAACAGGACCTTTTTTTTTTTTGTCGTGGACCCATGGACGCCCAGTGGCAGAAGCTATCAAAGCCTCATTGTCCACGAAATAACGAGGCAGCAGTAAGGTGAGAACAATCTGATCGCGAAATGACGCAAGTCTCTCAGATTTCTCCGGGCCTGCACAGACCTAACCTGTGCAGCCACGGCGTTTGGCGTTCGGCATCCATCGTCCATGAATGGTTGGGTCGTTTTTGGCATTTCTATCCACGCTGCACTGTTCCTCCTTGAACCGTGTGACCTGTGCAGGGAAAGTTTTTGGCATCTACAGAGTGCGTGCCGTGCAGCAACTGGCATGCCATAGAGTATGCTCCTAGCGGCTGTAGGGCATAAGCTACTGAAATGCCTACTCCCTCCGTTAAACTTCTCGAAAAACAACTTTGATAAAATATATATTTAAAATATTAATATTTATGGTACATAACTAGTATTATTAGAAAGATCTTTGAATCTAGTTTTTTAATAAATTTATTTGAAGATATAAATATTACACATATTTTCTACAAATCGAATCAAACTTGTAACACGTACACCGGCATTGACATATATTGGTCCTGTTCGGCAGGCTGTTTTTTGGTTTATAAGTCGGTTGTGGCTGTTTTGCTGTGAAAGAAAAACACGGTTCCACGACTGATAAGCTCAGCCGGGATTATGGCATGGAGGGAGGACTAGCATTCTCGTTGGCGCCGTGCTATGCTTCCAAGCTGGGAGAAGAATCTCCCCACAAGACAAGGGTTTCCTAGTTCCAACTCCACAGATCTCTGAAACTGGGGGAACTGCGAAACCGCGGGCAGCGCAGGTCCACACTCCACGAGAGATCGATTCAGAACTGCAGAAAAAAAAGTACAGTGTGCAAACAAAACTGCAAACAGGTGGTGGCTGCAAGTGTTTCAGCCTTCTAGCATCTGATCCTTTGTACAGTACGCAACTACACGCAAGAATGTACGTACAACAAAACAGTATGTTTTGTACTGTACAAATGTACCAAGTATACTAGAACACAAACCCCCTGTCAGACGAGTGCAAACAGGCAAAATAAACAACGAAAGCATAGAAGGGCTACAGCAACCTCGTCTGCTCTTCATCCACGATCAAAGTTCGTTGCGGTGAAGTCCAAGGGCTCATATCCATTCATCATCATCAGCAGATGACAGCATTCAGAGCCTCATTGTCCACGAAGCTGCTGATCCCGTCCGAGCACTCGTTTCCGGCAGCACACACAGCGTCGCCACCGCCGCCGTCCTGTCCTAGCAGGCTCGGCGATGATTCGCGCACCCCGCGGATGTAGTTCCGTATGAGGTCGTTGTGCTCCTGATCGCCGACCGAAGAGACCGTGTCGCATTCGGAGACGACGCTCAGCCTTGATACACTCCTGTCATTGAACTGCCTCTGGAAACTGCTCGCGCTCGCTTCGTCAAGGCTGAATTCCTCCAGGGCAAAGCACGGCTTGAACCTGGTGGGTCCGTGTCTCTGACTCTGAGGCGGCCTGCCGAAGCTGAAGCTCTCGTGCCTTCTGAAGAGCGCATCTTGATGCAGAACTGGCATCGGTTCCTGGGGTTCCAGATTATCGGGTGCAGGGAGGCCACTGTCGTCTGATTGTTCATCAGTAAGGAAATCGAAGGGATTGTTGTCACGTGAATGCAGAATAGGAGGAGCCGAGCCTGGAATTTCTGCATCATCAGCGAAGGGGTTCATCCTTCGTGCTGAAACTGAAATAGGCTGAACTTGGGGACGGAATCGTGATACATCATCTGCTACACCGCCCATGCCGTCAGGGTCAAATTGTATGTTTTTCCTTGATTTTCTCTTCACCATCAGTGTCTCCAACCGACGGTTCCGTTCGATTTCGGAGTACCCAAGATCCATGACATTCTTCTCGTTGTCAGCTGTCCACAGAAGTGCAGGCTCAGTTCCAGCATCATCCTTCTCCTCACCATCAACTTTGGCCTTGTTATTGTCAGTCACTTCATTGTTAACAGTCTGAGGTTGAGAATCCAGAGAGGAGATATTGGAATGATTGCCTGAATCATCATTAGTGATAAGATCAGGGCAAGAGCAATCAACACCCAAAGGAGGGCCCGTCTCGGTCTCATCAAGCACCGGAGCAGTGTCTGTCATAGAAACATCAGGAGAGTGTCTCTCTGCATTATCAGGATGAAATCCTGATGAACTGTTATCATGGCTGCCAAATGTATCAAATGGCGAGCATAGAGAATGGTCTAATTGGTTGTCCACAACAGAATTAATAGCCTCGACCTTTATATCAGCAAGCTTCTTCCTCCGGCGCACAGAAAAAGCACGACCCCATTTGCATTTACTTGGAGTTCCATCAACAGACTTATGGTCTGAAATTTCTGCCGCCTCACCACTCTGTGCACATGCAGATACTGTCCCTTGATCATCTGGCTTTGCCACCACTTTAACATCCTCACTAACATTCTCACTTGAAGAGCAAAGGCCTAGGGTGGCCTCTTCCCCGTAAACTGTATTACGATGCATGTCATCGAATAAATTGGCATACTCATCCTTGCTAGAAAATGCACCTTTAGACTCTTTTTCTGCATTATACTTCATGTACTCTTCCGTAGCAGCTTCTTGCTTCAGCAAAGGAACATTTTCATCGAGATCAGCATGCTTGTTCCAGTCCCTTCTGCCAAAACTTGCCTCCCTGGCTATGTTCTTGTTCAATGTGGGCACTGAAAATCTCTGTTGTTCTTCAGTACGAACATTTCTGGACGAGCTCCCAGCTGAACCTTGTTCAGGAGCCTTCCGGTCTTCACGGATCTCAGGAAGGTGTGAGCTCCCATGGCATAGCAGCACAGCAAGGAGAAGGCTGGTGCATATAATCACCGGAGAAGTGGAGAGCAGGAAAGCGAAGAAACGCGGCGTGTACTTGTACAGCAGGTAGAGCAGTAGCACAAGGCTGAATAGAGCCCAATGTTCAGAGGCACATCTCCAGCTTGTTCTGATAGAACACCTTAGAGTTTTCTTGATGCTGAACCGAGCATCTTGCTTTGCCTCGACCTCAATGCCCATGGCCTGCCCTCTTGCAGTCGCCTACACGAATCCAGCACATGGAAACACAGAAGCAACATTAACTCGCTGAATTTGACAGGCTGAACAGGAAATGAAGTAAACAGAACATATTTGCAGCTTTCGTGATGCCTAGTAGATAACAGCATATACCAATGCTTAGCTCGGACAGAACATACATAGATGCCAAAAGCACAAGTAGGAACACAAATCCACATGATCCTTGTTTTCAGATGCACTCAGATAGCATAGCGATCGGCGATCGTACCTTTAGGTAGCAGGCGATCTGATCGGAGCCCGGCAGCCCGGGATCTGGAAAGCGAGAAGCGCCACGCGGGGGCACAGCAAGGCAAGCGTCACCGTCGACGGCAGGCGGGAGCGGGAGCGGGAGCGGAGACCAGAGGCACGTCAGGACGAAAGACCTGGGCCGCGAAGACACGAGGAGGATCGCCTCGGTTGAATCGCCGCCTTCGTCGGTGGCAGAGGGAACCACCGTGGTTGGACGGGAAGGTCTAGGTCGCCGCACACCGCTGGCGCGCCTCCAGTGCGGCGGGGCGGCAATGGCGATGGCGGGGTGGCCGAGCAGAGAGAGAACGACGGGAAGAGGAGGAGGTCAGGGATACCGACCGAACAGGAAAGGAAAGCTCAAGAGAGAGCGGCGCGCCGGCAAAAGCGATGGAAAAGAAATTGGCAACAGGCAAGGAGCACGGGCACGGCCGCGGGGGAAGGTGGCAGGCGCGGGCCCCGCGCGCCAGGGGTGGCAACTGGCACGTGCGTCCACGCCGCCCGCGGCCCGCGGGAGTCGGGATGGGAGGAGAGGACAGGCCAGTGGGGATTGGGTGGGTGGGGTTGGTTTTCCCGCGTGTTTGGTCTGGCCTCGGAGGGGAGGCGTGGCGGTGGGTGACTGGGTGGGGTGGTGGCCTCTGGTGGGGTTGGGGGATCCGCCAACCTGACCATCTGATGTGCTGCCCCTCGTTGAGTCAGCTGGCTTCTTTTTGGGATCAGGAGGAATTCAGTGGTGGGTGGATCCTGGACGGTGCCGAAAAGCTTCTTTCCGGGCTCTCATCTCTCATCTTTGGCCGCCGGCTCGCCGCCGTCGTGTCGTGTGGTGCGGCGGATGATGATGGCCACAGCTTAGATCAGGCGTCGATGCACCGGCTTTAGGAAGGCACATCAAGAGCCCTTGCCTTTCTCAACCCCACCCCAACCATAGAAAAAGTCCGCTTTGTGGTTTGCCGCTCTGATCCAGCTGCAGATTAGTGGTAGTATTGTCACGCAACAACGCCAGGCTGGAAAGCCATGCCACTCGGAGTGGATTTGTTTTGCATCATGAAGCCCGGTTTTCCGTTCTTCAATACTGGCCTTGTGAGAACCGTGTCAGAATCTCAGGTCTCGTGTCGGTCACAAAATTGTGATGCCGACAATGATTCATGGTATTTGCACAATATCTGGTTTGCCTAGGATAAACCATTCATTCCATCACCATCAAGAGAGATAAAACATGCCTACTTCCCGCGCATACAAAAAGCTGGCGCAGCGAAAGCCGGCAAGAACCACGCAGAAGAATATGAAGGGTAAAATAAAACACCTACTTACATCTGTATGACACCTCGACAGCATAAGCACTCCAAAACCCCATGGATCTGATTACATCATGCACACATACTCATCGGACTGTATGATCCTAAGAAGCTCTCGCAGGTTACCAAACACGTGCCTTCCAGAGCTCTCCACTCCAATGCAGTGCAGACGCTGCTCTGTATGTATCCTAATCATCGATGGAAATGAATGAACGCAACAGTTTCAGTTTGCAGGTGAAAACTAGATCAGGCAAGCATTGCAACGGAGATATAGCAGCTATGATTCGGTAGCAAATGCACACCTTATGCAACAAACAAATGGCACACGATGCATTAGTGGAGTCGTCGTCTTGGCATTCCAGGAAAAGGGGATATTCTGTTAGCTGTGACATGGTGTTGTCGACACTCAAGTATTAAAAAAAAACTCGACCGGTGAGGGAAGAACCGCTCTCACGGTATTGTCATAGAAGAAGATCGTATGACCCCAATCAAGAAAACCCTTGAACCCTGGCACACCGCCAGAGAGCCCCGATGCGTCTACCGCCAGAGAGCCCCGAAGCAAGACACAGTCACCAGGCTCGTGTGCACAACGAGGGGATTTTTTTGGTGGGTACCGGAAATTCACGCCCCACAGGGCTCGAACTCTGGCCGGCCAGCTGAGGCCTTATGCCTCCTCCGCTGGCCAGAAGTATTGAACTGAAGCAGCAGATAATGTTTCTGGAGAAGGCAAACAATAGCTCACGTAAGAACAGGATCCTCCAAAGCGCAAAGGATACTGGAGGGGAACACCGAGATAGGAAGCTATGAGCAAAACTGCCTACAATGAATACATAAGATAAGCAACTCGTGATTGGAACTGTTGTGATTGAAAACTAGAAGTACATGCAGACGAAGGCAGAAAAAAAAAATCGAACTCCTAGCTTTATAGATATTTGATATTGTAATTGGTGATCACCTGAAATTTGGTGCTTTTGGGATGGGACCTGAAAACTGTAACCTGGGAGTTTTGCCTCACTTGGGCATACCAATCTCTGACGGCCATCTTGTAATACTTGCTTTCATGGGCATTCCCAGCAAAATGTTTAAGAGGCTCGATCCATGGAAAGGGAAACAAATGTCTTCTAGGGGAAGATTAATACTCACGAATTCATGCTTGACTAGTCTACCAGTTTACACTATGGGCCTCTTATAGTCTTATCTCAAGGGACACATGATAAGACTGGATTCTATTAGAGGTAAGTTTTTCAGGCGAGGTGCTAGTGATGATTTCAAGTATAATATACCTGTGAGCTTTGCCATGACCAAGATGAGACAGCAGATCATGTCATTTGCCGCTGCCCATTCGCTGAAAGTTTCTGGAACATGGTAGGGGGGCCATCGGTTGATGGAGCACCTGCCCATGAGCTGTGGTCTTCTAACATTCCAGGAGACATGAAGAAATAGGTCAAGTCAACCTTCTTGTCTTCAAAGGAATGCAGCCTAGCCTTGTGCGGCTGCTGGAAACCTGTCGTCAGACGGCAAGAGACTGCCGCCTCCCAAGGAAATTTAAGCCCGAGGCTCAAAAATGGTGTGAGATGTTCTCCATGTAATCTTCCCCTTTCCCCTCTCTTGATGTAACATGCCAGGGCTATTTCCCCTCTCCTGATGTAACAGGGCCATATCCCCCGCCGGTCGCTTTCATATAAAAAATAAAAAATATAAAAATAGGCCACGGTTAACAGACCAAGGGGGTCTTGGGGTGATAAGCAACAAGACAATAAATGAATGTTTGGGATTTGGAGCTTAATTAATGATTTTAATAAGACTTGGGCTCGATTGCTTAAGAGCAAGTACAACAATTGATTTATAGCCAAGCTAATTAATATTTTTGCCGATGTGAAAGAGAGAAGCAAGGAGAAAAAAGAGAGCTTGGCTCTCAGGCCAATCTCAATGGGATTTCATCAGAGTTTCATGGGCATTAGATATGCTGATGTAGCACCGTATTAATGAAGAGAGATGATAAGAGTTTCATGGGAGTAGAGATAGAGTTTCATTCACTGTTTCCAAAATATAGATGTGTTGAAAACTGGGATATGAAACCCTCATTGAGACTGATCTCAAGCAACAAACTGGGCACGGAAGCATAGGCACTATGGGTCCCAATAGAGATGTACGTGAGGAAGAATAGGAAAGAGAATGAAACATATAATAATAAATAAATTTTGTATACAACTAGAAGACTAACTATTGTATAGCTTGACTCTTATAACTTGACTTATAGCCAAACACTTGGCTTTATTATTGACCATGCTCTAAGGTGAAATAGATCTCAATTTTTGATATGCTAATCTATTATGATTTTAATGAGACAATCCATTACTTATACTCGGCGCTTGAGCTTAATTGAGACCTATACCACCAAAGCATGCTAATCTATTAATGATCTTAATGACTTGTGGACTTGAGCTTAATTAATGATTTTAATGAGATAATCCATTACTCATACTCCCTCCGCCTCAGGTCGTCCAACGCCTCCACTTTCCCAAGCGCCTCCTTCCTCACCTGCACCTGCACGAGCGCCAAACCACATGGAAAAAAATCAAGCCATTTGCGGACGTGGCACGGACGCACACGCACCTGGAGCGCGGACTCGATGCGGCGAGCCATGGCCGCCTGTTCCTCGGCTGTGCAGCCTCCGCCACGCGACCACCGCCGTCTCCTCCGCCACTGTGCCTGGACCGGCGCGGACCGGAAGGAGCTCCCACCCAAACCAACAGGCTCATCAGGGCCGTACACTCATATCGAGACAACCCAAGGCGCGGCCATGGCTCTCCAGGTGACGGACGGTGGCGTCGAGATCGAGGGTTGCTCGGCGCCTGCCAGGGTTGGAGGGAATCGAACCAGGTCTCAGGGAGTCGGGGGGAACTGCGGCGGCGTCGCGTCAGGGTGCGTTGCGGGGGCGCAAGCGGGCATTTGTGTTTGCTGGCCGGTTTGATAATTTGTCTCGACGACGCAACGCGATGCAGGGGACGGGTCGAGCCACGTGCCTAGGCCCTGATCTTGTTTGATTGTTTGATTGTTTGATTTGAAGACAAATGCCACACAGGTCTCAGAAGATGTCATTCTTATCCATCTCTTACTGGGCTCAGAACACAAAATTGTGGTTTAGTTCAGTTGGGTCAGTTTGATATAAGAGCTAATTATTGTTACCTAGCTAAAAATTGATGAACCTAGCACGCCCAAAGAGAAGTGCTAATAGGTGTTAACTAAGTCTTCCTCCAGTTGTTACCCAACTAGCTAGCCAAGTCTAGCGAATTTAGACTAATTTTTAGCCCTACTAGTAACTAGCATCAATGATCAAAACATGCCCATAATCTATGTTCTTACATGCATGTCTCCTTCGAAACCAAGGATTTACAAAACATATGAATAGAAAATACATAAGAGGAAAATGCCCTTAACACTTCAAATTCTATGGGATTTCGAATAAAGAAAAGTTTAAAAGATCATTTGGAAGCAATGTAGGAAAAACATAACAAAACAATAGAATGGTCTGATCCATAAGAACTTCAAAGGAATTGTCGAGAAACATCCCTTTGTTCCATAGAGCTTCATAGAAACTTTTTCTATAAAAACTGAATCCTTTACAATGTTCTTTCTCCATTGCAATGGGTGCTGAATGGAACACAGGTCGTTGATAATTGATTCATAGAGCAATGCAATTTGATCTTAATGGCAGCTGCTTCTAAGGTCTACCGTCTATATATATGACTAGTGTTTAGCATGACATGAGTAGAATCCAATATTTATCATTTAAAAAAAAAGAAAAGAAAAAAGAATCCAATATATATTGGTGGGAGTTCGGTTGCAGCAAAATCCAATATAAAAGGCATGTTGTAACTTGAATGTTGCTTAAGGAGCGTGAGAAGAAAACATGCGAATATCTGAAGCATCCGATTTGAATACTGTAATGTGATGATCATAGCACTAACAATGAGCCGACGAGGCGATGATGCCAAACAGTGCGATCAACTTCATATAGTTAACCGAACACTCTTTCTGAATGTACTTCTCTGACCTATACCAGGGTACCATACCAGTACCACCAATGTAAATTTGGCAGTTCATCTCCCGCAGCCACAGCCGCCGCTGTACCACGTCATGTCTTAATGATGCAATGCGCTACTCGCAACATAAATCAGTAACCAGAATTAGAACTAAACAACTGCAGCCATTATTCCATTAACTCTTAACAGCAACATCGCTACGTACTGGGGCAAACGTCGCACAATCAGCAGCGACACGTTGGTAGCGATCACAGTTTCGTCTGGACGATCGAGGTCGAGGCGCGGGCGGCGGCGGCGGCGGTCGGAGTACGTGGTGCTGGGATCAGGTGGGGGGCATGACGTGGTACCGGTCATTGATGCGGCGCGCGTAGAGGTAGGCGGCGAGCGCGACGTCGATGGCGGCCACGGTGGTGACCGTCGCGGCGAGGACCGCCACGCGCACCTTGCCCCAGAAGGTGGCCCGACGGAGGTGGCGGGCGGTGGTCGTCGTGGGGGTGAGCTCGGCGTTAGCGGCCTCGGCGAGCGCCGTGAGGAGGCGCTTGGAGCGCGGGCTGAGGCCGGTGGCTGCATGCAGCTCGGACATGACGAACTTGATTTGCTCCGGGAGGGGTGCGTCGCTATCGGCGGTGGAGTCAGCGGGCGCGGCGACCTGTGGATTCACAAACACGAGTTGACAGATTTTTTTTTAAAAAAAATCCATTAATCTCCTATAACTAAAAAGAACGAAGCGTGTATATTTTTTTGTGCGACTTTTGTTTTGCTCAGTCTATCTGCCCACCCTGCAATCACGAGGCGCCGACAGGTGGGACCTCCTGCGATCCCACCCTCGCCCGACGCCCCATCGACGCCCTCACCACACCCCGTCGACGCCCTCACCACGCCACCGCCGCAGACGCCCGCTCGCTGTTGGTCGCGCCGCCACCGCCCGCGCCCACCCGTATGATCTCCTCCCAGCTCTCCTCACCGGGCCATATCTTCATCAGGCCCTTCACCGGCGAGGAAGACCCGCAGCAGTAGAAGCTAGGAGGGCGCCCGCGCGTCTCTCCCCCCAGATCCGGTTCATGTCTTCGAAGGTACGGCTGTGCTGCTAAATCCTCCGCTCCTACCGCACTTCCACCTGCCTCCCGTCCTGCGAGGAGCACCACCAGCTATGCCAATCCCTTCTCTTCCCTTCCTGTTGTGCGAACCGAGCACCCAAACCCTACCTAACTTCGATCTAATTACATGTGTGTACATGTATTATGCCTGCAAACTTTGATCCCTTTCAAAGGTTATCACAAGGATTCAAGTATTGTGTACATTTCTTTGCACTGCTAGCTTCTCAAGAAGATTGTTTCTGTTTATCGCATGACACAGTCCCTGGTTGACCTTTCCAGATGTGTGATTCCTTTTAACTGCTAATATTTGCTGTATTTCTGAGGGATTAACCCGTAGCAAGTTGTCTCCTTCAGATAAGGTACTCTCTCGGCTTCAATTACTGCATGCTTAGTTGCTATATGAAACTATTCTGCCATGAAAATAATTGTATAACTATCATCATTTATTTCATCACTTGATCAGAGTTGTAGGACTGTTGACATTTCTTATGCACAACTAGAATAAAAGGGTTTCCGCAAGCGCACAGAAAATATTATCGAATCGGGAGTAATCCAGATATCGTTATTTATAATTTTACCACTGGGAAGGGAATGCGCTGGATAATGAGCAATGAGCACTGCCTGTGATAATAGAGAGCTTAACCTTATCTTTATCTATCTTCTCATACAGGGTAAGTGTCATATAGAATATAGAAATGAATAGTAATTGACATATGATAAATGAGAGTACATAGCCACGTAAAATAATGATAATCATCTCAATAGAGTACTCTAAGTTTATAACACTAGCATGGACTAGGACGATCTACAAGGATAAATTCTAAGTTATTCTAAATATAAGGTCAAAGTATACAATGATTAGTGCAATAACATCTAGCAATCATGGCGGGAAAATGTTATACCTATGCATAGTGATATTACCAAAGAAGATCAAGAACAGAGCAATCTCTTCAGTATAATAGGGATATTCTACTAGTCCTATATTCGGGAGAAGGATTACAAAGGACTCAACAGGACTGTCACTCCCGCGATCTACCTCACGATCCGGAATATAGGGTGTAATCGCAGAGAAATACGGTCTAGGCACCACGCCTACACAATATTTACCACTCACCCATCGATCTAATGATCAAGCGCTATACGATCCTATGCATAAACATAATTCTTGTCCAACTATGCTAAACATATAATCAAAGTAAACTAAGAACGATCCCCCTGTTCGGCTGAGCTTATCAGCACGGCTTATCAGCTGTGGAACAGTATTTTTCTCTCACAGCAAATCAGCCACAGCCGGCTTATAAGCCAAAAAACAGTCTGCCGAACAGGGCCAATATAATTGAGAACATAATCAAATAGAGCAAAGTCACTTCTGATATAATAGAATAGAATAAAGTACTATTCATAGTAGTAAGAACAATGATGAATATTACAAGAATGTAGAGGAAAATTACCGAGAACTCTGACAGATCCGGACTCCAAGCTAAGCTTGACTCCCTCTAGATCTATTCCTATGTAGCTATGCTACTAAACTATGGAGCTCTAATTGAGATGGTGGCTCTAGGCTTCTCTGAATTCTTCAGATGAGAGAATGAACTCTTCTAATGACTTCCTATTAGCACACTCATTTTTGGTACTGAAGTTGAGCTTGTATGTAAATCGAACAACGTGTTGCTAGATGCTGATACAACTACATTGACTGATATTTTCTCAATTCGTTGCAGGTAGCAAATTACTGTCGGGAACACCTACATGTGGCCCTACTGGAGCAGCTGAGCAGGATAGTGGAGACTGTGTGTGCAGCTAACTTGGGAGACATAAAGTTTAAGAAACATTGGAAAATGCCTTTGTGGATTCTTCCACTAGAGTGGATGACAGAGGTTGGGGTCAACCTGCAACATCGATGTTTTTCATTATCCTCCTTTCATCTATGCCTAAGTTGTAGGGGCCTACACCGCCTTATTAGGTCTAAGTTGTCGGGGCAATGTCTCTGCACAAAATCTAATTCACTCTAAAATTTCAGGCATTATTTCAAGTTTATGGAAGTTTCAAGCATGTAAATTAACACTGTTGCAGGTTAGCTTCTAAGTGCATGGAATTTCTATTCGCTTGCTTGATGGCCCCTCCAGTCCTCCACCGTGGCTTGGCATGATCTCTCAACCATGTTTCATTTTCATTTTAGCTTCAGTCAATGGTTCATGTAAATTGTTTATTTTAGCCCTATGAATATACTTGTTCATTTTGGTGTTGCCTGTAAATTAGATTGCACAAGCCCTGTTTGCAGGTCTGTCTTTTTATCATTAGTTCATTTTCTATTAACATTTCATATTGTCATATTTTCTCATCATGCTTCAACAATACTAGAGATTACAAAGTGAGCTATCAGATGGTAGAATCCACTTCGTGGAGACATGTGGGCTGCCAATCAGTACCTATTTCGGTGCTCTGAAATTATTATGGTTGATGGAAAATGTGGATGCTGTCAAGGATGCAATCCAGACTGGTGACGCCTTATTCGGCACAGTTGACACGGTTGATTTGAAACATTACAGGAGGTGCAGGTGGGCAGCATGTCACGGACTGCTCAAATGATCTCATTCGATGCTTATGAATCTAAAGACACTTGACTGGGATAAGCCAACACTTAGGAGTTCCTGTTGATATTTTGCCAGAGATTATCAGTAATTCAGAGAATTGGTGTGGTCGCCTCAGTAATTCAGAGAATTGGTGTGGTCGCCAATGAGTTCCCCTTAGCAGGTGTCCCCTTTTGCCAAAGATTATTAGTAATTCAGAGAATTAGTTTTGGCTGACAAAGTTGTATTTGTTATTGGCTTATCACCTGCCATTCTGTCAAGAATATGATGCCAAACATGTGAAAACAAATATTTTCTTACCATGTTTAGATCTCGTTGATTGGCAAAACAAATATTTTGTTGATTGGCAAATAAGTATTTTAGTTATTTGATTTGTCCGTAGCGTTATTTCCTCTTTATTTTAGTTATAATCCCATACAGCACAAGCAGGTCACTCATATGATCCCATACAGGCTTACTCGGGCCTTTATTTCCTCTTTATAATTCAATGATACGCAGTTATGGATGTAGACTTCTCGGAGGAGGACAAGATGCGAGCTTGGCACAGCTGTCACCTCTCGCCCTGGCTGGGAAGGAGCAGCAGGTGTCCGGCGTGGGGATTCTGTTGTAGATCTCCATGCTCGTGTCATCAGGCTTCAGGGTTAGTTTTACACTTGATGTCTATTTATGCTAGATTATTTTTCTAGTTGAACAAACAGTTCTACACTTCTACTTTAAAAAAACATAAACATGGAAATTTGTTGTTTCATTTATCTGGACTAAACTGTCCACCTAAAATTCATGGAATATTTGTTATAATCCGGTATAAATAAATGTGTATTGTCATCGAGTTTCAATACAATTGCAGAAGAAGATAAGTCATGATAGAGTTAACTCTATGTTTCAGTTTGAGGTGCATGAAAAATAGATAAAAGCTTCAAATCATTTAATCTGTATGTTTACTGTGTTCTAATCACTTCTTCACGCGACAACTCGTTCGTTCGCTCGATCCTTCGCGACGCCGCTGCTGACGCTCCTCGCTGATCGGAGGCCGCACCATGCCCTGTGCAGTCCCAGACTCCCAGGTCAAGTGTCATCCGCCGCCGCTCGAGTCAACCGTGCTCCTTCTTCTTCAAGGAAACACCGCCGCCCTAATCTCCATCATAAGGTCCATTCCCAGTATCCCAGCTCAACCCGTCCAAGCTGTGCAAGTGCCTATGGGTGATTAGCTTCGAGGATAGGTACTTCGCTACAGCAAGGTAACGTGGGGGCAATGTGTTACTTATACCGTGGGTTTATGATGGTGGCTCAGAAGAATTGTTGATCTTGCAAAGTGCTTGATGAAATGCAGTTAAGATTGTTTTGCACACATAAATTGATTTTAGGTTTATCATGCATTTGGGAACCATCTTAGTCATTTTGGATTACATCATAGAGAAATCCACATAAGTTCAGGCATCATATAATCTCATTGCTGTGTAGCAGAGATGTATCATATCCATTTTCAATTCAGATGAGTTTGTATCACCTCTTTAAAATATCGTTATGTCAAGTTTCCATGTAAGCTAAGAATTATAGTCTATATACAACTGCCCACCTTCCATTGGAACAAAAATCTATTATGTATATAAATGGTTGGGCTACATCAGAGAGGCTATATTTTGAAACATGGTTCTTTATTCCTTGCATTTCAAACATGGTTGCCCCAGAGTGAGCATATCTATGGTGCTGTTGAGAATGCACTACAAGTATGCCGCAACAGCACCATTCGAGTATGAACTCTTTTTTTTTGAGCGATCGAGCAGGGAACGTAGGTTACTGCTGCATTTCTGACCTGGCCGTGACGCAGACCACGGTGCATCTGCACACAGGCGAACATCAAGCTGGCGTGCAGTGGGTTCAACTCCTCCGTGCCGATCGACCCGACGGGCGTGCTCAACGTGGACGGCGACGGCAAGCTCTGCACCCTCAACGGCGGGCACCCCATAGGCATGGGCCCCGAGTACGCCGTCAAGTTCTCCTACGCCTCGCCGTCTGGCCAGTTCAGCTTCAAGCTCGTGTCGTCTTCCATTGCCTGCTCGTGATAAACTGATCGAGCTGGACTTAGCAGTTAGCACTGCCATCGTCCTCACCTTCTTTTTTTTCACGACGTATATGTTTGGAACAATTGACGGTGAATAATTCATTGGGAGTGACATTTTTGTTTGATTTCTGGCATAGATAGTAGTAGTCCTATAGTGTACAGTAACTGTCCGTAATGAGCTACAGTTAATTATACATGGGAACTGATTTGTAGTTTTTTTTAAAAAAAACAATTTGTAGATTTTTACTATGGATAGGATCCATTTTTAGTTTCCCCCATTTTTAACTGCATCTTTAAGTGAACTTTTACTACTTACCTGGAGCTGTGGAAGAAAAATGAATATACACACATTTACACATGTGCAATGAGTTAATAAATTGTTGGGTTGATTATTTAATATTACTCCATTCTAAATTACAAGATATTTTTTAGATTGTTTAGATAGTTCACTTTTACATAATAATTGTTATCTCATAGCATCACGGAAAGGCCTATAAAGTAGGGTTTGTGAGTCTGCGATGTGGCGCTCTCCGTGACTGTGTTTGATTTCACAAAATTTGCTTTTTTTGAGATAATGTCACTTTAACATTGATATTTAATTTTTACAGTATTGTTATCTTATTGTGCGATCTATGTGTTCTAAATATAAAATGTTAGTTATCCCGTAGCAACGCACGGGCACGCTACCTATTTTTTTTATAAAAAAAACATGAGAGAAGAGAAGTAATGTACACAACTGAACGATGGGAGTAGCAAACGGGAAAAAAAACGAAAAATAACGCAGAATCAGCAAAATAAAAAACTAGGCGCGTTTCCTTTTTTGTGTGATGTGATTTGGATTGTTTTGCTTATTTTTTTTATTCTAGGCTAATGGACTTGGAGGGGGACTCGGTCTCTCGCTTTGCTATATAGAAAGTAAAATAAGATTTTATCTAATTCATTTTCTATTTGAATTAGGATTTCTATTCCTATTTAGTTTATTTAGGTTCAGAGAGATCTATTTGTCCTAACTATTTAGGGTTATATAAGTCTAACAGAAGAAACTCTCGATTACTGATAGTTAGTGGGAGGTGGACGAAAAAATGGATGGACGAAAAGCAAACACCCCATAGTTGTAGTCGAATGCCTTGGTATCGAGGGGTCGATGCCATCTCGCAATGCCAAACACATCCACAGCAGAATTGGAAAAACTCAATTCCAATTCCAAATTCCACACCTCAATATATACATCCAAACGGGGCATAAGATGTTTAGACTTTTCTAGGTATATTGTTTCTATTTAGGTATGTAGCAAAAGCTACATATCTGCTTCCTCTGTTTTAAATTATAGGTCGATTTGGTTTTTTGTACATAGAATCTATTTTGTATCTAGATGTAATAAAATGAATGTATAAAAAAAAAGTCAAAACGACTTATAATTTAGAACGGATAGAGTATATAAAGTAAATTTCTCCTGGCCCTTCTAAGAAGTATGCCCCCTTCAGAAGAGCATGATGGGTTTCTTGTGTCAAAACAGCTTGAGAAACATGGGCCTCCTCAGAACAACGTGATGACTTGATGAGCTTCTTGTTTCAAACCAGCCTGGGAAGCATGGGTCCCCGCAGAACAGCATGATGGGCTTCTTGTTTCAGAAGAACAAACTGAACTTGTTGCATTATCTACCGTAGAGTCATAGAGTAGAAGTACAGTTTGTATTTAGCTTAACTGATTAATCGAATCGAGTTAGTCGATTTATTAGTTTTTATTAGGGGGACCGGCTACACATCTCGTGGCAGATTTTGCTGTTTGTTATCTTCCACATTTTCAGCAAATCAGTGCTTGCCACGTCACATGAATCAAACAAACAAAAAATATTAAAAAAGCAGCGCATGTACGTCACATGACACAGAATCTGGAAGATTTTTTATAGTTGTTATCTTCTGGAAGATTTGTACAGCAGTTATCTTCAAGAAAATAATAAAAAGAAAAAAAACAGCCGAATGATGGCAAATATCCAACATGGTACACCACCTACTTGACGGACAACAAAGAAAAGAAAACCGGCGCCCAAGACAAACCACATTCGCAGCAACGTAGATGACGGCGGCGGCGCCCAAAAAGTTTAAATGACCAAGTTCAAGAGAATTTTGTGTGCCAGAATAATGACCAAAAGAAAGAACATGCAGTGCATGACCATACACTCATACATGACCAAAAGAGAGAATTCTCATTGTGTTTTTCTCCTTTTGATGACAGTCCACTTTGATTATTTTTCAACCGACAAGAGTTCTCGGAGCAAATAATGAGGCCACTTGGATGAAATAATCATAAGCAATATCTGGTATGATAAGTTTAAGTACATGAAAGATTTTCTGCAGCAAATTTTAGGCAAACGGCTTTAAGCTCCATGGCTCGGTACCTATCAGCCAATGCTAGCTTACTCGCAACTGAGGCCATTGATATGCCCTTGCACAGGTAAGACTCACATAGCAATCTTAGCCTTGCTAAGTGTGATACTTGTCGGTTGCAGCCAACAGCTTAGCTGCCAGAGTATCGAAGATAGAACCATCAGAGCTTGACGCACCCAACTCATTATCATCAACAAAGGGTATCTCTATAGATGAAGTGAAGCATTGCCTGCAACAAATATTCACCAAATACTTGCTAGTCACTGTTTTACTAGAAGGATAAACACAATACAAGAACAACAACAGACCTTGAAAACCTTTGGCTCCATATCATCAATAGAGAATTCTTTTAGTTCATCGATCTCATTAACCTCACTCTTCTCTCCATCAGATTCATCATAAAAAAAATTGAGATCTGAATACATGAGACCGTGCAGCCAACACCAACTTATGGGCATGAAACCTCTCTCCTCCCACATTGAGAATGACATCACCACCCTCCTGACTGTCCACTAGTGAACCAAAATCATAGCCGATGTCTGAGTCTGGAACATGGATAGAGTGTGGTCTGGAGTAATCAATAGGTGACACAACTCCCACAGTGCAATTTATCTTCAGACAATCGTCTTTGAGAAAGTCTGATGCTTCAAGGGCAGTTCGCCGAAAGAATCGTTTGTAGCCCCTGAAACAAAGAAGGATTGAAGTAAATTCAATTATCTGATGCCAGTTAGATGTCCTTATTTTATGGAATGACATACTATTGCGAGAGCAATGATTCCCACAATACAGGTTCCACATGCAAAGAAACATTAAGCTTCATCCATCTCTCAATTTACATAATATAAATACATCAAAGAGAGTTTCATTTCTGTGATTAGACTGGTTCCACAAACAATATGCATCCAAAATAAATGGGCAGATTAAAAAATAAACTGCAGTTTACACGATAAAATCATTCAGTGAGCCCATGTAATGAGATGGTTGTCTAACAAACAATACAAAACTCAAATTGTACAAATTAACATAGAATCACTTGTTCTAATAACAGGTTTGCCTACCAACAAACATAACAGAAAGCAACAAAAATAGAATGAACAAACAGACAAAAAATATCAAATCCAGGGATCTAGAAAAACAAATGTATCTAATACCAGATTTCTCATGCATACCAGCATCCCCCATATTCAACCACAAACAAGTTAGGATTGTAACTACTTCCAGGCAAGATTCAAGACTTCATTCACTGATTGAGAAGGACCACAAAATAAAAAAACTCAACTTATTCAAACATGAACCAGAAGAAATGTCAGTATACTTTAGCACAAAGGCGCTAAAAGTTACAGAACCAGTTCACCATTGCACAATTACACTGCAAAAAATGACAAACAAACAATAAAAACTGAAAACATACATTCAACAGCAGCATTGAAAGTCCTATGTTTGGTGTTGGTAATTAGTGACAATGCCTAAGTACTAATCCTATGCCTAAGTTGTATATAGCATATGAGGATTAGTACATTCCAAGGTTGGTGGCAAGATGGACATGGTGATCATGATGGTCACACTTGGATTTGGACGCAACCCTACGTGATCAAGGCAAATGTATATGCTTAAGGGTTGTGTTTTAGTAACCAAGACACCTAGTGGGTGTGATTACATTATAGGATAGATAGCCGTACTATAAAGAGGGGAATGACGCGGCTATTGAACTCCTAAGTGCCTCTAGGTGTGCATTTCATAATCATATGCATTTGGATAGAACTAATAACGCCTCGAAAAATGATTATGAAAATGCTAACACACTCGCACATGACGTGATCACTTGGTGGTGTTAGCACATTTGCGATAGCATTGGAGTTTGAGCGGTAGAGCTCGGCGGGATTCAGATGTTTTCGAGGAGTTGAAACGACTATTTTCCACTACGCCGGAAGTCGGAAAAGAAACGGAGACGAATGGAGGTAACCAGGGCGATCGGACGCTGCACCGGACGTGGTCATGGTTTGACCGGACACGTCCGGTCAGTTCAACGCAGCAGTCAGGCGCACGGGTATTAGGGTTTGCAACCGGCGCGTCCGGTCCCTCGCAGAACCGGAGCGTCCGGTCGGGTACCTAGAAGAGTAGAGCGTGACGAAGAGCTGATCAGACGCGCGGCGCGTCCGGTCACACGCGATTGGACGCGTCCGGTCGCGATGGGAGCTCTCTGGACCGTGACCGGACGCTGGCACTGTCGCGTCCGGTCGTTGCGTGGAGCGCGTCCGGCCGGTGCTTCACGAGCGTAGGCGCTGTGCGTTCAGCGCGTCCGGTCGAGCTACGCGCGTGGGTAGTGTGCGACCAGCGCGTCCGGTCAGCGCGACTGCAGCAGAATTAACTGCCTAGCGGCTCTATTCGAAGGGGTACGTCTATAAATAGGTGTTGGCCAGCTCTTTGGAGCATCTCTGGGCTTGTTGATCATTCTAGCACTCCTTCGAGCTGAGCACATCCCCTCCCACTCATCTCCCTTGTTTGTTTGCCTAATCAAAGCGAGATTGAGTGATCTCAAGTGAATTTGCTTGTGAGTTTGCATCTAGTTGGCACTTAAGTATTCATTTGCTGCGGGATTCTTATTTCTCTTGGTGGTTACCGTCACTTAGACGGCTTGGAGCAGCGGTGGAGGTCCGGCACGTGTTGGTGATTGTTCGTGGCCGGCTCCAGTGAGCTTGTTGTCAGGGGTTGTTGTGGTTCCCCGGCGGAGCGCCGAATTCCAACTCTAGTGGATTGCTCGTGTCGGAACTTCTCGCCATTTGGTAGGTTCTTGTGGCGCCTTTTGAGAGGCTCGGTGTGTGATACCGATTAGCCACCGAACCACGTGGTGTAGGGAGACACAACGGAGACTAGCGTGCCGGCAAGCACGTGAACCTCGGGATAAATCATCGTGTCTTCATTTCGTTGATTGTAATTGATTTGTCTCGGTGGATTGGTCGTCTTGAATATCATCAATTGGAATTATTGATTGGTTGGCTTAATTCATCGTCCCTCGGTGAAATATTTCTTACCCTACTCTTGTATTACATTTCAAGTACTTAGTTGTTTTCTCTAGTGCTTAGTAGCTTGAGTAGAGTAGCCTTCTAGTTTTCCTCTTGCGGTTTAACTTGTGCGGTTGAGTGATATATATATTAGAATTGTCTTTTGAATAGGTGGCTTGCAACACTCCATAGGCTAGGCAAAACTCGTTTCTCGCTATTTGTTATTGCTAATTAAATTGTCTAGCACTTTTTGTAGAAAGTTTTATTAGGCTATTCACCCCCCTTCTAGCCATCAAGACCTTTCAAGCATTGACATGCTGGAGTGCTGGACTAACAAAAATCAAGCTGCATGAGACAATTAGGGAGATGTGCACTTCCATCAAGGACTCAATAATCCCATAACACATATATACAATCTAGTTTCAACAGTGGAAATTGGAACTTGCAGTGCACAAGTATAGTTAACAATGAAGCATACAAAAGAATTCTCGGATGAACAAATGTGGATAACAACCAACATAAACAGGATAAACATTGGTCCAAGATATACATACACGGTTTGTCATGAGTCCTGGAAGAGAACATTTATTGACAGACATGGTGGGTGGGAGGTTTCAGCCATGGTCCTCGACAACCAGGAGTTGTGGCATGGTTCAGGCTCATTGGTGAAAAAAGAAAGATGGGCAAATTTTTTAGCCCTTTCTTGGCTACAAAGCAATTACCAAATTCCGCATATATAGGTGGACATAACAAGTTCTTGCTAGTGAACGCATATACAGACATGCATTATAATATCTGATAAATGAAAAAATTTAGACTCCTTGCTTTCATGGAAATGATTCATGTTCAGAACAGATACTAAGAGCTTGAAATCTAAAGGTTTGTGGCATTCTGTAACAGAAGGAACATAGACCTAACTATTGGTATTGTTTTATTTTTTTCAAAATGAATTACCTAGAGAAAGAGATCCTGGTGACATATATGGAATATTTTCCATTTTTCTTTTTACAAAAGGAACAAAACGAAAAAAATAACAATATGTGACGAAATACTCAAACACACATGGTGGCCAAAACTAAAGCAAATATATACTGAAACTATTTTCAAGATTGGGAGAAAATACAGGAACTTAAACTGAAGATATAACCTGAACCTAAATTCTAGATACTCTGAAACCTGAACAAAAAATGAAATGCTAAACTAAAATAAAACAAGAGTAAACTAAAAGCTGAAGTGATAACTAAACTGAAACTGAAGTCTAGATACCCTGAAACCTAAACTAAAACTGAAAAAAAACTCAAATAAAACTAAACTAATGACAACAGTTAGCACCTATAAGTCCCTAGAGGTTGCTAGTTGTCATGCACATCAAGCTACCTTCAAGGCATTGCTGCACACAGGGAAATACATTCACTGGCCTTAACATATATGGGAAGCACCACACCGTATACGATCAAGAATTTCTCCTACAGATTTAACCATATGTGCAAATCCTGTCAACCTTAGCAGAATAAGCAAATGCACAGGCAGGAACAAATGGTTTCAGCAAGTCAATGATGCAGTTCCATCATGTAAATTACCCATTTCGTATTGCCGACTGATGACTACTCATTGGAAATTAATCTCAGGTAGCACACATCCATATTAGCGAGCACTACATATTCAGAGAGCATACATACATGCAAGAAGACATTCTAGGATCAATTCGATATCCAGTAACATTCAGTTCAAATCAATTACAGTCTACAAGAGAGCATATATACATACATGCCAGCGGCAGCAAAACCACCACCAGTCTCAAATCTCGTAATTACATTTAGGAGTAACGTCCAGTTCACAACGTGCTGCGGAAGGAGAGGATTGGGGAAGACAGATGCGATAGAGGAGGAGGGAGGGAGAGAAGAAGACTCACCTGCGGGCGGACGAGGGGCGGGGAGCAACTGTGACTACGGCACGCAACGGAGACAGTGACAGACGACGGTGACCGCGGCACGCGACGGCAGCGCGGGAGGGAGAGCGCGAGAGCAGTGTCTCGAGCGCGAGCGGAGCAGGGAGGACCGGGCCGCTGCCACAGCCGGCTACATGCGCGGAGACACAAAGGGCGCGGCCGCCGCCACCACTGACAAAGCCACCGCTGCCGCCACCGGCAAGGCACGCCCACCATCGACCGCACCCACAACACAAAATCGAAATGAGGTAGAGTAAGCGCCTGTTTGGTAGAGATTCACCGGCTCTAGATTCACCAAAACCAGATCCAGATCCACTAACCAGATCCAGATCCACTTTTTTTTGCCAAACACTTCTAGCTCCACCATAGATCTGATCCACCAAAAGGGTGGATCTGGCCCTAGATTCACCAAATTGGTGATATCGACAGATGCTCCACCAAATCCATCTTTGGTGGAGTTGGAAAAAATTAACCACCATGCCACTGATCAGTGGAAAAAAAACGGTTCGTTCTTCTTCTTTCGCGTTTTTCCCCGTTGCGTCTTCTTCCCGTTCGCCGTGCTGCCCCCGTCGACCGCGCTGAGCTCACCCCATCCCGGCCAGCCATGGCTGCGCGTCGGCCGCGAACTCCGCGCCCGCCGAGGCCGCGAGCCGCGCGCTCACCAGGCGAGGCCGCCGCCACGCCCCCGCCCGGCAGGCCGCGAGGTCTGTGCCCGCACTGGTGAGGGCCGTGCCTCCTCTCCGCTCCTCTGCGAACGTTACGAAGATGAAAGAGATGGAATGGTAGGAAGAAGAAAGAAGATCACTGACATGTGGGGTCCAGGTGGAAGTGAGATAGAGATCGAATCTTAACACAATTCTCCACCACACAAAAAGTGGAAGAAAACGAAAAAAACTGCTAAAAGATATTTAGAAATCTCGTTTATTAGTGACAAATAACAAATTCGGTTAAGAATTTATTATATCAGAATTAAACTTCTTCATAACCTAAATCCCGTTTATTTTTTACCGAATGTTCATTCAATTTTTTTTTACCAAATGCCCGTGTCTGACAGGACACAGCCGCCCGCACGGCCCGGATCGACTCAGCACGGCAGCCGGCAGGTAGGCAGCGAGCAAACACCCCCGCGCACAGCCTCCCTTCCGCCGTCTGATCTCCAGCAATAGCCTCGAAACAAGGTCCTTACTTTTTATCCGAGGGTTGCTCCTACTTTTAATAGGCTTGTTTTCTGAATTAAACTCCAGCAGAAGCCTTCAAAACAGGGCTCCTACTTTTCAATTGTTTCTATTTTCTCATGCACTATATGCATATGTATTTGAAAACATCACACTATATAATAATTTATTTAAACTATAACAATAAAAGCACAATATTTAAAATTATAAATGAAAAATACAAATATTCAAATTTAAATTGAAACACAAATTTGGTCCGAATTTAATGATAGTCGATCACAACATAGTTCATAGCATTTTTGCAAATCAAATAACATAGTCATCAACATAAAGTCAAACAAAACAATTAACTTGTATGTCTGAACCAGCGCCAATTGTGATTTGAGGGCCTTAGAGCCCCCAGGGTGAGGGTCAAGGGGTGATTTGAGAGGCCTCTCGAATTTAAGGGCTTCAGTAGAGACTATGCTGGAGTGAGTTTTTTTCCCTTTGACCCTCAAAAGTAGAATGAGGGTAGAGCATCTCCAACAATACTATCTAAAACACACCCTATACTTCTTTATTTAGGAAGCCATATATTTTTAGACTACTCATATTTTACTTTCAACTTCAATACCACCTAAATCATACTGCTCAAATTCGTTTTAGTAGTCAATGACGCGTGGGGCTCTTTTATCATCTCTCATACAGATTTTGCACGGTGAAGAGTAGGGACAACAGAAGTAAAGGGTGGAGGGAGAAAAATAGGAGGCCAATAAATATAGAGGGTGTAGGAGGCGTGTTGGAGTTGATTTTTTTTACCTCCGTTACCTAATCTGAAGGAGGGGATCCAGCACCTGTCCTGTTAGAGATCCTGAGCCTCTGCTGGAGATGCTCTGGAAACCCCTCGGCTGACTCGTCCTCGTCCACCTCCTTTTTCCTCTTTTCCCCTCGTGTCCGCCGCACGTGCCGCCGGAACGTAGCCTCCGCCGCCACAGGTGAGTTGGACGGGACTCTTCTCTGCTGTTCTCCGCGCCCTTCCTGCCCGGGTCCAGCAGTCTACTGATCCGCCTGATCTAATAGGCGTGGTGCAGGCAGCCGGGATGGAGAAAGGAGCCTCGGAGGCGTCGCCGCCTTGCGCTCGCTGCGGCAAGCCTGCTCAGCTCCAGTGCGTTTCTCTCCCCCCAGGAACATATCGCTTCCTCTCTCCGCGCCAGCGATCTGCTGTAGACTTTTTTTTCCCGCGGCGCTTGGCTTGGCACATATCGCTTCCTGTCTCCACCAGTGATCTGCTGTCGACTTTTCCCCGCTGCGCTTTGCTTCGAAGCCCTACACCTGTCCATAGTCTAGTAATAGGAATTGACGCTTGACACAGCTTTGTTGTGACGCTATTTAGTATAAGTTATAGAAATTGGGTCTTTAGCTCTCATTTGCTTGTTGTTATTAGAACATTGAAGCAGAACTTCGGTGGCTCTGGCTGTTCATTGCTGTGATCTATGGCTGGAAAAGCAGAGTTATAGTTTGGATAGTAGCACGTAGTAGACATGCTAATTTCTTCAAGTCATTGCTTATGCTCTGTTGTGTTGATTTTCAGATGCCCCAAGTGTGCTGAACTTAAGCTACCTCGTGAGAACGCAGCTTTCTGGTCAGTGGCAAGCTCCTCTCTTTCTCGTTTTACTCATTGGAACGTCATGATAGTAGGAAGCTCTCAGGATGAATGAGTATCAGCTAGTTTTATTGTTTAAACATCACAGAGCATAAAACCTTCTACATATTTTAAAGGCATGTATCATTTAGTTATGGCCTTGTGTGGAAACTTCATCATCAATGAGTATGAAGTTTAAATATCTGTAGACACCTTTATTAGGGGGGATTGTATTTTTTCATATACTTGTTCTTTTGATTTTTAAAGGAAACACATCTTTAATATCAAAGCATCCATTGGAAGTGCTGGCATACCAGTGCAGGCCAGAATTATGCTTCATGTGTTGCTCCTTCACCATTTTTGAACCAGTGAAAGTGTTAAATTCTTTTGTTTCCACAAATCATTTGCAGCACACAGGATTGTTTTAGGGCAGCATGGAGCTCTCACAAATCTGTTCACCCAAAGCCTGGTGCACTGGCATCCCAGCTGTCTCCAGAAGGTTGGAAATATTGTGTGAGAAAAGGGCGGGGACGTGCATTGGAACTTCCTCGTTTTGATTGGACAGGGTAAAATACTATTACCACATCCTCAATTCCTTTGTTCGATCTGTTGTTCAATATATGTAGCATTCCATTTGCCTCTGTTGTTCAAATTCAATCAAATACAAAAAGAACAATAACAACAACAATACTTTCTAGTTTCTAGTCCCAAGCAAGTTTAGGTAGGCTAGGTCTGAAATCCAACATGAGCCACCACAAAAAATGGTAGTGATAACTCAAATTCGAATATTCCAAATTTATATTAATTTTCAGCTGGTTGACTTCCTACCTTCTTAAATAAATGCTGGTACCTTCTGACACAACCTATGTGGAACACTAAGGATAACCGTGCCACAACCATGCAAAAGGTTTAGAGCAGCAAATGAGCTATGAAAAAGTTAACTATCGATAGTGAATCTAACATATATGTGCAGTGAACCAATGTCTTTTGGATAGCCACAATAGGTTTTTTTGACTGGGTTATGCACTGTCCATGTATGAAGCACTTCTTTTAGCATTAAACTGCACATTTGAGAGTTCCAGTTATAAACATGGTGTTGAACATTTCTTTCCATTCACAGTTTGACACCAAAATAGAGCATTGACAAATTGAAAATTTTGAACATAAATGCACCTTTATTCTTTGCTAATAATCTAGGGTGGGAGGAATGAGCTATTTGGGTAGTACCTTTCTCACATTTATTGAATGATTATGTCTTTCAGTCCATTGAGACCATATCCAATATCAAAGATGCGTGTGGTGCCAGATGAAATTGAGAAGCCTGATTGGGCACTTGATGTAAGTTCCTGTTGTTTTAAGTGTCTCTTCCTTCACAGTATGCATGCAGTGTCGTCTCACCATTCCACTTGAAGTGATATCTCTTGCAATATGCTCTTTCAAATCTCCCTGACATTGTAATACTTTTTAGGGAATTCCCAAGATAGAACCAGATAGTGATTTGCAGAAAAGAGTAGAGGTAAAATCCTTCAGAGGTTTTTGAGTATCACATATGTTCCATGAACAAATATCTGATGATTACTGCTTTCTTTGTGCCTCTGTAGATTAAGACCCCTGAACTCATAGAAAGGATGAGAGAAACATGTCGAGTAAGTTCCCAGCATGTGTAAATGAGTGCTTAGTTGTGACATTATAATTTCACTTTCCTAATCTTTTCTGCTTTATCCCGTATTATCATTTATAGATTGCAAGAGAGGTTTTAGATGCAGCTGCTCGTGTAATTAAACCAGGAATTACAACAGATGAAATTGATAGAGTCGTCCATGAAGAGACAATTGCTAGAGGTGAGATCAACCTCCTTTAAGAATTAAATGCAACAAATTGAACTCCAGTTGATTGAATGATGAACTTGTGATCACTACAACTTTTTTTAAGAAAAATACTATTTGTGTCTTGATCATGCCTATTTGATTCTCTTATTGATCATAACTTTCATTCTTGATCCTCAGGTGGATACCCATCTCCATTGAATTACCATTTCTTCCCCAAGTCATGTTGCACGTAGGTTGTCTTTGTTTTAATAGTTATTGGTATCAGTTCTAGGAGACTAAAGGTGTTGTTCACATTGTTGTCACTTGTACTCAGGTCTGTCAACGAAGTCATTTGCCATGGAATTCCAGATGCCAGGTCCTACTTGAATTTGCACATTAAATTGATATTTCATTTGTCTAGTGATAATTACCTCTCCAATGCCTTTCTTGAGTGTTGCTTTGGCCATTGTTGACTTACATGTATAAATTTTATCTTTCTATATTTACTTACATGCATAAAGATTTATTTTTATATTTACTCACATGTATTACAATTATTTATCTTTCTTGAGTTCTATTTGTATGGTTGCACCTGATAGAATTTGAAATAATATGTTCAAATACATTGCATAGACCCATTCAAATTTCAAAGTAATTACCAGGGAAACAAGTCAGGAGCTGTTAAGTCTGATAAGTGATAACAGCACACTTTTAGTTTGTCCTACAAGTAGGTTCTTGGCTTGATACCATCTGATTCACAATACTTGTTTTAGAGTTGGGCACAAGAATTAGGGAGGAGGTAAAATGACCATCTCACCCACAGTTAGTGTTCTCTAAAGTGTGCATGCATGGATAAAGAAGTTAGTTAAATTAGGAAGTGTAAAAACTGGAAAATAGGCTAAAGTTGCCTTGACGTTATAGAGCAACAAGTATTTTGAATGAAGATAATAAAAGAAATTAAAACAAGTATTTTGAACCGGAGGCAGTAAGTAGGTTGGTAGTAGATTTTTTATTTGCAAATACCAGATTCTAACTTTCTAGTTTCATGTTAGGCACAAGCAAAGCTTTTGTTTGTTTATTAGTTGCACCTTAATAATATTTTCACTATCATTAACTTTTGTCCAAGTTGGTATATTTGATTACAATTAGTTTTGATAATTCTCTCTTTTATTTTAACAGGAAACTTGAGGATGGTGACATTGTAAATGTTGATGTAACTGTATACTATAAAGGTGTTCATGGTAAAGCCTCCTCTGCCTGATATGATGTTTAACTGCTGAAATGTACTGTGGTCTGTTTTTAATTAGCATATGTCTCAACATCAGGTGATTTGAATGAGACATATTTTGTTGGAAATGTCGATGAAGCTTCCAAACAGCTTGTGCGTTGCACCTTTGAGTGCTTGGAGAAAGCTATTGCAATAGGTGACATTCTTTGTATTTGACCTTGCTGTATATATGTCTAAACTTCTAAGCAAAAACAAAAGGATTTCCTTTGTTTGATCCTTATTACATTTTTCTAAGACCATCAGGTCATACTTGGAAAGGATATATGACATTGGAACTTAAACATATTCATGCGCAGTTAAACCTGGAGTTCGGTTCCGAGAGGTCGGAGAAGTCATAAACAGACATGCCTCGATGTCAGGTTTATCTGTGGTTAGTATTGGATTGGTATAGGATTAATATTATGTTGCTACCTCGATTGTATGTTTGTATCCATGCCCTTGTGATTATCTTTCCTTCAGGTGAAGTCTATTTGTGGCCATGGCATAGGGGAACTGTTTCACTGCGCCCCAAACATTCCTCATTATTCAAGTATGTTTCTTGCAACTATTTCTTATTTATATTTCTTGTATTATAGTGCAGTAAATACCTACTGTGCAAGCTTATGTCATAAGGGTTCACAGTGTAATTGAGCTGGAGGTATGCTGGCCTTATTTAATGCAGGAAACAAGGCTGTTGGTATCATGAAAGCTGGGCAGACATTTACAATTGAACCAATGATCAATGCAGGCAAGTTTATGTACTATATAGCTCTGTCAAATCCCATATCTTATGATGCAGTTCAAAAATGTTTCCAAACACCTGAGCGTGAAGTACTGTAAAAATGTTCATATTCTGTAGGGGTTTGGAACGATCGTCTGTGGCCTGACGATTGGACTGCAGTGACTGCAGATGGTAAACGGAGTGCTCAATTTGAACATACACTTTTGGTGAGTACTTTGAGTTTGTCGGATCAATTCTGGAAGCTGTTTATCATGCAGATGATTTCGTTGTGCAAGAAAGAACAAATACATCACGTGCAAGTGGCAATGCTATTAATTCTGTGGGTCTGACAAAATTTAAAGAGAGCTTTTGCCCCTTCAACTTATATATGCTGTTCTATGCTCCAGGTGACAGAGACAGGATGTGAAGTTTTGACGGCACGGTTACCCTCATCACCGGACGTTTTTCCATGTTTGAAGAAGCCGTGATGGGGCTGATATGCTGCTGCTGCCTCCCACGTACCGATCAGAGATTGTATGAATGGACGATCGGAGGGCGAGGCTTGAACACTGACCGGTGGTGAGGAGCCAGCGGACGCTCGTGTGAGAGAGAGGAAGAGGGGTGGCGGCTAGGGTTAGGTCTCCCGGCTCCCTTTAGGAAGCCGGAAACAAATATGTTTCTGCTTAATCTCAATCATCCTTATTACAAGGTATTTGTAGAACTAAATATTCCTTTTGCTAATTGACCCGCAAGCTCTCTTCTAATTATATAAAAGATAATCCCGAATTTAAATAAATATGGCTTATTAGCCACTAATGGGCTGGCGCCTGGAGTAGTGCAGCCCGGTCATAACATCTCTACCCACCTCGGCAAACAACTCGTCCTCGAGCTGGACATAGGGGTAGAGAGCCTTGAACTCCCGTGGCTTCCATGTTGCATCATCCTCCGGAAGGCCTTGCCACTTGACAAGTAGGTGCCAAGCGCCCCGTCACAGCTAGGCGCGCAACACCTGGTCGGGCGCCGGCAGCAGCCGCCCGTCCTGGACCTGGGGTAGCACGGCCGGCCCTGTAGGCGGGGCGCCAGTGTAGTTGTAGGGCTTCAACAACCCCACATGGAAGACGTCATGCAGACGCGCCTCCGCGGGAAGTTGGAGGCGGTAGGCCACCGGGCCAATGCGCTCGACGATCTGGAACGGCCCGGCGTAGCGAGGGCGCAGCTTGCCCTTCGACGGTGAGGCGAGAGCATGGGTGGGTCGGTGTAGGAGTTGGAGCAGCACCCATGCTCCCACGTCAAACTCCACCTCGCGATGGTGCTCGTCGTAGTGCCGCTTGGCGTACTACTATGCCTGAAGAAGACGCTCGTGGACCTCCTCCAGGAACGCGTCCCGATCCTACAGCATGGCGTCCACCGCCTCCGTCTGGGCCACCCCCTCCAGGTGCGGTAGAAGGGAGGGTGGGGGCTGCCCGTACACGACCTTGAACGGCGTTGCCCAGAGCGCGGAGTGGTACGAGGTGTTGTAGCAGTACTCCGCCCAGGAGAGCCAGTCGACCCACGAGCGCGGCCGGTCACCGGTCGCACAACGCATGTACATCGCGATCTTGAAGAGATCACGCCACATATTGCTGGTGAAGATCGGGTCGCGGTCGCTGACGATGGAGTTGGGGAAGCCGTGCAGGCGCACAATCCCCTCGAAGAAGGCGCGGGCGACCGAGGCGGCGGTGTAGGGGTGGCTGAGGGCGATGAAGTGGGCGTACTTCGAGAAGCGATCCACCATCGTCAGAATCACTGACTTGCCGTGCACCTTCGGGAGACCCTTGATGAAGTCCATGGAGATATCAGCCGACCTGGGACGGAACGTCCAGGGGCTGAAGCAGGCCGGCCGGCTGGGTGGTCGGCGTCTTGTTCCGCTGGCACAGGTCGCAGGAGCGGACGAAGTCGTGCACCAGCTGGCGATCGCCGCGGATGTAGAAGTCACCTCGGATGCGCATAAGGGTTTTCTGGACCCCCTCATGCCCAACCGAGTGTGCGAGGGCCACCACTTGGTGGCGCAGGTCGTCGACAGCCGGGACGTAGATGCGCTTGCCGTGGGGGAGGAACCCCTCCCCGGCTGCCCATGGCGCGTCCAGGGAGGACGCGGCCAGCTGCTACAGCAGGTCGCGCATGACCGGGTCGGCCACGGTGGCGCAGCGGATGTCGGCGTAGAGGTCGAAGGACGACCTGGACAGTGAACACAGCGCCGCGGTCTCCTCGTCGCGGCGGGACAGCGCGTCGGCCACCGAGTTGAGCCGCCCGGGGCGGTACTCGACGGTGAAGTTGAACCCGAACAGCTTGATGATCCACTAGTGCTGGGGCACGGTGGACAGCCGCTGGTCCAGGAGGAACTTCAGGCTGTAGTGGTCGGTGCGGACGAGGAAGCAACTGTGGCAGAACCGCCTAATCTAATGCCCTCCCAAGAGTACTTGTCTTCTATTAGACACTAAGTACCCAAGGGAGCGCACTAAACTCTGCAATTCCGTCGAGCACACCCGAGGGAGAATTCGAAAATCCACATTTTTCATCAGGATCATAGATGAGAGATAAAGCTTACAACATCTTTGTCATTTCTTACATCACTTTTATTACAACATCAGAGTAATTCATTATTTGATTATAACAGCGGAATGTAAAATGCTATCAGAGTTTCAGCGGAAATAAAATCATTTAATGATGAGTTAAATATTATCACGATGAACATTTAAATACATGTAATAATCACAGGTTATAAGTTTTTTCCCTTTGAAAATATTTAGGTGGGAATTTAAATAAACTCTACGTCCGCACGTAAAGAAAATCCTCGCTGAGCCCACCAGAAGGTTTCCACACACAAGTGTCAGCTTCAAAAACCTGTCACCTGCAACAGGGTAGAACAAACCCTGAATACTCAATTGTACTCCGCAAGACTTACCCGTCAGGAGGAAAGAAAAGACTCCAAGGATTATGCAAGGCTTTCTGGTTTGTGGGTTTATTGCATCTGCAAGAAGCATTACTAAATATGCATCATTATATTTCTTTTTATTAGCAGTCATCATTAGTTCATTATTCGACTATTCTATGTAAGCACCAAAACTACTTTCAAGCAGGGGTAAGCAATCAGAACCATTTTACTATCTTTCATAGTTTTTTTTTGCTACGATGCCAGATTATAGTCATGTCAGACCGTCAAATTGACGGCGATTCGCGAATCAATGTAGCCCAGCTGGGTACCCCGAAAAACACACGCCCCGCCCGTACCGAGGTACAAACGGGACTAACCCATTATCCTCCTGTCAAGAGAACCGAGTCCCCGTCCATACTGGGACTCCACGCCCCCGCCCTCTCGCGGTGCTTAGACCTCCTAATACCCATATATAATCCACCTTCAGTTGGTCCGGATAGAGCCGGAACCCATGACAAGAGAATAACAAGTCTTTCTAGCCCCCATCCGCTAGTATATGCTCGGGATAAGGAGATCTGTGACCTGACTATGGAATCTAATGCAACGAATGGTCCTTAATTGACACAGGCGAAACAAATGCATCCAGAGCCCCGCTCTGTTGCCCAACCAGGTCCAAGTCCATCCAAGCCCGTTCCGCCCGATCTCCAATTATTATCCATATATAATCCATGTGATAGTAACATGATAATAGTAACAATAATATATTCCCTATCTCTCGCGAGTGACAGACAATCACTCGACTTCTCTCGGAGTCCTATAACATAGCAATCTACATGATCCTGACATACTAGTAAGACTCATGGGATCAGGATATTTATATGCAAATGGTTCTCATTCAACTCCTTTAAACTTAATGCACAAGCATAAATTAAACTGCAGAATAATAGGAGTTATGCACCGGGGCTTGCCTGGGTATTTCGTACGCTACTAAGTTAGTATTGCTTTGCCTTCAGTATACGTCCACCATCACCTTCAGGACCGAGTCACCGTTACACCATATCCTCACGTGACACTGACAACCTTAGTTGATCCATCGGTTTACCATCGTTCCTAAATGGTATGCAAACGCAATATGCTTGTCTAAGTCAAATATGCATAAACAAAATATTAAAAGACGGAAGAATGAGTTCGAAATTAGCCGTGACAGCAGGTAGGCAGAGATGGACTCGCGTGTGGTCACCGCTGGCTGCAGGCTTGCGGAAACAACGAAGCGTGGCCGCGCCGGAGTGCTGCGGCAGTGCGCAAGCGTGCCGAGGTGAAGAGGCGAGAACGCCGGGGTGCCGGGCGGGGTTGGAGGCGAGGAAGACAGGGTCTACCATGGCTTGGATTGCTCGGCTGCTGGTGGTCTTCAAGAGCGCACACAGGCTACACGGATGCACGACTGCTCAGCTGCCGGTGCCCGGTCAAAAATTTCAGCCACGGCAACCAACTGTGTCGCTGCCCATTAAAATTTGGGACAAGACAAGAGACTGAGTCGGTCAAGTCTGTATGTCCGCTGCCTGTGCCCTCTCCCTCTATTCATAGCAAGGAAATAAATTGAACATCCTGCACACTCTCCCCTTTCTCCTTCATGACTAGCTGTCCCATGCTGGAAGCACAATTTTCATCAAGACCAAGACCAAGACCAAGAGAAAGTTGCCAACGTTTTTCTTACTCCATGCATGCACTGTTCTCTCACTTCTCTCTGTATTTACAGTATTGCGAGAAAAGAATGATCAAAGTCTAGTTTTCCATCCCGGCAAAAAAAATCCAGTTTTGAACAGCCTGCCAAAATAAAATACACCCTACATACTTGGATAGAGAATATTTGCTTGGATACTTTACAACTTAAAAACCAAGACCACGAAAGTACATGTAAGCATTAAAATTTGTCACATAAAAAATTGCCGTGTAATGTGCTTTCAAGCAATAGTAAGTTTTATACTTTTATCGACATATATATTCTAATAAAGTAAAATAGAAGATGTGTGTAGGAGACAGGTGTAGTCTAAAACGAAAAAGCAAAAATGGGATGGTGTCTAGTTTCTAGTTTTGGTCAAGATCGTGCTTGTTGTACAAAAAAGGCGCTTATGTTTTCTTAAAATCAAGGTGTGCCGTATGATGCAAGCAGGAACCGGAATTTCCAGCTCTGTACCTACCCAAGCATTAACTTCCCAGGCAACCCAACGAAATGTAGACTAGGGCCGTGTTTAGTTGGCCCAATTTGGGTGTGCCAAAATCTGCACAGTGAAATCTTCTCCGCTGTAGCATTTCGTTTGTATTTGTGAATTTTTATCCAAACATTGACTAATTAGGCTCAAAAGATTTGTCTCGCAAAGTACAACAAAACTGTACAATTAGTTTTTGATTTCATCTACATTTAGTACTCCATGCATATACCGGCATTTTGATGTGATGAGGAATCTTCTTTTTGCATATTGGAATTTGGGGGAAATTTTGGCATCTAAACAGGCCCTAGACTAATAACAGGTCAAATCATTAACCCTTAGCATGAGGCCAGCAAGTAGTGGCGGAGCCAGGAATTATACATAGGGAGGGCCGGTCAAAGAGTTTCGACATATGAGAATTGACTGTAGCTTAATTGTTTAGATTTTTTTCCGGGGTTAAGCTCTATTTTCCTAGTTTTATTTCAGTATTTGATGATTTAACATGCTCGCTATTTTCCCCGTGGCAGACGACCGTGTCTGTTGACATTGGGGTGCATATGATGACTCATGAATATTAAAATCTACCAGCTTAGTATTTCGAAAGTGCTCATACCCATGGTAAGTGAGTGTTTTGTCGACAATGTGGTGCATGTGATGACTCATAAATCTTAAAATATATCGTCTCAGTATTTCGAAAGTGCTCATAGTAGAGTAGGAAATGTGTGTTTGTTCGTAGAAGTGATGTGCATGCATGTATATTAGCGTCTACATCTATAATGCGATTCACAATAAAAAGAGATGATCACTGAATTGTTGTTGCTAGTCAAGTATGCGTTCAGTAAAATATAAAGTATAATGAAACATAAGTATTATAGTAGAACCAACAATTTCAATAGATATATATGCCCTATTATGATAGACAAACAAACTTAGATAAATCAAAATATTTTATTGTAATTGTATTCTATTCAATTTTATTGTCTAGAGGATATTAGTAGACATATATAACATGATTTTATTTATTATAGCCTTTTAATATAAACATAGACTATTGAACTCTTTGTATATTATAAAGAAGTTTGTATTGTCAGGGGGGGCCATGGCTCCTGCTGACCCCCCCTTGGCTCCGCCAGTGCCAGCAAGAGCAGCGTGGGACTTCGAAGAGAATTGGTAAGCAATTTCTCTAGTACTATTCTAGGCTGGTCCTGGTCACATGCGCTCTCTCTCTCAGCATGCCTGCTCGGTCAACAAAAATGGCACGCAGGAGCCACCAGCTGAGCTGCAGCCCTGCCGCACTCTCCCCCTCTATACGGCAGCAACATGTGGTGCAACATGCAAGCAGCGAGTGGTGCCGTACGAGTGTGTGTCGTGTTTTATTTTTATTTTATTTTATTTTATTATTGATTCTTTATTTAGAAAGCAAACCGTCCACTATACAAACATTTATATATACATAGAAGAGATAAAAAAATATATATGTATGTACCAAAAAACATTTTGGCACAATTTAAGTTTGTATACCTATTTATGATCTTCAGTCATAATTAACTTAACCCTATGTTTAGTTAGGTTTACATGCTACAAAGTTGGGACTCGCACAAGCATTTTTATGCTGGGAAAATTAGAAGTGTTTTAATAAATTAACTAATACCCAAACAAGCAATTAGCCAAACAACCAAGTTTAATTGCTTCACCTATTTTCTTAATTTTTCCTTTAACATGTTAATAGTTGCATGCTTAACGCTACAGGCCATACGTAACACCAGGGGTGTTACAGCAACGCCCCCCACAAGTACGGGCGCCAGTGCCGGACTGCTTGCACCAGCCCGATGAGCTCGCGCTCGTACGCCGCCAACTTGACATGGCGGGCGGCGAAGGGTCGACTGAAGAAGGCCAGGGGTCTCGCCCCCTGGTGAAGAACAGCGCCAAACCCCGCGCTGGAGGCGTCGCAGTCAACCACAAACTAGCGCTCAAAGTCGGGCATCTGTAGGACCGGCGCCGACGAGAGCGCCCGCTTGAGGGCAGCGAAGGCCTCGTCCGCCTCAGCTGTCCAGACGAACGCCTCCTTCCGTAAGAGACGCGTGAGGGGCGCCGCAATGGAGCCGAAGTCACGGATGAATTTCCTGTAGTAGCCGGCGAGCCCCAGGAAGCCGCGCACACCCCGCGGGGAGCGAGGCGTCGGCCAAGAGGCAACCGCGGCCACCTTGTCGCTGTCCATAGCGACGCCGTCGGCGGAGATGACGTGGCCGAGGTAGGCGATGGAGAGGGCTCCGAAGGAACACTTCGACCTCTTGAGAAAGAGACCGTGTGCTCGCAAGGCGGTGAAGACGAGGCCCATGTGCTGGAGGTGCTCGGACCACGACGAGCTGTAAATGAGAATGTCGTCGAAGAAAACCAGCACAAACCTGCGGAGGAACGGGCGGAGCACGTTGTTCATCAACGCCTGGAAGGTAGCCGGGGCGTTGGAGAGCCCAAACGACATCACCAGGAACTCGAAGTGACCGTGGTGCGTGCGGAAAGCGGTCTTCTCGACGTCCATCGAGTGCATCCGCACCTGGTGGTACCTGGAGCAGAGGTCAAGCTTAGTGAAGAACCTCGCCCCATGGAGCTCGTCGACCACCAGGATCGGGAACTTGCCCTTGGACGTGCAGTCGTTGAGCGCTCGGTAGTCGATGCAGAAGCGCCACGACCCGTCCGCCTTCTTCACCAGGAGCACCGGGACGAAAAACGGCGAGGTACTAGGGCGGATGATGCCCTGCTCCAGCATGGCGGTGCACTGCCGCTCGAGCTCGTCCTTCTGCAGTTGTGGGTACCGGTAAAGCCGCACAACTACCAGTGCAGTCCCCGGCAACAAGTGGATGCGGTGGTCGTAGGGGCAGGCCAGAGGGAGACCGCGCGGCGTGTCGAAGACGGCGCTGTGCTGATGTAGGAGCTCGTCCAGCAGCGGTTGCTGCAGGTCCGTGGCGACCGCGGCCAGCGAGCGCTGCTGGGAAGGCGCGCCCGGGGCGCCCACGCACTGCCACGTGACGCGGTGGCCGTCCCGCTGGAACGGCACGGTGAGCCCCTCGAAGTCCCATGTGAGGGGGCCCAATGCGCCGAGGAAGTCAACGCCGAGGATGAAGTCGAAGCAGCCCAGCGTGAGCCCGACGCAGGTGATGGAGAAGGGCGCCCCACTGATGATGACAGGGACGTCGCGGGCTATCCCCTCGCACGGCACGCGCTTGCCGCTGGCGACCGTGACGCGGAGCTGGTCGCCTCCCTGGGGAGCAAGCCCGAGGCGGCGCATAGCCGCGCCCTGGAGGAAGGTGTGAGTGGACCCGGTGTCCAACAAGGCGAGGAGGCGCTCGCCCTTGATCGTCTCCGGAAGGAGCATCATGTGGTAGGTCTGAATCCCTGCAAGAGCATGCATTGAAACCACAAGAGCGTGAGCGTGGGCGGCTCCGTCGACGTGCGGCTCCTCAGGCAAGGCCGCGTCCACGGCGTCCTCCGCTGGCGCCCCGTCATTGTCGACGAAGTCGTCCGCCTCCAGGTAGAACAGGCGAGGGCAGACGTGCCCGCGCACATACTGCTCATCGCAGTTGTAGCAGAGGCCTTGGCGGTGGCGGTCTTGCATCTCGGCCGGCGAGAGACGGCAGAAGGGGCGTGCTGGAGCCGCTGCACCCTGAGCTGCAGGTGCCGTGCCCGCTGCAGACGGTGCTGGCACGCCTGGTGCGGCAGCAGGGGCCGCGGCCGGCCCCTGCGGACGTGGTGGGAGGGCCGGCCGTGGTGGTGGACGAGCGCCGCGCTGCTGCTGCGGCTGCTGCAGTGCTGCCGTGGTGGTGGCACAGCTCTCGAAGGCGCGGGCCAAGAACATCGCCGACTGGAGGTCGGGCGGGGCACGCATCGCGACGTCCACCCGAATATGTTCTGGGAGACCGTCGACGAAGAGCTCCGCCTTCTGGCGCGTCAAGATGTCCCGAGAGTGCGCGAGAATCGTCTGGAAGCGATCCACGAACTCCTGGACCGTGGAGTGGAACGGCAGGCGGCCCAACTCGGCCAACCGCGAGCCGTAGATGGGCGGCCCGAAACGAAGACGACATAACTCCTTGAAGCGCTCCCAGGATGGCATCCCCTCGTCCAACAAGAGGGCATAATACCACGTTTGTGCGACGCCGGTGAGGTGGTATGAGGCCATCCACGTCCGCTGTGCCATCGGGGTGCGCTGGCCCCAGAAGAATTGCTCACAGTGAGTCAGCCAATTCAGCGGATCGACGGAGCCGTCGTACGTGGTGAAGTCTAGCTTGAAGCTCTTTGGCTGAAACTCAGTCGCGCCGAATGCCGCGGGGGCGGCCGCTGATGACGCCGCTTCGGACGCTGGGGGCGGCCAGACGCTGGAGCCGTGGAAGAGGGCCCGTTGACGCCACCGTAGAGTGTACCCGGCGCCGGAACGCCCCCATGGCCGAAGCCCGCGGTGATGTGGGGCGCCTGCGGGATCGACGTACGCGCCGGCGTGGTGGAGTAGACCGGTGGCGAAGCGCCCGTGAGTCACGCCGGTAATGGGGACGGCGAGTGGGGGAAATTGATGTCCTGGATCAGCACACCAGCGGAGGGAATCGACGGCGCCGGTGAGGTGGTGGCCGCCGTGTCGTCTTGTGGCATCCCGTAGGGGTATAGGGCGGTCGAAGACGCTGGAGGAGGCGGCGGCGGCAGCAGCTGTGGCTGGCACGTCGGTGGCGGGGTTGGCTGCTGTGGCCCCAGCAGGTACCCGTGGATGCCTGCCACCATCTTGCCGAGGTCGAGGACAGCCGCCGTCAGCTGCTCGTTGGTCATCACGCCCACGGCTGAGGAGGACGCGCCCGCGGTCATCTGCAGCGAGGACTGCGGGACCATGGCGGACGTGGTGACCGCGGGTAGCGGTGCGGTTGTGCCCGGTGGAATCGCAGCGGAGAGGGGCGGCACTGTGGTGGAGGGCAGCGGGATCGACATGGCCAAGCAACAAGAAAGTGATACTGATACACTGGGTCAGCAAAAATTTTGTTTACTCTTTATCAGTCGGTCAAAGCTGAAATTTTCAAATTTTCCAGACCAGAAAGTGATAAGCATGCTACTGCTGAACAGTCGCAACAATTGTCTATCCTGCGGAATTGTTTCTGGGAGTGTGTATTGTTGAGTCGCTTTTCTCCGAGTTACACGAGACGTATGGCTTCTTGAGATGTTTCACTAATATGATTATGCCATCAAAGATTAGTTTTGATTTCAGAGAACATAATTTCCATCAATTTGAGTAGGTTAGTTTTTGCTGAATTCAAAACCCACAACCGCCGCAGCATCCGATGATTGACGACGAATGTTCCATCCGCGTCCTCTAAAGACTCATGTAGCATTGTGTAACACCCTGAAATTTTGTCCATGTTCCAAAAATCACAAAAAATTTGAACTTCATAGAATTATTTTAGGAACGAGTAAAATCTGTCAAATCATAGATAGGAAATCATGTGCATTGTTTGTTGAACATATGGTGGTATATTTCTTGGGACAGCATGTCGGGAATCCATCTTCTCTGGGACTGTAAAAAAAAAAAGAGAAATGGACAAGCCATCTCAGGTGCATTTTTTTACCTTTTGTACTGGCCCCTAGTGTGGCCCACCTCCCCTCCTTTCTCTGCTGCTTGGTCAGCCCAGCAATTCAACGTGAGCAGGAAGCTGGCACCATCCCATCACCTCCTTTCTTCTCCCCCACTGCTCCTCCACAGCAATTCAACGTGAGCAGGGAAGCTGGCACCATCCCATCACCTCCTTTCTTCTCCCCCACTGCTCCACAGCAATTCAACGTGAGCAAGGAAGCTGGCACCATCCCATCACCTCCTTTCTTCTCCCCCACTGCTCCTCCACAGAAATTCAACGCGAGCAGAGAAGCTGGTATGGGATTCGAGCTCAGACCAGGCCATGGCTTGGATGTGACGACACTCTGAAGCCTCCAGCACATCGTCCTACGCCTGGCTCCGTGCACGTGCGGTGAGGAGATATTTCAGCAAGCAGGGGAAAAAAATCTCGCCGTCGTCACCAACCTCGCCAGCCTACAAATAGGCTCAGCCAGTGAACTGCCCTCGCGCCTCTATCACTCGGAGCTCCGAGCAGAACGGGGACGAGCAACCCGACATCACTACTACTACGTCTGTTTCACTCATTCAAATATCTCCGAAAAAAATTCCATAAATTTCCAAACTCTAATTTAACTTCTAAAATTCATATCTCCTCCGTTCTAAATCCGTTGTCCGCCTACCCACCACCAAAATTCTTCTAAAATCCAAATCTATTTGTACCACCATATTGTTCTATGTTTGCTTTTATGCTTGTTTAAGCGCTAGCGTTAGTCTCATTTATTATTAGCAACGACCGACAGAGGCGAGCGAATACCAGGAGAACGAGGATCCGGACTACGTTGAACCGGAAGGAGAGCACAACGAAGGCAAGTCCTAACTCCCCCTTCTGCTACTACCATAACCCACCTTCCACCATCAACCCCTACTTTCCACTGTTCCTAATAAATAAATAATAAATCTAATATATATACATATATAGTCCGTATTATTTATAAATATTCATAAAAAGGAATGATGAGATATTGTGACAGGAGATGAGCTATGTGATATATTGAGACTGTGACGTGAGATGATATATATATATATAGTCCGTATTATTTATAATATTCATAAAAAGAAATGATGAGATATTGTGACAGGAGATGAGCTATGGTATATATATATAGAAACTGTGACGTGAGATGATCCCGTGAGATATATTTATAATATGAGTATTTAGGGATATGATATACATCTTTATAATATGCCATAGACTTTTAATCTGAGGATGAACTTAATAACCAAACTATGTGAATGTGAATCAAGCAAACCTGTTTTTTTTAGACAGGGGGCGAGTGAGGGGTAGTTTATGTGGTATAAACTGCCTTGGCAGGATCGCCTAGTGAGGGTTCCTGTTGGGAGATACTCGCCCCGGTCGCATAAGGACCGGTTCATAGGCCATCTCGCCTAGCCTGATAATTCGTACAGCCACATGTCTATATGGGTAGACTAGATCTCACACCCCGTTAGATAGAAGTATAAATTCTACTAGGAGGCCGGCGTGGCAACGGACTATCAGGAGACGACACGGATGCTGGGTGATCTTCCGTGGTCCGGTCGGCATGGATGCTAGGTGATCTTCCATGTAAAATTTATGTTGCGCCGTGTGCGAGCACATATATATGTTTTTAATCTATTGGATGCTGTGTGATCATCCAAGTCGTTTTCTATTGGATGCTGAGTGATCATCCAAGTCGTTTCCGACCCCTGAGAAGCCGTGGTAGAATTATATGGAAATCTAAGGTCGAGTCTTTCGGGTACGGGATCTCGTTAGGCCTATTTCTACCACTGATCATGGTTGGGAATTGCGCCTATCATGTGGGGAAAATTGTACACCCTCTGCAGAGCATTTTAAATCTATTCGAATAGCCACGTCCTTGGAATGGGCAACCGCTGGGATGAGGTCTCTTATGATTAGTATATTTTAATGAATCTGTGCTAACCTGTTGCTTGACTAATATTTAACCGGGAACTGGCGGGAAGGGTAATGCTCTCCCAGGGCCCAACCTTATAATAATTTTTGTCACTATATCCACCTCCACCCTCCTAAATCCATCTCCACCGAATAAGCCTCCACCACCCACCTCACTACACCCCAGGTTAGGGCTTGCTGAGTACTATATGTACTCACCCGTTGATGACTCACAGATATTGACCCTGAGGAGGACTTCAACATCGACGAGGAGGCGGACCACGAGGACTAGAAGCCACGCGAAGGTCACGGATTTGTTAGACTGCATCACTAGAATATCGGGTTTCGACCGCGCTCAAGCTTGCCTGTGGACTAGAGTAGCTCTACGCTGTAGTTCCGCTGTAGTAGTTACCACTCTGATGTAATAATCGCCGCTTCATGGCAGTAGAACCTCGCTATTTATGTAACGGCTAAGACTATGCCAATTGAACCTTAACTGTTGTAAGACCCTAGTTTATTATCAATAAAGCTCGGTATTTTATATTAAATCTGTGTGCCTATTCTGTTATTTTGTGCGTATTTGTGCGTGATCCTGGCGCAAATACAAGTGCACTAGGACTCTCAAATTTGGGGGCCCGACAGGGTGGTACCAGAGCCGAGCTTGACCGTAGGACGAAACCCTAGGATTGGACCGCGTAATAAAAGTAATGATAATAGCAGCATATACATAAGAATGATAACAGTAAGGAACCGTTGTTCATCATTTGTAATGCATAAATTTTCTAACCAGGTGTTGGAAATTTTGCAGCAAATGGAGGACGACTGGGTCCGTTCGGACTGTGTGACCGTCGAAGGATTCCCGCAGCTCTTTTGGGAGATACTCCAGCGCCTTGGATATACTGAGCCTCCTACGTACTATGGTCGAGAGTACCAGGAGGACGGTATGCCTAAATGTGAGGTACATCTGCATGTTCCGCAGCATCCGTCATGCCCAGGAATTAAGTCCCGATGCATCCCAGCCGTTGGAAAAGAACTAGAAGACACTTGTCAGGTGGCAGCAAGACAAGCTCTCATGGACTATTGCCAAATATTTGAGGAGGACATTGAACACACTCCTGCAAGATTCTTCCCCGTGCCAGACCAGACTACTCCAACATGGTGTGGGAAGATTCAAGATCTGGAGAATGTTGGGCGACAAATGCCAGATGCCATTATGCCATTCACTGTCAAGTACTTGCATGCTCTTGACTCACTTTATGAGGATCAGCGTCAGGAATTAATAAGATGGATCACCAGGGCAAAAGAAGCTGAAGCTGAGGTACGAGCTCTAAAACTGGAATTGGAAGAGACGAATAAGCGAATAGCGACCACAATAGACAAGATGAAGTACTACCGACGCGAACTGCGAGAGACCCTGAAACGTCCACACTACAAGACCCAATCAAGGAGGATGACTAAAGGAAGGAGGACCTTCGCCATTCCCGCCGACCGTAGGATAGAAATTCCAGGAGTACCAAGAATTACCCAGGAAGTAATGAGAGCTATTGACGCTAAGGGAAAGGCACCAGTTATTCCAGAGTATGATCCAGAACACCCTGAGTTTGATCCAGATGAATACATTCAAAGGGAGTCACACTCCGACCACGCCAGAAGCATTGAGACTGAGGAATCTGTCGCCGACAACTTTAACAACATAAAAGCTGCTGAGGATGCCACTAATGCTGGACCTTCACAAGTTCTTCCCGGGCAGGATGATGGATATGCAAGCTATCTCTATGCGCTGCGAGACAACCAGCTCGCTCAGGACATGGGCAAGGCTGCGAATCGGGACCTTCACGAGATCCAGTTCTTATAAAATAAAAATAAATAAGTCGGAGTCGTAACGCTAGCTAGCTGTAAAATAAGTGTGCTTTAGTAACCGAACCAGTTAGTGTCACAAGGCACCCTTGATGTTGTACCATGTTTAGACAACTAGTGATCGTGCTAAGTAGACTCGTGTGTGTGTTGCGACCATGTACGTGCAATGTAATGTATGGCATGTATGTGTGTGTACTCGTATGTTTTAATAAATAAATAAGTAAATAAACTAAGAAACATGCGTGCTTGCCTATCTGTTCTGTTCCAAATATTTTTTTCTCTGCTTGGACGCCAACGGGATACCTTCTCATCTTTGCTACCTATAAGCAACAGATGGAAAGGAGATCCGTTCGGATTCAGCAACGCCGCGAACGGCTAGCTGAGAGACAAGAACTGGGAGATGAGGAACATATCGCACCACCACCTGGAGGTCGCCAAAACCGTGGAAGGCAGCATAACCAAAGGCATGGGCACGAGCAACCACACAGGGATAATATCCCAATAATAGAGGAAATACAAGAAGAAGGCGGGGAAGAAGTTAACCAAGAAAATGAGCAGGAACCAGAGGAGGAACTTCCACCGCCACCACCCACTTTAGCGGAAATTATGGATCGCCAGACACGTCTTATGGAAGCGATTGCTAGAAGGCCTGAAAATGGGAACGGACAAGGAAAAATGGCAGCGTTTATGAGACTACACCCACCCACTTTTGATAATTCGGAGGATGACCCGTTAGTAGCGGACGACTGGCTGCGTACTATTATTAAGAAGTTGAATGCCGTACGAGCAACCGATGAAGAAAAAGTTACGCTAGCCACGCATCAGCTAATTGGAGCTGCAGGGGAATGGTGGGAAAATTACCAGGATGCTGTTGACTACCCAGAAGACATCACGTGGGAGGAATTTATGGAAGCATTTCGCAAATACCACATTCCCGAGGGCGTGATGGAAATGAAAGCTGAGGAATTTCGCTACTTAAGACAAGGAGCGATGACGGTGAACCAATATATCCGGAAATTTATGAAACTATCTCGTTATGCACCGGAAGCTGTTAACACCGACAAGAAGAAACAAATATGTTTTAGAAGGGGGCTTAACTCAGCCCTGAGGACGCAGATAATTAGCCATGTTTATCCTGATTTCAACACCATGATGAACCGCACCATTCTACTAGAAGCGGAACTTTTAAAGGCCGAAGGAGAAAAGAAGCGTAAATTTAATCTGCAACATGCACGACAGCAAGAAAGGACCCAAAGGATTAAGACCAACAATGCTCCAAGGTACCAGCCCACTATGCAGTACAGGACGCCTGGATCCAACTCCCAGCAAGCAGCGCCTACCTACCGAAGCTACAGCACAGGAAACCAGCCTAAAAATACGAGTAACACAACCTCCGCTTCAGACCACACATGCTATGGATGCCGAAAACCCGGACATAGGATAGCGCAATGCCCATACATCAACAACTCGACAGCCCCTGCCCCCGCACCTTCCACAGGTAGTAACCGAACGGCAGCCTCAGGAAATGGACGCGCTGGACCTCAGAATTCGGGACAGCAGAGGAGGAACCCTCAGAATTTAGGGCAAGGCCGAGTCAATCACGTAAGTGCAGAGGAGGTGCAGGGAGCACCTGATGTGGTGTACGGTGAGTTCCTCGTTAACTCCGTTTCTGCAAGCGTGTTATTTGATTCGGGAGCCTCGCACTCGTTTGTTTCTGCATGTTTTGCGCTTAAAAATAATTTAAGAACGGTGTTACTCCCCAACCCTCTCTTGATACGCACCCCTGGAGCTGTCCTCAAATGTTTCCTAAAATGTCCTCGAGTAAAAATAATGATAAACGGAATCGAGTTCCAAGCGGACTTGGTGGTACTAAAAACTGAGGGATTTTCAAAAATTGCTAGACCCATGACGGCCTTAACTCAGAAAGGAAAAGAATTTAAATGGACAGAGGCGTGCGAGAAGAGCTTCCAAGAATTAAAGAGAAGATTAACTGCAGCCCCTGTGCTTACACTCCCAGATATTCATAGAGATTTTGTAGTATATTGTGACGCTTCCCGACAAGGTTTAGGATGCGTGTTAATGCAAGATGATAGAGTTGTCGCATACGCCTCCAGACAGTTAAAGAAGCATGAGGAAAATTATCCGACACACGACCTGGAGTTGGCAGCAGTAGTGCACGCACTAAAAATATGGAGGCACTACCTGATTGGAAATAAATGTGAGATATTTACGGACCATAAGAGCCTAAAATATATCTTTACACAGCCCGACTTAAACTTGCGACAAAGGAGATGGCTAGAATTAATTAAGGATTACAACCTGAGCTTACAGTATCATCCTGGAAAGGCCAACGTAGTTGCCGACGCTTTGAGTAGAAAATCATACTGTCACCACCTCACCACGTTAGACCAAAGATCTGAGTTGGCACAAGAGGTTCGTCAACTAAATCTACAGATTGTACCACAGGGCACGCTAAGCACCCTACAGGTATCCCCATTACTAGAAGACCAAATAAAAGAGGCGCAGGACAAGGACGTAGAAGTACAACACCTTAAACAGCAAAGCGCTAGGAAGGAAATTCCGGGATTTAAGGTTGATGAACAAGGAGTACTCTGGTACGAAAACCGGATATGCGTGCCGCGGGATGAGAAGCTCAAGACGCTGATTTTAGACGAAGCTCACAACTCCGCCTATTCTATCCACCCAGGCTCAACAAAAATGTACCTGGATTTGCGACAAAAATATTGGTGGACGGGAATGAAGGTGGATATTGCAGACTATGTAGCGCGCTGCGACGTTTGTCGACGGGTAAAAGCAGAACACCAACGACCAGCAGGATTACTTCAACCACTACATATTCCGACCTGGAAATGGGATGAGATCGGCATGGACTTTATAGTAGGGCTGCCTAGGACACAAAATGGTAATGATTCGATATGGGTCATAGTGGACAGATTAACTAAGGTGGCTCATTTTATACCTGTGAAGGCCAAATATCGAGGTGATAAACTGGCAAGATTATATATAGATAATATTCTTCGACTACATGGCGTTCCGAGTCGGATTGTGTCAGATCGAGGCCCGCAGTTTACAGCAAGATTTTGGAAAAGTTTGCACACCGCCTTAGGCACGCGCCTGGACTACAGCTCTGCATACCACCCACAAACGGATGGACAGACTGAACGAGTAAATCAGATACTGGAAGACATGTTACGAGCCTGTGTGCTAACCTATGGAAAGGATTGGGAAAAGAGTTTATCCTTCGCGGAATTTTCGTACAATAATAGCTACCAAGCTAGTCTAAAGATGTCTCCATTTGAGGCACTATATGGAAGGAGGTGTCGAACACCTTTAATGTGGTCCGAAGTAGGGGAACGACCCTTATTTGGACCAGATATGATAAAGAACGCCGAAGAGCAGGTAGCTAAAGTTCGGGAAAATTTAAAGGCCGCACAAAGCAGACAGAAAAGCTATGCGGACACACGAAGGAGACCGTTAGAGTTTCGGCCAGGAGACTTTGTCTATTTGAAAGTATCCCCGATCAGAGGTACTCGAAGGTTCCAAGTCCGGGGAAAGTTAGCGCCGCGGTATATTGGACCGTACAAAGTTGAAAAGAAGATTGGAACTGTAGCTTATCGTTTAGAGTTACCTCCAGAAATGTCAGGTATACACAATGTATTCCACGTATCACAACTCAAACAGTGCTTAAGAGTGCCTGAGGAGCATATGCCAGTTGAAGTGATGGACTTACAGCCTGACTTACAGTACCAAGAGAGACCGGTCAGAATTTTGGACATCGTCACTCGACAAACAAGGAGAACCGCAGTAAGATTTTGTCGGGTACAGTGGAGCAACCACACGGAGGCAGAAGCCACGTGGGAAAGGGAGGACGATTTAAAAAGAGAATTCCCATACTTATTCGAGGATCAGTCCGAATCTCGAGGACGAGATTCTTTTTAAGGGGGGTAGGTCTGTAACACCCTGAAATTTTGTCCATGTTCCAAAAATCACAAAAAATTTGAACTTCATAGAATTATTTTAGGAACGAGTAAAATCTGTCAAATCATAGATAGGAAATCATGTGCATTGTTTGTTGAACATATGGTGGTATATTTCTTGGGACAGCATGTCGGGAATCCATCTTCTCTGGGACTGTAAAAAAAAAAAGAGAAATGGACAAGCCATCTCAGGTGCATTTTTTTACCTTTTGTACTGGCCCCTAGTGTGGCCCACCTCCCCTCCTTTCTCTGCTGCTTGGTCAGCCCAGCAATTCAACGTGAGCAGGAAGCTGGCACCATCCCATCACCTCCTTTCTTCTCCCCCACTGCTCCTCCACAGCAATTCAACGTGAGCAGGGAAGCTGGCACCATCCCATCACCTCCTTTCTTCTCCCCCACTGCTCCACAGCAATTCAACGTGAGCAAGGAAGCTGGCACCATCCCATCACCTCCTTTCTTCTCCCCCACTGCTCCTCCACAGAAATTCAACGCGAGCAGAGAAGCTGGTATGGGATTCGAGCTCAGACCAGGCCATGGCTTGGATGTGACGACACTCTGAAGCCTCCAGCACATCGTCCTACGCCTGGCTCCGTGCACGTGCGGTGAGGAGATATTTCAGCAAGCAGGGGAAAAAAATCTCGCCGTCGTCACCAACCTCGCCAGCCTACAAATAGGCTCAGCCAGTGAACTGCCCTCGCGCCTCTATCACTCGGAGCTCCGAGCAGAACGGGGACGAGCAACCCGACATCACTACTACTACGTCTGTTTCACTCATTCAAATATCTCCGAAAAAAATTCCATAAATTTCCAAACTCTAATTTAACTTCTAAAATTCATATCTCCTCCGTTCTAAATCCGTTGTCCGCCTACCCACCACCAAAATTCTTCTAAAATCCAAATCTATTTGTACCACCATATTGTTCTATGTTTGCTTTTATGCTTGTTTAAGCGCTAGCGTTAGTCTCATTTATTATTAGCAACGACCGACAGAGGCGAGCGAATACCAGGAGAACGAGGATCCGGACTACGTTGAACCGGAAGGAGAGCACAACGAAGGCAAGTCCTAACTCCCCTTCTGCTACTACCATAACCCACCTTCCACCATCAACCCCTACTTTCCACTGTTCCTAATAAATAAATAATAAATCTAATATATATACATATATAGTCCGTATTATTTATAAATATTCATAAAAAGGAATGATGAGATATTGTGACAGGAGATGAGCTATGTGATATATTGAGACTGTGACGTGAGATGATATATATATATATAGTCCGTATTATTTATAAATATTCATAAAAAGAAATGATGAGATATTGTGACAGGAGATGAGCTATGGTATATATATATAGAAACTGTGACGTGAGATGATCCCGTGAGATATATTTATAATATGAGTATTTAGGATATGATATACATCTTTATAATATGCCATAGACTTTTAATCTGAGGATGAACTTAATAACCAAACTATGTGAATGTGAATCAAGCAAACCTGTTTTTTTTAGACAGGGGGCGAGTGAGGGGTAGTTTATGTGGTATAAACTGCCTTGGCAGGATCGCCTAGTGAGGGTTCCTGTTGGGAGATACTCGCCCCGGTCGCATAAGGACCGGTTCATAGGCCATCTCGCCTAGCCTGATAATTCGTACAGCCACATGTCTATATGGGTAGACTAGATCTCACACCCCGTTAGATAGAAGTATAAATTCTACTAGGAGGCCGGCGTGGCAACGGACTATCAGGAGACGACACGGATGCTGGGTGATCTTCCGTGGTCCGGTCGGCATGGATGCTAGGTGATCTTCCATGTAAAATTTATGTTGCGCCGTGTGCGAGCACATATATATGTTTTTAATCTATTGGATGCTGTGTGATCATCCAAGTCGTTTTCTATTGGATGCTGAGTGATCATCCAAGTCGTTTCCGACCCATGAGAAGCCGTGGTAGAATTATATGGAAATCTAAGGTCGAGTCTTTCGGGTACGGGATCTCGTTAGGCCTATTTCTACCACTGATCATGGTTGGGAATTGCGCCTATCATGTGGGGAAAATTGTACACCCTCTGCAGAGCATTTTAAATCTATTCGAATAGCCACGTCCTTGGAATGGGCAACCGCTGGGATGAGGTCTCTTATGATTAGTATATTTTAATGAATCTGTGCTAACCTGTTGCTTGACTAATATTTAACCGGGAACTGGCGGGAAGGGTAATGCTCTCCCAGGGCCCAACCTTATAATAATTTTTGTCACTATATCCACCTCCACCCTCCTAAATCCATCTCCACCGAATAAGCCTCCACCACCCACCTCACTACACCCCAGGTTAGGGCTTGCTGAGTACTATATGTACTCACCCGTTGATGACTCACAGATATTGACCCTGAGGAGGACTTCAACATCGACGAGGAGGCGGACCACGAGGACTAGAAGCCACGCGAAGGTCACGGATTTGTTAGACTGCATCACTAGAATATCGGGTTTCGACCGCGCTCAAGCTTGCCTGTGGACTAGAGTAGCTCTACGCTGTAGTTCCGCTGTAGTAGTTACCACTCTGATGTAATAATCGCCGCTTCATGGCAGTAGAACCTCGCTATTTATGTAACGGCTAAGACTATGCCAATTGAACCTTAACTGTTGTAAGACCCTAGTTTATTATCAATAAAGCTCGGTATTTTATATTAAATCTGTGTGCCTATTCTGTTATTTTGTGCGTATTTGTGCGTGATCCTGGCGCAAATACAAGTGCACTAGGACTCTCAAATTTGGGGGCCCGACACATTGCATCTAAAGTAGACATTTTCTCGAACTGCAGGAATTTGAGATTTTTTCTTTAACTGCATGATCAAGAAAAGGCCTTTTGAAGCTGGCTGTCTAGAACATGCCTGTAGCACGTGTATTTTTAAAGACAGTTTACCTCTATGTTCTAAATTATGAGATGTTTTAGTTTTTTAAGATATTTTAACTTTTCTTGGATACATTATTTTTATTATGTTTCGAGATCTCTAGAAAAGTCAAAATATTTTATAATTTAGAATTGAGAGTAAATAGCAAGTGACCTTTTTTTTGGCAGCTAGCAGCTTCCCAGCTACTCCTTCCGTCCTTAAATAACTGTTGCTTTTGGTTTCTGTACTGTAAGTTTGATTCTATTTTTTAGAAAATACGTACAATATATATATATATATATATACAAATTTATTATGAAAAATGATTTAACGTTCTATCTATGATATTATTTTTGTATCATAAGTATTAATATTTTTTATATATTTAGTCAAAGTTGTTTCTCAGGAAGCGAAAACGACAGTTATTTAGAGATGGAGGGAGTAGATTAGTCACCTAAGAGCATCTCCAAGAGTGTCCTATTTTTTCCTCCTAAAAACATGTAGTTTTGCAACTCTAAAATAATATTGGGAAGAAAAAAGAAGGTCATCTCCAAGAATTTCTAATAAATGACTTCTATGAAATCAAGTACGCCGGAACTCCGCGCCGCCGCTGCGGCACAATCGTGCACGGGCGACCTCGCCCAGCCATGCCTGGCCGCTGCCACTGCAGTACCTGAGCAGGCTGTATCCGTGCGACCGTGAGAGCGCGTAAAGTTACACGTAACGGGTTGGGTTTTTCCAATTTCTAAAAATTTTAGGAGGATGGATTAGGAGTTGTTGGAGATGAGTTTTTTCTCATCTTGAAGGAAAATAGGGTACTCCTGGAGATGCTCTAACTAAATTTTAGTCACACTTTAGTCATCCCTTAGGGACTAAAGGGGACTAAACTACTTTAATCACCTTTTAGTCAACCTGTTTGGTATTTTAAAGACTAAAAGTGACTAAAGTTTAGTCACCCTAAACCAAATAGGCTTTTGTAGTTAAGGATGAAAACAGATAAAAGATATGTATACGGATATAGATATCTATAGTTATTTTTATTTCGAATTTAAATTTAGATACAGATGTTGATATAGTTTGGATACTATTAAAATACTATTTTTTTTATAGATATCCAACTTTGATGAATATCTATACTTAAATCTAGTATATTTGGATAAGCACGAAACTGAAAGGAGCATTGAATGTCTAGGCTTAAATATAGACAGGCGGGTGGGAATATCTGTCCGATGTTTCATGGTACCTAGAGCATCTCTAAGTCTTTCTTAAACTTACTTTCTAAATCCTTTGTCCTGTTCGGGAGGCTGTTTTTTTTTTTGCTTATAAGCCGGTTGTGGCTGATTTGCTGTGAGAGAAAAACATTGTTCCACGGCTGATAAGCCGTGCTGATAAGCTCAGCCGAACAGGGGGCATGTTTGCGAGTCATTTAATAAAAAATCACTTTTTATATCCTTTTGTCCTTCAACAGTTTTTTATATCTTGTGTGCACTTAGAGAGCCAGATTGTTTTTCATCTTTGTCCAGCGAGAAACTAGAAAAAGAAAACAATAATATTAGAAATCTAATTGAAGAAGTTGCTAGAGATTATTTTTCACAAAAATCTCTATTCCTACCAATACGAAAGGACATAAGATGCTCTTGGAGTTGGTCTTATGGTTTAGAACCAGAACAATTTGATATTGTAATTTCAAGATGTCAACGAAAAAGAAGATCGGAGGAAATACATCAATATAACAAGCCCCACAAGAAATATGCTTCTGTGCTGTGAAGGACCTTAGTTGTTTTTTTAATCTTGACGTAAACACTTGTATACAAGCATGTACATTCGTTTCTTTAAACACATGCATACAAACCATATCTCTATTAGCATAGCAGATCCAAGATTGACGAAGTAATCATAGGCTTCTCATCATTGATGCGCCGCATTTCAGAGAGACCAATCCGGCAGAGATCCAAGATTGACGAAGCCATCAGTTGTTTCATTGTTGACGAACACATTACTAACATTAAAATAATCATTCCCCTAAAAAAACATTAAAATAATCATGCCATTAAATTCTAAAGAAAAATCAAACACTCATATCAAGTCTAGTACTCAAGTGAGCAAGTTTCATCTATACTTGGCACTATGGAGGGTATGGTCAAATCCGTGCTTGTTCACGTCCAAATTCATATAAATCATTATCCATTTCTCACGTCTCCAATCTTATTCATACCTTGTTTTTGAGTTGAACTACTAGCTTCTATTAATATTTTACACATGTACCTGCTATATATACATGTAGGTTTCATATCAAAGCTAGACGCAGGAATGAAAATTTTCGCTTTCACACCTTGAAATTTTAGTGAAATCGACTGAAACTTGATGAAATGACTCATTATAATAGTCCACAACTTTGTGCAGATTAACAAGACTAAATCTATATGAGACCCACATAAAAAGTCAGGTCCTAAAATTTTAAACCTCACGTTCACGTGTAGAAATTCGAGCAAAATTGAATGAAACTTTTTTGTGATGACTCGGTATGACATTAGGCTACTTTGTGCAGGTGCAGCTAGATTTAAATATAGGCCTCACATCAAAAGTTGAACCCTAAAAATGAAAAACATCATGTTCACATTTTTTTCTTTTTTTTTCTTTTGCAAAATTGACTAAAATTAGTTAGAGAGGACTCGTTATAACAGGAGGCTACTCGTGCAAATTAGTGTGGCTATACATATATGGGTCCCACATAAAAAAATAACCGTAAAGTTAAAAATACCACGTTCACACTTTTCTTAATAAAATTAAATAAAATTTGTTGTAGTTGATTCAATATAATAGTAGGTACTTTGTGCAGATTAATACAGTAAAATAACCTGTGGATCCTACGTATTATCCGATCCATCTACGCCTTCCGCTCATCCGCGACTATTCTCTAACCTTTTTTATGATGATTTTTAAATTTGATAACGCTAGGAAGCAGACGTCCGTCCGTGCCAGATGGCCCTGTTCGTGGATTCCGACAGAAGGCTATCCTATCCGTTTGATACGCTCTCCTCCAGTCACCGCAGTTTATATTAAAAAAACTCACGTATCGCCGCGACCGCGCCTCCCAGATGCCTTCCTCTCCACCACGCCTCCCGCCGACCTTCTTTTCCACCACCATGAAAGCCCAAGTTTAGTTTTGGTAATTAATGACACCAAAGTTGTTAATGCTATTGTATCAAGTGAAATGAGCTAGGCATAAACAACACATGTGATGAAGGTGTATGTGGCAAGGAGTGGTGGCCACAAGATCACAAAGAGATGGTGCATGGACATGAAATGATGATCATGGTGGAGATGCACATAAAATGATGGACATGATGATCAAATGGAAGAGAAGGATCTAAGAGCGCAAGGCAAAGGTATAACCATAGGGTTTTCCTTTTGCCGGTCTAAGATGAGTAGAGAAGTGATTGACCGGGTTTAGGATACATAGCCGACTATCAAGAGGGGCAATCACGGTTAGCTCGGGAATCAAGTGCCACTAGATCAATGTCTTGAGCATATGTATTAGGATTTAGTTGAAAGCTAACATAACGCCTTGAAAATGTTTATGAAATGCTAACACACACATGCACATGGTGATGTACACTTGGTGGTGTTAGCACATTTGCGAAGGCGGTGGAGTTTAAGCGGTAGAGAAGGGTTTGGGTTCCTCTCTCCCTCCCGCCGAGCTTGCGAGGCGGGATTCGACGCTTTTTAGGGAAGTGAAACGCCTATTTTCTACTGCGTCGGAGGTGGAGAAACGGAGGCGAAAGTCCGGAGTGTTTATCACTGAAAAACGTCAACCGGATGCTGGACCGGACGCGGTCCAGGGTGGACCTGCGCGTCCGGTCAGCTCAAGTCGACGGCAGAGGCGCAGCGCGCCTAGGGTTTGTGACCGGACGCTGGTCTGGCCTGACCAGTGCGTCCGGTCAGTTCACCTAGGCGCAGAGGAAAGGTGCACGTAGAACGCGCGACCGGCGCGTCCGTTGGTCCTCGGGACCGGAGCGTCCGGTTAGTAACGCGACACGATCGGACGCGCGGCACGTCCGGTCACGTGCGATCGGACGCGTCCGGTCGCAGTGGGAGCTTACTGGACTTTGACTGGACGCCAGGTGCAGCGCGTCCGGTCAAACGTTGAAGCGCGTCGAGTCACGGCAATGGTAACTTCTGACGCGCACTGTTCACGCTTGTCCTGTAGTGACCGGACGCGTCCGGTCAGCACGATTTGCACTGCGTCATCCGGTAACGGCTAGCTGCGTACCCCTTCGCTATAAATAGAAGATGTCCGAGGTTTGAGGGTAACTCTTGCACATTTTGAGACCTAGAGACATCCTTTGAGCTAGAGAACAACTCCTCCACTCATCTCTTTGTTTGGTTGCACATCTTGAGTGAGATTGAGTGAGATTCAAGTGCATTGCTTGAGAGTTGTATTCTAGAGGCACTTGATCTTCTAGTTGCTGCAGATTTCTTGTTACTCTTCCGTGTTTTCCGATACGGTAGATGGCTTGGAGCAGCGGAGGTGATTGAGCTCACAATTGAAGATTGTTGGAGCCCTCACTAAGTGTTGTAAGGGGTTCTTGATCCTTTCCCGCGGGAGTTCGCAAATTGGATACTCTAGTGGAGCTCGTGGCTTGGAGGATCCCCATCTTGTGTGCGGTTGTGCGGCGTCCACCGAGGGCTTGACTCTTGATAGTCGATTAGCTCGCGAACCGACAAGTGGGTGCATCGCCACAATGAGGAGTAGCTTGCCGGGAAGCAAGTGAACCTCGGTAAAAATCTTGTGTCATCTCTTTACCGAGGATTTCTCTTGTGGTTGATCATTGTGATTGATTCTTCGAGTGCATTACTTCTCTACATTATTGGTATAAGAATCAAGTCACTTGCTCTTTACTTTCTTATACTTATCCTAGTGTAGTTTGCTTAGTGTAGCTTTTATCACTTAGGAGTAAGTAGCTTAGTGACTTAGTCTTGTTGGTGTGTATTAGAGATCATAGCCTTGTTTCACTAGAATTGTATAGGTGGCTTGCATAGTGTAGTTGATCTAGTGCTAGAATTAGCTTAGCCATCTTTTATACTAACGTGTTTGTTTAGTGAAGCTTGTAGAATTTTAAATAGGCTATTCATCCCCCCTCTAGCCATTTGGACCTTACACACTGTCGTGCCTGCACCACCGCGACGTGCTCCCCCACGACCGCACAACCGCTACCACCTCGCCGTGCGAGGCCGCACCGATACGATTGATGTTGTTGCCTCCACCACGGGCATCGCTCGCTGGGAGCACCGCACGCACCCTATCGCCAGGGGCAGCGCAGCCGCTCACCGGGGGCCGCGTAGCCGCCTACCCACTGTCATCCTCCTCCACTGTGATCACACAGTTGGATCCTACTCTGTAGTGCAAGCATACTGTATGTTTTTTTAGATGAGTGCAAGCATATGTTGCTGAAGGCGCATGTTGCAAGCGTATATTTTAAGTGTTTTAGATGTTTTAGAGGTATGTTGCAAGTGTTCCAGATGGATGTTACAAAAGTAGATCGGGATGTTGCATATTTTGCAATGGTTGTACATATAGTATATTGTAAAGGTCTGTTTCCAATGTTTAATTTGTGTTTTCGGACGTATGGTGCAAGTGTGTTTATCGGGATGTTGCATATGTTCCACACATATGTTGCAACTGTTTTATCTAGATGTTGCGTATATTTGGTTTTCAAGTGTTTTCGAGTGTTTTTGTTTTAAGTGTTTCAGAAGCATGTTTCGAGTGTTTCATCTGTCTTCTTTCGTATATTGCAAGTGTTATACCTAGATGTTTCAAAAGTAGATCGAACGAGTGCAACGTATCTCCATCTAGTCAGGTGGATCAGAATTCTGATGATGTTTCTCGACTTCATGGTTGTTAGAGGCGGCTGGCAGACCACACCTGGTCAGCGGCGGCTTGAGGCAGCTCTCGGATAGGTACCTCCAGGCAGCACGGGCCCAATGTGGCCGCGTGAAATGGCGTGAGAAGCGGACTGCAAGCGCGGGTGTCCGGACGCCCCGTCCTTCCGGACGTTCGGCTGCTAGCAGTGCCGTTTTAAATTTCATAATTTTAATGCCTTCTCAATTTTCATTTTAGAACGCTGGTCATACACTCCCAAAAGACCTCGTCAAACAGTATTACAGTACAGATCTTCGAGGTGGGTAAAAAGCTTCGCACATGGCATGTGGCGCAACTTCTACTTTGATCAGACTTTCCACAAAATTACATCGTCCAACAGTACAACTCTTCTAACCCCCACCCCACCGGAAGAAAGAACGAAAATCCCAAAACAACCCCACTCGTCCAGACAGATAGTGATATTCGACAGTGTGCACTAGTACAATTGCCGCCTTTGATCGAAAATAGGATGGAAGGCCAACGAGAATCCCAAAACAGCCCCAATCTTCCTTAGACTACCCGCAGCGGGGGGCTGTAAACCATCCTGCAGTAGGTGTTTATCGGAAATTTTGCTGCAGCGGCTACTCCAAATGTTCCTGTAAAGCAGCACCATTATTTTCAAAAAAAAATAAAATAAAGCTACCTCGCCAGCAGCTAAAGTGGCTCCATGTCGAGTACACAAGTCTGATGATAGAGTGCATGGAACTAACTTTTCAAGGGCATGTCCACCAAAGTAATCCATATCATATTGTACAAGCAAAGAAAGGGCCTGAGCTGCCAGCTCTCTTAAGCTTTTCTCCTAGAAAGGAAGAGAAGTCAGTCTAAATAATGTATTGAAACATAGCAAGTCTCATCTCCTATGTCAAATTTATGAAAAACAATGGCGAGAATAATTGTCATTAAAGCACCGCACAAGTGAAAGAAGAGGGGAGAAAACTTAAAAATGTAAGATGAAAGGCAGTACAAAATTGGCATCATAAGACAAAAAAAAGGAGTTTAATTGCTGCAGCAATAATATACAGAAGTAAATATCACTACAGGGAATTTACATTGCTAATGATTTTAACTTCAGTTTCCCAAGTCAGCTACCAGTTCCAGGTAAGGAGTGCAGAACTCGAGAAGTTAATAGCAATTGCGGCACAGGTAAGAAGTGTGGAAACTGGAAACACTAAAAATGCAATCTCATTCAAACCATAAATAATTGCAGAGTATGTACCCAGTGAGTTATTTTATTGCAAAGTAGCTCATCTGCAAAGGGATAAAGATACTCCTTGTACTGAGCAACAGAAACAGCAACATTCAGATAAGAGTTTGATCGGGAAGCCAGTGCAAAGTAATCTGTCGTATTCACAATATCAATGCCATGTGGAAAAGTTCCCTGTCTTCCAACATTCTCTTGAAAGGCAGCAGAAGCAGCTCTTCTACAATTAACCTACCATCACATAGACAATAAGGATCAGTAAGATAAATAATGTAGTCAAAATAGTATGCGATCAGTACAGAACATCTGGGTGCAACAAATGTAAATTAGAAATAAGCTTGCCTCTCGATCATAACAAGCAACTGTTAGAAGGTGGGGAGCAAGTTGTTCCAAGACAGCCTTCATATCATAATTGGTATAAGCTCGACCAAATGCCCAACATACATATGCTGCTGCATCTCTTACATGTGACCCAATGCTATGTGGACCTCTTCGTACATCATAGTGTAAAGCCTGCGTCATAAAATCAATTGAGACAGTAAACTTATCTTACTGAACCAGCACTAAACATATAAATACTTAATTGTATTAGAAAATAGAATGTGTTATCAAATATAGGTAACCATATAATATGCGGTAGATTGAAATCAACGCCATGGAAACAAGCCATGAGCTAACTACTCAGAAATATTCTGTTTTGTTAAGCAAAACATTGCAAAAGAAATAAAGGAAAGGACATCGTTCGGTACTATTATGCTACTTATGCACCTTTATTATAACAGGAACAACATCAGGAAAGCTAGAAGGCAACAATAACCCTCTCCGAGCAAGTTCAGCCAAGGCTAAACAGCCTCCATGCCAGGAGCCATCACCCTTCAGAGTTCAAAAGGCATAAGTTATTGCATTAGTGATACAGAGCTGAGCAAACTAGCAGTTTGCCAAGCTTAAGATAAACTGAGATATATCTATAAACAATCAAAGGATGTTGTGAAGTCCATAAGTTATACACAGACCTCCCCAGGAGAAAAAAGTTGCAAGATTGATGATAGCACTTCTTCCGACAATGCAGGTGTTAAACGTGCAGTTATCCTGCCAATTCCTTTGGCAGCAGACCACCTTACAATTGTATCCTAACACAGAATCAAAGAGCGTTTGCCTTTCAAAAACAGCAGTGCTTGAGGCTAAATGGGAAAGATGAATAACTAAAAACTTATTCCCTTAGTGCAACTTCATCTGGGATGACAAATGCTAGTGATTGCATTTCATGGCCCAATAATACTTTGGTATTTTAACATGCAAAAAATCATAATAGCAAGTACATAGACCAGACTCCCTACTGTTTTCCTAAGAAAGTACATGAAGCAGTGAATCATGATTTCAAATTGTGTACATAATTTCTCATATACACAGTTTTGAGAACTTATTTCATTTCAGATACCATCATTGCCCCTACATTTATGTCCTTACAGTGGGAGGCAGTTATGTTGTTTGTATGAAGCAATCCTGTTCACAAATCATAGTAGCATACAAGAATCTACACAGAAAAGTTTCACCAACTCGATTCTAAGCAATCAAACCAAGAATTGATTAATAGACTTAAAGTTCAGTTGTATTGTCGAATAATTCTAGAAATTCAAACAATAAAAGACTGTGTGGCTTTTTTTTTTGCTCCAATACAGGACAATCTGGGCAATGTTATGTACTCCCTCCATTCCAAATTGTAAGTCGTTCTAGCTTTTCTAGATACATAGCTTTTTGCTACGCATCTATACATAATGTATGTCTACATGCGCAGCAAAAGCTATGTATCTAGAAAAGTCAGAATGACTTACAGTTTGAAACGGAGGGAGTACTTGTTAAGATCTGAATTGCAGTGGAGGTAGACTGGCAGGTGAAGGTCCTTGTGGGGAAAAGAGGATATTAGCCGCAAGCAAAGAGAAAGAAAGTAACAAAATGGGGTACAATATAAGGGATCCTATAACCGGGTAAATATTACCACCACGTTCTGGAGAATAAAATCAAAATTTTACAGCATAATATCAGGATAAGAACATACTGAATCCCTCAAACCAGTCAATAGCAAGTCGATAATCTCTTCTACTATTTCTGGAACATCCATATCTTCTTCCAAAAAACACACGCCTATCTGATCAATATTAACTTGTTCGCTTGATCCACTTGAATACACTTCCCCAGCTGTATAACTTGAAAGGTTTGCACCCAGCGAACTGCTAATTGACTGCATCAGGTTAGAACAGTGAGCCCTGTGGTAGAAATTCCCCTTACAAGCTACGAAGCATAGAAGACTAGGCTGAAGAAACAAATCAAAATATGAAAACATTCTCATAAAAGAAATGTAAAACATGTCACAAATTATTGATTAATTCGTTCTTTCGTTAGTCATCTGCGGAACTCACACGAACAGTCTAACAAAGCAGGTGGCATTGTAAGTGCACGATGTGCTTTGGATGAAGCTAAGTAGCTTACTGCCACCTAGCTGATACCTCTAAATGTTTATGCCAATGCGCCAAGACAGTTTCTTGGCATCTGTTTAATTCTCACCAGATTCAAATACTGAGAGTATCCAATGTAGAATCCAGCATATACATGAACTTCCTTCCAGAAATGAATACAAAATATTGACAAGCTGAAGCGTTTCTATGCAAAAAAAAAAAAACCAAAATTGACTTCTGACACACTGTAACTCAGAAACAACTCCCATTATTTCCTAATAAGAAATTAAGAATTAGTACTTTCTATTGAAAATGTTTAATCAAGGGCGCTTTCCTCAGAGTCAGCAGATCCTATCAGCAGTTGTGTACTCTAAGTAATCCAGCTATGAATGTTTCCTTAACAGATCAGGCATTGGAACTCCATCATAGTACAGAAGCTCTTCAGAACTGATACTCTATGAGTGGTTCGCATATCTAAATTTGTTGAACAGTTTTCCATGATCTGGATATGATTGGAGTTCTACATAGGGCATACAATATAATCAGACTGCAAGAACATGTCAGTCAGATGTCCTATTAAATTTTAGGAGAACTATGTAATGAAACAAAAGTATCAGGTACTGCAACAATAAACCACTTTTACCTCATACTAAAATGTCCTATTAACTTTACAAGGACACATGCATGTAACAAACAATCTAGATGCTCTGTGTGCGCCAAAAAGAACAAATTCTTAAGCACCATATGGTTGGGTTTTTCCTTTTCAAGTCAAAATATGAGCCATGATTGTGAAATACTGAGATCTATTTATAACAATAATAAGAGATTGAAAACCTTATACCGCCATGATGGCGAACGTGGAGGCAAGTTAATGAGAGCAACTCTCTGGGCCAGTTTCACCAGGAATTTTCTAAGAAGTGGACTCCTGGCTGAGACATTAGTCTTCATCACAATTGAACAATCACTCCAAGTACCAGAAACAGCATCATGCAGTGCTCTACGGTTACCAATCTGCAAGAAGAGGAACCAAAAGGAAGACATCAAGACATCAAACTAAATTAACGGTATGTAATTGTGAAAGCAAATGCTCACATCCATTCTGTTAGACAGTCGTGTTATGGGTTCTTAGATGGGTAATTAGGCTGGCTATATGGGCTGTGATGCCCTGGCCTTAGGCTGGGCGCACCCCCTAGGGGTATTAGACCATTGATTCTGGATTAGGCAAGGATCACCGTCGATTGGGTGTTTCTATAAACCCTAGACTATCCTTGCCTATATAATTGTACACCTCCTGTACCTCCATTAATCAATACACTAATTCCCAAGCCATATCTTCTTTCATGGTATCAGAGCCTGGGTTCTCAACCCGATTCCACCTCCGCTGCCCTAGCGCGCTCGCCCGCACTCGTCCCTGCCTCTGCGCCGGCCTCCTCTGCTTGGCTGCGATGCCAGGGACGACCCCTCTCTCCCCCACAGCCGCTGCCGCCGCCGCCGCCCAGGCCAGCGGGTCATCCATGGTCCTGTAACACCCCTGGTGTTACGAGCCCGCTTAGCACCTTGGTTAAGGTCTAAAAGAAATTAACTAAACAAGTTTCTCGGAGTTTAAATTTCAAACTCACATGGAATGAGAAAACAAATATTATGCAACTCACGTCTATGGTTGAAAAATAAATAAATAAATAAATAAATAGCTAAGTCAATTTACACAACGCGTGCAGCACGAATGAAAAATTCTAACAAAAGGATAAACTCAGTTGCATTAATCGTTGGCACAGAAACAATTTAATGAACAAATAAAAATATACACTCACGTATTTCGTTTCGATAAGCATGTTGTTATAGTAATTATAGTATACAAACCTATTTCTTCCGAATGTACCTCTATAGATAAGTATACGCTTAAACCTACAATAGATACATGCATGTGTGTAGGGATATTAGTGACAAAGAAATAATAACATACTTGTAACTACAGAAATATTTGTACAGTTTGGGTAAAAGAAAAGAAAGAAAGTGGCAAAGCATACGTACGCCACACACACACGTACAGGACGCACTCCTGGCCATCTGCACGTTTGCTGCCCTGCTTCTGGCCCCGCGCTGCTACTGGTGCCACGTTCGACGCCTGGTTGCCTGGCCGCTTGCTTTATTACGCTTGCCGCGTCGCGACACCCTGCGACTGCCCGCACATGGCCGTAGGTAGGTGCACTGGCTCAGGCCTTTATGGCTCGTTCATGCATGACTCAACGTGCCCATGCTGCACTGCCGAGCTGTTGCCTCGCTTGCGTCTTAGCGCTGTGCTGCCCGCGCCTTGCCGTGCTTAAATAGAACACCTCGCCCTCCCCATCCGCATCTCGCTCGTGCTGCTGCTCGCGGCCGCGGACGCTGCCGTGGCCGCTATGGTCGAGCAGAGCTCCGAGCTGCCACTCACCTCCCTCCAATTACTTGCATCCACTAGCTCGAGCGGTCATCCATGGCGGACGTGCCTCGCGAGCACGAAGCTCAGCTTCACGTGCAAGCACATGTACGTCTCTTTCAAAAGTTCGTGTTTATTTACCTGTATAGCTATCTTGCGAATTTTATATCTCCATCATATCAACTCGGATTCCATGAATTCTTCTTCCTAAATTCATCTAAAATCAAACTCTATCTTCCATATTAATTTCATGATTTTTTAGAGCTCATTTGAAATTATGTGATTAGTTAATTATGTCATTAGCTTCTTGTCTTTTCTTAAATGTATTGAACTTTTAGAAATTCATAGTAAATCATAGAAAATTCATAAATTAGAAAATCAAGATGTTTTGGAACTCTTGCGTTTATCGCTATGCATTAGATATATAATATTGCATGTTTTAGTAGAAAAATATTGCACTATATTTTTCCTATGATTAATTATAGAAGAATTCATACCGGTAGATGCTATGCTTCAAATGAGATGAAAATTTTATGGCATGTTATTCATGTGATGCTTAATTTAGGATAAAAATTTGAGGTCCAGATCTTGTATAATTACTGAGTTATTAATTTATCTTTGTCACATGCTTTTATCGATATGAAATCTTTGTTAATTGCTAGTAAATAATATGCTTATCTGAAAATTATAAAACTTGTACAACATTTATAATTAGTCAAGATGTACCTTCCATAAAAGTTTCATGTACAACGGAGATGTTTGGACTGTCACCTTTTATTCCACGCTTACCAGTAATAATACCTTTATATACAGTAATTAGTGATCCTATATCTCAAATATGTTGTCCGTGTTGCTTGCTTCACATGTAGGTTAAACAGAATGTTATGCATCTCTGATGGTGATAGGTCTATGCTTAGTATGTTGCTTTACCTTACATGAATTTTATTAAATTGCAATGCGGTTGTATTGTTAATTTGTGTTTTCTTAATAATAACCAACTCACGAATAAATCTCTTTTAGAAAGGATGAGAGTCGGAGTGAGAGTGACGATATGTTGTTTGTCTTTCAATAAGTATATCTATGCTATGCTTGTTCTGCTTAAGCAGGCATTGCATTTTTGCATATCATAATAGGAACGATGATGGTTGATGGGTCGATGGATCAACCAGATGACTTGGCGTTTAATCAAAGGTGGTGCCATGGCGAACAGGTCCCGGAGATGGAATACTAACTTTTGGTTATCTTTTACCCAGGCAAGCCCCGGTGCATAACCCCTATTATTCTGCACTTTGAATTATGCTTGTGCATTAAGTTTAAAGGATTTGAATGAAACCCACTTGCATATAAATATCTTGATCCCATGAGTCTTACTAGTATGTCAGGATCGTGTAGATTGCTATGCTACAGGAATTCGGTAGAAGTCGAGTGATCTTCTGTCACTCGCGAGAGATAGGAATATCTTATTGTTACTATCATCATGTTGCTATCTCATGGTATATAAATGTATATGGATAATTGGAGACCGGGCGGAATGGGTTGGATGGACTTGAACCTGGTTGGGCAGCAGAGCAGGGCTCTGGTTGCATTTGTTCCGCCTGTGTCAATTAAGGACCGTTCGTTGCATGGACCCTGGTCAAGTCACAGATTTATTGTCCCGAGCATATACTTGCTTATGGGAGCAGGAAAACTTGTTTCTCTCCTGTCATGGGTTCCGGCTCTTTCCGGACTGGCTTTTTAGGGTGGTTATATATATTGGGTTGAGGAGGTCTAAGCACCATACTGAGGCCGGGCCTGCAGTGTTGGGGGCTTAGAGTCCGAGCTTGGACGGGGACCTGGACCCCTTGACGGGAGTGGAACGGGTTGGTCTTGCTTGTGCCCGAGGTACAAGCGAGGCGTGTGTTTTCGGGGCACCCAGCTGGGCACATTGATTCGCGAATCGCCGTCGCTTAGACGGTACGGCTTGATTATGACATAGCATCGTAGTAAGAAGTGGAACAAGAAAGTTGTTGGAAGAGAAGATAAAATGGTTCTGATTGCTTACCACTTGCTTGAAAGTAGAACAGGTGCTTACCTAGAATGGATAGCTAATGAACTAATGACGACTGCTAATAAAAATAAATATAAGGATGCACAGTTAGTAATGCTTCCTGCAATGCAATAAACCAGCAAGCCCGATAAGCCTTGCATATCCTTGGAGTCTTTTATTTTCTCCTGTCGGGTAAGTCTTGCTGAGTACAATTGAGTACTCAGGGTTTTATTCCCCCTGTTGCAGGTGACAGGTGGATGCTGATGAGCTGACAATTGTGTGTGGAAACCTCCTGGTGGGCTCAGCGAGGATTTCCTTTGCGATGCGGAGTAGAGTTATTTATTAAAACTCTCACTAAAAGTTTTACAAGAAAAATACTATTAATCTGTTATCATTTCATGCATTTAAACGTTCTTCATGTTAATGTTTAAAATGGTTTCATTTCCGCTGAACTCTGATAATGTTTTAGATTCCGCTGTTATAATTACATAATGAATTACTCTGATGTTGTACTAAAAGTGATGTAAGAAATGGTTAAGGACTTTATAAGCTTTACTCCCTCATTCACGATCCTGATGTAAAAATGTGGATCTTCGAGTTCTCCCTCGCGGTGTGCTCGACGGAACTGCTCAGTTTAGCGCTCTTTCGAAGTACTTAGTGCCTAATGGAAGACAAGTACTCTGGAAGGGTGTTAAATTAGGCGGTTCTGCCACAGGTCCACCCTGCTTCGGACCCCGACGCCGAGGCCAAGGCCGCCGCCGCCGCTGATGCCGATGCTGCTGCGCGCCTGCGCGCGGCCAAGCGGAAGGAAGCCCGCGACGCTGCCCTAGAGCGCGCCGCCGCCGCCGAGAAGGAAGCGGCTGCTGCTGCCCAGGAGCGTGACGCCGCCGCCGCCCGCGCTCGCGACGCTCTGGCTCGCGCCGAGCAGGAGCGCGCCGCTGCTGGTGCTGATGCAGATGACCGTGCTGAGGATGAGGACGCCCTCTCCGACGACGCCTCCACCCACCACCACCATCTCAATCAGGCCCTTCTACTCCAGGAGGCGGCCACCATCGCCAACCTTCACGCACAGGCTGTTGCGGTCCAGAACATCCGCAATCTGGTGCGGGTTGTTCTTGATCTCAACTCCGGCAACTACAACAGGTGGCGCGATCAGTTCCTCCTCACTGTCGGGAAGTACTCGCTGCAGGACCATGTGCTGCAGGATCTCCCTGCTCCAACCTTCCCTGACTGGCAGCGCATGGATTGCGTTGTCAAGTCATGGCTTCTCTGCACCATCAGCGACGACCTCGTCGAGACGATCTCCGCCCGGAACTCCACCGCCCGCGACGCGTGGTGTGCTGTGGAGTCCCAGTTCTTCAACAACCGCGAAACGCGTGCCCTCCTCCTCGACGCCAAGTTCCGCACCCACGTCCAAGGTGATCAGTCCATCGCTGATTACTGCAAGGCGATGAAGCGCATGGCGGACATGCTCGGCGACTTCGGAGAGGCCGTCACTGACCGCACTCTCGTCCTCAACCTCATCCGCGGCCTCAACGAGCGCTTCAAGACCGTCGGCATGCATCTTCGACGGGGGCGTCCCTTCCCCACGTTCCTAGAAGCCAAGGCTGACCTCCTGCTGGAGGAGCTCACCTTGGACCCCCAGGGGACGTCCCAGCCGACTGCCCTCGCTGCATCCACAGCTCCGTCGCGTTCCTTCCCCGCCCAGCAGCCCACTGCTCCTAGCGCAGGCTCCGGGGGCGGCCCTCCTGCCTCCACCACTACCTCAGGAGGCGTTCCAGCTCAGTCTAAGACGTGTCGTGGCAAGCGCGGCGGCCGACGTGACGGCACAGGTGGCCAGCAGGCGTCCTCCAGCGCCCAGTCCACCACGTCCTCTGGCGGCCAGCCTCACCCTGGCGGCTCTGCTGGCCCTGGGGGTGTGCCCTGGCCCTCCTTCTACCGTCCATGGGCTGGGGCCATCCAGATGTGGCCTGGACCACAACCTGGACAGCGACCACCACTCGCGCCCCTTCTTGTGCCCCAGCACGCCATGCTGGCACAGCAGGCTCTACAGCAGCCTGTCGTCCCTGCCTCGGCTATGGAGAACGCCGGGCCATGGACTGCAGCAGCCCCTGGCTACTACCCTGGGCTTCCCGGCTGGGACCAGCCCTCTCTGGCTTCGACTTTCAGCACCATGACGTTGCAGCAGCCACAAAACAACGAGTGGTACTTCGATTCAGGTGCAACCTCTCACATGACATCACATTCCAATTCTCTTTCACACACCAGTCCTTCACGGTATCCCACCCCGTCGTCCATTGTTGTCGGTAACGGTTCTTTACTTCCCGTTACATCCACTGGTTATACAGCCCTCTCACCGTCTTTACGTCTTAATAATGTGTTGGTTTCACCTCATCTTATTAAGAACTTAATTTCTGTTCGCCAGTTCACTATTGACAACAATTGCTCTGTTGAATTTGACCCGACTGGTTGTTCTGTGAAGGATCTTCAGTCTCGGAACGTGATCGTCAGGTGCAATAGCTCCGGACCGTTGTACCCTCTCCGTCAGCCTGCTGCTCACTCCCTGGTCGCCACCACTGAGTCGTCACTCTGGCATCGCCGCCTTGGTCATCCTGGACACGAGGCACTCTCCAAGCTAGCGTCGAGTCTTCCTTCTTGTCGTCATGATACTACCTCTATTTGTCATGCATGTCAGTTAGGTCGTCATGTACGTCTGCCATTTCAGTTGTCCAATTCTAGAGCGTCCAATAAATTTGATCTTATACACTGTGATCTGTGGACATCACCTATTCTTAGCGTCTCGGGCTACAAATATTATTTGGTTATTCTCGATGATTGTTCACATTATTTATGGACGTTTCCACTGAAACTGAAATCTGACACTTTTTCGACACTTGCTCACTTCTTTGCCTTTGTGTCCACCCAATTCGGCACCACCATCAAGGCAGTTCAGTGCGACAACGGCCGTGAGTTTGACAACTCCAGCTCCCGCACGTTCTTCCTCACTCATGGTGTTCGCCTTCGTATGTCATGTCCATACACTTCTTCACAGAATGGTAAGGCTGAGCGCATTATTCGTTCCATTAACAACGTTGTGCGCTCCCTACTGTTCCAGGCATCCCTACCGCCCTCCTTTTGGGTTGAGGCCATGCAGACAGCCACATATCTACTCAACATCTTGCCCACCAAAACGCTGAGCTCGTCTACACCACACTTTGCCCTTTTCGGTACAGCGCCTACCTACGACCACCTCCGCGTTTTCGGTTGCAAATGTTATCCCAACCTGTCTGCCACAGCACACCACAAACTATCCCCTCGATCCACCTTGTGTGTCTTCCTAGGCTATTCACCTCATCATAAGGGATACCGCTGTCTTGAGCTCTCCTCCAACAGAGTCATCATCTCTCGTCATGTTGTATTCGACGAGTCTGCCTTTCCCTATGCTGAGTGCAGCCCCACCACATTCTCGGCCGATCTCGACTTTTTGGATGTTACTACTGACTATGTGCCGGCCCCCATTGGACCAGCACATAATGTTCTCCCTGCAGGTACATGCACTTCGTCCGCCGCACAGCCATGTGCGGCCCCGGCTCCTGCTGGCGAGGAACAAGCTGGTTCAGTAGTGCACGGTGCGCTCCCAGCTGTTCCCTCCCCTCTGCCGTCTACGCCTGTGCCTGCACCACCCTCGCCTGCACAGCCACGTGCGGCCCGTGCGGCATCAGCTTCGCCTTCGCCCGCATAGCCACGTGCGGCTAGTGCACCACAGCCCCGTGCGGCCTCCGCGCCTCTACGACCTCCGCCTGGCTTCCCGCCGCTGCCGGTCTTCCCGGCACCTGCTGTTCAGCATGTGTACACGCGCCAGGGGCGCCCAGCTGCTGTTCCAGCAAGTCCAGCAGCTGTTCAGTACCCGGTGCCTGCTCCTCCACCGCCTCCTGCCGCTCCAACGTCGTTGCCTAAGGGTGCTGTTGCTGTCCCACCAGTGACCAACCAGCACCCCATGCTCACGCGCGCGAAGCACGGCTTCCGGATTCCTTCGGTGTATCACACCACGCCACTCTCCCCGGTGCCCAAGACGTTCCGCAGCGCCCTCGCCGATCCAAATTGGCGGGCAGCTATGGAGGATGAACATGCCGCTCTTCTCAAAAACCACACGTGGGACCTCGTCCCACGCCCTCCTCGGGCCAATGTGGTTACTGGGAAGTGGATCTTTAAGCACAAGTTCAACGCCGACGGGTCCCTTGAGCGGTACAAAGCCCGCTGGGTTCTTCGCGGATTCACCCAGCGGCCCGGTGTTGACTTCACCGAGACCTTCAGTCCCGTCGTGAAGCCAGCAACAGTCAGGATAGTTCTCTCTCTGGCCCTCTCTCAACGATGGCCAATACATCAGCTAGATGTGAAGAATGCCTTCTTGCATGGCACCTTGTCAGAAACAGTATACTGTGCTCAGCCGTCTGGCTTCGAGGATCCCACCCATCCGGACTTTGTTTGTCGGCTCAACAAGTCCCTGTACGGGCTGAAGCAAGCTCCTCGTGCCTGGTACAGTCGGTTTGCCACATTCTTACTGTCTCTTGGATTTGTCGAAGCTAAGTCGGATACCTCACTCTTTGTCTACAAGCGCGGCTCAGATATTGCCTATCTCCTCCTGTACGTGGATGACATCGTCCTCACAGCTTCTTCTCTGGCACTCCTAAGGCGGATCATCTCGACCCTCCAGCAGGAGTTTTCCATGAAGGATCTTGGCAACCTGCACTACTTCCTGGGTATGCAAGTTCAGCACCGTGGTGGCGGTCTCTTCCTTTCACAGAAACAGTACATGATGGATATCTTAGAGCGTGCTGGGATGGCTGAGTGCAAGCCATGTTCCACTCCAGTCGACACTAATCCCAAGGTTGCTTCTGCCGATGGTCCCCCAGTGGCCGATGCTACAGATTTTCGGAGTCTTGCTGGTGCTCTCCAATATATGACCTTCACAAGGCCTGACATTGCATACGCTGTCCAGCAAGTTTGTCTTCACATGCACGACCCACGGGAACTACACTTGGCAACTCTCAAGCGCATTCTTCGCTACATTCGGGGTACTATGCACTTGGGTCTACTCCTGCGGTCATCTCCATGCACTGATCTCGTCGTGTACACTGATGCTGATTGGGCAGGTTGCCTGGACACCCGCAAGTCTACCTCGGGCTATGCTGTGTTCCTCGGTGACAATCTGGTCTCCTGGTCCTCCAAGCGTCAAAGTACTGTCTCCCGATCCAGTGCTGAAGCTGAGTATCGCGCAGTGGCCAACGGTGTTGCAGAGGCCTCCTGGCTGCGCCAGCTCCTGCTCGAGCTCCATGCACCGCTTCATCGCACGACGTTGGTCTATTGTGACAACATCAGCGCCGTTTATATGTCCTCCAACCCAGTACAGCATCAGCGCACAAAGCACATTGAGATTGACCTCCACTTCGTCCGGGAGAAGGTTGTTGTTGGTGATGTTCGTGTCCTACACGTGCCTACCTCTTCACAGTATGCAGATATCTTCACCAAGGGTCTTCCATCTTCGATCTTCACGGAGTTCAGGTCCAGCCTGAACGTGTGTAGTGGCGACGATCAGACTGCGGGGGCGTGTTAGACAGTCGTGTTATGGGTTCTCAGATGGGTAATTAGGCTGGCTATATGGGTTGTGATGCCCTGGCCTTAGGCTGGGCGCACCCCCTAGGGGTATTAGACCATTGATTCTGGATTAGGCAAGGATCACCGTCGATTGGGTGTTTCTATAAACCCTAGACTATCCTTGCCTATATAATTGTACACCTCCTGTACCTCCATTAATCAATACACTAATTCCCAAGCCATATCTTCTTTCACATTCCCTGTTGACAACCACAAAAAAGAATCATGTGTGTAAAAGAACTCCTATTAAGAGAAAAATGAAATAGAGAAACTTCAGGTCTGAAGGAAAAGATATATCCACCACATGTGGAGAATATTTAAAAATTGAAAAAATAAGACACATACAAACCTTAAATATTGATGCTAAAGCTTCCACTATACCAATGGATCTAAATTGATCGACAAAGTCATCTGTTATAGACAATAACATCTTGTGTGCCCAGTCCATAAAACTGAAAATAAAGAGAAGAAGGAGAACTCAAAACATTGCCCAATGCAACGTTGAATAGAAGTACAATGAAATGGTCAAGTGTTTAATATTGATGTTCAATAAATCTTTGTTTTAGTGATAATGGTAATCCTTCAGTGATAGTAGTTCATGCCATGGTGTAGTAAATCATTGCCATGGTTGTAGTAATTCATTGCAGACAGTATTTGGGGAACCCAGTTGTACGCCTCCTCCCAACTACCCCATCGGATCGCCAGTGCAATTTGCTTTGCATGCCAAGCCTTGTCATACTTCACATGATACTTTACAAGCTCATATATGGACTGTTATAAATAAGACACCGAGACATTATTGTCCTTGTCAACGAGCCCCAATATACGACGGGTAAGGTAACGAGCAGTGAGCTACGGATGATATTCCTTCCCCTTGTTATCAAGCATAAATGGGGTTGGACCAATTTACTTATCCTTCCTTTGCCATCACTCGCTTTCTTCCTTGCAGTAAGCCTCCACTGGTATGGAAAACCTGCTTTTGCAGGTAATGTGGTACCTCAAGTTCTTGTCGGAATGAGTTACGAAGTATGGCCTATGGTGGTACACAGCATAATCCTGAAGAAAGAGCTTCATCTCTGACATTGTATTGAATATCATGCCCTTCTGAAGGATTACATGCTCATGGTTATACAGTGATTTTGCATACATCTGCAGACCTGTGTCACAAACTGTCATATGTACCATGCTGACATCCCTGTAGTTCGGACCACCACTTAAAGGTACACCGTCCTGGCTCAGTTGCATGAGTTCTGCCTCTGTGTAAAGGAGGGTGCAACATAATGCTGTGCTTCACTGATCCTACCTCACGAATCAAAATACGGCGCACCATCCTCTGGCAAATCATGGACCAACCTGCCCTGAGTCGGCATGGCATGAAGCACCGAAAGTGAAACATCAGACGTTGTAGCATGAACCGGCGTCGCATGGGCAGCTCTATCATCGTCGTCGTCGTCGTCGTCGTTGTCGTCGTCGTCGTCGTCATGACCGAACCAGTTCTCTTCCGCCTGCTCCTGCTCTTCACGTTCGAACTCCCTCATATCGAAGGCGTTGCTTATATAACCGACTGGATGTAAATGCAACTGCTCCTGCGTCAACTGACCATTCATATACAACTGACTGGATATGAATGGAAATGCTTCTTCGTCACCTCCAACATTGTCATGATGATCATCCTCCAACCTGTACCCATTCTCCACAACCACCTCAGCAATGGGTGAGTTTGAGCCTACGAGGACCCTAGTGTATCAGGACCAATGAGCAGGGTCGCGCAAAGGCATCAGGACATATTTTGCCCGAGTCTTCCCACTGTCAAATCTCCCCTTAATTGTGAAATCACCGCCAAACTTTGCGTTCAAACGCACACAAAGGTCATTGAAGTTCGGCGGTTCATCAAACCATTCCAACTCCTCTTCCATATCCTCAAACTCACCATCTTCCTTCCTAACAATTCCTCCGAAATAAACTCGGACACAACAATCCATCTGAAAATCATTCAAGCAAACTTCATCAAGTCGTCCAAGCAAACTAACTATACTAAGTTTATTAACTATACTATACTAACTAAACTAACTAAAGTAACTACTTATACCACCTATACTAATTTCACTAATCTAAACTAAACATACTAACTATTCTAACTATTTAGAATACCTATACTAACTATACTAACTTTACTAATCATACTAACTAAAATAACTATTTATAATATCTATACTAAATATGCTAACTTTACTAATGATACCAACTAAACTAACTATTTATACTAACTAACAATCAAAATACATCAAAAATTCTAAAAAAATAGGAAAACGGGATTACCTTAGCTCGGGCGCGGCGGGGCGGGGGCTGCTCTCGGGGCCGAAGTGCGGGGGGGGGGGGCTCGGCCCCCTGGCTCGGGCACGCGTGGAGGACGCGACCGTGGGGGGTGCGCTGCTCTCCGCGCGGGGGGGGGGGGGCTCAGGCGGGCGCTGCTCTCCGGGGGGTGGGGGTGGCTGGCTCGGGCACCCGTGGAGGGCGGCGGCGGCGGCGCGCGGGCGCCCATGGGGGGTGGGTGGGTGCGGACGTGGTGGGCGGGGCCGAATAACGAATGGTCAGAGATCAACACGAGAACAGAACAAAAGGAATCGTCGCTTGCCGCTCCCCTTGCCGCTCCTTGATCTGCCCTGATCTGGAGAGCGGCAACCTTGCCGCTCCTCCAGGGGGAGAGCAGCAGCCCCGTGCCCTAGTGGCACCACTGCCACGTCAGCAGCATTGCCGCTCCTCCATGTGGGGAGCGGCAAAGTTGAAATGCCGCTCCCTCGCGTGGGGAGCGGCCAAAAGGGTTATGTGTAAAAAAAAGTTTCGGTGCTAAAATTAAAAATAGTTTTTAAAAAGTGTTAAAAATAAAAAAAATCTCGAGAAACATCCCTTTGTTCCATAGAGCTTCATAGAAACTTTTTCTATAAAAACTGAATCCTTTACAATGTTCTTTCTCCATTGCAATGGGTGCTGAATGGAACACAGGTCGTTGATTCATAGAGCAATGCAATTTGATCTTAATGGCAGCGGCTTCTAAGGTCTACCGTCTATATATATGACTAGTGTTTAGCATGACATGAGCAGAATCCAATATTTATCATTTAAAAAAAGAAAAGAAAAAAGAATCCAATATATATTGGTGGGAGTTCGGTTGCAGCAAAATCCAATATAAAAGGCATGTTGTAACTTGAATGTTGCTTAAGGAGCGTGAGAAGAAAACATGCGAATATCTGAAGCATCCGATTTGAATACTGTAATGTGATGATCATAGCACTAACAATGAGCCAACGAGGCGATGATGCCAAACAGTGCGATCAACTTCATATAGTTAACCGAACACTCTTTCTGAATGTACTTCTCTGACCTATACCAGGGTACCATACCAGTACCACCAATGTAAATTTGGCAGTTCATCTCCCGCAGCCACAGCCGCCGCTGTACCACGTCATGTCTTAATGATGCAATGCGCTACTCGCAACATAAATCAGTAACCAGAATTAGAACTAAAAAACTGCAGCCATTATTCCATTAACTCTTAACAGCAACATCACTACGTACTGGGGCAAACGTCGCACAATCAGCAGCGACACGTTGGTAGCGATCACAGTTTCGTCTGGACGATCGAGGTCGAGGCGCACGGGCGGCGGCGGCGGCGGTCGGAGTACGTGGTGCTGGGATCAGGTGGGGGGCATGACGTGGTACCGGTCGTTGATGCGGCGCGCGTAGAGGTAGGCGGCGAGCGCGACGTCGATGGCGGCCACGGTGGTGACCGTCGCGGCGAGGACCGCCACGCGCACCTTGCCCCAGAAGGTGGCCCGACGGAGGCGGCGGGCGGTGGTCGTCGTGGGGGTGAGCTCGGCGTTAGCGGCCTCGGCGAGCGCCGTGAGGAGGCGCTTGGAGCGCGGGCTGAGGCCGGTGGCTGCATGCAGCTCGGACATGACGAACTTGATTTGCTCCGGGAGGGGTGCGTCGCTGTCGGCGGTGGAGTCGGCGGGCGCGGCGACCTGTGGATTCACAAACAGGAGTTGATAGATTTTTTTTAAAAAAAAATCCATTAATCACTCAAAAAGGACAAAAAAACATTAATCACTCAAACAGGGCTAATTAATTGAAGCCATCAACCGCATCAAAATCCGATAACGAATCCGGAAATTCGAAACACAAAGGCATTCAAATCCAAGTTGGAAAACCCAAATATAATCCCTCATCCCATCGCGTCCAAATTCCGGCGCCACTCCCCAAAACTCGGAGTCTCGAACGTAGTATTGGAGAAGGAACTGAAATTCAAGTGCGGACGTTCCAAATCCGAACAGAGACCCTCAGATGAGGTCCCGCGTTCAAAACCCCAGCACGAACTAGACGACTGTCAGATTTGAAAACGAACGCTAGAACTGCATTTCCGTCGGAAACTGGCATGTCACCAATTAGGACCTGTATCAAAAGGTTTCAGGTCGATTTCCCAAATTTGAAACGCAAATTCGTAGCACAGATCAAACGGAAAACCAAAATACAACCCGCATCCAAAATTCGCATGCAGCACTAACCAACATTCAGAAGCAATTCGAATTGAAACGAGTCCACATCCCAACCTCGGAGACAGAGGAGTCGGCGGAAGCTATCATCACATCATCCGGAGCAGCGAAGTGATAGATCTCAAATTCAAATGGTACAAGGACCACGAATATTGCAGTAGCACCGATCAAACGGAAAACTAAATATGACCCGCATCCAAAATTCATATACAGCACTAACCAAACATTCAGATGCAATTCGAACTGAAACGAGTCGATATCCCAACCTCGGTGACAGAGGAGTCGGCGGAAGCTATCACCGCGTCATCCGGAGCAGCGAAGATGACGGAGGAGGAGGAGGAGGAGTCGCCGGAGACTTCAGGGTCCGGCAGGTCCAGCAGAGGTGCGAGGTCGTTCTCCAGCACGTCATCCAGCGGCGGCGTGGGGGCTGCGGAAGCAGGGAGGGCGGAGTCGCCGTCGTAGTCCAGGCACTTGCGCACCACCTGATCAGCACAGGAAGAGGACGAGGCCGAGTTAGTAGGTGAGACACGGCTGGAAGGCGAGAGGAGGAGCCCAGGAGGTGTGCGTGTTGATCGTTGGGGTTATTACCTTGGTGCTGGAGGCGAGGTCCCGGGGGACAGCGCTGGCGACCGCGAGCTTCGCTGCGGCGGAGCGGGCGCCGGCGGTGGAGGAGGAGCGAAGGGAGGAAGGGCGCGGCGTCTGGAAGCCAGCGGTGGGTTTCGTCATGACGGAGTGCTTTGGAATTGGGCGGGACTCTAGCAACCTAGCGTGTGATTTTGACCGGGGCGGTGTGGGGAATTATTTATAGAGGGGATCAATTCACCGGAGATGGATGGAAGAAGCAGAAGTACAGGACCCACGTATCTGTTTCTCTTCGTTTGTACTAGGGCAAAAGTGAATTTTTTCGCTCTCCTTTTATCACATCAATTTTTGACGCATGCATGTAATATTAAATATAGGTAAAAAAATAACTAATTGCACAGTTTAGTTGTAAATCACGAAACGAATCTTTTGAGCATAGTTAGTCCATAATTAGACACTAATTGTCAAATACAAACGAAATGTTACAGTTCTAAATTTTTCTAACTTCTTCAATCTAAACAAGGCCTAGGTTCATCCCAAATTATAAGACGATTGACTTTTTTACACCAAATTTGACCATTAGTCTTATTCAAAAATTTGTGCAAAAATATCACTTCTTTTATTGTGGCTTGCTTTATTAATAAAAATTCTTCAAGAATGAATAAATTTGACTATGTGTGCATAATTTTTTTTGAATAAGATAAGTAGTTAAACTTGAGATCAAAAAAGTCAAACGTATTATAATTCGGATGGAGCGAGTATCCACGAGTCGCTTGCACAGTCAAAGGCAGCAGCACTGGCTACTCGATTTCAACAGTGTTTGGTGAGTGGCAGCAAGTACCACCGATCATAGCAAAAACTCACAGCCCAGAACTTAGGGGTTGTTTAGTTAGTGAAAAAGTTTGAGTTCGGCTACTGTAGCACTTTTCGTTTTATTTGGCAATTTATGTCCAATCATGGACTAATTAGGCTCAAAAGATTTGTCTCGTGATTTACAACTAAACTGTGTAATTAGTTTTTTCTTTCGTCTATATTTAGTACTTCATGCATGTGCCGCAAGATTTGATGTGACAGGTACTGTAACACTTTTTGGGTTGGCATGCCAACTAAACAGGCTCTTAGAAAATTAAAAAAAACAGCTAGTGTTGTTAACGGTTCAAAAGGAGGAAAAAAACTGTTAACAGATCCATAGACAATTGGGGCTGTAATCGGGCCGAAACAGAACAAAAAGCTATAAATAGGTCCGATATCAACTGGGTTACAAAACGCGGTAACACCTCACTTGTCAAACACTAGAGCAGATTCAGAGGAGCACAAACTAAAATGAATATGATTGGTCGAATTTGAATCCGATGATCGAAAAATGTGACTATTGGATAATCTAATTATCAATCACTTGCTTGTCAAGGAGACAGACCCAGTGGTCGTAGGACTTTCGATTGGACCACCTTTCTTGAATGAGATGATGCAAGAAGCCATATGTGTGAGTACATTTCATTTCTCTAGAAAACCCTAATTGCCTATTTCCTGCACATACAAAAAACCTAGCGCAGCGAAAAAGGGCAAGAATCACATGAAAAAATAGGAAGAGAAAAGAAAACACCTACTTACACCTGTATAACACCTCTACACCATAAGCACTCCAAAACCACATGGACTGGATCCATCATCTGTACACAAACTCATCAGACTGTATGATCCTAAGAAGTTCTCGCAGGTTACCAAACACATGCCTTCCACAGCTGTCTGCTCCAACATAGTTCAGAAGCTGCAACGTATCCTAATCATCCACGTGAAAAATGAAAGTAACAGTCTCAGATTTTGCACACTCAAGACTAGATCAAACAGCATTGCGTCGGAAAAATAGCAACTATGGAACGAGATTCACTGGGGAATACACACCTTGTGCAACAAATAAATAGCATAGGAGGCACTAGTGGAGTCGTCTTCTTGGCATTCCAGGAAAAGGGGGTACTCTGTTAGTTCTGATTCGGTGTTCCTGGTACTTGCTAAAGCAGCCGATGCTGTATCAGCTGAAGGCAAGGGATCGCTCACATAAGATCGGGATCCTCCAAAGCGCAAGGGATATCGGAGGGGAACATCAAGATAGCAAGCTATGAGCAAGACTGCCTACAAACAAATAAATAAGCAAGTAGTGATTCTGAGTTTCTAACCCTTGTGATGGCATTAAGTATCATGAATAGGCAGAAACAATTGTACTCCTATCATTGTTTATGCTTTATGGATACTTAATGCTGTGATTTGCAACAGCCCAAAACTTTAGACTACATATTCTGCGTCCAAAGCAATATAAGGTTCGATAGTGCAAATTATTGTCGTATATTTTATCCCTTTAACATGAGCATGACAATAAGACCAAGGCCCCCTTTGGATTGCGGGATTTTTTTCCTCCTATGAAATTAAACTGATTCCTGTGAAATTTCTACATGAATCCTATGAAATTCCTGCATTCCAAATGTGGCCTAAGTAGGGATGTTTATACTGCACAGAAGAAATAGCTCATAGGAAAACTTACATGTGCTGCATATCCCAGAACAGCTGCGGACCTCTGAAGCTCCTTGTACCTGTAACTTTTTTGCTTCATTTTATGCTTCATAATGTCCCAGCCAAAGAATGTCCAGCCACGTGCTTGTGGAGATTTGATAATGGTGGGTAAATGCGTTCTGTTTCCACCTGAAAACGTTCCATTTTCCTCTGGAAGTGTTCCATGCTCCCCTGAAATTGTTCTGCCATCTCATAAAATGGTTTGAAAAGGCGATTTAGGAATCATTACCCCTCACTCTAAATTTCTCTTGTAGTATGCATCATGAAGATGTTTAACATAGATCCTTAAATAGGAATGTCACAAGTAAAATTGTATAAGAACTGAGATGGAATTTTGAATGAGGAGCTCTTTGGAATGCATAACACAAGAATCAAGGTTGGTTGCTAATTTCAATCCTGATTCCTACAGGAATTTATAATTCAAGAAAAATTCCAACAAAACATTTGGATACAACATGAGAATTTAAGGAGAGAGAGAGAGATAAAAACAGAAATTTCCAAGAGGGATGGTAACACAGATTACTTCCCGATTAAGATAGGACTTCATCAAGGGTCAGCCCTGAGCCCGTATCTCTTTGCCTTGGTAATGGATGAAGTGACTAGGGACATTCAAGGGGATATCCCTTGGTGTATGCTGTTTGCAGATGATGTAGTGCTAGTTGATGAAAGCCAAGCAGGAGTAAATAGGAAACTGGAGTTGTGACAGTAGACCCTTGAGTCCAAAGGTTTTAGAGTCAAACTAAAACAGAATACATGAGATGCGACTTTGGCAACGCTACACATGAGGAGGGAGAGGTGAGTTTGGAAGGTCAAGTGGCGCCTAAGAAAGATACCTTCTGTTATCTAGGATCGATGCTGCAGAAGGATGGAGATATTGATGCAGGCATTTGCCATAGGATTAAAGCAGGGTGGATGAAGTGGCGCCAAGCATCTGGCATTCTCTGTGACAAGAGGGTACCACAAAAGCTTAAAGGCAAGTTCTATAGAACGGCGATTAGATCCGCTATGTTGTACGGAGCATAATGTTGGCCTATAAAAAGACGACATGTCCAACAATTGAGTGTCGCGGAAATGCGTATGTTGCGTTGGATTTGTGGTCACACATAGGATGGATCGAGTTCAGAACGATGATATGCGTGACCGTCTAGGAGTAGCACCAATTGAAGAAAAGCTTGTCCAACATCGGTTGAGGTGGTTTGGCCATATCCAAAGGAGACCTTCAGAGGCACCAGTGCATTGTGGAGTTCTACGTTGAGATATCAATGTGAGGAGAGAAAGAGGAAGACCGAAGCTGACATGGGGGGAGGCAATAAATAGGGATTTAAAGGATTGGGATATACCTAGAGACTTTTGTTTGGATAGGAGTGCTTGGAAAACAGCTATTGACGTGCCTGAACTGTGACTTGGGGCTCATGTTTGGTTTCAACTCTAGCCTACCCCAACTTGCTTGAGACTAAAAGACTTTGTTGTTGTTGTTGTTGTTCGAACTCACATTAATTTTCTCCAAAATTCTATGGACTGAGCCATTGCATAGGAATTTTGTATTTTGTAGGATTTTAGGATGTCCAATCATTTGTTCCGAAGGGACACATAGGAAAATGTTCCTATAGGACTCATATCCAACAAAATTCCTCCACCCAGCAGGAGCTGCGACCCTTCAGTTATCCCAATCTTTGGGGTGCAGAGAGCAATGCCTCCCATTAGATTAGCATATCAGACACTGAACTAGACTACCAACAAAGGCATGGATGCCAAGGAGGTCAGAACAGAAAATCAGAGATGGGGTGTTCATCATTAGATCATGGACTAGAAATGTAAACACTGCCGTTCTTCCAATGAAATGAATATATCAATTAACACTATTGCACAAGGAAACTATCTTGCTCACTTTAAAAGCTAATAACAGACTGAGGCTACTGAATAAAGCTGGTAATACAGCTTATCATGTGTCAAAAGGCAATGAATCTATTTGGCTACGATTTTTTTTTCCTCTCTCGAAGGGGCATGTGCACTAAACATTGTTCTTGAAGAGAGGCATGGATTCTCACCATTAGTATCAGCACAAGGGTTTTCTGCATGTCTTGGAAGATCATGGAAGACTCTCACAGGGTACAAACCAGCAACCTGGTTAACCATGCACTGCTGCCTCGTCCTAAGCAGCCTCTGAAGATCGTTAAGTCTGAATTTGTCTCCGGATAACGCCTCCTTCGCTTCCTGCAATCAGCAGACGCCTTAATAATAGATAAAATGCAGCTACCCACAATGGCTCAATCCAATCTCGCAGCATTTTGCGTCGCGCAGACGGATGGCTTATATTACCTGCACTCGCTGGTGCGCGGTGGTGAGGGCCCTCGACAGCGGCAGCACCCGCTCGATCTGCTCCTGCAGCCGCTCCTTCCCCCGCTCCACGCCCTCGAGCGCCCGTCTCCTGCCGACGACGGCCGCCTCCAAACGCGCTTGCTGGAGGTTCACCCTCCGCCTCAGCTCGTCCAGCTCCTCCGCCTGTTGCAACGCCTCCCTCCTTATCTGCTCGAGCACCAAACCACATGAACAAAAAATAATAATAAATCAAACCACGTCGTGGCAGAAGGGGGCGACGGGCGAATGGCTCAAGCCATTTGCGGGCGTGGCACGGACGCACCTGGAGCGCGGCCTCGATGCGGCGGGCCAGGATCGCCCGTTCCTCGGCCGCGGCCGCGAGCTCCGCAGCCTTGCCGCGCAGCTCCCGCCACGCGACCGCCGCCGCCTCATCCTCCTCCACCACCGCGGCGCCCGGACCGGGCCCGCGAGGGTTCCCCACCCGAACCGCCGGACTCATCGCGGCCCTACAGTCGCAGCGGATGATGACATGTGGCGGAGGGGAAGAGAACAGGCGGCAGCGGCAGCGCCCATGGCCGGAAAGGCGGGCCCGTGACGGCTGCGTCCGTCGAGACCGAGGCTCGCCCAGCGCCAACTCAGAAAGCGGAAACAGTAGTCGGAAAAGCGAAAAGCGGTGGCGTCACGGCGCGTTGCGGTCTTGCGGAGGGCGCAAGCGAGCGGTTGGAGGACGTGAATGCGATGCCGATGCGTGGGACGTGGGTTTGCCGGCCGGTTTGAGAATTTGTCTCGGCGACGCAACGCGACGCGGACGCGGGGGACGGAACGGGACGGCGCTAGGGGCGCAGAGGGCGGGCCGCGGACGAGCTGGCCAGGCCCAGGCCGCGGGTCCGGGGCCGAGGCCGAGGCCGAGGCCGGACTCGTGTACGCACGCGCGGGGACCGCGGATCTCGCAGTTACTCCCTCCGTGCAACTACGAATGTTTGAAGTCAATCTCTACTTGACGAAAGCTGCGGACAATTCCTGAGCAGCGGTTGGGTCACGTCGCCTAAATTTCTGAACCGTTCGTTCACATGCTTAAACAAATCTTGCCGTCCACCTACAACTATCGAGATACATCACGAAAACAAAAGGCCTTACGGCAGTCGCCGACTCACGATCCCTTCCACCGGGTGCCGGCCAGCTCACGTGCCGCAAGCTCCTGCCCCCTCCGCGACCGCTTACGCACATATGGCTCCTCCTCGGCGGCGCGGCACGCGACGGACATCCTACTCCTCGCAACCGTTGTGTGCGAAGGCGAATGCGGCTCCCACGTTGACGGTTGTTAGGCATCACTCATCCGGATGCGCGATGGCCACACTAATAGCCGCGCTACCTGCTCCTGATCCGGACGCCTAGCTCGAGGATAGACCATGCTTCTCCTGCAGCGGTCCAGAAGTCGCACGAATCGGCAACGAGGCCGCCCCGACTGCGGTGGCCATGGCCAGGAGCTCATGCGGGGACCAACCGGGGAGATACGACGAGGCCACATCCCAGATGCTCGAGAACGGTCGAGTACAAACGAGCCGCCCGCCAGCCTCCGCCACTGACACCTGAGTGGTGACAGCCTCCATTTCACCTGCACCAAGCAAGTAACAAACATGCCGCGGGCCTCGTTCGGTTGGCTGGTGGCTGGTGGCTGGTGGCTGGTGCTGATTTATTGTGAGAGAAAAATACTGTTGGCTGGCTAGTGGCTGGTGGCTGGTGCTGAATTGATATGAGAGAAAAACATTGCTGGCTGGCTGGCTCCCAGCCAGCCGAACGAGGCCACATCAGACGGGACAGACGGCTCCCCATTGCATCCATGTCGACTGCAGCACCATGGACGTCCACAGGGCCTAGATAAATGTGGATTGTTGCATTGCATCTTATGGATTGGTCCAGGCCTCCAGGGAAGGGAGCGGACTGCACACTCGCACTGCTGCTAAACAATGCCTGCACATCGTGTGTTTGACTGATTGTGCGTTAGAAGTGCAGATGGTTTTTTTTTCGACGAAAGAAGAATTATATTATATGATAGTTGGGTACATCAATATATTACACGTACTCTGGATTACAAAATAGTACCCACGCTGTGAATAGCACAACTCAAAACCTAACATGTTAAATGTTTTGCAGTATGGATGACCGCACAGGCAAACACTCGGCAAATGGCCTGAGAACAAATGTCCAACGAACAACGGCCAACATTCCTGTAGGCGAAATTGAGGAACTTCTTCTTTCTGGTGTCTTCTTTCTTCTTCTTTCTGCCACCGAAGAGTGAGGAAGACTGATCTGAAAATTATTCTTCCTAGTCCTTCATCGTGACCAGATCTAACCACAACAAAACGGAGAAGAGACCGGAGAAAATTATTCCATGACGGCGACATCATCTCCGCCTTGATGCCGTCGTCCGAAAACTAAAGTCTCCATGTCGTCATGTCGATAAAGATGCTGACGCCGATGTTGTCGCCCTCATCTTCAATGGAGCCGCCATGGAGAAGACGATTCCACCCTTCTCTTTCACCGTCGACAGAGATGAGGAGAAGGAGGAGATAAAACTCCAGTACCAAGTAATTTGGCATGGAAAGACGCTAACCCTAATGACTCGATCTACTAGGAAAAACTTATTAAAAACAATGGATCCCTACTCCCTTGAGCGCCCGGCGAGATGCCGGAGGAGAAGGGAGGGGGACCAGCGGTGGTGGACGACGGGGGCGGCGGCTGAGGCGACGGCGGTGCTAGGGCTGTATCAACTAGAGGAGGAGCTTCTTGGGGTGTTGGTCCAGGTTGCAGATTAGAAGTGCAGATGGTTGAAGAGTGTGAAAGAGAACTATCTGCCGGTCGTGGAGGTGGAGCTGCTCAACCTGGAGATCTTCAAAAGTGCCAGTAAAGAGTTTCATTTTATTGCTTCCAAGACTGTCATGTCATGTATTTCCTCTGTCCCTAAAATAAATCAATTCCTAGAATCCGTGCTAGTCAAACTTTTTAAAATTTGACTAACTTTATAGAAAAGAGTAACAACATCTATGATATGAAATGAACATATTATGAAAAATATATTCTATAATACATCTAATGATAGTTGTTTGATATCATAAATCTTGATGTTTTTTTTATAAATTCGGTCAAAGTTTAAAAAGTTTGACTTGAGACAATTCCAAGAATTGATTCTTGCAGGAACAGAGGGAGTAGAATGAAATAAATCTTGGATGAAACAGCCACACTCAATGAAAAGTTTCATTCCATAGGTTCATAGACATTTAATTCTAATAATTCATAGAGAGTTGATAACTGTGCCAAGAGAGTTTCATCCCATGAAACTCAATTCTTCTCTCTCTTCATTAAAACGTTGCCATGTCATCAAAAGTGCATATGTGGCGGCTATCAAATGTAAATAATACTCTTGTGAAACTTCCTTTGAGACTCGCCTATAACCACACTAACAGATACAGAAGGCTGCGAGCAAATCATGCATGTGCCATATTTGTTTGCAGACTGAGGAGCTATCACTAAGAGAATAACTACAATCGTGGCAGGCACAGGCACCACTCTGTCACTATAATATTACAGTTCATCTAAAACACTGGTTTTGGCTGTTTTGCTCTGTATATCTGTCCCGATTGATAGCATTGATAGAGTATAAGAACCATATAAATTACATATGAACACTCAACTAACATTAGTTAGATGACATTATTTCGGTGATTTACCGAACAAGCTACTAAGGAGAGTGAGGAAACAGCTATACTGCCATGCACTGCTAATGAACTGGCTAACCAATCCACCTTTGTCAGAAAACGAGCAAACAGATGATCTTAATTTAAGAACTGCTTTGAATTTGACTAGCTTGTCTAAAGGCTCCTCCAATAATGGTTAGAGAACTGCACATGGTTTTCTTCCTCTTTATAGCACACGAAAGCAGTGGAATGTGGAACCTGATCATAGCCAAAATTATCAGCACAGAATCTAGAGATTCCTATTTAGCTAATATTGCAGTAATATTCGGCTAAAAGTACATATGGGACTTTGTCATAATGCTTCGTAGTTTCCTAAGATATAGTTTTGAGCAAAATGCACTGTAGGTCTATTAACTTTTGTTCGTGTGTTACTTAGGTCCACCAACTCTTAAACTGCATTTCTGGATCCATTAATTTTGGTCATGTGTCACTTAGGTCCATCAACCCTCAAATCGCATTTCTGGGTCCATTAACTTTTGAGGTGTCATCTAGGTCCATCAACTCTCATACTGCATTTTTGGGCCCATAAACTTTTTCAGTAGTTCACCGGAGGTCCATACCCCTTCGTTTATGTCTGTATTTTACAGAAATCTTCCTCATTTTCTTTTTCTTTCCCACGTTTCCCCCTCCCCGTCTAGGCGGCGCACGCAGCGTGGACTCTTGCGAATGTTTCGTTCATGTAAGGACGTGGTGCTGGACGACCACAACGTGCCCAAGTCCGTCATCGAATTCTGGCCAAGGCGCGCGGCGAGGAGCATGAGGCACCATGTCGCAGTGACCGCGCTCGTCTCGTGGCCCGCGACGTAGATGTTCTTGCAGTTGTCCCACGAAGTCGTCCGCGCGCAGCTGGTCCCAGCTGTTGTCGATGATGGAGCCTAGGAAGTCGCGGCCCAGTGCCGGTGCCGGCCCCGCCGCCGCCTTGCGCTCGCTCGCCAGCTGTAGGATTAGCGACCTGATCTCGTGCGTGAGCCCAGGTCGATCCGGGCCTTCCTCAGAGTCCCAGTCAGGCAGCGCCACTGGCTACGTGCGTCGCCTAGATGAGGAGGGGGAAAACGTGGGAAAGAAAAAGAAAATGAGGAACGTTTCTGTAAAATACAGACATAAACAAAGAGGTATGGACCTTTGGTGAACCACTTAAAAAGTTTAGGGGTCAAAAATACAGTCTGAGAGTTAACGGACCTAGATGACACCTCCTTAAAAGTTAATTGACCTCCGGTGCATTTTACTCAAAAGTTAATGGACCCAGAAATGCAGTTTAAGGGTTGATGGACCTAAGTGACACATGACCAAAAGTTAATGGACCCAAAAATACAGTTTGAGAGTTGACGGACCTAAGTGACACATGACCAAAAGTTAATAGACCTACGGTGTATTTTACAGAATGATTTTTTATACATGCATTTTCCACGTAAAGGGGATTCCAGCTATTAGAATGGCCCATTCACCCGGACAGCGTGGCAACGCCGCGTGTCTTTCTAGTTTACTATAAAAATACATTTCGTAATTAATCTAATAATATTTATTTAATATCATAAATATTAATATTTTTATCTATAATTTGTCAAATTTAAGATACTAATTCTTTCTGGACAAAGAGAGTACGGTATACCAGCCACGTTGGAGGACTGTTGCTGCCAGAATGCATCTCGCGGCTGGGGACGATGCAGATTCGTCGGCAACCATGATGATGATGCCAGATCGACTGGTGATGTGAGAAGGGCGCGCGTGCCCGGCTGCGTCGACGCCGCCGCCAAACTGCCGTAGCCCGGAGATGCGGATTTCCCCCTCGTACATTCGGATATCGCTTTCAGCTCGGAGCGCTAATCTACACGAGCAACCGCTTGACCGTCACAAGAGAAGACCGCGGCGGTACAGGGCCACAGCCAAACCGGAGAAGCATCAGAAGGCAGAAGCTGTCTGGCTCCCACGAGGTCACCAGAAGGCAGAAGCTGTCTGGCTCCCACGAGGTCACCAGCTGCACCTCTCGCACCAGATTCCATTCGCTGGCGCCCACAATGAAACCTGGCACCAAATTGTATTGTATCAACTGCATCCTTTGATCCCTACCTGGGCACTCAGCATACACCTGGACATTTCTGAACATAGGCCACAATGCACCACAAAAAGGCAAGGGAAGCAGAAAATTCGAGTCGAAAGCAACATGGTCCTAAGCCAGGATAATTTACATGACCAGAGATCCAAGGAGTCACAGCTAACAACCAGGCGTCCAGCGCAAACAGTGCTGATAACAAGTCTACAAATGCCGGTGCAATTGGTGGACAAGATTAGCAGAAGCAATACATCAATCCACGTCCCCATAAACATCCAAGCAAATGGTGGGAAAACGACCACCATGCAGTGCAGGGCAACATGCATGGCAACAGAAATTCTACAGTTCGACAACAACTTACTGTCTTCACAGTACACATGGCAATTGGCATCATCTGTCATATCATCCGGAGACTAAATTTGCTTTCGTAGAAAGGATCTGTATAAGAAATAATAATACACCACAGAGTAAGATGTCAGACAGATTTCACCCACCAAGTTATACGAGTTAAAACTTAAACATAGTAGCGTAATGCTTGGCAAAGAACAGGCAACATGTGCAGCATTTTTCACTGAAACGAAGAAAAGAATAGAGTTATCTCCAAAATTAACTTATTCAATACAAAATAAAAGCAAAACTGGTGCTGAGGGAAGATAAATGCTTGATTCTGTGCTAAAGGGCGTCATTTCATGAATGACAGCTATAATGAGTCAGAAAAGTAGGACTTCAGGGAGCAGCATGTTGTATACAATCAGATTTGTGGTGTACCATGCAGGGTGGCTTTGTTTCAGGAACAAAATGCAAATGGGAACTTCCAAACTTCTTCTCAGCTTACTCATCATGAAACCTACAGAAATATTCTGACATACTCCATTCCAAAATGAGTGCACTTCAAGCTACAGTGCTTAGTCGATCCATTTTAAGTTTTTTTTTCAAAAAAATACTAATATTTATGATATGTATCAAATAAGTATCATTAGATTCATCATCGAATACATTTTCATAGTGTACCCATTTGAAATCATGACTTTTGATACTACTATCCGTACCTATTTGAAATCATAATTGTTGATACTACTGTCTATATATTTAGTCAAACTTAAAATAGTTTGACTTCAACCAAATCTAAAGTTGCACTCTTTTTCAGACAGAGTATGATAAATCAAAAAGGCTAAGATACTAGCAAATATTTATATTAAAAAAACTCATGTTTTTGTTTCTTTTAACATGCTTTGATTTTCATGCTGATTTTTTTAATAAAGAAAAGAACAAGCCTACAACACTCCATAAACTACAAAATCATATATTTATTTCTAAACATTTCCATGTCTAGTTGGTGCCCAGACTGAAGCCAGATTGCATGATTATACAGTATAAAGGCAGATTCCACTTTATATCTTGCTCATTTAGTTCATAAAAAGGAAGAAACGCATGTGATGAAAAAATAAACCAATCTGGAAAAGAACCTACCTAGCAGAAAGTGGTTTGCATGATTAACCACAAACAGCAAGTCTCTCAACCCATCAAAATAATCCCCGGCAGTTTTGTGATCCACACATGCAGTTCTTCGTTCTACGAGAACCTGAACCACTAGATTCAGCTCCAGCAACACCATAGTCATAAGTCAGTTCTGTCATGGGTGGAATATGCTTCAGTGCAAAGAACATTATATGTGGGTGTCCATCATCTCCATGATCATATTGAACTGGTTGCCAGAAGACATTGGGTGAGCAACTGTGGTTCATGAAACGGGAGATATTTCCCATGTTTTTTGCACTTATCTTGATAGGCAGTGGCTCAAATTCATCAGCTGATACATACGTGCTATCTTCACCTATCAGTTCAGGTCCACAATTCCATTTTAAAGTCTTCTCACCAGGGCATACAGTTTGAAAAATGTAATCATCTTCACTATCATTCAAATTAACTTTGAGCTCATCAATGACCTCGCCAGCATACTCACATATAAATGAACCAGCACGAACAGGTTCCCAGCAGCGAAGACCCCAGCCTCGATTGGTGGTCCTGAAGACCTCAAAATGTAGCCTGGCCCCTTTTTGGGTCACTCTGTTCCGGCAATTTGTAGAACAGTTGCAAGATTCACCACATTCATAGATCATCGGTTTGCGGCATGACAACAATCCTAATGAACTGTAGGGTAAATCACCTCCATTATGTTGTCCACAAGCACAATTGGCATCACCAGGCAGGCAAACACTCTGGCATCCACAGCCCTGCAACTTTTTCATAGAACTGAGAGGCCTCAAGTATTTGACCTGATTAGTATAGGTGAAATGTCCAGGTCCTTTCTCATGGTCTACCTCATTGACAAGACAAACTGGCACAGTTTCAGCCTTAGATGACAGATCAGCTAGTAAAACACTGCCTCTGGTAGCAGGATTATCTATCCATCTCTGAGTCATCTTCCATAATGCAGCTCCATCACGCTGTCCAGGTTCACGCAGCAGCTTGTACTTGAAGCAATGGATACCAGACCTTGTTCTCTCCCTCCAGGACTCATGAATCTTGTAGAGGCCATCATATATGTAAATTTTCCCAGTTAGGCAAAATGGATCCTTGAAGCCACGTACAACCCTTATCACATTCTTCCTATGCAAACTCCTCTCAAGAGCTAGGTTACCCCTCTCAAGCTTCTGGTCATGCCTCTCTTCAGTATTCTTACTATTCCCCCCTTGACCACTGTACACCAGCACATCTGTGTCATCATCCTCATTCTCATAACCTCCAGCAGAGACGATACATATGGCTACAGAATCCTCATCATTTCCAAATTTAGTAGTCATGTAATCAATGCCTCCCATACTAGGTGCATGCAATCCAATGATACACAGCTCCATCCTGAAATAGAAAATATCCCCTATTTCAACTCCAGGGACAGTTCCTACCCTCTTGCCCGTATTCGCCCTGATGTTACTGGCCATCATGATGGCACCAGCCTTCAGGTCTGCACGTCGGCTAGCGTCCTGTGTTTCATCCATCTGCAGATGTCTTCGCCGGAGTGCCTCAAAGACCATGTGAACTGCTTCCACAATCTCCCTGGGATTGGATGAAGATGGCAGAAAGGCAAGCTCTTTGCCAGCAACAAAATTCTTGTATGTGGGCTTAGGGCGCTTTACCTTACCATTTGAGCCACCACGACCAGAACCAGGAGGACGGCCTCTCCTAGGCTTCCGTTCAGATGCCAAAGTTTGGTTACCTGAGTAAGGCTCATCATCACCATCAAGTAATATGCTTGACCTTGTCTTGTATGCAGAGATAGGGGTGGCATCAATGGCACCATTAGCACTGGTGCCTGTATAAGCAACACCATTTGCAGTGGCACTGAAAGTAGTGAACGATCCAAAGGCAGGAAGGTTCCCTGCACCAAACCCTGCTGGAAATTGACCAACCGGAGTGACACAGACCAATGGTGGTGTACTTGATTGATTAACATTGACTCCCATGGGGGCAGGGAACATTGGAGCTAAAGACCTTAATGGCTTGGCATCCAGGAGCACCTGATTAGGATCAGGTACGAAATTCGAGGCCCTGTACATCTTAAATGTATAGAAGATTCCTGCCAAAGAAAGCAAAATTGTAGTGAACATAAGACAATGAAAATCCTTAATGGAGTAAGCAAAGACTCAAACTTGAGTAAATCCTCAAGAGCGTTGGCGTAAACAAAATTAATCCTTGAGCTGCATCACAGGGGGAAAAAAAAGTGTGCTACTGTAATCAGCACATGAGCTTCAAGCACTATTTTACAGTCCAGTATACTTTGTTAACCTACTACTGTGCATAGTTTCTCAGTGCATGATGTGTTGGCAAAGTACTTTTAAACCAAATATTTGCCAAATTAGAAAAATGAAAATTCCAATACAATTGTAGGATTTTTTAGAGCTCCTTACTACGATAGTTGTTTTCTATCATAAGTCATTATACTGCCATTGACTATCACAAACTCTATGTAACTCAAAATTATTAGCCATCACGAACACATAACCCACAACCATGCCAAAACCAGACACATACAAAGCAAACCTCGTGCCCTTGTGGCCTTGCACTATTCAATACGAATAGTCCTGAATCCTACCATCCACGCCAACCAAACCATCCAAACCAACAAGTGGGAGCAGTAAGGGGAAGTTCCGAATATATAACCATTAGTGAATTCAATGTGGTTATGGTTATGGTTATGGTTATGGTTATGGTCATGGACTGTGGTCTCCCACTGGTAGGCCTGTTCATGGTTTGGTTCCAAACTGTTCAACCCACCAGACCAACTTGGACCAAACCGCAATACAGGTTTCAAATGGGATGGATTAACCTGTCCAGAAAACCATAGAACTCATCAACATCACACGCTGCACCATGGGCACGCTGGCTGGTGCCGGCAACGGACACGCCCACCAAGGCGATCATGCACCGCCCGTCCATCGGCTGCACGGTGCCGCTCATCAATAATGTCATGTGGCGCAACCTCACTGCCTTCCAGATCAGTGTCCTTCTGGCACTACCACTCCGGGCACTACAGTACCACGGCCTTGACATCTTTGGCATCAATGAGAAGGCCAACGGCACCATGATCTTCAATGTTTTCGTGCTCTGCCAGGTGTTCAATGAGTTCAACAAACGGGAGATCAAGCAGACGAACGTCTTTGCCGGCATGCTCTGGAACAAGATGTTCCTGGGCAACATTGCTGTGTTGAGGTGTGACAAGGTGTGCCAACGCTTGGTGGCAAGGAAGGTCCTGACCACAGCCCTCACGGCGTTGCTCCACTGCCACAACTCCTGGTCAAGCACCGACGGTGTGCAGAATGTGGGCCACAACGGAGATGACAGAGGCCGTGGCGGTCAGGGAGAGCATGCCATGGTGCTTGAAGACCGAGCATGCATTCAGCATTCCTAGTCAGAGAGCAGTCCCACATGAGCGAGGGAGAGAATCAACGAAGGGCAGTCGACGGCTGCGTAAAGAAGGTAGAGGATTTTGCAATCGGTGACGGCGACGGAGGCACTAGCATTATTGGACGCCCTGATCATAGATATGGCCCGCATGCACTTGCTCCTAGTTCAGCCCAATGAATAATTTTCTGATGGTTCAACTTGTCTAAGTCTAACCCACCTAAAACCAAACTGTGAAACCGTGAGCTCAACGGGTTGGGCTGGTTTCGACGCCAACAGCTCTGGAAACCATGAGTGAACAGGCCTACACACTGGAACCAGGGTGTCGATGAAGTCAAGGAAATTGGTAGGTGAAATGAAATAGGGTGTACTGACATAATAGCTTACTCAATGGAATGGTTGCACTGCGATGTTTCCATTACAGTCCAGATGGGACATGATTTCACCGAGAGCCATTAGGCTATGGAATCTGAGGGGTAGAAGGTTGGTTAAAGATGAAAATCATGAGTTTACAGTTTCAACAAGGTAGAGATCAAACAGCTGCCAAATTCTCGCTGACATGGTTCCACCAGGGATTCTAGCTCAGGGGCAGACATCATGACAAACCACCCCCCCCCCCCCCCACCCCACCCCCACAAAAAAAAAAAAAAAAACCAAGAACCTCAATGTGCAGTGGGCATAGCCAGGGCGGACCCAGTAAAGGAAATGGGTGTACAATACAAACAACCAATTGTGTTTGCAAAAAAAAGAAAACGAAAAAAAAAACTTGCAGGCATAATACAAGTATACACCTGTTAACAGGATCAGATCAGATCAGATCAGATCCGAATAGAAATAGCTAGGGTTTGGGTGGGTGCTCGGTTTCGCACAGCAGGAACGGAAGAGAAGGGGTGCGCGTACCTGGTAGTGGGTGCTCGTCGCCGGCGAAGGTCACGCAGATGGAGACCTGGGCACGTAGGGCGGCGGCGGCCGCCCAGTCGTCGGCGTCGCCACCACAGAGCGCACGCGACAGGCACGCACAAGACAAGGGGGAGAGAGAGAGACTGAGAGAGAGGAATGCTGGGGGGCACCGGGTCGGAGATTGTTGTGGTGAACAAAAGCTGACCGCAGGGTCAAGGTTCCGGTCAGGGGCCACTACTCTTTTATTATTATTATTATTATTAGGCTATCTGCAGTTATGCACCTCTATATTCATTTTCTCTCTCCTCTATACTCAATTCTCCAGTACTTATCCATCCTCTACATCATCCTCTATCCACTATAGGATCCACTTATTAATTTATCTAAATATATCCATGTGTGATCTAGTTTTGAATGATTTATTGAGACGAATTTAATGGTGCAATCGAAATTTAATTTGGATTTTTAGTTTGTGAGTTATAGCTTTTTTTCTCTTTGTTTAGCTAGTGGGGCCGCCACTGCACACTATAGAATAAACATTATATTACTCTAAATATAGAGTAAAAGAAATGATAGAGTATCGTTTTAGAGTACCTAGTGTAACCATTTTTACTCTATATTCGTACTAAAAGACTTTAGAGTATCATTTACGCCACTCAGACATGAAAAAATACGACTATGCCCGGTCGGACAAAAAAAAACCGATATTTTGTTAAGCCAGCCACGATATTTGTATATGGGTTTCGCAAAAAAATGTATATTTGATCCACGTGATTAATTCATAACTATGATTACTTTTTCATAAAGTTCAGCTAACAAGTACTACCTAGATCCCAAAATAGATATCATTCTCACTCTTCGATAAGTCAAATATTTTTAATTTTGACCAAATATATATGAAAATATTAATATTTATGATGCATAATTAATATCATTAGATACATCGTTGAATATATTTTTATAATAAACTTATTTAGAGATATAAATATTGCTAATACTCCCTCCGTCCAGAAAAAATACAACTACGGGTTACGTGCGAGCAAAAGTAATTCACGTTTAACCAAATTTCTAGTAAATACTATTTATATTTATGGCTCCAAAATAATTTATTATAAAAATACATTTCGTAATTAATCTAATGATATTTATTTGATATCATAAATATTGATATTTTTATCGATAATTGATTAAACTTGAGATACTAAAACATGACACTTTGTTAGAATTGCATTCTTTCTTGGACAGAGGTAGTATTTTCTATAAACTTAGTCAAACTTGAAGAAAGTTTGATCAGTACGCATCTCATATTGACTTCTATTATGGGACAGAGGAGTAGTCTATAAAAGTATTCCACCGGAGATAAAAAAAAAAGATGATAAAATTATTTTCTTAGGCCTAAAAATGTTACTTGGTTTATTGAACTTGCTTATTTGACCCTAAAATGAATTTGCTTTGGTTTATTGGCTCTTCCATTAGTTTGATTGGCGAATCATCTTAAGTGGTACGTGAAATTACTCTTTTAGCCCTGGCACCGATAGCAACAGTTCAGCCAGCTACAGGTGCGCTATACAGATCTTTTAGGCTGTCTACTATCAATAATTTCTTCAAATAAGGTACAATATTTTTTAAAAGCATGAGTCATTATTTTTATATGCATTTTAAATAGTCAGTGTGATGTTGTCATGCGCAAATATATGTAAAAAATAATGATTCCATGCTTTAAGAAATATTGTACCTTATTTTGCGAAATTATTGATAGTAAAAAACAATGATTCCATGCTTTAAAAAATATTGTACCTTATTTTACGAAATTATTGATAGTAGACAACCTGAAAGATCTGTATAGCCATTTGTAGGTTGTTGAATTGTTGCTATCGACACTAGGGGTAAAAGAGTAATTTTACATACCACTTAACATCGTTAGCCCATCCAAAGTAAATTTGTTTAAGGGCTAGTTCGAGAAAACAGGGCCAGAAAACTAAGCAGCACTTTTTTTAGGCCAGGGAAATAGTTTCCTCAAAAAAGATCCCCAGTCTTACCATCTCTTGTTTCTCTCCTTCCCCAACGCTTCTCTTTCCAACGATGTTCAAACAGGGTCACTAAGGGCAGTCTATATTTTATATTAAGTAAAGAGAGAAAATGATAAGATAGCTTCTCACAAAAAGCTAAACTCGTTCACTATCTTATAATTAATGTTTCTATGCTTATTAGTTTGGCAACATATCTAGTGCAAATCAACCTCACCGTGCAATCGTGTAAACTTCTAATCTGGACCACGTGATGTTGATCCAAGAGGCGTATAGGGATTGGGTAATTTTGCGCTTAACCGTCCGCTCCTAATCACACTTTTGCAAATCTCTTCGCTCACTCTCCCTGCGCCCCCTTGATCAACATCATGTGACCCGGATTAGAAGTGTGCATGGTTGTACGAAGAGGTTGGTTTGCACCAGATATATGGTTTATTAGTTTTCCTATACTAATATATTTTTAAAAAAAAATTATAGAAGCTAGCAAGTTAATTGTTGGAATTTATATGGGCTTGGCCCAATAACCAATTGTGAAATTCCTAATAAATCTCAAAGACCCATTCATGTGAGCAAGAGGGGATGTGGGAACTCTTTAGTACCACCTTGCTTGTGGAAGTGGAGGTAGTCATACTTAAATATGGAAGTCCTCCCCACTTCCTCAAGTCTAGTGTGAGGAGGAGTAAGAGAAGTCCACACGCGCGCGCTCGCTCGCCTCGCCTCGCCGGGCCGGGCCGGGCCGGGCGAAGGGCGCGGGTGCGCGGCACCTGCGTGAATGGTCCGCCGAAATCCGGCTCCTCGCCTTGCGGGAGCGCGGTCTCCTTTTGCTGTTTTCGTTTTTTGGTTTCTTGGCCTTCAAGTTGCATGAGTCCTAACCGGTTACAAATTAAGAGTCCTAAATCAATTTAGATCGTGATCGCGACACGAGATTGGTTGGACAGGACTATATAAGCAACCTGCCGGCCACGCCAAAACGCATCCAGTTAATCCTAGGGTTTTTGCCTCTACTCGCTATTGCGCCGCCGCTGTAGCTACTCCAGCCCGATCGCTTGCGTGCACCAGCGACCGGGTGAGCAGGTCTCCGGAACCCTCGTCTTTGCGATCCTGCACCGGGAGAAGACGAATAAGGTTTTTGGGAAGCGTTCTTCGCGCGACTGCTCCCAAAGCTTCCACAACGGCTCGACTTCCGAAGGGTGCATCGGCGCGTCGGCTTCGTCGTGCTAGAGCTCGCGGGGTCGTCATCAAGAATACTCCTCCGCCTCTCATCGACGACTTTGACGACGACTTCAACATTGACGACATCGACATCAGCGATCTCGCTCCATCACCACCGCCAGCAACATCTTCAACACCATCTACTACTACAACTGAAAGGTATAATTCTCTTGATCTAATTTTGACGTTCGTACAATCTAATCTATCTGCTGGACTATCAATGCTTGTCATGTTAATGCTGTGGAATATGCTGATCTGCTATACTAGTATGCCATACATGTTTAATCTAGTTCTTATATTTATCATGATTTATATTCTAGATTTAATCATGCTTTTAATCTGGAAATTGCCTATTTCTTTTACAATCCAAAAACCTTATTATAGGCTGTTTCCAGAATTATCTATGGCTAGTTTTGTTGACGCGTTGAGGCCGGAAAAGTTTTCTGGTGCGCATTTTAAAAGGTGGTCTGTCAAGGTCACTGATTGGCTTACTGCCATGAAAGTTTTCTGGGTCAAAGATGGCATGCCTGAGGGAAACATCTCTGATGAAGATCGGAGAAAATTCCAGGAAGCTAATGATATCTTTGTGGGAGCTGTGCGTAATGTGCTTTCAGATTATCTATTTGATACTATGATGCACTTAAGAGACGCAAAGGCTTTATGGGATCATCTGAATGCTACTTATGGTGCTTCAGATGCAGGCAAAGAGCTGTATACCATGGAGAGCTTTAATGACTACAAGATGGTTGCTAACAAATCAGTAGTCGAGCAAGCTCATGAGATCCAGCGCCTGGCTAAGGAACTTGAACTCCTTAAATGTGTCTTACCCGATGAGTTTGTGGCTGGGTGTATTATTGCTAAATTACCTTCTTCATGGAGGAATTTCGTCACAAGTCTCAAACACAAGAGACAGAAAATATCAGTTGAAAACCTGATAGCATCTCTTGATGTCGAGGAAAAAGCTCGGGCTAAAGATAGCATTGAGAAGGGGAACGAGAAAAAATCTAGCGCCCACTTTGTCCAGAGAAACCATGGCAAGAACAAGGGAAAGCCTAAGCAACCTGCTTTCAATGCCAAACAAAATACTGCCTTCAAGAAGAAGAAGAAAGACAAAGCAGAGCTACCTTGCTTCGCGTGTGGAGAGCTTGGTCATTTTGCTAAAGATTGTCCGGAGCGAGCGGACAAGAAAGAGAAAAAGAAAATTCACCTCGTGACTGCTAGCAGTGCTGATGACGGGTATGGTAATTTTCCTACTGTACTTTCAGTGTTTCAATCTCCAAGTTGGTGGGTTGATACAGGTGCTAATATTCACGTGTGTGCTGATATCTCTTTGTTTTCTTCTTACCAGGGGCTCCAAGGTTCCTCCGTCCTGATGGGGAATGGGTCACATGCTTCTGTTCGTGGTGTTGGCACGGTAGATCTGAAGTTTACTTCGGGAAAGATCGTGCAGCTGAAGAACGTACAGCATGTCCCTACTATTCGCAAGAACCTTGTTAGCGTCTCCCTTCTATTGAGAGATGGGTTTAAGGTAGTGTTAGAGTCTAATAAAGTAGTCATGTCTAAGCATGGACAATTTATTGGTAAAGGCTATGATTGCGGAGGCTTGTTCCGCCTATCTTTAGCAGATTTTTGTAATAAGTCAGTGAATCATATTTGTGGCCCGATTAATGATAATTCGAGTGTTTGGCATTCTCGCTTATGTCATGTTAACTTTGGATTGATGTTACGTTTGTCTAGTCTGAATTTAATTCCAGATCTCACTATTGTCAAAGGTTCTAAGTGTCATAGTTGTGTGCAATCTAAGCAACCTCGAAAGCCTCATAGGGCAGCAGAGGAGAGAAACTTGGCACCTCTAGAACTCATACATTCTGATCTTTGCGAGATGAATGGTGTGTTGACAAAAGATGGAAAGAAATATTTCATGACTTTAATTGATGATGCAACTAGATTTTGCTATGTTTACTTGCTTAAAACTAAAGATGAAACGCTAGACTACTTTAAAATCTATAAGGCTGAAGTTGAAAATCAACTAGAGAGAAAAATTAAATATCTAAGGTCAGATCGTGGTGGTGAATATTTTTCTATATTATTTGATGAGTTCTGTGCGGAACATGGTATTATTCATGAGAGGACAGCTCCTTATTCGCCCGAATCTAACGGGATAGCCGAGAGGAAAAACCGCACGCTGACTGACTTGGTGAACGCCATGTTAGACACTGCTGGTTTATCTAAGGCATGGTGGGGGGAAGCTCTATTGACTGCGAGTCATGTCCTGAATAGAATTCCAAACAGAAATAAAGAGACAACTCCATATGAGAATTGGATTGGAAGGAAACCATCACTTTCATACTTGCGCACGTGGGGATGTTTGGCGAAAGTCAATGTTCCAATTTCTAAGAAGCGTAAGCTTGGACCGAAGACTGTGGATTGTGTCTTTCTAGGATATGCTCACCATAGCATTGCCTATAGATTTTTAGTAGTAAAATCTGAAGTTCCTGATATGCATGTTGATACAATATTTGAATCTCGTGATGCTACATTTTTTGAAAATATATTCCCTATGAAAGATATGTGTAGTAATGCTAGATTTTCCTCTGAGATAGCTCCTGATTTTACGGTACCTATTGAGTCTTCTATTGAATCATTTGAGCAACCACCTGAAGAAGTCTTTGAGGAGAATGACAATGAAGTTCATGCGAGGAACAAGAGACGAAGGATTGCAAAATCCTTTGGTGATGATTTCATTGTGTATCTTGTGGACGATATTCCTACTTCTATTACAGAGGCATATGCATCTCCAGATGCAGATGATTGGAAAGAAGCTGTTCGTAGTGAGATGGACTCAATTCTTTCTAATAGAACTTGGGAGTTATCTGAGCTACCTTTTGGTTGTAAACCAATTGGATGTAAGTGGGTGTTCAAAAAGAAGCTTAGGCCTGATGGTACTATTGACAAGTACAAGGCTCGGCTTGTGGCTAAGGGTTATACCCAGAAGGAAGGCGAGGATTTCTTTGATACTTATTCACCTGTTGCTAGAATGACCACTATTCGAGTGCTACTTTCTCTGGCTGCCTCGTATGGTCTTCTCGTTCATCAAATGGACGTGAAGACAGCTTTCCTTAATGGAGAGTTGGATGAGGAGATTTATATGGATCAGCCAGATGGATTTGTGGTAAAAGGTGAAGAGCAGAAGGTGTGTAAATTACTGAAGTCTTTGTATGGCTTAAAACAAGCACCTAAACAATGGCATGAGAAGTTTGACACTACTTTAACTGGTGCGGGCTTTGCTGTTAATGAAGCTGATAGGTGTGTGTATTATCGACATGGTGGGGGCCAATCTGTTATATTATGTTTATATGTTGATGATATTCTAATCTTTGGAACAAACATTGATATTATTAATGAGGTCAAGTCTTTTTTGTCAAAGAGTTTTGACATGAAAGATCTAGGAGAAGCTGATGTAATTCTAAACATTAAGCTGATTAAGGAAGATAGTGGGATTACCTTGTCACAATCTCACTATGTTGAGAAGGTCTTGAGCCGTTTTGGCTTTATGGATAGCAAGCCTACTTCAACACCTTATGATCCTAGTGTGACATTGAGAAAGAATAAGAAGATTGCTAGAGATCAATTGAGATATTCTCAGATAATTGGTTCACTCATGTATCTAGCTAGTGCAACCAGACCAGATATCTCTTTTGCCGTGTGCAAGTTGAGTAGGTACATGTCCAATCCGGGTGAAAATCATTGGCATGCACTTGAGAGGGTCTTGCGTTATCTCAAAGGTACAATGAGTTTTGGGATTCACTATTCTGGGCACCCAGCTGTGCTAGAGGGATATAGTGATGCGAACTGGATTTCTGATATTGATCAAATCTATGCTACTAGTGGGTATGTGTTTACTCTTGGAGGTGGCGTAGTGTCATGGAGGTCTAGTAAACAGACTATTTTGACTAAATCTACCATGGAAGCAGAACTTACTGCTTTGGATACAGCTTCTGCAGAGGCAGAGTGGCTGCGTGAACTCTTGTCAGACTTGCCGGTGGTTGAAAAACCAATACCGGCTATCCTTATGAACTGTGATAACCAAACAGTGATCACTAAAGTAAATAGTGCTAAGGATAATGCGAAGTCAACAAGACACGTTAAAAGACGTTTGAAGTCTGTCAGGAAGTTGAGAAACTCCGGAGTAATCACTGTGGCTTATGTGCAAACAGACAAGAACCTGGCAGATCCTTTTACCAAAGGACTATCACGGAATGTGATAGAAATAGCATCAAGGGAGATGGGTTTGAGACCCATATGAGTTTACAGTAGTAGTAACCCAACCTTTTTGATCGGAGATCCCGTGACTTAGGATCTGGGAAGAACAAACTATTGGTAAACTGAGGAGAGTATAATTATAACCCTCTCTATGTGAAGATGCAATACTCTCAAAGCGTTGAGGCACTGTATGGTAGGTTGGCTAATGCCTTAACATGTTTTATTGGCTTTAACAAGCGAAGATGCTGTCCTACAGAGCATTCTTGAAAGAACATGCCTATATGATTTTGACTGTAGAACGTCGCAGTCTATGAGACTTGGGTGGTCTCTAGTAAGATCATGAAGAGACCAGGGAGTACGACGTATATGCTCCACCCACGGAGTAAGGCTATTAGTAGCCAAGTACTAGTTTGATTTTGAGCAAAGCTTATTCACACAAAACTTGCAATTCAAGGCATAGTCCATTGTTCAAGTTGTGGATGAGTGTAGCTTGAGATTCTAGGCGGAAGTTCAACTTCACAGTCTCTGCCGAAACACTGGTATATCAAACAGTAGTGAGAACAGGCAAATCTCTAAATGGGTATTTGAGATCTGGTGGGGGATTGTTGGAATTTATATGGGCTTGGCCCAATAACCAATTGTGAAATTCCTAATAAATCTCAAAGGCCCATTCATGTGAGCAAGAGGGGATGTGGGAACTCTTTAGTACCACCTTGCTTGTGGAAGTGGAGGTAGTCATACTTAAATATGGAAGTCCTCCCCACTTCCTCAAGTCTAGTGTGAGGAGGAGTAAGAGAAGTCCACACGCGCGCGCTCGCTCGCCTCGCCGGGCCGGGCCGGGCGGGGCGGGGCGAAGGGCGCGGGTGCGCGGCACCTGCGTGAATGGTCCGCCGAAATCCGGCTCCTCGCCTTGCGGGAGCGCGGTCTCCTTTTGCTGTTTTCGTTTTTTGGTTTCTTAGCCTTCAAGTTGCATGAGTCCTAACCGGTTACAAATTAAGAGTCCTAAATCAATTTAGATCGTGATCGCGACACGAGATTGGTTGGACAGGACTATATAAGCAACCTGCCGGCCACGCCAAAACGCATCCAGTTAATCCTAGGGTTTTTGCCTCTACTCGCTATTGCGCCGCCGCTGTAGCTACTCCAGCCCGATCGCTTGCGTGCACCAGCGACCGGGTGAGCAGGTCTCCGGAACCCTCGTCTTTGCGATCCTGCACCGGGAGAAGACGAATAAGGTTTTTGGGAAGCGTTCTTCGCGCGACTGCTCCCAAAGCTTCCACAACGGCTCGACTTCCGAAGGGTGCATCGGCGCGTCGGCTTCGTCGTGCTAGAGCTCGCGGGGTCGTCATCAAGAATACTCCTCCGCCTCTCATCGACGACTTTGACGACGACTTCAACATTGACGACATCGACATCAGCGATCTCGCTCCATCACCACCGCCAGCAACATCTTCAACACCATCTACTACTACAACTGAAAGGTATAATTCTCTTGATCTAATTTTGACGTTCGTACAATCTAATCTATCTGCTGGACTATCAATGCTTGTCATGTTAATGCTGTGGAATATGCTGATCTGCTATACTAGTATGCCATACATATTTAATCTAGTTCTTATATTTATCATGATTTATATTCTAGATTTAATCATGCTTTTAATCTGGAAATTGCCTAATTCTTTAACATTAATCCTATTATATTGAGGATGCTCGGCTGATGTCTAAACCATTTTTTTATTTAAGCCTCAACCCACAAAAAAAGCACACCCGTCGCCTCGCCATGCGTGGCATAAGTGATAAGTTTTCTGTGACAATCGCACCCTGCTTTGCTGTTTGCTCGCGTATCGGGGTCGGAGCGCTGGGCTATGCCGGGACTTGAACCGGTGACCTGTGCCGCTGCGCCCAACCTCGCCTGCGCCGAGGCTTCAAGCAGCGTCCTGCCTTCAGCGCGGATTTCATGCGGCGAACGCTGCTGGCCGCGGCTTTCTGGCGCTCTTTCTGTCTGACGTGGACTAGAAAGCCGTGGGCTCTTTCTCTCTGACGTGGACGGTGGACTGGAGCGTGTTTGGCACAGCTCTTACCGGCACAAGTCGCCGGTTTGTTTCACCGAAATTTGATTTATGAACTGTTTATTGGCTGAAAAGAATTGTTGAAGTAACGCTGCGGAGAATGGCTTCGTCATGGATTCCGTAGATTCTGCATATGGAAGGAACAAGGGTCAGAACGGGATGAAACAGAGAGAAACAGAGAAGGGGAGACTCGAAACTTGCACCGTTTGATTGTGCTGTTGAATTGATTGTGGGGTACCTGTAACATGAAAGTTAAGCTCAGCTTTCAACTAATGGAGTAGTACTACGTAGTACTACTACTAAAGAGTTCTCTGTGGAATTGATGGAATCTTTTGAGAGGACCGCCGCTTGTGCCAGCCCCCTTGAGAGACGACAAATCTAGTACTACATCACAAGAATATGTGCCAAAAAAAAAAACTCTATGCTAGAGTGCAAGTACTATTTTCCTGTTCGGCTGAGTTTATCAGCACGGCTTATCAGCCGTGGAACTGTGTTTTTCTCTCACAGCAAATCAGCCACAGCCGGCTTATAAGCCAAAAAAACAGTCTGCCAAACAGGGCCATTGTATTGCCAACATATACGTGATCTTTAGTGGACTCCAAAAAAAAAAGAAAATGTCTCAGATCAAAATCTCCATTGACATGGATACAAAATAGTATTACTATAAACTAGCAATGCAAATTTGGAGTATTCTATGGCCAAATAGGGTCCTATTCACCTGACTTATAATTCGTCTTTTTCAGCTTGTTTTTTCAGCCAGAACAGTGTTTTTCTCTCACAACAAATCAGCCAACAGTGTTTTTCGACCGGCTTATCAGCCCAGCCGAACGGGACCTATGTAGTCGTTTGGCAATTAATCATTAACTAACAACAACTGACAGGAGTATTTGCTCCAAGTCAATCAAGGGAGAACAAAACTACTGGCATCTTTGCAGCAAGTCATCACAAAACTGACAAGCTTTCAGTTCGTTCCTTTGCATCAAGTCATTACTGGACTTAAAAGACATGGCAAAAGATTCAAGACATAGGGTGTGTTTAGTTGGGAAAATTGGATGAAAATTTACTGTAGCACTTTTCGTTGTTATTTGGTAAAATTTGTTCAACCATGGACCAATTAGACTCAAAAGATTCGTCTCGACATTTACAGACAAAATATGCAATTAGTTATTTTTTTACCTATATTTAATGCTCCATGCATGCGTTCAAAGATTCGATGTGATGAGTGGAAGAGAAAATATTTTGGGTTTGCATGGGAAGTAAACAGGGCCATAGTACATGTACTGTATATCTTTGCAACTTCAACAACGCCTTCCCAGCAGGTTAGCTCAGATAGCTTCAGTTTTTTCTATCTCCGTGTAAGCTAATATCCACGACATTCAAATTAATCAGAACCACTTCAATACACACAGGCAATCTGCTAGTGCTAATGATTCGATCATTATGCACATTCAGTCAGTGTCATCAATTTCCATCTCTTCCTATCTCCATTAAGGCATTAACCCTGAAGCCCTTAAAGGTGCTAGTATATTGACCGGAGAAAATGGTGTTCGATGTGAATTTGTTCATCCATTTTAAAAACTGCATGAGGGCGACTGACTTGGCGGCAGGAAGAGGTTAAACTCGACCATAATTCTTGGGCTTGGATGACATGGAGTCATTGTAACCGGTGTGCTTTCTATGGTCTTTCTCCTGGGCCTTGTTTAGTTTGCAAAATTTTTTAGAAAATTGTACCGTAGTACTTTCGTTGTTATTTGATAATTAGTATCCAATCATGGTCTAATTAGGCTTAAAAGATTCGTCTCGTGAATTTCGTCTAAATTGTGTAATTAGTTTTATTTTTTATCTATATTTAATGTTTCATACATGCGTCTAAAGATTCGGTGTGATGGGAAATCTTAAAAAATTTTACAAAATTTTAGAAACTAAAACAGGCGCCTAGTTGAGTTAGAGCTTTGCAGGCTTAGAGCTCGCCCTTGAGGAGATGGTTTATTGGAGTCTGGCAGGGGCTTGTGGCTCGTGCCCATTTCTTCTCTTCTTGCTCTGGAGCCTGGCCGAGGTCTTTTTTTTTTTGGTAAGTATAAGGTGCGAATGAGTTTCTAAATCATTGGGTATGTGGGTGCGTATTGTAAGGGTTCCTGCTTTCCTTGTTAATACAAAGATGCGTGGCTCTCCTACATGTTCAGGATTTTTTTTACAAGACTGCAAACCTTAATGCCAGTTTGCTGTCGAGCTACGCCATGGAGTCTAGTTTGTTAACACAATCTTCAACAAAAACCAGTAAACTATTTCGATTTGTTAGAATTCTTTAATACATTCATGATTCATGTACCTTTTTTTCAAATGGAAGCACAGGAGGTGGCAGCCCCGGATACATATTGCCGCAGGCCGGCAGGGGGATTGGGGACCAGGCCACGAGAACATCAACATTCGAGTTCGGGTCCCTCGGGTTTAACCCCTAAATCCAGGGCAATTGTGATGCCCTGTTTTCATAAAAAAAATTGTGATGCCCTGTTCCGCGTATCTTTGGCTCTCGAATTGGATGTTGAATTTGTTATTGGATGGTGTTGGATTACAACATTTGGTTGTCTAAATGGTGTCCAAATCGGTGACTTAGAATTGGACGCAGTTTTGATTACAACAAAGTCAAATCAGAATTAGGGTTACTTCCTCTGTTTTTTATTTTTAAAAAATACTAGCAAATATGTCCGTGTGTTGCAACGGGAGAAAAAAAAAGTCATTGAATGTTCATGAAAAACGATATGATAAATATGACATCTATAATATAAGTTAATATTAGCAACAATTTAACATGCCCTATAAAGTTTGTGTTCTATTTCGTTTATGGGTTGGATTACACAATATACTTGAGTGCCCTACTCTAACTCATACGCGCATTGCATTGGCGTGTGAGAGATGGTGAAACATATAAACACTTTGCATTCAAATTTGTTTTTTATGAGAATTCACATCAGATTGCTATCGGAAACAAAATATGTGTCTTGCAATGAAAATAGAAAATTAATATGTTATCTATTATACTCTGTTTTTGACAATAATATTTTATATATTGCCATTATTTTTCTTATATTTTTCTTTTAATGAAAATAGAATACATGTATGTTAAAAAACAGAAATAGAAAATGCGCCAATGGAAACCCATGCATGATGTATAGTTGTACGCACATGGAAAGGAATCAACAATCCAAAACGGAATCGAGTGTAAATAGATTCATCTTCTGATCCTAAGTAAGCTAAATAAGAATCCTAACCCAAATAGAAAAAAATACAAATAGAAAATAGACAAAATCTTACCTTATTTTTTCTTATCCTAATATTAAACCACAAATAGTTTTTTTGGTTTTGGTCCTTTTTATTTTCTCTTTTTTGTTTTTTGTCTGTCTTTTATTTTTCTTTGGTTTCTTGGTTTTGGCACATCTCCTCTCACGGCTGAAAGCCCAAGTTTGGTTTTGATAATTAATGACACCAAGTTGCTAATGCTATTGTATCAAGTGTGATTAAGCTAGGCATAAGCAACATGTGATGGAGGTGGAAATGGCATGGAGAGATGGCCACAAGACCACATGATTTGGTGCATGAAATGATGAGCAAGATCATAAAGAAATGCACATAAAATGATGGACATGATGATCAAGTGGAAGAGAAGGATCTAAGAGCGCAAGGCAAAGGTATAACCATAGGGTTTTCCTTTTGCCGGTCTAAGATGAGTAGAGAAGTGATTGACCGGATTTAGGATACATAGCCGACTATCAAGAGGGGCAATCACGGTTAGCTCGGGAATCAAGTGCCACTAGATCAATGTCTTGAGCATATGCATTAGGATCTAGTTGAGAGCTAACATAACGCCTTGGAAAATGTTTGTGAAATGCTAACACACATGCACATTGATGGTGTACACTTGGTGGTGTTAGCACATTTGTGAAGGCGGTGGTGTTTGAGCGGTAGTAAGGGGTTTGGAGTTCGCTCTCCCTCCCGCCGAGCTTGCGAGCGCAGAATTCAGGCGTTTTCGAGGAATTGAAATGCCTATTTTCTATTGCGCCGGAAGTCGGAAAAGAAACGGAGGCGAACGGCGGTCACTGTAGTGACCGGACGCTGCACTGGACGCGGTCACGGTTTGACCGGACGCGTCCGGTCAGTTCATCGTGGCGCGGACACTAGGGTTTGTGACCGGATGTTGGTCTGGCCTGACCAGCGCATCCGGTCAGTTCACCTGTGCGCAGAAGTAGAGCGCGCGGCCGGCGCGTCCGGTCCCTCACGGAACCGGAGCGTCCGGTCAGACGTCCAGAGGGGCAGAGCGCAGCGGGGTGCCGATCGGACGCGCGGCGCGTCCTGTCACGTGTGATCGGACGCGTCCGGTCTCGATGGGAGCTTACTGGAACGCGACCGGACGCTGGCACTGTCGCATCTGGTCAATCGGTGGAGTGCGTCCGGTCACGGCAACGGCTAGTTCTGACGCGCACTGTTCACGCTTGTCCTGTAGTGACCACCCTGACCGGAGCGTCCGGTCAACATGATTTTCGCTGCGTCATCCGTAACGGCTAGCTGCATACCCCTTCGCTATAAATAGAGGATGTCCGGGGTTTGAGGATAACTCTTGCACATTTTGAGACCTAGAGATATCCTTTGAGCTAGAGAACAACCTCTCCACTCATCTCTTTGCTTGGTTGCACATCTTGAGTGAGATTGAGTGAGATTCAAACGCATTGCTTGAGAGTTGCATTCTAGAGGCACTTGATCTTCAAGTTGCTGCGGATTTCTTGTTACTCTTTCGTGTTTCCCGACACGGTAGACGGCTTGGAGCAGCGGAAGTGATTGAGCTTGCAATTGGAGATTGTTGGAGCCCTCACCAAGTGTTGTAAGGGGTTCTTGATCCTTCCCCGTGGAAGTTTGCAAATTGGATACTCTAGTGAAACTCGTGGCTTGGAGGATCCCCATCTTGTGTGCGGTTGTGCGGCGCCCGCCGAGGGCTCAACTCTTGATAGTTGATTAGCTCGTGAACCGACAAGTGGGTGCATCGCCACAACGAGGAGTAGCTTGCCGGGAAGCAAGTGAACCTCGGTAAAAATCTTGTGTCATCTCCTTGTCGAGGATTTCTCTTGGGGTTGATCATTGTGATTGTTTCTTCGAGTGCATTACTTCTCTACATCGTTGGTATAAGAATCAAGTCACTTGCTCTTTACTTTCTTGTACTAATCTTAGTGTAGCTTTTATCACATAGGAGTAAGTAGCTTAGTGACTTAGTCTTGTTGGTGTGTATTAGAGATCATAGCCTTGCTTCACTAGAATTGTATAGGTGGCTTGCATAGTGAAGTTGAGCTAGTGCTAGAATTAGCTTAGCCATCTTTTATACTAATGTGGTTGTTTAGTGAAGCTTGTAGATTTTTAAATAGGCTATTCACCCCCCTCTAGCCATTTGGACCTTACAAGTGGTATCGGAGCCGAGGCACCGTTTATTTGAGGCTTAACAACCTACGGTGAAGAAGAAATGGCTCAATTAAGTTTGCATATCAACAATACCAAGAAGGCACCTCACTTTGATGGCATAAATTATACATATTGGAAGGTTAAGATGACCGCACACCTCAAGTCAATCAATAGAGAAGTGTGGAAGGTCACCGAAACAAAATTTGAGGTTGCTAATCCGGAAGCACCTACACCGGTGGAAGAGAAGAAGCTCCAATACAATGACATTGCAATTAGTGCTCTTCATAAGGCATTAGATGATAAGACATTTGAGCAAGTGAAGAACATAGAAGTTGCACATGATGCTTGGGCCAAGCTTGAAGAAACATTTGAGAGCACCGAAGGCACAAAGACCGCTAAAACATATATCTTGTAAAAAAAATTCAAGCTTCAAGATGCAAGATGATGAAAGTGTACCGGAAATGTTTCATCGATTGCAAGTCATTGTCAATGAGCTCAAGGCACTTGGTGAGGAGGTCAAGGACAACCAATTCTCTATGAAGTTCTTGAGAAGCTTGCCCAAGAGATTTGATACATTGATCACCGTGCTAGTGAGGACTACATTGAAGGATTCAACTCCTCAACAAATATTTCAAAAAGTAATGACCGATGATTCATATAGAGAAGATGATGAGAAGGATGAATTGGTCAAGAAGAAGAAGAAGGAAAATAAGAAGAATGATGATGAAAAGAAGAAGAGTGTGGCATTCAAAGCCACCACATCCAAGGGCAAGTCCAAGATTGAATCATCAAGTGAAGAAGACTCAAGCTCTTGTGATAATAATGACATTGATGAGAAAATGGCTCTTTTTGTCAAGCAATTTGGAAAATTCATGAAGAAGAAGGGCTTTCGTGCAAGAAGGAGGAAGAACTCATCCAAGAAGAATGAGCATACCATGAGATGTTTTAGATGCCATAGTAAGGACCATCTCATTGCAAAGTGTCCTTATGATAGTGATGATGAAGATGCTATCAAGAAGGAGAGGAAGAAGCAAAAGAAGAAGCAAGAAAAGAAGGAGAGTTCTCATAAGAAGAAGAATGATTCTCATGTTGCTACATGGGATAGTGATGATTCCTCAAGTGATGATGAGGATGACAACAAGAGCAAGAAGAAGGGACATGCTAGCATTGCCATCCAAGAGAAGGTCTCCCTTTTTGACACTCCATCGTGCTTCATGGCTAAGGCCGCTAAGGTATCATCCGACGATGAGAGTGATCATGATAATGCTAGTGATAGTGATAGTGATGAAGAAGAATTCACTAAAGATGAACTAATCACTATGGTAGAAGATTGCACTCAACACTTTAAAGAATCTAGGAAGGAGTGCAAGGGCTTGCTTAAGGAAAAAAAAACCTTATGTAAGAACTTGATGAGCTTAGGGCATCTTATGAGAGTCTAAAGGTAGACCATAAGAAGCTTGAAAAGTCTCACACTAAGCTTGAAGAAGCCCATTCCTCTCTAGTTGAAAAATGTGAAAACATGCCAACTAATGTTGAGAAAGCTCAAACTTGCAACATAGGCATATCTTGTGATATAATTGATGAATCTTGTCATAAGCCTATTGTTGTTGCTACCACTAACCCTTCATGTAGCGCATCTACATCATCCTCATCTAGTAGTGATGGGTTCACTTGTGACTCCACACTTATAGTTGAGAATAAAAATCTCAAGAAGGAGGTAAAAGAGCTCAATCACACCTTAGCTAAGGCTTATGGTGGTGAGGACCGCTTGCTTATGTGCTTGGGTAGCCAAAGAGCTTCTCTCTACAAAGAGGGATTGGGCTATAACCCCAAGAAAGGCAAGGCCGCTTTTGCTCCTCACAAGACTCGTTTTGTGAAGAACAATGGTAGCTATTGCAAAAGTTGTGGTCACATAGAGCAACATTGCATGAACAAGAAATCCAATGCTAATGTATCCTCAATTAAGTTTGATTCTTTCTATATACTTACCAAGAGTACAAATGGTGTTCATGTTAAGTTCATTGGTGCACCATGGATGGGCTCAAAGAAGAAAACCATTTGGGTACCAAAGAGCTTGGTCACTAACCTTAGAGGACCCAAACAAGTTTGGGTACCTAAAAAGAATTGATCTTATCTTGTAGGTCAATTACAAAATCGGAGGAAGGCACTGGGTGCTTGATAGTGGGTGCACTCAATATATGACCGGGGATTCTTGTATGTTCAAATTAATTGATACAAGTCAAAATGGTGGTTTTGATGCTATCACTTTCGGCAACAACAAGAAAGGCAAGGTCAAGGGGCTTGGTAAAATTGCTATCTCAAATGACATGAGCATATCTAATGTGTTGCTAGTTGAGAGCTTGGATTTCAATCTTTTATTGGTAGCACAACTTTATGATCTTGGCTTCAAGTGCATATTTGGTAGTGATGATGTTGAAGTCATAAGTGTTGATGGATCAAATTTGATATTCAAAGGATTTAGACATGGTAGTTTATACTTGGTTGACTTCAATGATAGTGAGACACAATTGACATCATGCTTGCTTAGCAAATCTAGTATGGGGGTTGTGGCATAGAAGGCTTGGTCATGTTGGAATGAAACAATTAAACAAACTTTTGAGGCATGACTTAGTTAGAGGCTTGAAGGATGTCACCTTTGAGAAGGATAAACCTTGTAGTGCTTGTCAAGCCGGTAAACAAGTTGGAAATACACATCCTAGTAAGAGTGAAATGAGTACATCAAAGGTATTTGAGCTATTGCACATGGACTTGTTTGGGCCAACTACATACACTTGCATTGGTGGCAACAAGTATGGTTTTGTGATTGTTGATGACTACACTAGATACACTTGGGTGTTCTTTCTCTATGACAAGAGTGATGTTTATGATCTATTCAAGTCTTTTGTCAAAAGAGTGCAAAATGAGTTTAAAATCACCATCAAGAAGATTAGAAGTGACAATGGTAGTGAGTTCCAGAACACAAGAATTGAAGATTTATGTGATGATCTCGGTATTGGACATCAATTCTCACCAACATACACTCCTCAATCAAATGGTGTAGTTGAAAGGAAGAATAGAACTTTGATTGACATGGCTAGATCAATGCTTAGTGAATACAATGTGAGTCATTCATTTTAGAGTTAAGCTATCAACACGGCTTACTATTGTAGCAACCGTCTTTATTGCCATGGAAAGCTTGGGAAGACACCATATGAGCTATTGAATGGAAGAAAGCCCAATATTGCATACTTTAGAGTGTTTGGTTGCAAATGCTATATTCTCAAGAAAGGCACTAGATTGAGCAAGTTTGAAAAGAAATATGATGAAGGGTTCTTACTTGGCTATTCTACCACAAGCAAAGCATATAGAGTTTGGAATCTCACAAATGGCACCTTGGAAGAAGTTCATGATGTTGAGTTTGATGAAACCCAAGGATCTCAAAATGAAGCTCAAAACCTTGATGATGTGAGAGGAGACCAATTGGTAAATGCAATGAGAAACATGGACATTGGTGATGTTAGGCCAAGGCAAGTTGATGATGATGATATTCATGTGATCAACCAAAGTGTGCAAATTGATACAAATCAAGCAAGCTCTAGTGGTTCTCAAGATGAAGCTCAAGTTCAAGGTCAAACAAGTGGAAGCAATCAACTCCCAATACTCCAACCTACTAGTATTGCAAGGGATCATCCATTGGATCAAATCATTGGTGGAATTCAAAGTGGTGTTCAAACTAGATTAAGATTAGCATCCTTTTGTGAGCACTACTCATTTGTGCCACTTGAAGAACCTAAGAAAATAGAAGATGCTTTGAAAGATTCCGATTGGGTAAATGCCATACATGAAGAGCTAAACAACTTCACTAGAAATCAAGTTTGGGAACTTGTTGAAAGGCCGAAGAACTATAATGTAATTGGCACCAAATGGGTCTTTAGAAACAAGCAAGATCAAGATGGTATGGTTGTGAGAAACAAAGCAAGATTGGTAGCACAAGGATATACTCAAGTTGAGGGTCTTGACTTTGGAGAGACATATGCACCGGTTGCAAGATTGGAGGCAATTAGAATCTTATTAGCATATGCTTGTTCACACAACATCAAGCTCTATCAAATGGATGTCAAGAGTGCATTTCTCAATGGCTATATCAATGAAGAAGTTTATGTTGAGCAACCTTCCGGTTTTGAAGATGACAAGAAGCACAACCATGTTTTCAAGCTAAAGAAGGTATTGTATGGTTTGAAGCAAGCACCTAGAGCATGGTATGAGAGGTTGAGGGACTTTCTTCTCTCTAAAGGGTTTAAGATAGGAAAGGTTGACACCACTCTCTTCACCAAGAAGCTTGGAAATGACTTGTTTGTATTGCAAATCTATGTGGATGACGTTATCTTTGGATCAACCAATCAAGATTTGTGTGAAGAGTTTGGAAATATGATGGCAAAAGAGTTTGAGATGTCTATGATTGGAGAGCTTAGTTACTTTCTTGGACTTCAAATCAAGCAAATGAAGAATGACACTTTTGTAAGTCAAGGGAAGTACATCAAGGACATGATCAAGAAGTTTGGATTGCAAGATGCTAAGCAAATGAGTACACCAATGGGCACAAATGATCAATTGGGTGTTGATTCTAGTGGCAACATGGTAGATCAAAAGCAATACCGGTCTATGATTGGAAGTTTGCTCTATGTCACCGCTTCGAGGCCGGATGTGATGTTTAGTGTGTGCAAGTGTGTAAGATATCAAGCTTCACCTAGAGAAAGTCACTTGAAAGCAACTAAGAGAATATTGAGATATCTTAAGGGCACTCATGATGTTGGATTATGGTTTCCAAAGGGGTCTAATTTTGAGTTGATTGGATATTCGGACTCTGACTATGGTGGATGCAAGATTGATAGAATGAGCACAAGTGGCACTTGTCAATTGCTTGGAAGGTCTCTTGTTTCATGGTCATCAAAGAAACAAAATAGTGTTGCACTATCTACCGCCGAGGCCGAATACATTAGTGCCGGTAGTTGTTGTGCACAATTGCTTTGGATGAAGGCCACTTTGAATGACTTTGGAATAAAATTTAAGAATGTTCCGTTGTTTTGTGACAATGAAAGTGCAATCAAGATGACACAAAATCTGGTTCAACATTCAAGAACGAAGCACATTGACATAAGGCATCACTTCATAAGAGACCATCAACAAAAGGGTGATATTAGCATTGAGAGCATTGGCACCGAAGATCAACTAGCCGACATATTCACAAAGCCACTTGATGAGAAAAGATTTTACAAGTTGAAGAATGAATTGAACATACTTGACTTCTCCAACTTGAAATGAGTGCACCCCCACATTCTTATATGACATGCCTCTCCTCCGACAAAGCAAGGTAAAGTTGTTTGGCATATCATCCATACTTTGCTAAGGACATGTTTAGAACATATAGACATATTTGCATGACAAATAGGCTCATTCATGAAAATCAAATGAGTTTAATGTATATATGGTACCACTATTGCTTCTATGTTTTGATTGATCTAGTGGTAGCATATGACATGTTTGTGGGCTTGCAAACCTAGTGTTGAATCTAGAAAATGAGCTCATGATGTGTAATTCAACATGGTCAAGATAACCCTTATACTTTATGAGGTGTGAAGAAGCTTGTCCTTGGATCAAACCGAATTACATATTCTAGGCAAGTGATCTAGATTGAACCATAATTTGGACTCCCTCATATTAATTGACTTAACTCTCACTAAAATTGGTACCTTTTTGTGATTGTTGACAAAGGGGGAGAGAAAAGTCACAAAGATAGAAAAGTCACAAAGATAAAAAGTTAAGTTGCAAAGGGGGAGAGAATGATATTGGAAAGGGATCAATTAAAAATTAAAAACACAAGTAGGGGGAGCAAGCTCATGAATTATTTGTTGCATTTGTATGTGCATTATCATGATGAATTGTTGCATTGCAAAGCTTAAATTCATATTCATGTTTTGTATGGTGATTGCTAGAATTAGAACTTGAATGATGATTTGTTGTGAGTAGCTTTACAAGTGGTATCTAGACATCTTTGCTTATAATATTGATCTCACGAGGTATTTTAGTGTTTGTGATCTTTTCAAGTGATGAATTACAAGTGGTGTCTAGCTACATTGATGCTAAGGATGGTATATAAAGGCAACTCCGATTGGTATCACGCTTCAAAGGTCCATTCTATATACCTTAGCATCAATTTGATAGTAGTAACTCTCCCAAAATTCTAATCTATACATATGTGCATAATTGAACCAAACTCATGGAAGCACATATGTAGGGGGAGCTAATACTATCGAAATTGAAAATTGATTTCATTTCATATCTTTGTGATGGTTGTCATCAATTACCAAAAAGGGGGAGATTGAAAGCCCAAGTTTGGTTTTGGTAATTAATGACACCAAGTTGCTAATGCTATTGTATCAAGTGTGATTAAGCTAGGCATAAGCAACATGTGATGGAGGTGAAAATGGCATGGAGAGATGGCCACAAGACCACATGATTTGGTGCATGAAATGATGAGTAAGATCATGAAGAAATGCACATAAAATGATGGACATGATGATCAAGTGGAAGAGAAGGATCTAAGAGCGCAAGGTAAAGGTATAACCATAGGGTTTTCCTTTTGCCGGTCTAAGATGAGTAGAGAAGTGATTGACCGGATTTAGGATACATAGCCGACTATCAAGAGGGGCAATCACGGTTAGCTCGGGAATCAAGTGCCACTAGATCAATGTCTTGAGCATATGCATTAGGATCTAGTTGAGAGCTAACATAACGCTTTGGAAAATGTTTGTGAAATGCTAACACACATGCACATTGATGGTGTACACTTGGTGGTGTTAGCACATTTGTGAAGGCGGTGGTGTTTGAGCGGTAGTAAGGGGTTTGGAGTTCGCTCTCCCTCCCGCCGAGCTTGCGAGCGCGGAATTCAGGCGTTTTCGAGGAATTGAAATACCTATTTTCTATTGCGCCGGAAGTCGGAAAAGAAACAGAGGCGAACGGCGGTCACTGTAGTGACCGGACGCTGCACCGGACGCGGTCATGGTTTGACCGGACGCGTCCGGTCAGTTCATCGTGGCGCGGACACTAGGGTTTGTGACTGGACGCTGGTCTGGTCTGACCAGCGTGTCCGGTCAGTTCATCTGTGCGCAGAAGTAGAGCGCGCGACCGGCGCGTCCGGTCCCTCACGGAACCGGAGCGTCCGGTCAGACGTCCAGAGGGGCAGAGCGCAGCGGGGTGCCGATCGGACGCGCGGCGCGTCCGGTCACGTGTGATCAGACGCATCCGGTCTCGATGGGAGCTTACTGGAACGCGACCGGACGCTGGCACTATCGAGTCCGGTCAATCGGTGGAGTGCGTCCGGTCACGGCAACGGCTAGTTCTGACGCGCACTGTTCACGCTTGTCCTGTAGTGATCGGACGCGTCCGGTCACCCTGACCGGAGCGTCCGGTCAACACGATTTTCGCTGCGTCATCCGTAACGGCTAGCTGCATACCCCTTCGCTATAAATAGAGGATGTCCGGGGTTTAAGGGTAACTCTTGCACATTTTGAGACCTAGAGACATCCTTTGAGCTAGAGAACAACCCCTCCACTCATCTCTTTGCTTGGTTGCACATCTTGAGTGAGATTGAGTGAGATTCAAGTGCATTGCTTGAGAGTTGCATTCTAGAGGCACTTGATCTTCGAGTTGCTGCGGATTTCTTGTTACTCTTCCGTGTTTCCCGACACGGTAGACGGCTTGGAGCAGCGGAAGTGATTGAGCTTGCAATTAGAGATTGTTGGAGCCCTCACCAAGTGTTGTAAGGGGTTCTTGATCCTTCCCCGCGGGAGTTCGCAAATTGGATACTCTAGTGGAACTCGTGGCTTGGAGGATCCCCATCTTGTGTGCGGTTGTGCGGCGCCCGCCGAGGGCTTAACTCTTGATAGTTGATTAGCTCGCGAACCGACAAGTGGGTGCATCGCCACAACGAGGAGTAGCTTGCCGGGAAGCAAGTGAACCTCGGTAAAAATCTTGTGTCATCTCCTTGCCGAGGATTTCTCTTGGGGTTGATCATTGTGATTGTTTCTTCGAGTGCATTACTTCTCTACATCGTTGGTATAAGAATCAAGTCACTTGCTCTTTACTTTCTTGTACTAATCTTAGTGTAGCTTTTATCACATAGGAGTAAGTAGCTTAGTGACTTAGTCTTGTTGGTGTGTATTAGAGATCATAGCCTTGTTTCACTAGAATTGTATAGGTGGCTTGCATAGTGAAGTTGAGCTAGTGCTAGAATTAGCTTAGCCATCTTTTATACTAACGTGGTTGTTTAGTGAAGCTTGTAGATTTTTAAATAGTCTATTCACCCCCCCTCTAGCCATTTGGACCTTCCAACGGCGTGTGTCCAATTTTCTTTATGTACCTCGTCTGCCCATAGCTCGTGTCCTATTTGTGTTTGGTTTTCTGTTTTAGTTTGGGACATACTTCGTTTAGTCCGTGTCCTTTCCAATTTTAGGGGTATTTTTTGTCATGGCATACGTTATAATTTCTTATATTATATTTTCCATAAATGTAAATAAAATTTAAAGCCTGCCAAGTAAAGAAAAAATTCAGGACTCTAGCCACGGAGGGAAACAAGGACAATTTATATTAGAATTAGAATTTGTAGCTATTCAGGTGTCTAAGAGATGCATATGTCATATTGCATATAAAATAGGAGGGTGATAGGACTAACAAAGATAGTTTTCATATTTACAGAGTTAGTTAGGAGGGCCATGCCAAAAATAATCGGAAGAAATTTTATCTCTTTATTATTAGGTATAGATATAGATATTGATATTGATATAGATATAGAAAAAAATAAGGTGTAGAAAAAAGTTCATGGCCAATGAACTCTAAGCAGAACTGGAAAAAACAAAAATAAGAAAGGCATCAAAACTTGAAAAGGACTCTAAACGGAACAAAGTTCATGGCTGACAGACTCTAACCAAATAAAAAAACAAAATAAAAAAGACATCAAAACAAGAAAGGACTCTAACAGGAACTTGAAAAAAAAAGACGGTTTGGAAATCGATTCTATTCGGACTGTGAAATTAAACTCGGACTTTGTGTCCTAATATAATTTGAGTCTTATTTTTTGTTTAATAATAGCTCTTGTATCTCATTTTTATTTTTTATTAAATTAAACTATTTTCCTGCCCCTTCAGTCCGTTGCGAGCTGCACCTGTGTCCAATTTGTGTCCTATTTTTAGTTTAATAATAGTTCTTATATCTCATTTTTTATTTTTTATTAAACTATTTTCCTGCCCCTTCTGCCTGTTGCGAGCTGCACCTAATCCCTATTTTTTTCTCTTCTCTTGTTTACCGTTAGAGTTGTCTCGTACTAATATTTTTTTCCTAAAAAGGAAAAAAGGCATGTATGAAACCAGACTCCATATAAAAGCATAGAAAAAGCCAAATCTACATGAAAAAAAAGTCGGACACGGTCCGCTAAAGGGGAAAAAGTAACAATCGCATTGGAAAAAAAATAGTCATGGACTCCATGATGGTGATGGACTCCAAACTCCAGACGTGGAGGGATTTTTTTTAAAAAAAGGAATAACATAGAAGGAAAATACTGATTTGGCAATCTATGAGTCCGGATCACATACATGACCCGATATGTTTTGTAATCAGACTCTGCATTACGCTAGACAAGAGCTATTTTAATACATATGACACGGTTTATATATATAAGTCCAGACAAAAAAGCTCTCCAATGTCCGGTAATTATGGGGGAGGTGGACGAAAAAAATGGATAGACGAAAAAAATAGCCTGAAATTTTACCTCTTTATTAATAGGTATAGATATAGGCCTCGTTTAGTTGTTGTAGTATTAAAAAACCAAACTATCGAGAAACTACAGTTTTAGAACTATTGACGTGTAAAACCATGATTTAGAAAAGAGAGGTCTCGAGTGGTTTGTTGCACCCAAACATAGTTTCAGCAGTATCATGTCATTGAAAACCATAAAATTTGTTGCACCCAAACACTTCATGGCACTCTAAAACCAAAGTATTTCATAAAACCATAGTATTTTCTAAAACTCCAAAAAAAATACTTTGCATCAAACATGACCATAGTTGTAGTTTTTTCTAAGCCAATCCATCTCAAATTAACCAAATATATGCAAAAAATAATAATATTCATAATATCAATTAATTATAACTAAATCAATTATGAAATATACTCCATCTGTTCCAAATTAAGTTAGCTTTGACTTTTTTTTACATCCATTTTACTATGTATCTAGATATAATATATGTCTAGATACATAGCAAATTCTATGCATCAAAGAAGTTAAAACGACTTATAATTTAGAACGAAGGGAGTATTTTTATAGTATATGTATTTTAGTATTTATGGGGGTGTTGGACGGCTCCGCTCCCGTTTTTTTAGCTTCGCTCCAGCTCCGCATTGCCGAACACCCTTAGCTCAAAAAAAACTCCGCGCCATAAAAAAGGTGGAGCTAAGGGCTATTTTCACGTTTTTTTTGAAGCACCTTAAAAGATACTCGAGTTTTAGGGATTTTGTACTCCCACTTGGAGTTGATGCCACTGATTAATTACTGGTCCCGTCGATCCGTTCGACTCCTTTACTCGTATACGCACGCGTCAGGGTATGCAGGGCTGAGGTGCGCAGCCTGCACTGCACCGAGCCTTCAGCCTGTTTGATCGGGATAAAGAGTCAAACGTTGTAGGGGAAAGGTAAGGGCTATCTGTCGATTTTAATTTGTATTTTTTTTGCCTTTTAATCATGAAGACAAAATCACAAAACACAAAAATAGAAAAGTAGCAGTAAGATTATAATACCTAGTTCACCTGAATTCATAGGGAATTATGGCCTTTGTTTAATTTTCTATCATTTGTTTTCTATTTTTCTTGGAAAATCAATTTTAGTTAGGGGCATAATGGACCATTTGCATGTAAAGCAAGATATTCCTGGAGCTGGAGTTAGGTTGTGTGCCAAACAGTACCACGTGCTCTAGAAACTCCACGGTGAAGTTACTCCATAGTGGAGTTGGTGAAGCGGAATTGCAAAAACGAAATCAGAGGAGTCCCAAACACCCCATTGGAGTCATAAGTGTTGATACTATTTTTCTATAAATTTAGGGAGTGCTTGTATCCAAATGCTAAAATTAGCACATCTTGTGATGATGGGCTAAACATGAGCGGATGAGCTAATTATGGACTAATACGAGCCAGTGAGCTTGGACCGCCAATTATCTACCAATAACTTTTATTACCCATAATTAATTAACCACTAGTACGTTGCGCGCGCCATTGCGCGCGTCGGCCGGCAACTGAAGATGTAGCGCAGGATTCAATGGTCACATAATCTTTAGGAAGTTGAGAGCATTCATACGCATTGACACGACAAATACTCAGGCTCGTAGCCTGGTGATGGCACATATGTATATATTACATAGATAGATCCTAACTACATACGAACGGTCCGTGGATCTAACATAACAGCTCGCAATACGCTAGCTTTATATGTTAGGCTGCACGTTAAGCAGCAACGGCAGTGCTTATATGATTACACATAGTTTAGACACACAGTGACAGGTCGAGGTAATTATACATTGTAGGTGAAGCATTTGGTGATGACCTTGTTAGTATCTTGGTTCTGGGTCTGAAAGGCCACTTTCCGTTGAGAGTGAAGCTTCTCTGCTGGATGGATGTGTTTGCAGATTCGCTTGTGTTAGCTGTTTGTGGTTTGTGAGGTATAAGATAAGGAGATTCAGTTCCAGTATGCAGGAAATTTACCAAATCGGCATGGAATCTGTTGAAAAGAGAGCATAAAGATGCAACAAGGACGTAACATTATATAGTGTTGATATATTTATTAATCTATAATTGCATATTTTTTTTGACCTTGTGAGGTATTGAATTGTAGTTATATATTATAAATACTCCATGATCTTATAAAGCTTAAAAGTGATCATGATCGTTTATGCATCTAAGACTATTAATTGGTTGTCGTGACAGCTGAAAATAATATAAGCAACTCTTGATAAGATGAATCTACATTGAACATGTTTTTTTGGGCAGGCTCCATTTCATCCTACAGGTTTCATATTTTCTTCAGAGCCCAGAAATGTTGTACATCAATGATTTTATTAATATGTGGCAACTCAGTCTGAAGCAGAAGCATACAGAAATCCATTGAACCCAAGGTATGATCTACCAACAGAAAAAACATTCTTTTCAGCATGTGTTCTGCAAAGCTGCAAGCAGAATGAGCGAGAGGTTCCCTAGGAGAAAACGAATCAAATGGATTGAGTTAGAAACTCCATTCCAGACCAAAACCACTCAGTACTAATTTGTATTTTGTACTGATCCTTATTCTTAGACAGGAAACAATAACTGGCAAACGTCCTACAGTTATTCAGCATTCGATTGTCAGAAGAAAAAAAAAGCTATACCTCTCCATCCCCCTTTGCAATGGAAATTACTGGGGAAACTGAAGGACCATCTTGGTCCTCTGTCTCCTTGATCCCCTCCTGATACTTGGCATGAGCTTTGGTATAGTGTTCCTCACTAATGACATTGATCTTCCAGAAGGTATCTCCAAACTAAATTCGTCTGAAAAGAAATTCAACAGAGATTGAATACAATAAATTTCTCTTTCAAATCAGGCACATCAACACAGCAGCATTTCAAGAAACAATGAATCCCAAATTGTCCATGTTCATTTCCCATGTTGACCACACACAATAAACATGAATTTGCTATGTCCGACAACATTTCCTAACACCCTTTTTCAGTTCATGAAACAAAAATTTAGAGAAATCACTCGGAAGCACCGTCCTATGTTAAGGATTCTCCCTCAATCTCTAACAACCCCATCACTCCATACACGAACTTCCCAATTTGCGCCTCTCATTCATGGAATCAGAAAAAAAAACATCACGAACACATAATATTCACATACCTCCCCCACCCTCGACCGCCATGGAAATAGCAGGAGTGAAGCATCACCTCAGGACAGCACCAAGGTGTCCTCCTCCTCCTCCTCCTTTTCCTTGGTCTGCTCTTGGCTCTTGGCAGCAAACTGAGCATTGCACTTGTCACAGATGGCGGTCACCTGCTCCCAGAAAGCATCGTCAACTAAATCTGATTCTTTTGGACATTTATAATCAAGAATATTGTTCTGTATGTTTGATGAAAATATATGGATACAACTAAAGTAATATGGTCTTTTCATAATCCTATCAGTACGTGGTAATACTATTTACTCATGTAACCTATTGCTCAAAGGAAAAAGATCAGAATTGGAGAATCAAGCAACATTCCTTAACTGATGACTGTAAAAAAAAAATACCTGACAGATGGAGAATCTATTTCAACACTGGATTCTCTCCAAGTTCCATACGTTTACTTTTAGCAGACACATGAGCCTCTAAATGTGAGCAATAATGAAAGTAGGTCCTGAGAACATCACCATGGAGACAAACAAAGGCACTTTGTTACAGACATGAGGGCATGAGTTTGGATCTGTAAGTATAAATTATCAATATCTATCATGAACTGATTTTGGGACGGAGGCACCGTAACAGTATACAGCGAAGTAAAGCACAAAGAAACATGGATCAGTCAGCATGCATTAGCAGCAATATGGATGAAACGACCTACCAATATAACACAGTGCCAAACATTGGTAGGCTAAATCTGGAAATAGTATTTGGAAGCAAATACCAAAATTCCTTTCTTTCCCAACCTGAAAATCATGTAACAAAGAAAAGGAGGATTGTTTGATGAACTGTGAACATAGGAGGTGGACCCTAGGCATTTCTGAAGCAAACACAGCTGGGACTAAAAAAGAATTGTTGATGAATTAAATAGCAGCCTGTAGGTGAAACTTGGGTGTGTTTAGTTGAGGTGAAAATGCTGAAAAGTGTACTGTAGCATGTTTTGGCTTTATTTAGTAAATAATGTCCAATCATGGACTACTTTGGTTCGAAAGATTCGTCTCGCGATTTTTTACCTAACTGTGAAATTAGTTATTTTTTTTATCTATATTTAATGCTCTATGCATGTGTCTAATCATTCGGTGTGATGGCAAACTTTGGAAAAAAATTTTGGATCTAAACACAGCCCTCGTAGAAAAGTTCAGATAAAGCTACTGTTGAATAGCAAATCAGATTTCATCTAATAAAAATATTGTTCAAAGAGGCATTGAACTTTTTTTTTTACTTTGCTAAGCGCAGCTTTAGCTTGTACAGTGTCAATTGCATTCCGAACTGAAATTCGTAACTGAAGGAGGCAGTGTGTACACTGTATGCACCCCATATCTATCGAAGCAAAGGATATTGATAACAGAACCTAGGTAATTCTTCATCACGTTAACTAACAGTTTATGAAGGTACAATATTAATAAGAATTTGATCATTAACGAACTCTTTATAATATATATGACAGTATGATAATTATAGGCAAGGATATATTTTCGTATAAGATGGAAGACCTCAGCGTTGAATGGGACCTTGAATTGATTACTTCTTTCAATACCTTACTGAAAAAGGTATTATGAAAATTGCAATAATAATTTGGACAGAAACTCAAATAAAGAAGAGGTATGACTATTTTCTGCATTGTAGTAAGCATTTAATCATCTAGTGCTTCTATGTAAATAGGGACATTAAAGTGCTGTGGAGTAACTTTAGCTTTTTTGTCCTAAGCCCAGGAAAAAAAATTGATACTGTAATTTTTCCCGCCAACCTAAAAAAAATAGAATGGCACGTATCCACCTGAACCATAGCAGTGTTCAACAAAAGTACCAAATAGGAATTTAGAATAACATTAGATACCTTAAAGAAATTATTATCAATGTCATGAAGATCTAGAATACTATGTAGTAAACATATATATGTTCTTTTTGTGGGGGGAGAAGGAAGCTAAAATGGAATGTAATAAACACGCAAAAATGTGAACCATGATATACCTTTTGTAGCGCTTTCCTGGGTTCGCAATGCAGCAACACTCGTGAGCCAATGAATCAATGGTGACATGGCCAATGAACCTGAGAGCAACCTGCATTTTCTTTTGTGAGCTGACCAAAATAAGAACTAAACCTATAGCATGCTAACTCAATCATATAGGAACCATGAAGACATGTATAAGATGATTTGGCATTTGAAATTCTGAAAGGGTTAATGTTGTAAACATTATTGTCTTGGTGTTTGAAGGAAATTTTTGTTTCCCACTCCACAGGATCTGCCCGTCGGAGGTTATTGTTGGTTGGGGAAGGGTGCGCGCCCAGGCTGGCACGGCGGGGGTGGCCGCGTCATCGCACCACGCCAGTGGTCGCCCGCGCCGGTGTGGCGTTCCTTCGCGGCTGGGCAGCGCGGGAGGCGGGCATCCATGGCGGAGTCTGCATGGCTGTGCAGATCGGGAGCACGCAGGCGATGGGGACGGATGGCGCGGCGCGGCGGTGAGGATGGGCCGAGCGGTGGCGGAGCTGGGAGCGGGGGAGGAGGAGGAGGAGGAGGGCGGCCGCACCGGCGACGGCCCGCTCGCGCCAGCCGCCATCGCCTCGTCCGCGTCCGCCGCCGAGGGCCACCGCGCCGGGGCTGCCGCGGCAAGGTGTCACGGCGCTGGGGGAGGGGGGCGCCGGGGAGTGCCTGCCCCGGGCCGCCGCGGCCGAGGGCCGCCGCGCCGCGCATCGGGAGGGAGAAGGAGGGAGAGATCGAGCGAAGAGAGAGAGTGGAAGGGTGGAGAATCGGTTCGAACCGATCTGAGCTGTTGATCCAAGATCGGACGTTTGAGAGATATCGGGGTGACGTGGCGGGACTCCCCATCCGGGAAGGCCCCGCCGTTTATCAGAGTCAAATGTCTAGTACTTTCATTTGACACCTAAAACCCAGGAATAGTGAGCCAAACACTCCATGAGTCAAAGTTGAAATTTATGTTAAGAATCTAGACCTCGAATTATGTTCCTTTATGGATGAGGCCCTTAATGTCATTTGAGTATTTGACTATAGGGTTTGATTGGTTCGCCACCTAGCAAGTAAGTTCCTGACTAGGCACTCAACATCGATAGCATGGATTGCTACCTGACCGAGCAACTTTTCTTAGGTGCTGAACCAAAGAGGCCCTAAATACCATTTGACTAATGTGGTATGTGGTTGTTCTAGAGATCTTTATCTTGCGATTCTAAATAAATATATATATATATATATACAAAAAAAAGCCTTATCAGTGCAGCTTTGTCTTCTAGACTTTTATCATTGGACACTGCTAAAGGAATGCTCACGACCTCCCGGTGCTGCTTTGACTGCTGACCGTTGATGCAGGTCCTCATATTTGACACTAATGGCTGTGGATCCAATTTCTTGAGTCTGGTGAAGCCTCCACCCTATTTACGGCTCAAGACTGCTTATCCTCCAAGACACAGGCCAATCAGACAGTCGTGGGGAGCGCCGGCTGTGCTATCGGAATGCAAGAACGAGGACCCTCAATATTTCTATCGTGGTCACTTCATGTGGGTCCTGGCCCCCGATAGAAACGTCACTTATGTCCACAGAAGCAGATCTGCAGTAGCTTTTACTTTACTGTGCTTTGTAATTTGGGAATTCTTTTCCCACGCTGTTGTACCGTGCTTTAATGTTGTATATTAAATGTTGTTGTTTAAAAAAACAATGCAAAGGGAGTAAAAAGGAAGCCTTTTTTATTTCATTTTTAGCTTATTTTTAATGAACCGGACAGCCAAGTATCGACTATTTTTTAAAAAGAAAAAAAGAAATCCAAACTAAGTATCTACACCCAAGGCGGCAACGCCAAGGATAAAACAACGAGCCAAAAAAAAGCATATCACGTGCTGACAACAGACACAAACAACTTAAAGCTTACCAGAGTTTTGGTACCCATCCATTTTCACAGCTGAAATTTGAGATTTTAAATTCAGTCATAATGTGACTAGCGATCGACCACAATTTGCTCATTGTCAATAACAAATGATGCTAGAAGCAAGAAGCAATACGCATTATACGGTTTTGGTACCATAATTTGCTCAGTGTTAGTGATAAAGAGCCATACGCACTACTGCCAAAAAGATGCTAGAAGCAAGAAGCAATCTATTCAAGTGCATAAAACATTATACAAATTTCAACCAAAGAAATATAAATATTTTCCACTCATACGACGATGGTCAAGATATTACTCGACGAATATAGAAAATTCCTGGTTATTTGTCTATTTCTTTTTTTCTGATTTCTGCCGCAAATCCATCTGCTCTCTCCAATTCTATAATACAGTGACATACATATATTACATATAACGTCACCCGACGGCCGACGCTGCGTACACCGGCGTTGCGGTGCGTGTTCTTCCGCACGACGGTGCCGGCAAGTGTGCTGGAGTCACTCTCACCGCCTCACAGGAATCCGTCTCTGCGGTCTTGCTCCTCGGCCTCTCTGTTCGCCGTCTGCACGGCCTTGAACCACAGAAACGCCTGAAAATGTACATGGACGACACTCTTCCGTCAGCGACAAAGCAGGCGCTGCAATGGGAGGCATGCGCGGCGCATATCTGGGATACGTACGGAGGTCGGGATGCCGGTGAAGACGAAGAAGCCCAGGATCGGCGCGTACAGGGCGCTGTCGGAGCCGAGGATCCCGAACACCGGCCGCTGGTTGGTGTACTCGAAGATGGAGCCGATCTGTGGAGCGGTTTCGTTTTCGTCAGTAAAGATTCTGCCGGCAGCGAAAAGGAAAATGGGTTTCCAGAAGGCGCACGCACCGCGGCGATGGCGGTGATCGCGGACGCGAGCAGGTACGCGTAGAACGGGACCTGCCCGGCCTCCTCCTGTCCCCGCGCGGCGCCACCCTCGCGCGCCCAGGGCGGCGGCTCGTCCGCGCCGGGCTTGGCCCACGCGGGGACCTGCTCCTCCGCCTCGCCCGGCGGCTTCTGCTTGCCCGACGACGCGGCCAAGGCCGTCCGCAGCCTCCGGCGCGGCGACGGCGGCCTGCCGAGTAGTAGCGAACGGGCGAGGACACGGGCCTGGGGCCTCACGTTCGGACCGCCCCTGCTACGCCCTGAGGAGGTGCACACGGAGGTGGTGACGGCCACCGCTGTGGCCGCCATGGAGACGAGCGCGGCGACGAGCTCCTTCCGCTCGGCGCTCTCTAGACGAGAGGTGGTCAGACCGCTGGCGGTCTGGCGGATGGGAAAGTGGATAGGAGGCGGTCGGTGACTCGGCGCGCGTTCGTGAGTGGCTACGACGCGGACGACGTGGCCTGTGGCGGCTGCCAGGCTGACATTGAGGACTTCTACAATGGGATAGAGTGTTATCTGCGGCCCGTCAAGCCCACCTGAAAAGCTCTGATGACAAGCTTTGGTGGCCCATTTTTTTTAGAACAAACCGGGATTGCATTTCATACGATTAAGACAAGGTTTACATGGCAACTGATACAAGCACCCCTGAACAAAAAGAAAATTACATTGTAGTCCATTCAAGGGTCTTGCACTGTCCTGGTCATCTTCGTCGCCGACAACTGGAGAAGCCCCTCGACGAGCATCCACTGCGCACCGAGGTTGCAACTTGAAGCCAACGCCCTTCCCGATGAAGAAAATTTTTGGATTGGTACAACAAGAAGCATGTCAAAAGAACATGACGTAGAACCGTTGAACGCCCAAGCCACTGACGATGACCACTGGCCATCCCGCCGCCAAGGAACGTGGGAGTCGCCGTCAGTATCAGGCAGCAGCCATCAGCCACGGAGTTCCTGAACAAACGTCGGCGCCGGCGCTGGCGCTCTAGGAGACGATGGGTCTACGACGAACGGAGTTGCTGTCGAAAGCTGTGACCGGAGATATCTTACACGCTTCACACAAGCAAAATCAGAATACAGAACCGTGGGGGTATAACCCCAGGTACCCACCACAAGGGACAGGGGCGCAAGGTCAGGGATGGTCCAGCCCACGAGAGCGAGACTTGCGGCGCACGACACTGCTCAGCGTACACCGCAAGATATCCAGAAGATCTAATTGGATACTATAGATATTGTAATCCTACCATATAACCGACTAGGATACTTTCCATGTAACTGTACTCCTCCAGAGTACATCAGAAGGAATAGGGGTCTCTAGTTGGCAGGCAGATACAGATCCTAGGGTTTTCTTATCAATACAAACCAACAGAGCACAAGACGTAGGGTTTTATGTCATCTCGAGGGCATGAACCTGTATAAATCTTGTGTCTTGTGTCTCTGGTTACCGTCTAATTCCTGATCACGCACACCTTTACTAAACAATCTATCATCGTGGACATATCCCTCGATGGACTGCCGAGCATCTTTTGTTTCGCTTGGCTGGCTGGCTGAAAGTACTGCTGGCTGGTTTTTTGTGAGAGAAAAATAATGCCGGCTGGCTGGCTGATTTGACTGATTTGGCCGATAATCTCAAGCGAACGGGCCGGAAACTGGTGATGTTAACTTCAAGAAATCGTTGGCAACTAGCCACTGAATACGGTGCTGTGATAGTATTTCAGCAGCAAGGATAGGACACGTATACATGATCAAGAGCAGAGTTTACACCCCTCCTCCCCAACTGAATCGCTCGTGGCCACCGGCGGGCGGGCGAAGGATCACGGATCACCGGATCACTACTTGTCCCTGAGCAGCACCTTGACGTAGTGCTTGTACTCGACGCGGCCCTCGCCGCGGGGGTCGGCCTCGCGGAGCATCGCGTCGGCCTCCTCCTCCGTGAGCCGGTCGCCGTGGGTCACCATCACCTGCCGCAGCTGCTCCGCGGGGATGGACCCGCTGCGTGCGTCGTCGAACACGTCGAAGCACTCCGCGAGGCGCTCCTCCGACTGCCTGGCGCCCATCTTGCGCGCCGCCACGGCCAGGAACGCCGCGAGGTCGATGGTGGCGCCGGCGTCCGCGCCCGCGGGGACGCCCGCGTCCTCCAGGAAGCGCCGCGCCTCCGCCTCGTCCACGTTCTGGCCCAAGGACCGCAGCGCCGTCACGAGCTCGCCCGTGGCGATGCGACCTGCATGCCCACCGGCACGGCCGGGAACAACAAAGAAGCACGCACATATCAGTTGAGGCTCGGAGCTATGCTAGGCGCGCGCGGTGGATCGGACGGAGTAGGATGGGATGGTGACTTGCCGTCCTCGTCGGCGTCGAACAGGTCGAAGATTTCCTTGCACTCGTCGACCTGCGCCGGCGTCAGCTTCTCCGCCATGTTGCTCACCCGAGCTACTCTGCTCTCCACCTGCAACCTCAGCCGCTTCCTCTTGCTGTGGATGCTTTGACGATTCTCTCGAGGAAGCGCTAAGCTTTCTCTGATTCCGACCCGATTTCGACAGGTCAAAAGAGTGAACAGCAAATTCCGATCTGGCACTGGCAGGCCACCTTTTCCTTTGGTCATCATCAGAAAAATAACGAAACAATGACCTATCATCGGTGCACCGCACTTAATCAATTGATAGTGGCGGTGCCCAGTTATCTTAAAAGCGACGTCTCATCCACCTCTGGAGGCTGGAGCGATCCAATCTGGGTGCCGAGACAGGCCATGCCGCCATGATCCTCACCTAACCATCGCAATTAGCAATAATCACACGAGATCCAGCAGCTGGCCTGGCATTTTGCAGAATTAAAAGGAATCCACAAGGACTACAGGAGCCGGAAGCACAGGTAATGATAGCAGTCTTAGTAGCAGAAGAAGACAGGAGCTGAATCAAAAGCTTAGTGCTTATTCTCCCCTGTCATCTGTAAGGCCAACTTGGTTCAACAGCCTGGCAGGCCGGCACCACACATAATTGGCTTTTCCTGCTCATCATTCGTTCATGAATAATTAGCGTGCACGTGCAAGGATGACGAGGAACTCAAAGATCACAGCAATGCAGGGGATCTGCTGCAATGGGCCCGTTCTCGGTTGCATTATTATCAACTACTCCGATCCCGATCAGAAGGGGCTCACCGAAAACGGTAATCCAGTTCCGGAATCCGGATCGGACGGCTTCTCTCTCTCTTTTTTTTACAACAGGACGGCTTCTCTTTGACGTGCTCGGAAAGAGCTTGCGATCGATTATTGACCAGACCCCGGCCCTGTTTATCCGGCTTATAATTCGTACTTTTCAGCTTGTTTTTGTCAGAATTTTTCTTTCACATCAAATCAGTCAACAATATTTATCAGTCGGCTTATCAGCTCAGCCAAACACCCTCCTCAAGCCTTTAAAAAAAAACTCTTTCTGGCGTCTCACCCGCGAACTCGCCGCCGCGGAGCCCCTTCTGACTTCCGTTAGCGCGGGCGCTCGGCTGAAGGCTTGAAGGAAGATGTCGCCGAAGGCGAGTTCCGACGACCCCGTAGATGTGGAGAAAGGTGTCACCGGGCTGAGGAAGGAGCTGTCTGCGGTGGACCCTCGCAAGTCCATGTGTATAAAGCTGTTGCAGGATGGATCGGCCTTGCTCTCTGTGCTGGTGTTTATCGGCTTCATGGCCTGGGCGATCATGGTTTCAGACGCCTGGTGGCATCCGTTGATGGCTCTTTCTATCATGTTGCCGATCTTGGTTTTGACGCTCTGGCTGACGACTGAGGGCTCGTTTAGTTTCTGAAATATTTTGTAAAATATTATTGTAGTACTTTTCGTTATTATTTGATAATTAGTGTCCAATCATAACTTAATTAGGTTTAAAAGATTCGTCTCGTCCATTTCGTCTAAACTATGTAATTACTTTTATTTTTTATTTATATTTAATGCTTCATACATATATCTAAAGATTCGATGTGACGAGAAATCTACTGTTTTTTCGTAAAATATTTTGAAACTAAACGAGACCCAAGATGAAGGAGGTGTGCATTCAGGGACATGGCACGGAGGGTACACTGGGAAGCCACGACAGCGATCTTAGTATCAAACAACTAGAAGCTCTTCGTCCAACAAAGCTTGTAATTATGGGAAACGTGCCAGTTAAACTGATTCAAGTTTGACTAAGTTTATAGTAAATAATATTAACATTTATGTCTCCAAATAAATTTATTATAAAAATATATTATATAACTAATCTAATAATACTTATTTTGTATTATAAATATTAGTATTTTTTTTATATAAATTTAGTTAAAGTTCAAACTGTTTGACTTCTCGAAAAGTGAGAATTACATTTTTTTTTATGGACGGAGGGAGTAAGAAATAAGGTAATGAGTGAGCGAAATGAACAAGGGGCACCGTTTAGTGTGGTTTTTTTTATGGGCGTCTGCTTTTGATCTAGTGTATACTATACTATATATAGGCCTTGTTTAGATGCATCTAAAAGTTAAAAAATTTTCACTCTCTCCATCACATTAATTTTTAGCCGCTTGCATGAAGTATTAAATGTAGGTAAAAAAATAACTAATTATACAGTTTAGTTGGAAATTACGAGATGAATCTTTTGAGCCTAGTTGGTCCACGATTGGACAATATTTGTCAAATAAGACGAAAGTGGTACTATTCATCAGGTTCAAAAATTTTGCAAACTAAACGAGGCCACAGTTGATCCGCGCTTGATGGGTGTGAATTTCATTTTGAACGGTTGTATTTGTCGCGTGTAACTTAACACCTCAAAAAAAATCGGGCAATGCTAGCGCTCGGACATCTGGACGGACACGCGCGTCCGGACGCTCGCGCAGCCTACCCCGTCCACTGGTTTTTTCCCTCCCCGTTGCAGTGCCCGCACATTTCGACAACTCGCCTCGCACGCGCCGTCCGCCCGATTCGAGGTCGTTCGCTGTACCTCGAGCGCGCCTAGTCCACCCCTAGCTTGCCGCGCCCCATTCCTCGGCGTCAGTACCGTGCCACCATCACTCCCCTCTGAACGAGAAACGCGTGTAACATGAAACACTTGAATGCAACATACATATGAAACAGATGAAATATCTGGAGCATATACTTTCAACATACGTGTGAAACATATACAACATCCGGATAAAAACAGTTACAACTTGCAGCATGAAAACACTTACTACAATGTAAGACTGAAACAACTGAAACATTTAGAACATATTGTTGCAACATATATATGAAACATATGCAACATCTAGATAGAACGATTGCAACATACGTCTGTAGCAGATGAAACATTTTGAACAAACCTATGAAACACTTGCAACATGCCTTTGAAACATTTACAACATCCCCCGATCTACTTTTATAACATACATATGAAACTATTACAACATACCTCTGAAACGTCTGAAACACTTGAAACACACGGTTGCAATATGCGCTTTCATCGCAACATCTCCTTGTTGAGGTTGCGTGTCACGGCAGCCACGACGTCGACAGCGGTCACAACCTTCTGGTAGAGCGACGACATCGACAGCACCTGTATAGCACCCCAGTAGCACCTCGGCACACAGAGAACAGGGGCACAACAAGCTGGGGCGAGCACGGCGCGTGATGGATGGGGGAGCCACGTGGCACGGGATGGGGTGCGTAAGGAGGAAGATGGTAGCAACAAGCGCATAGCGCAACGGCACATTAAGGACGAGCGTGGGAGTGGGAGATATATTTGAAAGCAGGCCTATTGCGCTGGTTACCGGAATTTTTTTTTTGCAAATCATACACTATTACGGATTCCAATTTAGCAAATCATACACTATACCACACATCACCGCTGCAGTGCTCGAGCTTTGTTTGGAATATACAGTAGTTTCATGGATGCGACAGGAATCAGTACGAACTACGAAGCCTCAAGAACTCCGGCCAATATTCCCAGAATACAGACACACCAGACGTCAGATAACAAGGCCACATGCCAGCAGAAGCTAACACAACAATGCAATGCAACGCACACAAGATACAAGACTCGCACAAAGGAAACAAAACCCCTGAAAATACGAGCTTCAACAAATCCTAAAAGCTCCAACAGGTGCAATAATGCAAGATAACATCACAATCAAAAGAAACCAGGTATCTGATGTCGCGTTCCCATGACTACACCCCACCTAAAACCGACCACTACTCGACATTACCACCTGCATGATACTGATGCGTACTCAAAGGGACATGACAAAGTACAGCTTGTGTGCCTGATAACTCGCTTCAATTCATAGATACTTATTTCATGGGGATCGCTCCTCACTTGGCCATCATAACCTTGACAAATTCCTCATAGTTGATCTGGCCGTCGCCGTCCACGTCAGCCTCACGGATCATCTCGTCGACCTCCTCGTCGGTCAGCTTCTCGCCAAGGTTGGTCATGACATGGCGGAGCTCAGCAGCCGAGATGAAACCATTCTGGTCCTTGTCGAAGACGCGGAAGGCCTCCTTGAGCTCCTCCTCGGAGTCGGTGTCCTTCATCTTCCTTGCCATCAGGTTCAGGAACTCTGGGAAGTCGATGGTCCCATTGCCATCAGCATCAACCTCATTGATCATGTCCTGCAGCTCTGCCTCTGTAGGGTTCTGGCCGAGGGAGCGCATCACAGTTCCGAGCTCCTTGGTGGTGATGCAGCCTGCAGAGGTGAATAAATCAAACTTGGATTAGTATTGGAAAAAACCATACAATCTTCTCATCAAGGGCTTACTCAATATCACTGGTTTGTTTTTTTTTTAAAAAAAAAAACTAAATGCAGTAACATATCTGTTAAGATTATGTGCAGTTCATAAAATGCACATTTTGGAGAGTTGTATATAAATAACCGCCATCATGACATTACTGGACATGTCACAATGTGACAGTCACTTTCAGCAGCCTAAGGGACATATCAGCTTGCCAACCGCTTGCATGCTCTTATTAAACAAAAACGTGCAGTAGCAGGAAAAAATTGGTAAACAAACATTGCTCCAAAGAAAAGTCACCTAAACAAGCACAATGTTGCACTACCAACAGAAGGATGAAAGTTATGTCAAACAAGTAACATGAGGAAATAGTAAAGTGGCAGTCATTTTCTCAAAATATCAATGATGTTGGCCATCCACTATCAAATACAAGCAGTCAATTTATGGATCTATATCACATAATATCATGAACACTTGGGAAAATAATATAACTGAAACCGTAATCCACCTAACAGTATAACATGAAGAGATTAATGCAGTTCACAGCTTTAATAAACTCAAATCAGTTTTGACACTTAATGAAGCACCATGCTTACCAACTATTACTGTGTAATCCGAAATAAGAATTATCACATATAATAGGTATGGCACAAATCACGCACTAGTTCAGCTTGTGTCTACAACCTGCTAGCGCTAACGTAAAATTCAACAGAACAGTAAAAAGCTTTCAGAGATTAGCAGTGATATGAAGTGGCTAATAATGAGTGCTCCACAATCATGGGTTGGTCTAAGATTACACAATAAGCACTTTACGACCAACTGGATAGCTATCATATACCAATTGATGAAACACAAACAAGAGTGCACTTTCGAAAACAGTAAAGAAAATGTACACAAAAATCTAAAACAAAGAATGGCTACTGCTTAACATACTACTAGTAGATAACAAGCGGATTAACAACTTTATTTCAAGGCATAGCTCAACTGTTGAATCCACACCCTTATTTCAAAACCAAACAGCCTCAGCTATCAAGCTCCAATACCAAACCATTCCCTAAACATCTACTGGCACTAGATATGTAGATTATGCAACCACGCTGATAAGCTGACTCACAAAGTTCAACTAACAGATTCCCGATCCCCAAATCATTTCACTATCAATTCTCTAGAATGTTTCACGAGACATTTGAATCCCAGCCCTACTTAGGTACGGCAACAAATTCCCGATCCCCAAATCATTCTCCCGCCGTGAGCACCGCAATTCATAAACAAATTCACGACACCCAAAAGCATCATTTTGCTGCTCTCCCACCCTACGGGCAACCTCTTACATAACAAACAGATGATAGCTGTAAGTGAAGACATAATCAGGAGCCACCGAATGTCCTAATCGGCTCAGAGATCACCAAACCCTAAGCACCACAGCACGCAGCCGACCGGATCTAGAGCCCTGCCAGCGAAGGCTCCTACAGAAACCCTACAGTTCGGGCCGGATCGGGCGGGGAGGGAGCTCGATCCCGATCCGGCCGCGAGAGATCGAGGAGCCTAGCGGGGAGGAAAAGGGAGGGGACCAGGTGGGTACCATCGCCATCCTTGTCGAAGAGGCTGAAGGCCTCCTTGAACTCCGCGATCTGGTCGTCGGTGAGCTGGTCCGCCATGGCAGAGGGCTGCGGCGAGGGCACGCGACGGGGAAGAAAGGGAGGGGATGGGTGCTCGTGCTCGCGTCACCTTGTTGATTGGCCTGAGCGGATGGGGAACGAGGTGGCCGGTCGCCCGGTCCGTGGGCCGGATTTATAGGCAGCGGTGAGGCGACCGCGAGGGGAGGATTCCAAGTTCCAGCTGCGGTTTTTGTATCCGGTTCTCCGTTCTTTTTCTCCCTGTTTATATTCCTTTTTTTCTTTTCTTTCCTTCCTTTTCTTTTCCCTTTCCTTTGGCGTTAGGTAACCCACGATTCTCCATATTCTATTTTATGATGATCAGATACTATCGGACTAGCCATGCTTGAATTTGTGTTTGGTCAACATGTAATGTTGATGTGATAATAGTGGTCGTCTCAATTCCGCCCCTTGACTAGTAAGTGGTAATTTTAATCCTCAAATTTTAACTTTGGACTCAAATTTATTCATGAACTAGTACCAAAGTAGCCATTTGAAACCTCAAACTTTCCATTGAGTTTCATCATCACTCCTCATTATATGCAGTTAGTCCTAACACCACTGTGAGCGGAGGTGAACAATCGTCGTTGCTAGTCGCATCAAGCTAGCGATGCTAGGACATGTACAAGTGAAATGGGTAGGTCCGGTAACCACAGGTTGCACACAAATCGTTGTAAGAACCTATATATAGAAGATGTAAATTACATGTAGACCATTGTATCCATTTAAGGAGATTGGGCAACATTTTTGTTAAAGCCTACAACCTACATAATATTACTCTAAAAGTAAAAAAAATACAAGGGCAGGGATAAAAGAATTAGAATGGTCAAAATAGATTCTTCCTGTTGAATGTTGGTGGCCAAAATATAATCAGGGAGTTCAAGAAGAAACTAGAAAATCATGTGTAAACAAAAACGATAAAAATGATTGAATTTGGCTAAAATTTGCAAAGAAGCACAAAAAACTGGCCCACGCTGGTTTGGAGGCCCTTAGCTAAAACAACAGTTAAAACTGGTCCAAGCTGATTTTGGAACCGACATGAGCTGGTTTTGATAGTCCGACTCCAAATCTCAATTTTCTTGTTAGAAACTCCTCCCATCTCTCGTGGAATAAGTTTTGTATTAAGATAAGACCATCCATTCTAGTTATATGGGAGGATCATAGCCGATTAAGAGATCCATTTATCCAATTGTCAAAAGAGATCAAGAATCCACGTAGTAGGGATAGTGTCGAGGGGATAAGGCAGGATCCGATGGCAGAGAGCAACCCTTAAACCCCTTCACAATGTCCCATGATCATATCTAAGGGGGGATCTAGGTCTCATGCGTAATTGGGGAGGAGGCAACGGTGCAAGGCAAAGCAAGGCAGGGCTTGTCAGACGACTCACCATGGGCGAGCAAGACGGACGAGTCTCTATGGACGAGTTTCCCCAGACAATCAAGTTGCCAGTTGCCACAAACATGGCCCGTTTGGTTGTTGTGAACGGGCTTGTCAGAGGAGATCCGTCGATTTGCTTCTCCATGGGAGCAGTGGCGGATCTAGCGGTAGGGCAGGAGCGTGCCCCCCTACTAGTGTCGAGATAAGGAAGCCCCCCTAAGCCCCTCCTAGAAATTTCTACCATTGTTGTACACAGGAAGGAAGTGCTACAGTTGCGTTCGGAGGTAGAAGAAGGGGCTCACTGGCGTTCAGAGACGAGGCTTTTCGATTTTGGGCCAACGACTTTAGACATGATACAGGGTTTCGAAGATGTGCTAGAGCGGTCTATCATGTATGACTGAGTTATAGGAATATCTTAGATAAACCTATAACTCAGTCATACATGATCCAATGAGCATGAAATTTTTGCTACATCTCAAGCATGTAATGATTATTGCACCATAAAAAATTCATCATAATTGGACCACAGAAGCTTCAACTATGAATTCATTACTGAAAAGCAGAGATCTAAAGTTACAACAAAAACTTTGCATTAAAGCATACCATATCATATGTTCACTCTGTACATCTACTCATGTGGAGTCCAACAAAAAATTCATATTCATTGAACCATGTATGACTGAGTTACAGATTTAATTTCATTTAAAAACTATTTAACAAACATAAACCTAGATAAATCTACAACTCAATCGTACATGATCTGATGAGCATGAAAATTTTACTACAACTCAACCATGCAATGATTACCCCATCATAGCAATTTCACCACACTTGACTGGAGAAACTGCAACTATGAATTAATTATAGAAAAGTATAGATCTAAAGTTACAACAAAAACTTTATGCTAAAGCATAACATATCGTATGTTAATTGTGTATATCTACTCATGTGGAGTCCAACACAATTGGATTTTCTATTTTATGATTTTTCTGCGATTTACTTTTTTTTAAACATGCATAGCACATGATTTTTCAAGAATTCGGCCAGAATAAATATAAAAGAAAAAAGAAAAACCACCGAGTAGAACAACCATGGGTGTCAAGTGGCTGGTTTTGAGAGATGACGGAGGAGCTATTTACGGTTTTAGAGTTGAGAGAGTAAAAGTTGACTTTTACGATAGTTGAGTGAGGCAAAATGGACTTTTTCCCATGAAAAAATGTTAGGTCTTTTGGGCCACCGATCGTTGCACTATTGAGCCGGGTAGCGGTGCCAACATAATATAGATTTTAGTTATAACTGGGTAAACAAGCACGCGATCGTTCATAATATTGCAGACTTAAAAAATATGTTTCTCGCTTTATTTCATGGCAAAACAAAGCCAATAAATATCTATATATTTGTATGAGTGAAGAGGATCTTCAGAAGACACTCTAAATTCCATCTTTCATATCTTTATTTAGCTATCCAGTCCAAAAGATTCTCTCAGTATTACTTGTCACTCCAGTAGACTAGCTAAATTACGTCCTTCATTCATATCCACTTGGTCTATGTTCGATTTGATTGAAATTATTTGTACCAAAAAGATTCAATTAGCTAATATTTATAATGGGTTTTAATTTTACAATTTCTCTAATTTGAACCAATATTTGTAATGGATTTTAATTTTGCAACGTCTCTAATTTGAAGTTTTATACTGCGGTGAATATACTAGAACACCTATACTACCCCAATGGCAATATTCCACGGAAAGGTTCGATTATTAGCTAATATTTATAATCGATTTTAATTTGTGATGTCTCTAATTTGAATTAATATTTGTAATGGTTTTTTATTTTGCAATGTCTCTAATTTGAACTTTTATACTGCACTGAATATACTAGAACAATTATACTCCAATGGCAATTATACTGAACTGATGAAGTGACTGAACTAATATCTCGTACTCACATCTAAAGAACGAGAGAGCCCTCAAAACCGAGACGAACTCAGTCTCTAGCTGTGAAAAGACATCATTGTCACAGAAAACTTGGATCCAAGTCTTGACGCAAGCTTACTGACGATCTGAGGAGAACAGGTTGTTAAAAGTCTTCTGAAAAAAGAGGAGAAAAACGATATCCTATGATAATTCCGGAGCATTCAGCTCTGGCATGTCGCTATTGGTTCAGGCACAAGTATACAAATCACAGTCAGAAGAAAATAAATGTCAGGACCAAATAGTGACATCGATGTAACTTTTAAGGCAGAAATTACTTGACCATTTAGTAAGTTTTTTCACTAGTTCACATTATATTGACGATTGCAAGCAACTGAACTACTTACATGACTCCACCATCTACTCTTTATAACGACTTTCTGAACTATATCTAATACGGAGTACGTACCATCTTAAGACTAAGAAGAGACTACTGGAAGTGTAACTATCTACCAGCATCTAAACTCCTCTACAAAACCATTTACGGTGACGCTGAAGGAGGTGTAGCAGGCGTCGTCATCGGCGGCTCTGCGAGCGTAGGAGGCATTATCGGCGGCACCTGTTGCGCTGTCAAATATGAACAAACATGCATCACCAGATTAGTCTCCTTGCGATGGAGAAAGCATAGATAAAATCTGTAGAATCTCATAATGCGAGGCATGTAACTTACAGTTGCACGCGAAGAGTGTTTGGAGCGGCAGCATGGTACCGCAAGCGAGCGGGAGGATGAGCATGCGGATGGGGTCGACGGGCTTGGGCAAGAACTGGTTCATGTCTCCGTTCATGCCGTGGCAGAGGCAGATGGGCGCGTCACCGATGACGGACTTGAGCCCGTCGCAGCACTCGCCGGGGGGCGTCAGAACCGTGATGTTGGTCAGGTAGTCCGTGCACGGCAGCATGCCCGCCAGCGGCGTCATGCACTCCGTCGGTTGCGGCGGCGGAGGGGTGGACGACGTCGACGTCAAGCTGGCACCCAGGTTGCCGGCGCCGCCTTGGAGAGGCGGAGACGACGACCCCGGCGGCGGGAGCAGCGGGATCAGTGGCTGCAGCAGGCCGATGATGCCGCCCAACCCCGGGAAAAGCAGGCCCAGGATGGCGGCCAGGAGGTTTGGAGGTAGGCCAGCGGGGATGCCCGGGCCCGCCGGAGGTGTTGATGGGCGTGCCACGCCGCCGGCTGCTGCTTGGTCGGCCACCTTTTCTGCTGCTTCTTGGCCTGCGGCCGCGGGCTTCAATGCTTGCTGGACTTGGACCCTCGCCGCTTCCGAGGGATGCAGCGCCGCCGCCGCCATGGCGAAGGCGAAGAACAGGGCGATGAGCTTGGGCGAAGCCATGTCGAGTTGGAGGCTTGGGATGCTATGGCGCTTTGCTTGGTTTTTGTGTTGGATCGGATGCATGACCACGTGGGTTTGGCCGTCAATTTATAGCCTGGATGGATGGCGTTGAGATAAAGAATTCAAACATTTGTTGTGACGAGATTGGATTCTTAATCTCTCATCCCTTGTTATTACTGCTTCTGATTAATTTTTCCTTGAATCAAAAGGAGTCCAAGCAGTTTGAATTTGAGGGCCTGTCTCTGTTTGTCATGTCTGTAAGAGGAGAGAAACGATGATGAAGCCTGCACGGAGTCCTGCTGATCTTGTGCTCGTAAAAATTGCAATATTCTTTCAGATAAAGTTGGACGCGATATGGATGGCCGTAGTTCTGCTTGAATTGATCGGAAATTCGGAAGTACGAAGAGTTGCATAGTCGTGCTGAAGTGGGAAATCCAAAGGTCTATTCGGCTGACCATGATAGATTGATAGGCATAACATTTAAATGAATCAATAGGCTAACTTTTGTAGGAATCGTGTGCTCTTGGGCTCGAGTATTGTTCCTAGGTTAAAATTTGAAAATCCCTGTTGGCCTCGATAGATAAAATGCAGAGTTTGCTGTAATGATATATGACTCGTTTCTTGGACTATCACTATCCTGGACTCTTTTTTTTTCCTGCCTTGTACTGTTGTACAAAGCAGAATTGACTTTTAAAGCTATCCTACGATACGAAGTTATCGGCGTCGGGCCGGGCCGACACAGGCTTCGGATGGCTCGGAAAGGCCTAAACCCAAAGATTTTGGTATTATCATTACCAGGCCCAGGTCAGTCCAACAATAAACCCTAAAGCTCCTTTTCTTTTTTTTTTAAAAAAAAATATATGCAAGTACAAGAAAATTTTTCCGAAAAAAGAAAAAACTGCTACGTTAATGGAACACCTAATCCACAGCTCAGGACAAGCAGATACTGACATCTAGATCCACAGGTATAGACAAGGAGCTCTTAAATTTCTCTCGGTTTCAGAAGATCAGGTGGGATTACACACTTCTCTGTCCCACTGTCGCTGTCGAGCTTTTTGAGAAATCCAGGCAGCTCGTGATCGCAAGACGTTATAAAGCTTGTATGGTGAACATCGACATCACGGGCATCCATCATTTTCTTTACCTGTCCTGGTTAACTACGCCTCCATCAAATCGACACATCAGCTTTATCCAAAGAGATACATTTGAGTTGCTAACTGATTTGCTGATGTCGTCATTTTCCTTTTTTTTTCTTGGTGTCTCCACATCACAGAACGAAAGAAAGGATATCTGCACCCATCAATTTCTTTTTTTTTTGAGCAAAACCGGGCTTCATTTATATATCATGAGAAGGATTACATTCTGCCTCCATAATACCCCGTAATCCTGGTGGCGGTTCGACACCCATCAATTTCAGGCCACACAAACACAAACATTCAGATTTGCACGAAGCATGCATGGTCATCCCTTTCCTTTTCGCAAATACCTCAGGCAACAAGAACTAATTTATTACTTTCAAAAGCGAAAGAAAAATAAAAAAGATCTGCTAGGAGCTCCAGCATTTTCCTTCTATACAACGCTACAATGTCAGCTACACACACATTATTCACCTCCATCAGTCCCCTAGCCACCATTCTGTTCTTCCACTCACAGTACCCATCACCTCTTCAGCGGTTTGTAGAGCACAAAGCTCACATACTTGGATTCAAACCGATGGGTGACGCCGAGGGCGAGCAAGTGACTGCGATCCCCACCCTTTCTCAATAAACAGATGGTTGAGGACGACGTGCTGTGGCTTTGAAGCTTGAATGTCAGTGTTATCAGTGTCCCCAAGGACAGACATGAGAAGCTGGGGTGGGGAGGGTGGGCGGCTCCTTGGCGAATTCCTCATCACCCGGGTATTGCAGGTCGTAACTGTGTTCAGGAGATGGGGGGTGCTTCAAACTCAGCTACACTGTCGAGGCTTTCTGGAATGTAATCCTGTCCAAAACAAGTATCTTTTCAGATGAAATGGGAACCAGCACTATGGAGAACTTTTCAAACGGCTTAGAGCAAAGTACCCCCCATAATTTGCTTGTCTTTGGCTCTTTGCTGTTTAAACAAGTTTGAATGCTGAAACAGAAATATAGCATCCTTACTGACATGGACATCGAGGAGGTTGGCCACTTGCCCTCTTTCATCAGTTGCATGAGGTAGTTCAGGGATGTATCTCAGCTCCCCATCTACAATAATCCGGTAATGATAAACTCCGGATGGCAGAACCAACAAGATGGCGTGATCTTTGCCAGACCTCTCTAATGCCCTCCTGAGATTACACACCGAGTTTATGAATTTAATACTCAAAATAGGATGAACATAAGGTGTCTGAAGATGCAAATTCTAATTTTAGGGAAAATTATATACCTTGATGTCCAGTTATCCCATGATCCTTCCAGGAATACCTCATTTCCTCCTTGACTCCATGTAACCAAAGTTGGAATCCCCTTCTCTTGAGAGTGGTGGTTGGTGGATTCGCCGCTGCCATTTGTCGGTGAATGGTTGAAAACGGGAGAAAACTCAGTAGGTCTGTGCAGTGGAGTCACTGGAACCTGCAAGGACCAGTTACATGTCAGTAAGAACAGGACCAGCAACAACGCAAATAAATGCAACTAGTTCCAACAGCAAACGAGTTAAGCGACATAAAAATATGTTTAGTTAGAGGTAATAATACTCCTATGGAGATTTCAGAGCAATGCGAAGCATGATCCCTTATCTCCCAGTGTTATAGGATCTGAAATGACCATATTCCCTTTAGAAGTAAAGGGCTAACAATGTACAAAAATTTCCATAGGTCAAGATGGAAGTTGTGAGGTCATATGGTTCACCCGTGTAAGACTATGGTCACGTGTGTCCAATGGTGACGGAAAACTAAACGGTTTGTTACTAAAAACACAAAGAGCAGCAAAGCTATGGCAGCATAGTTGTTAGGACTATAACTTGTTGCAAGATTAAATCTCCTTTTTAAGAACATGTTGCCCACACATGTACAATATCAATGTAAGCAAAAAGAAAAAAAAGAAGTGACCTAAATGATCCAAGGGCCATCCATTGATTTCATGCAAATTGCAGGTGATGATGAACTGACTCTGTTGCAGGTCTAACTAGTGGTTACATTTAAGCGGAAGTGAATGAAATGTACTTGTGGCCAATCACAAGATTCCTCAACAACTGGCCGTACTTTTAATCAGATTTCTAAAACATGGCAGATGGCACCTAACATTATTTTCTTTAACGAGGACCATCGAAGAACTATGCAATTCATTCTACCATGTGCATCAAACGCCGGCGAACTTTTTAGCATAGAGTATGTTTTCAAGGAGACGACATGCCCTCGAAACAAGATCAGGCTTTAAAGATTTTGTCGTAACACGGTGTGTCACCGAGGAAGAAGAAGCAAGAATACTTGCATCAGCTAGTAGTTTGTGTACCCGGCAGCTAAATATCCAACCAAAGGTTTAAAAAAAGGTGTAGGCGAATGTGATCTGAGAAAGGAAGGCCAACTTGTCCACTACACCCAACGCAATCCAAGATTCAGAACTATCAAATCCATTCGCAAAATCAAGGTGCAGCTAAATGCCTAAATCAATCAACTCGTCTTTACCTGTGGGCTTAACAATTATTTTTTCAGGATGCACTAGTAAAGTGGTGAGGTCCAGCAATACCCTGAACAAGAATAAATACTCTTTGGGAATATCAGAACAGTGGACAGGCTGCAGTTTAGTAGATCTGCAAGCTACAGCTTGTGCCATGCGTTGCTCCTACAGTTTGAAGTTTCCAAGCACCATGTGTATCAATCTGATGACTGAGCGAGAGAAAATGACCCAAAGAAAAAGGCATCCAGTTTCTATGACGAACAAAAATAAGCAATTCCATAGCAAAACTAAAGTTGATCGCCAAGGAGGAGCACGAAACAATCCAAGTATGGGTAACTGAAACGAACGCAATTCAACCGAACCAGGGATCATCAACAACCTCCCCAAGTTATGTCTCTGTCATTTCTTTTTCTTGCATTTTTTAAGGACTTTTTCTTGCAGTTTCGGGTAATAAATCATCACCTGCGGTGCGAAGAGATAGGGAACGGGCGGTGGACGCTCCAGCATCACGGCGTCTGGCGGCGAGAGTGGCGGCGGCGGTCGCGCGGCGGCGCCTCCCGCCGAGCTGCTGCTGCTTCCGCCGCCGTTGTGAGCCGCCGCCAGCTCCGGCGACGCCGCCATGTGGCCGTTCTCCCCCTCCTTGGCGCTCGCGTTCCCCATGCCCGCCCGTCCGGATCGCCGCGCCTCCGCAGCTACTCCCCGCTCCCGTCTCCACCAGTCAAACCCTCGAGGCGGGGAGAGTAGCACACTAGTACTCCACAACCACCTCTCCAACACCGCCCTAATTAAGCAAGTGTTGTGGCGAAGCAAGCGACTAGGCGGAGGAGCGTCGGGAGGCTGCAAGACTACAGCCTCACGCGAGAATGGCACGGGGTTTGGGTTAATTCGCGCCGGCGAGCCACCACCGGTCGCCCGGAGCTGACAGAAATGGCGCGCGCAGCCACCGTCCGGTCCGCCGGAGGCGGAAGGGGGAGAAAATATAGGGACGTGGCGAGTCACGTGACCCGCACGCCGCCTCACGCGTGTTTTCTGGAGTTATCCCCCGAGTTTTCTCCGCCGTCGGATCGGGGGCGTCGGGGCGTCTCGACCGTTAAGGTGCGTCCGTCCGTGCATGCATGCGTCGTGGGTCTAGGCAAGTCTCAATGGGAATTTCACGGAGTTTCACGAACATTAAATATGCTGATACGACACTGTGTTAATAAAGAGAGAGGATAAGACTGTCCATAGTGGGTACTCTAAAGCTTTAGGTATGAATATAGAGTAAAAACTGCTACACTGGGTACTCTAAAACGATACTCTATTCTTTCTTTCACTCTATATTTAGAGTAGTACAGTGCTTACTCTATACTCTATAGTGGCGGGCTCCACTAGCTAAACAAAGGGAAAAATGCTATAACTCACGAACCAAAAATACAAATTAAATTTCGATTGCACCATTAAATTCGTCTCAATAAATCCTTCAAAACTAGATCACACATGGACATATTTAGATAAAGTGACAAGTGGATTCCACAGTGGATAGAGTGGATAGAGGATGATATAGAGGATGGATGGGTGCGAGAGAATTGAGTATAGAGAAGAGAATCTTGCTGACTAGCACGTATAGAGGATGAATATAGAGGTCCATGAGTGCGGGTAGTCTAAGAGTTTCATGAGAGTAGAGAGAGTTTTATGAAGATAAAACTCTTATGCATTGTTTCTAAACTATAAATGTATTAAAAAATAAGACATGAAACAGACATTGAGACTGCCTTAGATTACCACGGTGCCCCTGGTAGTCTGGTCTCGGATTAGGTCGGCATATTCTGGTCTATCGCTGGGTGTAGGAAGTCAACATTTTGGACTGGTTTTTTCAAGAAGGATATGTTCTTGGACGGTGACCGAGAAAACATGCTGATATGGATTGGACAGTGACATGGTAATGGAAAACCACGTTTAGATGGTACAGTATGGATTTTAAAACTACTATTTCAAGTAATTGATGAGCTTATCTCGACGGTTCTTTTAAAAAAGAAAACTAGCTCGACGTTATCTAGAGCCAGCAAACCACCAAAGAAACACTATGGTGTATGTGTGACCAAAGAAAACTAGCTTGCTAGGTGAAGACTTAGAGTCCATACTATCTTGTTTTTTTTACCATGAATCTGTTATCTTCAACATTATCTGAATACCAACGGATTAGTGATTCAGTAAATCAATACTTTAATAAAAAATTATAGCATTATCTCGATTCAATAAAACGGAGGACGTTTAGAGTAGCTGATTGCATTAGATGTATTACCAATTAATGACTTATTTGGCTCATGATCATGAACGAAGTTTGCCACGTCTAATCTTGAGTAAATTGTGGTAAACAAAATCAAAGCCAGACTAATGGTAAAAAAAATTTATAGCAAGAAAATAAATCTATAACCTGTGGGATAAAAAGTGTTCTATAGTTACGACAGTAAACCACACGTAAGTCTAAAATTGTGGTACGTCTAACTTAGAGCGCGGCCCGTTATGACCAGTGAACTAAATAGACCGTAAATATTAAGAGTATATGTAAAGTTTTTTTTTAGGAAAGGAGTATATGTAAAGTTAGTGTGATGACTCTGACTCATCCAAAGATTACCAAATGGCACGGTCGACCACGCAAAGCTTATTAAAGCATGTGAGAGATGAAGGAAAGGACAAATCGATGATGGTAACTTCAAGATCAAGGGAACGAAGATGTCAGGAGAAGTACCACGTTGGGGGCTCCGTCGCTCCAAGGGAAAGCAAGGGGCAAAACGGTAATCCATCAGAAATCCGATTTGAAGAAACTCGAGCCCAGCGCAAAAGAGACGAGCTGCTGTGACGATGATTACGATTAAAAAATAAGCAAGGACACCATGATGACGGATCGATAAGCCGGAGGCGGGCAGCCGGGCCGGCGGGCAAGGATTGGATAGATCGGTAGGCCCGTGCTTATCCACTATCCCCCTCATCCGTCACCCCCCCTGCGCTGTGCGTGTGTTTGGGGGGCCGACCTGAACTGAACTGACCCGATCCGATCCTCTGCGACGCGTGGCCGTGTGGTACCACCTGCCTGCCTCTGCAGAGCTGGCATTGCGTGACGCACGACGCAGGTCGCCGCGGGCCAAACGCTGCTGCAGGCCGCAGCCCATGCACTGCGAGACTGCGACTGCGTCGTCGTCTCGTCTGTGGGCGTATTCAGAGCCGTGCACCTGCAGCTTTGCCTTTGCCCTTGCACCGAAACCGTGCTCGACTAGTGGTGAGCTAACAATCGGGGGGCATGTGTGATCAAATGCGAAGGCTTGCTTGGTGAAGAACGGCCGTGGAGCTGGAGCACGCGCCGAGGAAAGGAGCTGCCAAAGGCACCCCCACCCATAAGGGTTACTTTGGCAACGCAGGGTGACTAACCCAGGGAAGAAAACGGACGGGAATGGAAAATGGACCGACGACGGCCGGGCAGCAAACCCGTTGTTTCCTCGCAATGCCAGCGAAGCAAGCGTATTCTAGTTTCGATCAGTCTTTAGTTTTCAATGCCACCACGTTCTGCGCTGAATCTTCTATTGGTCTTGTCTTTCTTCTGAAATATAAAATGGCTATCGGTGTTGGTCGGAGAGAATGGCGACGCCGCGGAAGTCCCTTTCTCCTTCGGAGAAAACAACGCCATGGCCCATGGCCGCCCGTGGCAATCCGCAGTTGCCCGGCAAACCTCAGCGCTGCGCCGGAGACCTGACGAGGGAGTGGACGCCGAGTGCAAGTGCAACGAACCCGTGTACGTGCGCGACCTGAGAACGCGACGCGCGGCTTCCTTCCTTTCGTTGTCACTTGTCAGCACCTTCTCTCCCCTGCTCGTCATGTGCCCCCGTCCGCCTGCAACCCTGGCGGGCGTCGGCGTGCTTATCCTCTACGACTATTCTAATGGAGTACAGGACACCTGTTCGGCAGGCTGTTTTTGCGGCTTATAAGCCCGCTGTGGCTATTTTGTTGTGAGAGAAAAACACTGTATCACGGCTGATAAGCCGTGCTAATAAGCTCAGCCGAATAAGGTGGAGTACAGGGCGCCATTCTTTTGTGTCCTTGTGCCTTTATTTGAGGCGTTGAACCTGTGCAGGTGTGGGAATGACAAGCATTGCAACTACTGTACCAAACGGACTGCAGTTTCAGGTTCTCAGCATTGCGATTGCGATTTCCGAAGAGCTCGGGCGCGGCGTTCATCGTCCTTGGGTTTGGATACGCGAGCGGCGCGCGAGCGCCTGAAATTGCTGTTGTTCAACTGGTTTGTTGTGCTGAACAGCTTAATCGAGATACCATCAGACGACACAAAGTGCAAGTCTAGGTTAAAGAGGCTCTCCACAAGACCACAACTATATAATTGCGTCTGTTCTATATACTCCCTCCGTTTAAAACTATAAGTTGCTTTGACTTTTTTAATTCATCTATTTTGTTATATATCTAGACATATTATTATATCTAGATACATAGCAAAATAGATATACTAAAACAATCAAAGCGACTTATAATTTGGAACGGATGGAGTAATTGTGTTTTATGTACCCTACCAATATACAGTACTCTCACCATCCACAGAAGAATGTAATTCTGACATTCCGAGGAGTAAAGCAATTCAAACTTTGACTACGATTATATAAAAAAGTATTAACACTCATAAAAAAAGTATTAACACTCATAAATACTAATATTATTTTTTATAAACTTAGTCAAAGTTGAACTAGTTTGACCGCCACGCTTCTCATAATTGTATTTTTTTCTGGACAGAGGGAGTATATATTTGTAGGTACATCTTTATAGCTGTGTTTTGTGCTACCAATCTAGGTTACCCGGCTGGAAGGTCAGATGACCGTGCAAGTCCAACCAATTTCTCCGTCGAAAGAGCAATTTCGAGCTGCCGATCACATGGAGAGAAGGTGTCGCTTTGACAAACATTCTGCAAAAAATCACAAAAGCCGCTGTGTGATTAATTATTTTTTTAGCAACGCTGTGTCATTAACTAATAAACTTCCAAAAAGCGATGTGGGCTTCGTCCAATCAATAAGTCGGCCTGACCATAGTCGACCGAGGGAGCCCATAAGAGAAAAGGCCCCGGTCCCCGGCCTTGCATGGACCTGCGATTTGAGCTTGGCTGGTCCACGCGCTATCGTCCAAGCCCAGCCCAGTCTCTGACCTTTTTTTTTTGAGACAAAGCCCAGTCTATGCCTGGCAAGCCGTTTCTAGTACTCGACAATATCTTGTAAAAGAAAATAGTACTCGACAACAAAAGGGCCATCAAGGGCATGTTTGCATTGCTTGAGGTTCAGCCAGCTTTTGCCTCCCATCAAATACTTAGGGGTACCAGTTAGCCCTAGTAGATTGCATTTAAGCGATTGGACCCCTTTGGTGGACAAAAGCAATAAGAGGCTGGACATTTGGAAGGGTGAAATCATGTCTATTGTTGGGCGATCCACTTTGATAAGTGCTTGCCTTAATAATTCTCCAATCTATCAATTTTTTGTATATTTGGCCCCAAAGACAATCTCTAACAAAATTGACAAAATTAGAAGATCCTTCTTCTGGCAAGGTGGTGGTACAAAAAGAAAATATCACCTGGTTAAGTGGGTTAAAATCTGTAAAAGTAAGAAGAGAGGAGGTTTGGGAATTAAAGATTTGAGGAAAATGAATGCGAGTCTCCTCGCCAAGTGGTGGTGGAAGTTAGAACAGGAAGATGGGCTCTGGTAGGATATCATCAATGCTAAGTATTTGCACAATAGAGACATTTTTTTCTGTAACTCATAGAATCAAGGATTCACCTATCTGGTCTGATTTGCTCAAAGTTAAAGAAATCTATTTGCAAGGTAGAAGTATTAAAATTGAGAATGGGTATAAGACCACATTTTGGTCTGATCCCTGGCTTTATGACAAACCTTTATGCATCATTTCTCCCATTCTCTTTACTTTATGTCATCAGAAGGAAGTCTTTGTAGCTGCTGTGATGAGTGGTAGTGTACAAATCACTTTCAAAAGATGGTTTACACTTGAATTGCATTCCTGATGGAATGTGATCCAATCTGATATGCACAAGTTTCGACTACATGATTCTGATGATGTCATCTTATGGAAATTTGAAAAAAGTGAAAAGTTCTCTGTGAAATCTCTCTATAATGCTTTGACCTCCGATGATTCTGGCCCTTTTCATAAGAATATTTGGAAGGGCATGTTAGTTTTTGATCTCCCGCCATTAGGCCCAACGGCCTTTTGGGCCTTGTTCTCGCGCCCTGATCGGGGGCGCCCAACCCTACATGGTTGGTGGGCCCCCGTCACACTGCGCATAAATAGAGGTGGGGGCTGGCCGGCTCAGGGTACGAGGTTGTCCTCAGCCGCCATTCCCACCGACATTCCTGATCCCGATCCGAGAGGGGCGCAGCCAGTGACGGGAAGCCGCCACCGTCTTCACTGCATCGACTCCCTTCACCTCCGACCGTCGCTGCCACCGTACTGATGGCTCCTCCGGCGAACGAGACCCCGGCCAGTGCTTCGACCGCTCCGATACCATTGTTAGAATTCGTAGTTCATCGGTTTCGTTAGATCAGGCTTCTTTGGTTCCTCACCGAGCGGCGCAAGAAAGTGGGAAGGAAGAAAGAAAGAAATGCGGTGGGGTGGATGGATGCGCCGGCGAGCCGCCCCTAGCCGGCGGCCGCCGCCCGCCATGCTCACCGCCGCCCTTAGCTGCTGTGCGGCAGAGAGGAAGAAACGAAATGAGAAAGAAGATTAGGTTTTGGGGACAGAGAGCGGCCGGACGGTTTTTGATCTACCGAAATCCATGGATCACCGTCGATCTGAATGAACGGCCACGAGCGACTGGGCCGGATAGAGCCCAGGCGGGCGCGCGAATTTTCAGCCCAGGCCCAGGTTAGGGCCTGGTTCGCCTGGCGCTCAAGAACATGGGCCGTTTCTCGCTTTTGGGCCGTCCGACCTCGCGCGCTGCGAGCTGGGCTGGAGAAAACAGCGCGCTTGAGCAGCGCGTGTGCGCGCGTGGGCCGTGTGCGCGCATGGGCCGCACGCGTGAGATGGGCCTTCAGGCCAAAATCTGAAGAAAATGAAATTTCATTTTTTTTCAGAAGCAAATCATTTGACAAGTATTTGATGCATCGAATGAATTTGAATGAAATTTTGATAGGAATTTTCCGTGCAATTTTGTCCAACGACATTTTGCTCAGAAAATAGTGAAATTTTTTTTAGTGCTTCTGGAAAATAATAATATGAGAATTTTATTGTTTCCGCTGCGTACTTGATATTGTTGTTTTCATTATTAAATTCGAACCAACGGGAGAATTTGATTTTGAAAAATAAATAATTAATTGAAGATGAATTGTAGTATTGTTATTTTCTGACCAACGTTGTTAATAACAATATTATAATTTTGATTCATGAAAATTGTGCATTAATTTTATTTCTGTCCAACGGTGATGTAAAATTATTGCATAGATGAATTATATGTTTCAATTTGACCAACGTTGAATTAAAGCATATGATTTCATGTATAAATATTTCTCACTTACTCTGATGTGGTTTCAGGAGGCAAATGCATTGTGAACATCTCGAACATCCCGACACTCAACGGGACAAATTACCGTGTGTGGCGGGAGAAATATGAACTTGAACTTGCATTGGGAGAGGTCGATTATGCCATCATCTCACCGTGTCCCACTGAACCTGTGGATCCGGTGAGAGAAGACAATGAATCTGACGCTGACTTCACTGCTCGAAAGCGTGACCATGCTGAGATAAGAATGAAATATGATCTTGAACACAGCCAATGGACCCTCTCTAATCGCAAGTGCTTATTGGTAGCTAAGGCCACCATAGAAGAACAGATAAGGGGCTCAATCCCTGAATGTACTACTGCCACAGAATATCTTGATAAAATCAAGAGTCAGTTTACTGGGTCTACCAAGGCCACAGCAAGTTCACTGATAAAGAAACTTGTGAATGAAAAATATACTGGTGGTAGCATCAGAGAGCACATTTTGAAGATGAACACCACGGCATCCAAGCTAAAAGAGATGAATTTGAAGAAAGATGATTTCCTGATTCATTTAATTTTTGCTTCCCTGCCAAAAGAATTTGATACTTTCATTGTGAACTACAATATGCAGCCTGAAAGATGGGACATAGAAAGACTTATCTCAATGTGTGCTCAAGAAGAGGAGAGGATAAAATCCTCACAGAGTGAGTCCGCTCATTTTGTGAAGGATAATAAAAGAAAGAACTTTAATAACAAGAATTGTAAACCACAAGGAAAACCCAAGTGGGACAAGGCCTCTTCCTCACAGGGAAAGAAACCCCAGGAACCTGAAAATCAGCAGAGCAACTCCTATGGTGGGGCTGAAAAAGACCAATGCAAGCACTGCTTCAAGAAGGGACACTACAAGAGAGACTGTCCAGACTTCCTGAAATCTCTATGAAAAGAGGTGATGAATTTATTACATTTTTAGATGAATCCCTGTATTTATGTTATGCTAAATCCACTTGGTGGGTTGATTCAGGAGCAACTACTCATGTTACAAATTCCTTACAGGGGTTAAGTGGGACGAGAACCTTGCAAAGAGGAGAAAGAACGATTAAAGTTGCAAATAGAGTACAAGCCGATGTTGAAGCGATTGGAGATTTATTTTTAGAATTGAACAACGACTTTGTACTTATACTTAAAGAAGTACTTTATGTTCCCTCTTTGCGTAGAAATTTGATAAGTGTTTCGAAACTCGATGATGATAGAATTGATAGCCATTTTGGTGATGGAAAAATAAGATACTTGTTAATAGTGAATGTGTTGGTCTTGACTTCCGACAAGACAAGCTTTATTTATTATCTCTTGATGAAAATACGAACAATGTATGCGATAAGAATGTGAATGATTCCCCATCTGCGAATGTAATTAAGAAGCGGAAGCGAATTGATGATGCCTCTTCGAAATTATGGCACTGTCGCTTGGGCCATATTTCGAGGGGGAGAATAGAACGACTAATTAAAGAATCAATTCTTCTGCACTTAGAATTTTCAGATTTAGAACAATGCGTTGATTGCATCAAGGGAAAGTATGTCAAGAAAATTAAGAAAAATGCCAAACGAAGCACATGAACTTTAGAAATAATCCACACTGATATATGTGGTCCATTTCCTGTGAAAAGCGTGGATGGTTATGATTCGTTTATAACATTCACAGACGACTACTCTCGTTATGGCTATATTTATCCAATTAAAGAAAGATCGGAAGCATTGGATAAATTCAAAATATTTAAAGCTGAGGTTGAAAATCAGCATGATAAGAAAATAAAGATAGTACGATCAGACCGAGGTGGAGAGTACTATGGGCGACATACCCCTTATGGCCAAATTCCTAGACCGTTTGCAAAGTTTCTACAGGAAAATGGCATAGTCGCTCAGTACTCCACACCGGGGGAGCCTCAGCAGAATGGAGTGGCTGAAAGACGTAGCCGTACCTTAATGGATATGGTAAGAAGCATGATAAGTTACTCCACTTTACCGATTAGTTTATGGATGGAGGCACTGAAAACCGCCATTCACATACTTAATCGAGTACCAAGCAAATCGGTGCCTAAAACACCGTATGAATTATGGACAGGAAGGGAACCCTCACTTAACCATTTCTGTGTGTGGGGCTGTCCAGCTGAGGCAAAAGTGTTTAACCCAAACATAGGAAAGTTAGACTCCAAGACAGTCAACTGCCATTTTATTGGCTATCCAGAAAGATCAAAAGGATATCGATTTTATTGTCCTGACAGACATACGAAGATTGTAGAAACAAGACACGCTGTGTTCTTGGAGGATAACATGATCAGGGGGAGCATGGTAGCATGAGAAATAAGCCTACAGGAGAAACGGGTACATGTACCCACTCCGATGGTTGAAGAACCATTCTTTACGCTACATGTTGCTGTTGAGCCGACAGTGCAAGACACTGTAGAGCCAACACCTATTGCAAGTTCTCCCGTGGCGACAATAAATGAACATGAGGAACCTGTCCTTGAGGAGGCTGTCCTTGAGGAACCCATAGAACCAAACGTCGCACATGAGGAAGAACAACAACAGCCCGATGTGGAACAAGTGCCAGAGGTCCCTAGAAGGTCTCAAAGAACAAGAAGGTCAGCTATTTCTAATGACTATGAAGTTTATGAAACAGAAGAATTTCAGATGGGGGATGATCCCACCTCATTTGAAGAAGCCATGAGAAGCGACCACTCATCAAAGTGGCTTAAGACCATGGAAGATGAAATGAAATCAATGAGTACCAACAAAGTTTGGGACTTGGAAATTATTCCTAAGGGAGCCAAAACAGTAGGTTGTAAATGGATCTACAAAACAAAATATGACTCCCAAGGGAACATAGAAAGATTTAAAGCGCGACTTGTGGCGAAAGGCTTTACGCAAAGAGAAGGGATTGATTACAATGAGACGTTTTCTCCAGTCTCATGTAAAGATTCCTTCAGAATTATAATGGCACTTGTGGTCCACTATGATTTGGAGTTACATCAAATGGATGTAAGAACGGCGTTCCTTAACGGGGATTTGGAAGAAAATGTTTATATGGCACAACCGAAAGGTTTTGTTGTAAAAGGAAAAGAAAATATGGGATGCCGCCTAAAGAAATCAATCTACGGATTGAAACAAGCCTGAAGACAGTGGTATTTGAAATTTGATAGAACGATAAAAGGTTTTGGGTTTAAGGAGAATGTTGAGGACAATTGCGTTTACGCAAAATTCAAGAATGGAAAGTATATATTCCTAATCTTGTATGTGGATGATATCCTGCTTGCTAGCAGTGATGTCAGTCTGCTAATGGAAACGAAGAAATTCTTGTCCTCAAACTTCGATATGAAAGATCTCGATGAGGCCTCGTTTGTTTTGGGAATAGAGATTCACCGAGATAGAAGAAAGGGGTACTAGGACTGTCGCAAAAGGCATACATAGAAAAGGTTTTGAAGAAATTTAGTATGCATGCGTGCAGTTCTTCACCTGCTCCTATTGTCAAGGGCGATAGATATGGGGAACATCAATGTCCCAAGAATGAATATGAGATTAACCGAATGAAAGCGGTACCGTATGCTTCAGCAGTTGGAAGTTTACAATATGCTCAAGTGTGTACACGCCCTGACTTGGCTTTTGTCACCGGGTTACTTGGCAGATATCAAAAGAATCCAGGAATAGAACATTGGAAATTGGTGAAGAAAGTCCTGCGTTATTTGCAGGGTACGAAAGGCCTCATGCTAACGTATAGAAGATCTGATTCCCTGCAGATAGAGGGGTATTCAGATTTCGATTATGCGGGAGAAGAAAGAAAATCCACGTCAGGATATATATTTACTCTCGCAGGAGGGGCTATATCGTGGAAAAGCTCCAAACAAACCGTAACTACATCCTCGACAATGTATGCCGAGTTTGTAGCATGCTATGAGGCAACGGGGCAGGTGAATTGGCTAAAGAAATTCGTACCCAGATTGAAAGTGATTGATGATATAAATGAACCGATGAGGTTGTATTGTGATAACAACCCAGCGGTACAATATGCTTATAACAATAGGTCAAGGGGTGCTGCCAAACACATTGACATAAAGTACTATGTTGTAAAAGATAAAGTTCGGGATCATATTATAAATCTTGAGCATATAAGTACAGAGAAAATGCTCGCGGATCCGCTCACTAAAGGCTTACCACCCAACGTGTTCAGAGAACACGTAGCCGGCATGGGTTTAAGGGAAAGCCTATGATTCCCGAACATACGAAGGGCCCAGAAGAAACTTCATTCCAAACAGAGAAATGTGTTGTGGCTGTTAGTCTAACGGCACTAATTGCTGTGACGATGAAACAGTTCAATGCACTAATCTGTAATAGAATAGGATAGAAACAAGAAAAACATGAACCGAAAGTTTGAGTATGAAATTAAAGAACGAAGAAAATGATGAGAGATCAAGGGGGAGAATGTTAGTTTTTGATCTCCCGCCATTAGGTCCAACGGCCTTTTGGGCCTTGTTCTCGCGCCCTGATCGGGGGCGCCCAACCCTACATGGTTGGTGGGCCCCCGTCACACTGCGCATAAATAGAGGTGGGGGCTGGCCGGCTCAGGGTACGAGGTTGTCCTCAGCCGCCATTCCCACCGACATTCCCGATCCCGATCCGAGAGGGGCACAGCCAGTGACGGGAAGCCGCCACCGTCTTCACTGCATCGACTCCCTTCACCTCCGACCGTCGCTGCCGCCGTACTGATGGCTCCTCCGGCGAACAAGACCCCGGCCAGTGCTTCGACCGCTCCGACCACTACTTCCATGGATGGTTTGTGACCTCTACCGTTTCCCTTTTTCCCTTCTCTGTCTCTCTAGTAGGAGATGTATTAGGATTTGTCACATTAACTGGAAACCTGGATCTCGGCATTTCTACTGTAAAGAACCCCGATCTAACGAAACCGATGAACTACGAATTCTAACAGGGCAAAGTTCCCGAAAAGATTAAAATTTTTATTTGGCTCCTGACTAACAATGCTATACTCACAAAAGGCAATCTGCTTAAAAGAAAATGGTCTGGGAGTCCAATTTGTGCTTTCTGTAATTAGGATGAAAATGTGAACCACTTGTTTTTCACCTAAGTGGTTTGGGCTGTCATTGCAAGAGTGTTGGGTGCTAATAATATCCCAACATCTATAGCTCAATGTTGGAAGTGGTGTGAACATTGGCTGCCACATGGGGGAAAATTTCACATGTGGGGTTTATCAGCTATATGCTGGGCTATCTGGAAGGCCCGTAATGCAGCATGTTTTGAAGGAAAAATTATCAAAAATCCAGTTGAGATAATATGCCATGCAGGAGCACTAATGAGATTTTGGGCAGGATTATATGCTGATGTGGAGAGGGAGATGCTCATCAATGGAGTCAATACCATGCTCCGGGAGGCTACGAGGTTAATCCTTACCAAGAACAATGTAGAAGGTCAGAAGTGCCTAAAGCTTGGAGACGAAGAAGTGGACCTGTGAAGATCGCCGGAAGCATAGTGGATCTGGGCCGCTCTTTTTGGTCTATTTCGCTGGGTGATGGGACTACGTGCATCTGGTTCCGATAATGTTGCTTTTGTAATATTGCTTATCTGTTATGCCTGGTAGTGGATATTGGACTATCATTTTGCGCTCTTCCTCCTTTAGCCCTCTGACTTTGAGACAGAGTTTAGGCCAGGAGCTCTTTTTCCCTTTAATCTTTCTATCCTTGATCGAAATCATGTATTTCCGTTTATCTTTAAATGGAAATGGGGGAATGACCTTGCGTGGAAAAAAAAAGCCAGCTTTTGCCTGGTGCAACATGTATGACTGGTGTTGTGCTGGGTAAAGCTGCCTAGGAGGCCACCTAATCGAACATCTTTTAATTGCAATGCAATTATGCAAAGCGTCGTTACCGTCACGGATCCCTTCTGAAATCTCTAATTCGTATCGTAGCAGATGGGCACTTCTAGATTCCAGTAGGCAAATATTATCTTTTTCCTGCGCTCTTCTGAAATCTCTAGTAATTCGTATCGTAGCCGACAGGGATATTACAGCTTTAAAACTCAATCTGCTTTGAACATGGCAGAAAAATAAAAGGCGTCCAGGATAAATTAATGGATAGTCCAAGAAACGAGGCATATCTTATTACAGCAAACTTCAATTTTTACCCATCGACGCTAATAGGGATTTAGATAGCCCCGCAAAAAAAAAAAGGATTTAGATAGAACACCAACCAAACTATTCTCAATTTCAGAAATGTCAGACTCTTGCAATCTGTAATGTCTGAACCTGAAACTAGTGAGTCAGCACTCAGCAGTTCAGGACTCCTGGGTGCTCGATGATGCACTCTTCGTACTTCCGATCAACTCAAGCAGAAAGTAGACTATCTGGACTACGGCCATCCTATATCGCGTCCAATGCAACTTTATCTAAAAGAAGATTGCAATTTTTACGAGCACAAGATCAGCAGGACTCTATGCAGGCTTCATCGTTTGTCTTCTCTCAGACATGAGAAACAGAGACAGACAGACCCTCAAACTGCTTGGACTCCTTTGATTAATCAGAAGCAGTAATAATAATAAGGGCTAAGAATCCAATCTCGTTACACGAAATGTCTGAACGAATTCTTTATCTCGAAGCCATCCATCCAGACTTATAAATTGAAGGCCAAACCCACGTAGTCATGCATCCAATCCAAGTATCCAACACACACAAATCAGGCAAAGCGCCGTAGCATCCCAAGCCTCCCAACTCGACATGGCTTCGCCCAAGCTCATCGCCCTGTTCTTCGCCTTCGCCATGGCGGCGGCGGCGCTGCAGCCCTCGGAAGCGGCGAGGGTCCAAGCCGTCCAGCAAGCATTCAAGCCCGCGGCCGCAGGCCAAGACGCAGCAGAAAAGGTGGCCGACCAAGCAGCAGCCGGCGGCGTGGCACGCCCATCGACGCCACCTCCGGCGAGCATCCCCGCTGGCCTACCTCCAAACCTCCTGGCCGCCATCCTGGGCCTGCTTTTCCCGGGGCTGGGCGGCATCATCGGCCTGTTGCAGCCCCTGATCCCGCTCCTCCCGCCACCGGGCTCGTCTCCGCCTCTCCAGGGCGGCGCCGGCAACCTGGGTGCCAGCTTGACGTCGTTCTCCCCTCCGCCGCCGCAGCCTCAACCGGAGGAGTGCATGACGCCGCTGGCTGGCATGCTGCCGTGCACGGACTATCTGACAAACATCACCGTGCTGACGCCCCCCGGCGAGTGCTGCGACGGGCTCAAGTCCGTCATCAGGGACGCGCCCATCTGCCTGTGCCACGGCATGAACGGCGACATGAACCAGTTCTTGCCCAAGCCCGTCGACCCCATCCGCATGCTCATCCTCCCGCTCGCCTGCGGCACCGTGCTGCCCCTCCAGACGCTCTTCGCGTGCAACTGTAAGTTACAATGCCTCGCATTATGAGATTCACAGATTTTATGCTTCCTTCCGTCGAAGGAGATTAATCTGGTGATGCTGATGCATGTTCGTTCATATTTGACAGCGCAACATGTGCCGCCGATAATGCCTCCTACACCAGCAGAGCCGCCGGTGACAACTCCTTCAGCGTCACCGTAGATGGTTTCGTCGAGTTTAATTAGATGCTGGGAGATCCAGTAGTGTCTTCTTAGTTTTAAGATGGTATTAGATCATATAGTTTAGAAAGTCGTTATAGAGAGTACATGGTGCTGGTGGAGTCAGAGTGGTACTGTAACTTTGTAAGTAGTTCAGTCGCTTGGAATCGTCAATATAATGGTCAAAGATTTTCTGCCTTAGAGAGTTACCTCGATATCATTATGTGCTCGTGACTTTTATTTGCTTCTTACTCTGAACTGTGATTGTATATACTTGCGCCCGTAGAACTAATAGCGATATTGGCAAAGCTGAATGCTCTGAAAGTCTGAATTATAATAGGACAGCGTTTTTCTCCTTTTTTTCAGAAGATTTTTAACAGCCCGTTCTCCTTAGACCGTCAGTAAGCTTGCGTCAACTAACAGTTTGCAGGACCAATGAATACTACGTTGTACAAACACAGCATCTGCAGAAGCTACTTCATATGATACGCCATCGTTATTTTCAGTAGGCAGTTGCCGCTTCGATCATGCGTGCGTGGACGTTGGATCGTACCCGCGTCAAGCCTATATGCAGCACAATACACAACACGGCGGCGTGGTGTGCCTCTTTGTCAGGGCTGGGCGGCAGGCGGAAACGATCTCGTGACGGTGGCCGGCTACGACGACGAACGACAAGCCCAACAAAGGCGCGCCAGGTTTTTTTTTATGGAAACAGGAGGGGCAAGCCCCTACTGGTGGATTTATTAAGAATAAAAATACTGAAGTAAATAATTGCCTGGTTGATCTTTTTCTTTACTTTTTTTTGTCTCCTGAAGTGCTCGCCGGGTGCTCACGCTGGTTTTTCAGCACATTACACAAACAGTTGCGGTCGGACCATTTGCTTCATTCTCCAGTTTATCTCTAGCTACCGGTGCCAGGCTCACAGTACAAGCGGGGGCCGAGGCCGCATCCATACTCATCGCTCGATGGCTACACTACTCTACGCACGTCTCCATCATTATTCATATACCGACAGGCCGCCGTCTAGCAGTTGGCGTCGTACTCGCCCGGCCCCTGCTTCAGCCGCGGGTTGTTGGCGAAGCTGCAACGGAACACGACACGGCCACTGTTAGTGTTAGGAGAGCCGAGCATTTGAACGTCACGAGCTCATGGAGATGAAGCTCGCTCTTCCTACCTGGCGAGGGGAATGTTCTGGAACGGTCCCGTCGTCGGGATCGCGCCGCATAAGTCATTGCTTGAGAAATCCCTGCGACGAGAAGGAACAAGAACAGCAGTGTTGTTACGACATACTGTACATACATGCGATGCGTAGCGAAATGGTGAAAACATCGGCTTACACGGTTACAAGGTTGGGCAGTCCAGAGAGCTCCCTGGGGATCGGTCCCGTCAGGCGGTTGTGGTCGATACGCCTGCCAACCACGTTCAGACGTTCAATCGTTCATGTGGATGTAGTGCATGTGTTGGAAGGGGTACATGAGCTGAGCTGAGGGACAGTGACTTACAGGACCTTCAGGGACTTGAGGTTCCCAAGCGTCGTTGGAAGGGCTCCTGAGAGGTCGTTGTTGTACAGGTCCATGCTGACCAGGTTCTTCAACTTGCCGAACTCTGACGGGATCGGGCCCTGCAGACTGTTGCCGCTCATTTCCCTGCTCGATCAGGTGCCAAAAGTGACGGAGAGTCAGATGGAATAGCAGACATGGATATAAAGCAGGACAGGAAAATTTCAGTTCTCAGAGTCCATGTGGATCGGAACGAAGAGCGTACATGTACTGCAACTGCTCCAGTTTCCCCAGCTCCGGCGGCAGAGGACCGGACAATCTCATGTTAGGAAGCTCGCTGTCCGTCGAGAGAGAAAAGAAATTATCACGCTATTAAAATTCAATTCAATAAATAAAAAACAAATCTGTGTTCCGTGTAGCCGAACACAAGTGTTTCTCCGCCTCGTGGGCCGTATGCTAGCGAGGCCTGATCCATATACACGAGGAGCAAGCCCACCAGCCCATCCAGCAAGAGAGATCACAAACTTACATACGGTCGACGCGGTTGTCGTCGTTGCACATCACGTGCAACCACGTGCACGGGTTCACCAGGCTCGGGTCCCAGCTCGCGAGCACGCCGTCGGGGTCCTTCACGCCGTGGCGCAGGGCCATCAGCGCGTCTCCTTCCTCGTTGGCCGCCACAGGGGCCAAGGACGCCACGACCACCGCCACGAGGACGGCGATCCACACGCTCGCCGCCACCGGGGACAGGCTTCTTGTGGCCATCATAAGCGCGGCCGCGGTTTGGTCGAGGGGATGTGGGAGCGAGGAAAGTAGCAAGTGCTAGTGTGCTAATGGTGTTCTGTGCCTAGAGCTGTGATCTTGGGTGGTTTTTAAGGAGGGAAGAAGGCTTAGAGCCAAGGTGGATGGCCGAGTGGTTACTGTGTGATTTGAACTCCAGTCTAGTCTTGGGTGGTTTTTAAAGTGGGATGGAAGGCTTGGAGCCAGGGTGGCGGGTGGCTTCAGTTACCGCTCTCTAGGGTAGATGCTATACGTACCGAGAAACAAGTGGTATATTTTCCCGTTGTGTCACTGACACTGGGCCTTCGACTATGGTTACAGTCCGCTGATAGGTTGCCGATAACGACACGGTCAAATTAAATGTACCTCTTGTTAACATTGGTAGCATCTTTCTTTCATGTAGTCAAAGTGGAATCTTAAAGCTTAAGCGTTGGCTGGCTTCCGTTGCTACTATAGCGGAAACGCTTTGTATACCGAGAAACATGCAAAAAAGTAAGGGTATAGTTTTCTGTTGCACCACTGACGGTGGGCCTTTGGCCAGGGTCATAGTCCATCGGTAGGCTACCGATGGCTATACGACAAAACTATACGCTCTGTCAATATTTATAAGCATCTTTGTTTCCACGCCATCGAAGACCCAACTGTTTCCGTCAAAAATTGCGGGCGACAGCTGTACTCCACCATAGTGCATGACAACTTATACATACCAAAACATGTATTGTTCAACTTAGGAATGACGTTGCCAATTAATTGGTTTGGAAGAACAACATAAAATGACTATTTTTTGAGTTGCAAATGTATGTATTTACAGAAATATGTTTATGACAACTGAACGCGCGGGCTGAAAGCGTGTATGCTACTTATAAATCTATAACTAGCGAAAAATGCCTCTCTTGATCTCTTCTGAGGAACCGGGGATGTTATCTACGTAATTCATGCATATGCTTGCAACCCTCGGTTTTTTTTTTGACATAATAACTACTACCTCATTTCAAATAATAAGTTATTCTGTTTTCCTAGACATATAATTTTTGTTATTTTAGATACATACAGTGGTCTCTAGATACAAAGTAAAAGCCATGTTATCTAGAAAGCTAAAACAACTTACAATTTAAAACGAATGAAGCATATTGGAAATGTTAAGACTCAAGACTACACTTTTGACTATTAATCTCTTTTCTCTTTTAGATTATAATGCTCACGGCTTATGGCGGAGCATGCTCTATATATTTGGTGGGGCCATGGGGGCATTATAGTTTGACGATTGCACAGTGCATGCAGTATTTAGCTCATTTCCCTGTTCCACCTGGATCAAGCATGACCTGACCGGGCAGCCACCGCGCCTGGGTTAGCCTGGCCCGCTAACCAGTACCGTGCTTGGGCTGCTCGCGCGTTGGACGGATGGCACATCATTATCTGCCAAAAAAGGCTCAACTCCGGTGCTGGACTGATAACCCATCCCAATATCCCGTATATAAACCTCATCTGTTTTTTTTTAAATCCTAGCCTTCCTCATTTCTTCACTGCTTATATCTTGGTGTGATATCAAGTTATATCAACGAAGGTTTGGCACTTGGCAGACAAAGACAAAAGTGAAAAAACTACGGGTAACGAGAAAGATGAGAGGTTCAAAGCAAGAAAAGATGAAATCGAGAGACAGAAGGAACTGCTGGCTGCAGCAGCGCTGTGGCTGCTGCTGCAGCCAGCCTGCCTATAAGGGGGTGTTTGGTTCGAGGAGTTAAAGTTTAACAAACACTGTAGCACTTTCGTCTTATTTGACAAAAAGTTTTCAATTTTGGACTAATTAGGCTTAATAGATTCGTCTCGTAAATTACTCCTAATCTGTGCCGACTTGCATGCAATTAGTCTACATTTAATACTCCATGCATTTGAGGGAACATTGATGTGATTGGAGTTAAATTTTAACGCATTGAAACCAAACAGGCCCTAAGCCGCTGCTAGCACAGTGTTTGTGTGACACTAACAACTGCAGCCGTAGCTGCAGCTGCAGCAGCTGAAACAGCTGTGCCGAACACATTGACGACGGATTGAAAGATCTAAGATGAGCCAGGGATGGATGGATGGATGGAGGAAAGAATAAAAAGTGCAGCAAAAAAAAGTTACGATTTTTAATATTAAATATAGATATAGAGTTTACCTGTCGTTCCTCGGTTCGAACTTGACGATTCCTTGGGAGTTACAGGGTCAAATGGTCAGCTGTAGCTGAACCCTATGTGGTCGGTGGGCCTTTTCCTGTTTGAATCTATTCTATACTGTCGATCACTGCTAAATGGTTGAAAATTGTAATGATAACATATGGTTAAGTGTATGCTTTATGCAAACGCCAGAATAAAAACTTATTTCTTCTAAGAAAATGCTAAATTTATTGCTCTAGCCGTGGCAGCAACGTAGGGTGTCTGGAGAAGAGGATTTTGGGGGATTGAGCTAAAATTTGAACTAAATATAAATCTGGGTCCAGTCCACCAATCAAGTAGTCCTTTAGTGTGTAGCATCAACGCCTGTTTGAAAGCTTTTTACTGCTATGAGAAAGCGAACATACGTGAGCAAAAGAAACAAGTATTCTTTGCCAATTTTCACCTACAAGTGCTGCAACGCAAGTAGTTTAGACCTCGGTGTTCCTGTGAGCAAGTCAAAAGGGCAGAATATATGCTTTCCTCTTTTTTTGTGCCATAACCCCCTTTTAAGAATTCTTTATCAAACAAGTTTTGCAGCACTACAACTGAAATCTTGTGTACGACCTAACATGGGAACATTCCAAAACATATTGAGCTGATCACTTTAACATATTGCCCAGCTGGCTGCACCGTGGATACATGAAACGAAGTCAATATAAATAATGCAGATCAGAAATATACCATAATCTTTTTATCAACACAGCTTCAGGTAGCTCCAGGGTCGTGCCCTCTTCACAGCAAATGTATTGCTTGTAAGCATGTTCTCTTTCTTGCTACATGGTTCAACTCAGGGCTATTCCCTCGATGGACATGCTTGCTAGAAACTCTGTAACACCATCCTCATAATTACAGGAGTTGTTGATGGGTACTACAGTGATAGGAACAACTGGACGTGGCTGAAGGGATCAGGTGCAGGGTCAAAAACCCGTACAACATTCTGTTGTTAAGATGATATATATTCACATGTGAATGATCATCTCGTGGAGTGGTCAACTCTGAAAATTTTCTGTCAAGGCGAAGTTTGCTTTATGACTTGCTCATACCAGGGTCTGCTTTGAACTCCTCCACTGGGAATGCAACACCGCATATGCTTTTCCCACAGATTTCTTGATCCCACGGACCGATCAAATGGGATTCGAATTCGGGTTGTGTTCTATCACGCTCTGAATCCAGTGATAATGCATCTATCCTTGGCTTCTTGGGAGAAGGCTGCATGCTCTCTGGGTAGTCATCTAAGCTCGGAGGTGAATCCGAAAGCTTCTGATCCTCAGAAGCTTTAATTGATGCACCAAGCTTTTGTTGCTCCTCAATGATCATCTGCAAGTATCTCCCTTGTGCTTCAATTCTTAGTTGCAGTTGTCTTTGAACCTGAAAATGTAACTTATTCAGATAAGTAAAAGAGAGTTCGCAAGGAAAACTTAGATTGATCTTAAAGCTAAAAGAACTCGAACTATAAGAAATAAGGCAAAACAGAAGAACTGCCAACAAGAGATTATTGACAACTAAGCATTACTACAACCATGAGAAGGAACCACCCTTAGGTGTAACTTGACAAATAATAAGTGGATACTAAGAATGGACCAAAAGATCAGCTTGTAGAAGTAACCCCCAGCTAAGTAGGAATGTCGGTAAACTAAAATGATGTAAAAATAAACAGAAATAAATTAGTTAACATCTTTCAATAACAGACCTCAAGTTGCTCATGTAGCCGCTTCTGAACCTCCATTTGCATCTTTAGTGCCTCATTGATTTGCAATCCTCTGAACACATTTCAGAATATTTGTCAACTGTGTAATTCATAAGAACCAGGCACCAGCCAGCATACCAGCTATGCTACAGGACACAACTGAGTAAAGATCACTTACGGTGCAGAATCCGTGTTCGAGAGGGAATCACTCGAATCTTTCTTTTCGTCCTTGGAACCTACATGAGATGCCATCATAACAAAAGGCAAAAATAGCTGTTTAGTTCCTGTGTTTGACAGAAAGGAAGGGGACGGGCAGAATAAAAAACTTAAAGCCACAACAATATTCACCTTCAGCAGGAGATTCTGGTATATACTTTGCAAGGCGATACTTCTACACAAGCACCAAGGAAAGGAAAATATTAGTTGCAGTGAGACATTTTGAAATCTGTTTCCTTTGAAGGAAATTCTTCACCTGCAAATGGCTCTTCACATGATAAATTGTGATCCCTGGTACACCCATCACAGTGAGAACCCCTTTAGGTGTAGCTCCTGAAGAAATATGATAAGAGCTTTAGATACAAAGTACTTGTAGCTGAAATCCCCAAAACATCAAGTACCCTCATGATAACCTGCTAGCTTATCTCAAGTCAAGTTTGGATTAATAGAGTCAGGCATGTGCCACATGCAACACGCAAAGCTGTTTCCCATGGACAAGGATTACAGTTCTCAAGGCATAAACATTTTCCAATGTGATTGGATTTAATAACATAGCACACACAGTTATAGAAGCTCATACAAATACTTAAATAGCATGCTCATCGGAATTTCGAAAAGTGTGCAGCAATCTGATCCTAAACATTTACATAGTCGGTTTAATTGATTTTCCAGTTTGCTACACATGTATGGCATGTATAACGTATGCAGTTAACATACAACACATATAGATGACCGTTTCAGCAATGCATCAAGTTCAACCACACTGTCAAATACTCAACTGAGAACAAAATACTCACTATCTGGTCCACCAAGCTGGGCGATGGCATCCACAAAGCGATTATGAAGATCTGATGTCCATCTTAGGCGTTGTTTCCCACTTCCTACCGGATTAGCAGGGTTGCTTACGTTGGGTCCACCAATACCTCCAATATTACTTGCATGTTCATTATTCTGTGCCCTCTGCGGAGCAAAGGGCACAGAAAAATTCTTCGTATGATACATCATGTGAATGCTGCAAGAATTAAAAGGAGATGTCATTCACCCAAGTAAGGCTAAGCACAGTGAGAAAATTAGGATAATTAAGCTATAATCAGATTCCTGACATCTATATCTCATCAAATATATCAAACTGATGATAAAATATAAGGGGAAAAAACACATTAAACCCTTACATAATTCATTGTATTACTGTCCTAATTACGGCTAAAATATTTTGTTCTACACGGGAGTACATAGAGCAGCACCAGCGCATTCTAGCGTTACAATTTGAAATAAAATCAATATGCTTCAAATCTTAAGGGTTACAGCTGTATACAAAACAGTTGCAAGCATAGACATGAAAAATAAATATTCCAAATAACCCAAAAACAAGACGACAAGAGCCAAGGATGGCCTAATGACTAAGCGCTCCAAATGGCAGACAGACCAAGTTTTTGCAAGAAATAGCTTTCACAACTCAGTATCAACAATAGAACAGGAAAAACGTGGCAGCTGAATCTACAACCTCGACAGAAATTTAACCGAATAACAGAATACTAGAGAACAACCAGATGCCTAAGGATTAGAACTAATTTTGGTGGTCCAAAATGCCCAAAGGAGTCTTGAACACCTATCCAAGGCTGGAGCTCATCCAAGCTGTCGCTGAAATGTTCTAAAGCAAAGACGAGCGTCCGAGCACAATCAAGGTGGAAACCAAACTGGATCGGAACGCGATCCCAGGCTCTAATAAGCAAAAAGGCACCGCCAGTCCGAACTTCCCAGCATCGAACTGAAGAAAGTCTCCGTATCCGCAGATAAACTCGTAATCCAATAGCAACTAGAGAAATGTAAGGGGCCTGTAACCGGGACCATTCCCACCGAAACAAGGCTCGCCGCAGGACTTGAGAGCAACGAACCGATTCCAAAACGGCAAGGCGCGTCGACGCGGAGCCTCATACTAATCCAGAACAAAAACTTACATCCCCACAAACATCAGCAAAGCTCTAGCTAAAAGACAATCCACCGAAGCTGACAAAACCAGATACTACCAAGGCACAAGACCCTCCGGCTGGCGCCGCTTGCAACTCTGCGTATGGTCGGCAACGCAGCGAATTCAGCAGTGAACCCTTTTGTTATTTTTTTGGCAACGGGAATTCAGCGGTAAACCTCGGCGAGAGAAGGGAGGCGGACGGACTCACCGGCGGTCTCGGGAGCGCCGGCCCGGAGGCTGGGGGGGCGTGGGGAGGCGGCGTGCTCGTGGGGGCAGGCAGGGAATTGAATGCCGCCGCAGGCAGGCCCTGATGCGGATTCGCAATCGGGGTCAAAAAGGGGCGGAGGAGATGGGCGGCGAAGGGAGGGAAGGGGGAGCGATGCTGCGAGGGGAAAGCGGCAGGTGGTGGTGTCCGGCGAAAGCGACGCGGGGAGAGGGAGGCCTGGGAATTTGGGGATTTTTTCTCCCTCCCTTACCGCCGGTGGTTAGGGTTTCGCGCGAACCAAACCAAGCCCAGAGAGCGGGAGGAGGACCGAGTCGTTTTTTTGCGTCACTAGTGAGCTGGAGAAAGAACTCGCTGATGAAGAGGGCAGCTGGACATGGGCAGCAGGGCAACAGCAGTTCTCTTGTGTTCTTTTCTCGTGGCCATTCCTGTCATCCTGTGTGCTACTGTACTCCGCTATTTTATTTCCCCCCAGAATCCATGCCTTTTTTTTTTGGTCTGAACGCACAGTGCAGATTCCGTGTCCGTGTGGTGCTACACTGCTACTCCGAATCTCAATTGACCCTTGTCAAAGTCAGTTCCGACTTCCGAGCACCATGCAATTCCTTTCCTTACCCATCAATTGGAGAGAATCCGGGTGTCATTTCAATTCCAAGTTGCGATGCAACAACTGCTGCGAACGGCGTGACGTACGGTGAGATCCTCCGGCTAGACCATGGGAACCCACCCCATTTCAGTGCGGGCACGGGCAGGAGAATAGAATAGTAGGAGACGCGATGCAATGCGATGCTCTCATGAGCGCGCGCTGAAAACGACCGAAAGGCCGGAGCTGAGAACCGGCCTGCAATGTGCAATGCAAGGCTCTCCTGCAAAAGTTGCGGGGGCAGCGAGATCTGAGAAGTATGAGCGACGCAAGACATCCCGGGACAATCATGGCCTCGGAGGAAATCAGGAAAGGGGAGGCCCGGACGGTGGCGGGGAAGCCCGTCCATCATCGCCTTATCTCCCGGCAAAAGAGGGGGGCGAAAACGTCCGGCGGAATCATTGCGCGAGTGCCTGCCTGACGAGTGACGAAGCGGCAGCTGCAGCGGCGCAGAGAGCAGTTTAAACTAGCTAACCGATGTGATCATGTCCACAAAACGGATCGTTTTTTAGCAGTGAGCTGGCGGGAGGGAGAACAGATGCGATGTCTTTGTGTCAGTGCAGCTGTGCATCCGTCAAGTGTAGGGGCCGAGGATGGATGGGTGCTGGAGAGGCTGGGAGAGCCGCTGGACTCTGGTGGTGTGCAGCCTGCGGTGTGGCAGCGGCCTGCGGGCGGAGGGAGGGGGACCCGGCCGTGGATTCGACCGGTCGGCACGGCGACGTTATCGGTTAGAAAAGCGTCGTGGAAAGCCGTCTCCGGCGTTGCGTTGCGCCTTGGACGTACGCATATGCCCTGTTGCACTGCCTGCCCGGTCGAGCACCCGCTCTGTCCCTTTCCTCTGTACAGGCCGGACTGCCGGAGCATGCGCTCCAGCTCCATCCACGTCGAGGACGAGGTCCTTGGAGCGGCTACGGTCGGATCCACCGAGAGCTAGCCCGAGGCGAGAACAAAACAAGAGTGGACGACCGCAGACACTATAAGCCAAAGCCAGCCCACTTCTGTGCTGGATGGGAACTGCTTGCGCTTAAACAAGAGCGCGGCCGGGGCCGGGCGCGCGAACGGGACAACGGAAGGTGCAATGGCGGCGGCTGGCGGGTTTTGTTGCTTCCGCTGTAGGCTCCAAGATTGCACGCAAATACGCAAGCAGATCCAAGGCCGATCGCCCCGGCTTTGTCCGCTGCGAAACGGGCGCTGGATCGCGCTCGGAAGAGCATCGTTCTAGTCGGGTGGAGTGGACGGACAACAACGGACGGAGGCCTTGTTCTTTGTCCTTTGTGTTCGAGGCTCCACCGCGATCCGGTGCACAAGAGACGTCCGCGCCAGCGCCAGTGCCGGGCAACGTTGAGGCAGGCAGCCGTCGCCCGTCAGAGATGCAACATGTACGAGTAGGTACGGTACGGTAGGCCCCCTATTACTAGACGGATCGGAGGAGGCGTTGAAGCTGGCGCGATGTAGGGCGTGCGTGCGTGCGTGAGTTGTCACTTGTCAGCTGTCTGGTCAGCCGTGGCCCTCTGCCTGCGACCAAAGGCCATGCGTGGCCGTAGTCCGTCTACCGCCCTTCGCCCATGCCGCGTTGGTCAGAGCCGCCTCTACTGCATCCAAAAACAAATGATCCTGTATAGTATTCCTGTACGAGTAAACTCCTTATTTGATCCGTTGCTCTGTCCCGAGGCCACGCTTAGTTCCTAAATTTTTTTAAAATTTATGTGTATAAAGCATTAAATATAGATAAAAAAATTAATTATATAGTTTGATAGAAAATCACGAAACAAATCTTATAAGCCTAATTAGTTTATAATTAGACACCAATTGACAAATACAAATGAAAGTGCTAAAAAAAAATATTCGGAGACTAAACACAGCCCAGTTCCCCCACCCTCCCCGTGACCAGTCACCCGTCTGACCGTCTCCATGCGAGGACACCCGAGCTGCCACGCTGCCGACTGACGACTCCATATGGGCACGCGGCCAGGGTCAAAAAGCATGCAGCTGTAGCTGCAAGCCCGCGCGTCAAACATTGGATTGGACGTACGTGCGCGCGAACTACTCCTACAGAAGAGCACAAGCACGAGTCCACGGACCACAGAACCAAAATTATCATGGCTCGGCTCTCCTCCCCTCCGCTCCTTCTCGTCAACCCTTTGGAATCAATTCCAAATGGACCGGCGGACAGCTGAGGCCTATAGTTTCCAACTTCTCTCTTAAATTCTACCATGTAAAAAAAAGATTTTTCGTCACATCAAACTATCGGCACATGCATAGAGTACTAAATGTAGATGAAATTAAAAACTAATTACACAATTTTATTGTACTTTGCGAGACGAATATTTTAAGCCTAATTAGTCAAAGTTTAATCAATTTTTACCAAATACAAATGAAAATGCTACAGTGCACTACATGCCAAAACACCTCACTAATGAGCTCTCAGAGTTGGAAACTAAACGAGGCCTGAGTTTACGTCCTAGTACTACAGTAGGAGTACTTGTTTGGTACTAGTACATCCGCTCGCGTGTCGCGTGTCGCGTAGTCCAAATCCTTGGCCCTAACGATGAAAACGGAACGGAAATATCCTGAACTGAATCGTATCGTTTTCTGTATTTTATCCGATCGAATTCGTATTTTTATGTCTGACTTTACCGTTTTCGCTTTCGTTTTCGCATTTGAAATGTAAAAGTAGAAAACGTTTTAGACATTTTCCGACCGTTTCCGACCGTTTTCTACTTTTAATTTGGAATATCCCAAATTTAAAATTCAGTTTAAACTGAATTTTGTTGTCAATCATTACTGTCCAGACAACTAGGCAAAGGCAAGTGTGGAGCACTGATGTCCATTGGCCGCATTATATAGGCAGCTCACTCCGTCGCGCCTCCCTCAGTCGTCGAGATAGGACTAATCACCTCGCACGGTGCTATATGCTTGCATGGCTGCATCTGGCTTCACGCGGCGCTGTTGTTGCATTGTATGTGACTGGGCCGACCAAAAGAGAGAAAGCTGGATGGACTAGGCGTTGTTGCTATCCTTTCTAGTTTAGTACCGATGGTACCTCAAATTTTCCTCTTTTTCCTTTTTTTTCTTTTCTTTTTTTCTCTTGTTAAAGAAATCAAATTGATAAGTCTGCTCTCTTGCACTCGAAATTTGCCACGATGGCACTTGTTAATTGTTATGCATTGTGGATCGGTATTCCATATTGAATTTTCGTATACCGACTGTGTTCGACATAATTGTGCTCGAATGGGTTCGTTTTCGAAATTCTCGATATTTCGTAAGTTCGCGTTCGTTTTTGTATCCAACTTTACCGTTTTCGCTTTTATTTTCGTATTAAATGTAAAAGTAGAAAATAATTAAGGAGTTTTCCGACCGTTTTGGTGGCGTACAACACACATCGCTAGCACACCTGACCGCGGGATCTTGCACTGGCCTGGTGGATAGGCGGCAACTGCCAGAACCAGCCCACCCAGGATCCGTTCGGGGCGCGGATGGCAAGCAAACCGCCGGCCGCGCCAGCGCACGGGGGGCCTCATCGACCACGCCGCTCTGCCAGTCCGCCGTCCCAGTCCGCCCACGACACGGGCCGCATTGGTGGTGGGCTGTGGGTATCCGCCAAGAAGCTGCGCACTGGCGCGTGCGAGCCCATGTTAATTAACAGCTCACGCGGTGGGTGGGGGCTCGGCCTCGCACGGAGGAGGCTCACGAGTTGGTCCAACATTCGGTCTATCAACCCGCACGGGCTTGTCTACGAAAGGCCGGCCCGTCAGAGAGCCAACATACAAATTATATGGAAACACTCCACGTTACATCCCTCAACTTTCGCGAAAGTCCTCTTTTCCTCCCTAAACTCCAAAATTAGGCAAAACATACCCCTTAACTTTTGAAACCATTCATCTTATGTCCCTGGCCCTGTTATAAGCAGTTTTGAAGGCGGTTTTATCTTTATCTTTTTTATTTATTTCGAGTGAATTTTTGAAAAATCATAGTAAATCATAGAAAAACCATAAAATGTAAAATCCAATTTTTTTAAGACTCCGCATTAGTAGATCTACACAGTGAACATATAATATGGTTTGTTTTAATACAAAGTTTTTTTTGCTACGGCTTTATATCTATGCTTTTCTGTAATTAATTAGAATAATTCATAGTTGTTGTTTCTATGGTCCAATTGTGATGAAATTTTTATGGTGGACTAATTATTATATTATTGAACTATAGTAAAAATTTCATACTCATTGGATCATGTATAGCTTAGTTATAGATTTATGATCCAATGAGTACAACTACAGTTTAAGCATATAATAATTAGTTCACCATAAAAATTTCACTACAATTAAACCATAGAAATAACAGTTATGAATTATTCGATTTAATTACAGAAAAGCATAGATCTAAAACCGTAGCAAAAACTTTGTACTAAAGCATACCATATTATATGTTCACTGTATAGATCTACTCATGTGGAGTCCAACAAAATTGAATTTTTCTATTTTATAATTTTTTTGTGACTAGCAAAATATGCCCGTGCGATGCAACAGGAGCAAACAAACGTTGGTAGAAAATGAGAACTTTGTTATATATTTTTGTGTTTTATTCTTTGTATTAAATTTAAAAGCTATAATTAATTTATGTACGTACACAAACGCGCACGCACGCCGGCGTACCGAAAGAAGCATACAGGCATAGTGATCACGTCGGTGAGCAAGATGAACATCATGCTCACCAACACGCACGTCAGCTAGTTCACCGCCATGCCTAGGCTTATGCCCTACTCGCGTGCAGCAGCATGATCTCGGCGCTGTACGTGCCCGCTAGGGCCTGAACCCGATGGAGAGCGCCGCCATGAAGGCCAGAGCCGACAAGACGCTAGCCGCCATGCTCGCGGCTGACGCCACGTCAACACAAAGCGTCGCGCGCCAGTGAAACTATGGGCGCGGCCACGCCAACCGTGCTAGCGTGGAGGAGCGGCTGCCGGCTAAGGCGGTCTGTGAAGAGGGTGGCCACCAGGACAAAGCACATCTTGACGATGCTGACGCTCGATGGTGTCGCCAAGGACGGCCTTGTTGGACAACATGCCGGCCATGCGGAACACCAGCGGGCTGTAGAGCACGATAATGTCTATTCCGGATGCTTGCTAGAAGAAGTGCACGCCGGCCACGCAGATGAGGATCCAGCGCACGCTCACACGTTGCCTCCATCGCTATCACTAACATATGGTTCCTTGATGGCCTGCTTGAGCTCCTCGAGGCGTAGGTCAGCCTTGATCGGTTTTTCCGAAGTGTGCACGAGCACCACGCGCGCATCTGCATGGCGCTCGCACATCACGAGCCACCGTGACGAATCTGGCATATCGAGTAGCACCGATGGAAGCATACTACGGTGTACATGATATGCAAGCCAAGGTGCACCAGTAAGCCGACAAAGACGTATAGTTGAGCACATAGCTATAAGAAGTAAATATAACACGAACTCAGTTTGATCTATGTTGAGTATTCCCAAATGAATCGTTGTCCTATTAGGACACCTTTCCTAGCATGATAGTGTTCTTTAAATTTTTTAATATTTAAATAAATATCTTTGTTTAGTAGAATAGGTAATCGAGTTGTATCTAATTTATTCTAGGGAATTAAAATTTTAAATATCCTTTGTTTAGTAGAACACGTATCCAATTTATATTCATGTTAGGGAGTTAGAAATTGAAATATCATTTGTTTAATAAAACATGTATTCAAGTTGTATTCATGCTAGGGATTCGTTGCTTGACTCTATTTCCTTAGCGAGACTGTGAACCGTGTCCGTGTGTGCATCAACATATGAGCATGACTTATGAGTCCGGATAAAATACACAATACGTTTTTGAATCGGACTCTCTATCACGCTAGAGAGAGCTATTCTATCTTGTATGGGCACATGTTATATATTATTCGGTAGTTAGAGAGAGACAGACCAAACAAATGGATGGACGAAAAAAAGCCTGAAATTTTGTCTCTTTATTATTAGGTATAGATTTACTATGATTTTTCAAAGATTCAGCAGAAATAAATAAAAAAAAGACAAAATCACCTTCAAAACTGCTTATAACTGGACCAACGAGGTAAGATGAATGGTTTTAAAAGTTGAGGGAGGTGTTTTGTCCGGTTTTGAAATTGAGGGAGGAAAAGTGGACTTCCGTGAAAGATGAGGAAGGTAACGTAGACTTTTTCCATTATATAACCAAGAAAACACCTGGCCCTAGCGCAGATCGGGAAGCCCTAGGCGAATTGTTTGACTTGGCATGACCGCATCAACATCAGTGGGCCTTGGATTAGATTAGAATACCTAGGAGTATAGTTTAGTTGGTTAGGTTTAATTTCTTATGGTGAAATCTATCTATTCTGTTTTAGATTCTCCCACCTAGCATGCGTTCATATTTTTCTATATTTAATTTAAAACTTAACATCACTATACTTTAAGTGGTACACGATGTAACCTGAAACTATTTTTCCTTAGTTAGTTTGTGGGTTATAATTAAATAATATAGTTTCTTAATTCATGAAGCATGATATATTGTGAAAATTGATAATTAGAGGAAAGGCCCAAACAAACAACTACTTCTCCTCTAATTTTCATGTGGTCTTCTGCATTTTGCAGTTGACTACTATTGCATCTTGCATACAGTAAGTGATAGGAATACGGTGCTTTAATTCTGAGCTTCGCTCCGCCACTGTACATGAATGAGTGTGGATGGATATTTGTGGACATCTACATCTGTGTTGTGTCAGATTCAAAAATAGAAAAGATCAGAGCACCTTGATTTCAGAAGAACTTCGTCTTGGGATTACCTTCATAAGTAGTTCGAAGACGATACAGTTAGTTATAGCGAACTGAAGTTTACGTGCCTCCTTGACGAAAGCGTGAGGGAGTACTCGGTGTAGGGGATCAAGGTATCGATGTTTTTGAGTGGTATGGACAAGCAACAAATCGGGACGAGCCTTTAATTTTGTCACTGACAACACTTTAATTAGTGCATCCGTTTTTATGACTTAGTGTTGATACCATGAAGGACGCGGGTGCCCCTTAGGCAAGAGCCAACGTGGCGAGTTTTGTTAGTGGCTTTGTGAGGTTAACTAGGCTTGGATCACTACCGGACACAGTAGCTTTGCCGTGTGTCACGGGCACAAGGCAAAGCACAATAGGCACATGGCAAATCCTTTGCCATGGGTAGTCTACGGCAAACCACACACGGCGTCAAATTTGACGGTAAATGCGCTGTTTGCCGTGGGCCAAGGCGCGGACAGTGTGTCAAACGTGGCACTCGGCAAACTAAATTGGAAACGGACGGCGCATCGACGTCAGGACGACGGTGACGGAGTAATTTTTTCTTTTCCTTCGATTATATTTTCCTCGGAGTTTTTTACTTTGCCATGTGCCTCATGCAGGGCACACGACAAGGTCTCCAGGATTTGCCGTGTGTCCCATGCAGGGCACATGACAAAGTATGCGACTTTGCCGTGTGTTACTGCATGGCATACGGCAAAGCCTGTTTTCATGTGATACTGGGCGGTCCCTTTGCCGTGTGCTTTGGCACTAACACACGGCAAAGCCTGTTCCCAGGTGTGCTTTGCCGTGTGTGGCACACGGCAAAGCGTGTGTCCAGTGCCTTTTTTGTTTTTTCATTTCATTCACACAAATAAGGCATACATCACATATATCACTAATATCTTACATAAAATCACACATATATCACACACAGATCACATATATCCCACATGAATCATATATATCACATATAAAATCACATATGTGACACACAAGACATGTCCAAGTGCATAACCATGTCTGAAGTCCATCACGAAGTCACCGGTTCAACAAGTGAACAAAAAATCCAAGTGCAAACACAATAGAGGCACAAATGCAAATCCAACCGTTCACCAAGTGCCCCACCCCGTCCCCGGCTGCTGTGTTTGGTCATGAGCCACCTCATTCGAAGCCGCCGATTGATTCTGCACAAAAAGGAGATTGCATATGTGAGGTCATACAAGCAAGCAATAAACATGTTAGTAAAGACGTTGAATGTGTAGCAAAACAATAAACAAGTAAGGCAAACTCACAGGAGTAGTTGCAGGAGGCTGTGGAGTCTGGAATAGCCCAGGTGGCACAGGATGGCTAAGACTCATGCCAAGACTTTGCACGTAGGCAAACATCTCCTCCATCCTCTTTTTGTCGCCTCCACCGTCTCCTGCAACTCCTACTGTTGCTGCCTTTCAATTGCGAGCTCGGCCTACAATATTTCACCTCATTGTTACAATACAAGTATAAGGTATGTAAAAATCAATGAGCGACGAATAAAACAGAAATAACCTGGAGTGCCTCCACCTGGACCTGCTCAACGGTCCGCCGGGGGCGTATGGCCAGGCTAGAGCTCGTGCTCTGGGCTTGAATCTGGGAGAGAGTGGGAGTGTTGGTCGCGTTGAGTGTGTTGGCGCCAATGTAGTACCGCCCATGCTTTTTGCCTCCTCTAATCCTCATGATGACTTCTCCATCAAGTTCCTCGGTGAGAGGATCGAAGTCATCTCCATGGACTTGTTTTGCCGCAGAGGAGTACTCACTGAGGTAGTTGTGGACGGTCGCATTGGTGAACGCCGAGGGTAGGTCCTCCGGGCTATAGTACATGTTGGAAATCGCCTTGCCCTTGTGGGCCAAAGCCCATGCCTTCAAGTTGGAGCAAGGCTGGCCATCATGTGACGCTGACTGCGAAAAGAATAGGGAGGTGTGTCTCAATTGATGCAAAAGCGAGCGTTAGAATAAATAAATGAATTTACATACCTATCTTTGTGCGTATTGGTGGAGGCTAAGGTTCCCTTGATGGTGTGCTGCACCTGCCATCATCGCACACCGCTCCTGGCCTGCGTTATGTGCCTCCAACCACTCGGCGCCGCACCACCTGTCCACCATCTTTTGCCAGCACGGTCCTTTGTGGGCGCACCACCACGGAGGCACCTACACGTCATCAAGTACATGAGCACCATACTTAATCTCAGAAGCAAATCAATATTAGTGTTCTATATTTACCTTCATGTATTGTTCTATGGTCAGGAGCATCTGTTTTGCTACAGGCATTTTGACCTTCTCCCCCAAGTACTCGGCATGGTATTGTATGACGGCCTGGACGCGCGCCTCATAGTGCATGTCCTTCATGAGCTTGCGACATGCCATCTCAGCCACCCTCATCGCCTGCTGCTCAAATCCTGGCTCCACTCTGTAGAAATCCTGCATATAGACGTGATGTAAGCAGTCATTATTTAAAGATTGTTGAAAGAACGCGATGTAATAAGCAATGTAGTGCGATGAAGTCTTACCAACAGCTCGTTGACCACTCGCTGTGCCTTGTTGCGGAATTGCCTGCAAAGCCGATATGGTAAATCCAGAGTGCAGCGTAGTGGTCGAATGTGTAGGCCGGCTCCCATGTTCCGGCATACTCAACTATGCCAGGGAAAAACTGCTTGCACAAAATACCAAAGATGTCATTCAGCAAGCGGTCGTGAATACCTGGGGCCACAATCTTCCAATTCCTGCCCAAGTGATTAAGAAAAAATATTAGTTTATATTGTGGTTTCGAACATAACAAATAAAAACATAGTGCAAATATGTAAAGTTACTTACCTACACCCAACGGGTCGAATCATCGGGTGGTGCGGAGGAAGTATCGGCCGCTTCAGGAGCCGCGAGGGCCCTCGCAACCAGACAGACGGAACCAAAGCAGAGGACGAGGAACCCCCTGCAGCCTCGCCCTCGCCCTCGCCCTTGTCACCCTCGTCGTCACCGCCGACCCCCCAAGTCCATGTCCTCGTCATCGTCATCATCATCATTGTTCGCTGCCACCCGCTAGTCCTCTTCCGGCTCCCGCGCCAGAGGCTCCTTCGACTCCTGCTCCCGAGCCTCCTCCTGCCCCCTCTAAAGAGAGCTCTGGGTCCTCGTCCTCCTGCTCCTTGTCCTCGGCCTCCTGCTCCTCGACGCCTCCTCCTCAGGAGGATCGGGCCATCTTTGGTACCGTGACCTGACGTTCTGAAAGGATCAAGATGCCCAAGAGGGGGTGAATTGGGCTTTTCTAAAATTTATTGCGAGAATTAAATCCTACTAAGACATAATTCACCCCTAGTGAGAAGGTGGATGCACACTTGCTACTCCCTAGTCACTAATGAGGGTCCTTAATCTTGGATTCTTAAATCCAATCCTCACTAGAGCTCTTGCACTCCCTTGCATATGAAAGGTGTTTCTCAGCTGAACAAATGAGCAAGAGACCTCAAATAGAGGGGTAGGGAATGTATTTATACTCCCACAGTCAATCCCAACAGTTAAGTGCCAACTCAGCATTTTTCGTACTGATCGGACGTGCCGGTTGATGTGACCGGACGCGTCCGGTCGGTGGCAACGGTCAATTTGAAAATCAAGGGCGCTGAGTGACCGGACGCGCAGACGAGTCCGATCAGGGGTGACCGGACGCGTCCGGTCGCTCAAAACCCTTTTTAGAACCTTTCTAAACTTTGATCGGACTCGGCCACAGTGGCGTCCGGTCAGACAGGCTTAGCGTCCGGTCACAAACCCTAGCTCTCCTGACTGTAGAGCGCGCCACCTGCGCGTCCGGTCAGGCGAGCCATAGCGTTCGGTCATGAGGTTGCGTTTCGCTATAGTTCACTACATTGACCGGACGCGTCCGGTCAAGATAGAAACCGCCTCCGGTCGAGAAGAAAAGGCTCAAATTACTTCGGATCGCGACGCAGCCTGAACAAAGCTTCTTCCAAATGATCTTTGGGCTTCACCTAAGCTACCTAGTGCTAAGTTTGATAAGTGTGCACCACACCTAAATAAATAGACTCACCTAGGTCAAGCTACTCACTCATGCCCCCCTTTATAGTACGGCCAAAGGAGAAAAGCAAAGATCCTAACGACTATTCCGAACCTAACTCAACTCCTCGATGTCCGAAACTAACCGTCCTTAACCTTGTCGTTGATCCTTTGAAAACCGAAACGATTTCCATCAAGGGGCATGAAAACCATAGTGCCCAAAACAATCACTATTCCCATGACCTAACTTAACAAAGTTTCTGCAAAACACACGTTAGTCATGGTAATGTTGCATTGTCATCAGTTGCCGAAACCCACTCTAGGGGCCTAGATGCTTTCATGTTCCTCATACCGTCCACCATCTTTGTTGAGTCACCTGCAATTAAAGACACTAAACCAATGAGCATTTATTATAAAATAAACAAACATGAAAGAGATGCAAAATAAACAAAACATAATTAGAAAATAACTTAGTATTACATGTATTAGAAATATTCATCAGGATCGGGATTAGCTAGATCATAAGTTCTCATTATTGTCATTGTCTAAATTTACCTGCTCAAGTAATTGTAAGTCCTTCATATTTTGAACCTCATCTCCATCGTCCTCAACAACAACCCTTTCATTGTCGACTTCCATTTCAATCAAGCCGGTTAAGTCTATTTCAAAAGTCCCTTCTAGCCCATCTTCTTGAAAGAACTCTCCGTCATATGTGTTCGTGTCAAAGTTATAATCTTCATTGTTTGGTACAGGTAGTTTATCGTGTGACGATACCTTGTACACAACATCCTAACCGTTTAGGCGTTCATCGGTTTTGCACGGGTATGGGAGATAATAAACTTGTGTGGCATGTTGAGCCACAATATACACATCTTCTCCTAGTAAGGTGGAATCCTGTCGAATCTCGACTAGACCAAGATTAAGGGTCCGTCTCGTTACTTGAGGATCAAACCAATGACATTTGAATATTATAGGATTAAGAGGTATGCAACCAAGGAATGTGAGTTCGTATATTTCTTCAATTCTTCCATAATACTCGACCCCATTTACACTGGTCGTAAAAACTCTGGTATTTGTGGTTTTTCGATTGGGCCGCCTCTCCTTATTCCATAAGGATTGAACACATCTGTTGCTAGTGCAACACGTACATTACAAGCCTCTAGAGCTTTGTCACGATGAACCACATCAAAGTGAGTCCAAGCTTCACCATCGGATGGTTGTACCAGCTTGTCAGGATTGTATCGATGTCCATTTTTGTGCCATGTCATCTGTTTCATGGTTTCCTCGCTCATGTAAAGCCGTTGGATCCTCAGTACGAAAGGAAGGTACCGTAGGATTTTCTTGGGGATGTCAAGCTGTTTCTTCTGACCATCATCAGATTCTACCTCTAGGAACCTAGAGGATCCACACTTCGCACAATACTTTGCGGCCGCATGTTCTTTCCTAAAAAGAATGCACCCCTTCAGACAAGCATGAATATGCTCATATGAGATCTTAAGTGCACGAAGCAATTTCTTTGACTCGTACATGCTCTTTGGCAGAATGTGATCCTCCGAAAGTAGGCTACCAATAATTGTCAATATAGCATCAAAGCAATCTTGACTCATGCTATGCTGGGACTTTAAGGCCATTACACATCCAATGCCATCCAGTTGAGAAACCCTTGTCTGGCCATGAAGGGGTTTCTGTGGAGCAGACAACATGTCGTAATACGCCTTTGCGCTTGCCTCTGGCTCCTCCTCTGTACATCCTTCACCGAAGTGTGCTTCATGATAGTCATTTAACATGTCTCCTACCCCGCCCTCATCATCATAATCATCGACACGTGGTCTCACGACCTCCTCTCTCACACGATCAACTTCACCATGGTACACCCACCGGGTATAGTCTGCCGTAAATCCGTACTTGGCGAGATGTATTTCCATAGCCTCCTTTGTTTGGCAGCGCGTGTTTGCACAGTTGCTATAGGGACACCAAGTGGTACGCGCACCTTTAGCCTTGTGAAATGCTAGTTCCAAGAAAGCCTCGGTCTTTTCGATCCATTCAGCGGTAAACGAACCCCGACTTGGGCGGCCCGTGTACATTCACTCACTGTCATCCATCTCTAACATATCAGGGATCAGGGACTAAAATAAGAATGATGAAATGCATCTACACGATGTTCCTACTCTCTAATAGGTGAGGATAGGTCCCAATCCCACCCGAGGATACGTAGATGGGGTTAGTTTCCATGGTCTACTCCGATCAGAGATAGAATTTCGGCAGCACCTCCCCGCTGTTGTAGCAGAACCTCCTAAATTATATGGCCCACATGCACCTGTCATTGTCCCTAAAACCTCTGATGGCTATGCATGTACACCAGACAACCTAAGAAGATCTGTCAGGTGCCCTCGCAGGATCCCGATTCAACTACGTTTGACAACTCATACCAGGATCAACAAAGGAGTAACTACAATATTACAATATTTGTTACAAAACTTTACATCAGAGTGCAGAAGAATAACAACAATGAATTTATAAATCATGATAAGTTAACTTTTTATAAACTTAACTTGTATTGCGGAAGTCGAGTAGAACTATAGAAGACAACTTAGGTAGAGCACCTAAGTCAGGAGAGGACAATCAGATCATGTTGAGCCCATCGACATGACCTCAGTTAACAGTACCAGTCAGTACCTGCAACAGGGGTTAACAAACCCTGAGTACTCAATTGTACTCTGCAAGACTTACCCGATGAAAAGAAAAGACTCTAAGGATATGCTGGCTTTAAGGAATCAAGGTACGAGTATTCAAGAATCAAAATTATTTTGCAGAAAAGCTTATTAAAGTAAGTCCTTGCTTTCAACATTTTATTTTTATCATTGATGGTTCATTAACCAATTCTAACTGATCCTAATCTAGATCAAAGTAATTCTCATCAAGATCATTTCTTATTCTTTCTTTCAATTCCAGTTCTTAACTACGATACAGGACAGGTGATCGAGTCTCTATAACCGAGGAGCAATGACGATTCGAACCAATTATACCTAGCTGGGGATCTCTAACCTCACGACATATGTAGAACCAAATCTTGCATATGCCAACCCTCATTTAGATCTTCCAAAACTAGAACGTGTGCATCGCCACCCGAGAGCACAGTACTCCTTGAACCTGGCCCAATTCTAGCCCCGAGGGTACACGCTACTCCTGCCATCTCTCCACTCCTAGTGCGTGGTTGGACGTTCTCGTAATAGAATCACTAACATCTTGGGTTTACCCAAGGCATGAGGCTAGTTGCAAAGTCTCGAAACACAAGCGGGCCTACAACGAACGGTCCTTAACTGACAAGGCGAAAACACTACATTAAGACTCCTTTCCCAATGTAAGTTAGCAGTGGCCAAACCACCCACCCGATCTTCAAGTTCATTCTTATATTCCATTATTCCTCAAATATGCCATCATGGCCATATAAACATTTCATTTAAAAACCTAACTCATTAAGCATAGCGAAGCATACTACGTATTTTTCAATAAAATAGGTACCAAAGGTGATATCACAATAATTAAGGATGATAATACAACAATGGGGTTATCATTCAACTCCTAATTACTTAATGCAGTAAACAATAGTATCAATGATAAAGATTTGTAAAACTCAAGGAAGAGTTTAAATGCACCGGGGATTGCCTTCGTTGTAGAGAAGTTAGTTTTCTCAGAGAGTTCCAATAGACACCAGCACCTCTGGCGAATGGCCTTACTCCGAGACTGGATCAACACGAGCCTCTTCACTCTCGTAAGCACTACACGTACTAAATGATGCGATGCTTAAAATGGTGGAATGGATGCCATGATGCATGCTGATGAACAAAGCATAGCACACAAGAGACATTTAGAAAGGATAAACATTAGTTATTTACTTGAGTACAACTTTCCTTCGCGGTACAATTTCAAACTAACAACACTAATGTATCATTACAACTAGGGTTCATTAAGTGGTTAACCCTAATGACTTTGATTAAGTACATGAAATATCATTAACATACTCTGATTACATACTACAGGGTTAACATGAGCATCAAGCAACTTAATTATGGTGCTAAGGATCATCATATGTTTATGATCCAAGATCAACAATCAATTTCAAAGTCAAACAATACCTAAATTATTAAGTACTAATTACTTGATTAACTTAATTAATTAACAAAGCATAAATTAAGTATAAAATCAAAGTTATCCAATTAAGCTCAAATTTTTATTTTAGGGAGCTTACATCATAACTAAGTGGCAAAACAATTTTCACAATTTTTAGATAATTAATTAAGCCTAGAAAAATTATGGAAAAGTCATTTATTAATTAATAGAGCTAATTAATTGACCTTCAAAAAGTAATCAAATTAGATATTTCATATTTTTCCATGAAAGAGCACATCATGAACAAGCTACACAAAAATTTATATCATTTTTGGAGCTCTAAATAAATTACAATGAAATAAACAAAAACTGTTACTATTTACATTTTTGAAAAAGAAAAAAATGAAAATGGCAGCTCGGACCGACTCCTCCTTGCCTCCTTCGCTCGGCTCAGCAGGACGCGCGGCCCAGTCGCGCGCGGTCGCGCTCGCCCGCGCTCGCAGCCCATCCGCGCGCTCGCAGCCCAGCAGCACCGGCCGGCCCAGCCTGTTCCCGCGCTTGCGCTCACCCGCCTTCCTCTCACTGACGAGGCGGCCTCGCCTGTCATCCCTCTCCTCCCTCTCTTCCCGCTGCCCAGCCACGATGGCACGGTGGTCGGCCGACGACCACGACACCGGTGACCCAACTAAACTGACCAACACGATCTACACCACACCACGAACCTCACCGGATAACTCGCACGACCGCAGATCCTCCGAAGGTGGTACCTCACCGGCCATGGCGGCATGGTGGTCACGACTCGCGGCACGCCGACGTCACAAGCTGATAGCGACTAAATGGAGAGGACCGGGAGCAAGAGTAGCTCACCGCGAACGTAGCGGTGCAACTGGCAGGCGCTGAGAGGCGGTGGAGGTGGCTGGCCACGTGAAGCGGCACGATGGCCACGGCTCGCCGGAGAAGAGAAGGAGATGGCCGTGCGAGCGCTTCAGGCGAAATTGGTTAGTGTATGCGGCCTAGGAGGTGCGCGGTAGCGAGGCGAACTTGATGGTGCGGTTGTTTTAGCCGGAGGCAGCTCAATGGCGGCAGCAGTGAGCGGCGGAGTTGAGCTGTAGCGGTAAAAACGGAGAAAGGAAAAGAGAAAAAGCGACAGCGGCTATGCGACTTGCTTATGTAGATGGCCAGGGAACTTGACGCGGCTGCGGGAAGGCGCACGCGATTTCGAGCTGGCCAGTTGGGGTACGCGAGAAGGCCATGGAAGGCCATGGCGGCTCGCCGACGCCCATGCCGTTCGCTGCCCGGCGTTGATTCGTCGGTGTACTGTAGCACCCCCAACACACATGAACCCTTGATCTGCTTTTGCCAAAATACTCCCAAAATCATGTAGTGACTTGAAAAATTTCCAAAATATGAAATCTTTAGAATTTCAAGCTCTACAAGTTTCATGTTGAAAACTTTTTTCAAATTCAAACTGGATTTTAAAATTTGAATTTGAAATCAAAAGGGGACATTTTCTGGAATTTGGTAATTTAGAAATTACTTTAAATTTTATATTGTAACTTTAAAAACTCAAAATACCAAAGTTGTACATCTAACCAAGACCTACAACTTTGCTATTTAAACCATTTTCAAATTCTACCTCTATTTTGAAATTTGAGTTTAGGGATGAAAATGGGTCAAATTTGAAATTTGGTTCTTTTCAAAATTACTCCAAATTTTTCACTGAAACTTTGAAAACTCAAAACACCAAACTTGTAGCCATTGAAAAGATCTACAAACTTGATATTAAACTTTTTCGAAATTTTTCTTAGATTTTGAATTACACAAAAAGGGGTAAAACAAGATTTTTCGAAAATCAGGGTTTTAAATTCAATTGATCATTCTTTTTTTTAACTAAAACATGATTAATCCTTTAACACTAATAAAACATTATTTCATGTGATAAGCAACATGACATTATTAACATATTAAGCATACTAATAAAAATAACATATCAAATCACTATTGTATTAAAACATGTGAAATACATATATGAAACATTGATTAAAACCTATGAAACGTAACTTTGAAACATAGCCATACTTTATATGAAACATCGCAAGGCAACATGTGAGACTCCTTTTGCAACATGTGAAACATGGCATATGAAACATATGCAACATGACTAAAATAACTTGTGCAACATGAATGCATTTTTGGCATGTCATTTGATGTTTATGCTTGATGATGCTTCATGATCAAGTCTTAATTGTTTCCTAACATCTGGGATGTTACAGCTGTTCTCCAAATACACGTCTTGAGAGGGAGAATGTGTATCCGGAGAATAACACAGAGGTGATGCCAAAACTCTGCCTCAGATCAGAGTAGACTATGGAAACTAACCCCATCTACGTATCCTCGAGCTGTCTAAAGAAACGTGAACAATCTGAAACAGATACGGTTATAAATATGCAAATATCTGCATATTTCGAACAGTATCTCCTTCGAACGGGAGGCGCCTAACTCGGTTACGTCACCTACGAACCAATGGCATTAGGGGTTATACCTTGGGTGGTAGTGGAGTTAGTCTAGCGAGGCAGTGGCGAGACGGTGCAGTGGTGAGTCGACGCGGTGCAGGAAGACCCGCAGTGGTAAGGAAGACGGTCAGGGTCTGACAGGCTCTTCTCTGCAAAAAAAACATAATTTTATCAATTGAAAATTTCGACAGCACCTCCCCTGCATGGGGAGGTTTCCAAAACCTTCAAGAAAACACGCCACGATGGCCGACAACTACTATGTTCAATACAACGACACGATGGCCGACAACCTAGTGCGTGCTCGTCGCTGGTGAAGGGGCTGTGGCGGTGATGGGCGACTCGGTGCCGGGGTGGGCAGTGCCGAGGCCTCGGCCGCGGTCGTGGCGGTGGAGCAGGCCGGCCGGGGGGCGAGGCCACCAGAGGCATGGGGCCGGCCGGCGGGCGAGGCCGCTGGGACCGCGGGGACGCCGGGGGCGGCCGGGGCGCGGGGCTGGCCGGGGGGGGGCTGGGGCACGAGGGGCGCTCGGGGGCACAGTCGGGGGCGCCGGGGGCGGCCGGGAGGTGCGGGGCCGACGGGGTCAGGGGCCGCCAGGGGACGCACGGGCGCGCTGGGGCGACCGGGCCCCACGGGGCCGCTCGGGGGTAGACGGGGGTGGACGGGCACGGCGGGGCCGCTCGGGGGCGGACGGGCGCGACAGGGCGGCGCGGGGCCGCTCGGGGACGGACGGGCGCGGCTGCCAGCAGCGCGAGTCGTGGTGGCGACGGCGTGTGGAGTGTGTGCATGTGTGTATGTGTGTGTCCGCGTGTGTGTGCGTGTGCCCGTGATGCGGCTAAGTTTTGAAAAATTTTGTTTGCCGTGTGCCCGTGATGCGGCACACGGCAAAGACCGGCGTTTGTCGTGCGCCTGTGATGTGGCACACGGCAAAGCCCAGCATTTGCCGTGTGCCGCCGATCCGGCTCACGACAATTTTTTTTCATCCTCCGTTTACAGCAGGGATGGGAAAAAATGAATGAAATAAAAAAAGAAATATGAAGAAAAAAAAGTTCTACTACTTTGCCGTGTGCCATGCAGGGAGGCACACGGCAAAGAGATAAGTTTGCCGCGTGCTGCCTGCGTGATACACGACAAAGAATATCATTATTTCATATGGTGATATTTTTATTTTTCGCGACCTGTTTTAAAAAATTGTTCAAATGTACATGGATAATTCTCTGTCAAATGGACTCAACTATGTATATCCGATGTCTCTACAAATATTTCACCATTATTTCATGTGGTTATTTCTCAAATTCAAATTTTCACTATTAAAATTCTATAATTGCTGCAAATAAATTAAAAATACGAAACAAATCCGAAAAATTTCCAAAATTTGACACGACGCCATCTCTATGGTGTATTGCCTATACAAAATGTTTCGAAGTCAATTCCCAATGAGAAATTCGAGTCGACTCCAAGTCATACCGCTTCCTTCTCAACTCTCAGTCTTTTCCGGAGATTCTTCGGTTTGTAAGCATTGTATGTGACAATTGTTGCGAAACCATCTCAAATTTTTACCACAACCTCCACATATGATGACTTGACACTTGTACAAATCTCATGATTTTCAAACTTCGTTAGCATTTTTTATATTTTTAATACGTTTGGGCGCACGTTCGTGGTCGTGTTTCCTCAACAAGATGTTCGAAATTCGTTTTCGTTTCAACGTTGTATCCTCAAATGGGGTCGAGTAACATGAATATCATTTTTGTAATATTTTTTTCCAAGTATTTGAATCACTTTCAGTTTAAATTTGACCTCGTTTAAAAAAATGCAAAGAAAAGCTATTAATTACTTAAATATAGTAAACTTATACAAAAAATTATCAAATTTTGTCATGGAGTACATAATGCTGTTTTGAGAGAGCAGAAAAATTTTAAAAGTCAGCAGATAAAAAAACATTTTTGCCGTGAGCCCACGCACAGGCACACGACAAAGTCTGGTTTGCCGTGTGCGAGTCGTTGGGCACACGACAAATAACACCTTTGCCGTGTGCCAAGTCTGGGCACACGACAAAGGTCCCGTTCGGCTGTGCTGATAAACCGGCTGAAAAACACTATTGGTTGATTTGTTGTGAGAGAAAAATATTATTCCGACTAAAAAAAACAAGCTGAAAAAGACAGAATATAAGCCGGATGAACAGGGCCAAAGTATTAACGGCGGTGGGCTCCGGTGATGACCGTCCACCGTTTGTCGCTCGGAGTTTGCCGAGAGCGACACACGGCAAGGAAGGGGTTTGCCGTATGCCCTGGGCTAAGCACATGGCAAACGACGCAGTAGCCGTGTGTCAAATGTTTGCCATGTCAGGGTTGACACACGGTAAAACGTGCCCTTTGCCGTGTGTCCGAGGTTTGACCCACGGTGAAACCCGGGGCACACGGCAAACTGGCCGTATCCGGTAGTGGATGTCAGTGTGTGCAAAAGTCAGGTGCATGTACTGTAGGTGTCGGTTTGTCCTGTAGAAGCTGCTTAATTAACATACACACAATGACATGCGAAATGAAACAAAGTGTGTGCAAATCAAAACCGTATCGTAGCATTATTCCAAAATCATTGATTCTACGCTGGCTGTAATTTATGTCAGATATTTTATTTTAGAAGGAAATGTTGAGCTAACAAAACTAACTGTTGGATGAGTCCCGGATTAATGAATTCATTATCTAAAAAAACTGTGGATGTCATAATAAATATGAATTTAAACAATTAGCTACCGCGCAATGATCAAGGGCTAAACCTTTCACAAATATATCTTTGTTTATCACCCCCAGCCAATACCAGAATTTAGCTTTGCATTTGAAATAAGCCTTGGAGCTTTAATTTGCAGCGGAAAGCTTTCTGAGATTTCTCTTAATCTTAGCTAGGTTAGTTTTCATGGACTGTATAGTGTATAGTTGAGTCCAGCAATCAACCAAAAACTTGTAGCAATCTATGTTACCCAAGTAAAATGCAAACACATTGCACCTATTTTCTGTACCTGTACAGAATTCTTCCAGAGAGCAGCAATATCTATATATCATACATGAAATGCAAACGGTCCTTTGAGTCTTTTTAAGGAACAAACCAGCAGCGATGGGGATAAAAGTTCCATTCCTTCAGTTTTCAGTGACGAAATTAATTTAGGCATTGCTTAGTTTTCTCTTAAAAGTTTACACCTTATCTCATCGAATATTTAGACACATATATGAAGTATTAAATATAGACTAAAAAAATAACTAATTGCACAGATTACGACTACTTTGCGAGACGAATCTTTTAAGTCTAATTAGTCTATGATTTGACAATAAATGCTATAGTAACACATGTGCTAATGACAGATTAATTAGACTTAATAAATTCGTTTCGGGGTTTACTGACGGATTCTGTAATTTGTTTTTTTATTAATATCCAAACACCCTATGCGACACCCCCATGTGACACCTGATGTGACACCTCAAAACTTTACACCCTGGAACGAAACGAAGAACCCGTTCGTTTCGCTGAAAAGCCATGGCTGAAATTACTATTTACTGATTTGATGTGAGAAAAAACACTGTTCTGACTAAAAATACGAGCTGAAAAGTACGAATTATACCACAAGCGAACAGGGCCGAAGCGAACAGGGCCGAAGCCTTAATAAGCATCTCGGCGTGAAGCAGAGTCATACTCAGAAGAAGTAAATTTTCCGTTTTCCCCTCCAAATTATAGCTAGACTACTAGAGATATATAACCATAATTCAGCCATAGCCAGTAGTAGCCACATACCGAGCACTAATCAAGTTTTGAAGCAAAATCTAGCAATCTTTCATGTCATTCCTCTGCATGTATAACATATATATAATGTATCAAATACGGATGAACAATGAGAAGGCAGTTCGTAAAAAAGAGCGGAAGAGGAATCCGATTCTCCCGGGGCCATTCAAACTAGTCTCCTGAGTGTTTCAAACAAGAGGAACCAATAATTAACACGAAAGTGAATTGTTAACTCAAAATACTTTTTTTTTCCGAAAGAAATAACTTTATTAAAAATTAAGTAACATCCTTACAAGAAAGGGACACAACCCACTCTAGAAAACAAAAAAAAAAAACACTGACACTCCCTAGACCTAGAAGCAAAACGTGCCAACTCATGCGCCATATTATTCTGATCCCTACTAATCTTAATAACCTCCAATTTGCATAGCTGACTGCCAACGTCATGCATTTCTGCGAAGGCATTCCATAGAGCAGAACGATCACAGCCCTTGATGTGAAACTTGGCGACCACCGTTTCACAATCAGATTCCAAGATCATCGGAATTTCCGGCCATCTTAGCGCCATGTGAACACCCTCTAGGCATGCTAACGCCTCAACATCCCTGTAATGAGATAAAGTGCGCCAGGAGGTTAGTTTCGAGGAGCCCTGCCAATCTCGGATCACAATCCCCACTGTAGCATCTCCGGATACGGGTCAAAAGCAGCATCAACTCAAAATACTTACCAATCCCATTACCATTTCATCATTGTACAAATTGGCTTCCAAGCAAAGATTATGTGGCTCCCACACACCACAAGAGCACCACCAACTTTGCCGAAGGCAGCAGCATGAGAGAGATTGCGTTTGTAACTAGTAGCAGTCTAGCAGCTAGCTAGCGTACAGATTTCTTCATTCTAGTTTATTATACTTATCTACGATCGAGCCTGCGCATGCACATACGATACACATCATGCTCATGAGATAGTTAAATGCAATACACATACTCATACATACAGGATTGGAATCACAGCTCGCCGTGCGGGCCGTAGAGGAACGTCGGCGGCGAGAACACGGAGTAGCTGTTGTCGATCAGCTGCGGCGCGAAGCTGTCGTCGTCGTTGTCGTCGTAAGCCGGCACGGAGACTTGGGCCGCGCCGGCAGCGGAGGCGGCGTCCAACGACGGGGTGCTAACACGGCTGGGCAGCAGCTTCGCGCCCGCCTGATGATGCGGCTCCACCGGGCTGCCCCCGCTGCTGTCGTCGGCGTCGACGTCGATTGCAGCACCGCTGCTGCCGCCGCCGCCGCTGTACTTGTACGGGTCGGCGTGGCGGCCGGTGAGCTCCTGCACCAGCGCGCGGAAGCCCGCCTCGCTGGTCGTCACCCGCACGGGGTTGCCGATGAACACCACCTTGATCGGTGGCTTCTTTCCGCCGCTGACAGATGCCTTCCCCTTGCGCTTGCCCGAGCTGGTGCTAGTCGCCGCGCCCGCGCCTTGGTGAGCATTGCTCTTGAAACCGTACTGCTTCCTGCGAATCCCCGGCCCGTCCATATCCGGCCGACCAACCGATCGATCGAGCTACGGATCAGAGAACCGAGCTGATGATCGAAGGGGCCAATGGTGCTGCAGGTGCACAGGGGATGGTGGAGGGAGTAGTGGCGATGCTGTGCTGGGAGAGGGAGAGGGAGAGGGATGGGGAGTATAGATAGTGATGAGTTTCCCGATTTAGGACTTACTAGTAGGAGCCATGAAAGGACAACGGGCACGGAAGAAGGAATTATAGTGTGCACCTATCGTGATCGTGGTACAGACTGGTGTTTACAGGGCGTGTTGATCCAAAAAAATTTTAAGAAAGGTTCCTGTAACACTTTTTGTTATTATTTGGCAAAAGTTATCTAACTATGGACTAACTAGGCTCAAAAGATTCGTCTCGACATTTACAGATAAATTGTGCAATTAATTATTTTTTTATCTATATTTAATGATCCATGTATATGTCCGAAGATTCGAAATGACAGGTACCGTGTAAAAATTTTTAGGTGTTTTTGGCATCTAAACAGGCCCAAACTGTGGCTCTGGTTTGAGAGCCGAGTGGAACTCCTTGTACACTGATAATAGATGGTAGCCATGTGGGGGTGGGGAACTCGGGGTGGAGATGGGGAAATTGGCCAAGTCCACCCATGGTCTTGCATTTCTTTTCTTTTTTGAAAACACAATATGCTCATATAAATCAATGTACATCCACCCCTATAAATGCAGGTATGTACATCTACCCGTAGCACCTTCGATATATAGACTGATTGATAAAGTCACTACTAACCACAGACACCCATGGAAAAATAGCGTCGATTTTTGTTGAATAAATTGCAAGCACCATGCCAATTGCCAACATAGGACTTGAATCTACGTGAGTAGACTCTATCAGAAAAAATCTACTAACGGTCCAGTTCATCACCCATGGTTGTGTTGTGTCTCCATATATGAACTATTCTAGCCTTAATTATATTTTTACATGATGGACATTGAAATTGTACGCCTTTGCAATCTTCAGCTCATATTTTGCCCCTTAACTCTAGAAACACATGATTTTCTCTTATCTTAGACTATTATACACCAATGATCCTTAAACTTGTGTATAGATGTGTGCTCCCTCCGTCCCACAAAGAGAGTGTCATTCTCATTTTTCGAGAATTCAAACATTTTTAATTTTGACCAAATATATAAGAAATTATGTTCACAATAAACTTATTTTGAGCTACAAATTGCTAATATTTTTTATAAATCTAGTTAAAATTTTAAAAGTTTGACCTACACAGAACTCTAAGCGACACTTTTTTTGGACGGATCAAGTACTATTCAACTCTGTGAACTATCCAAATATTAATTTGCGGTCTTGGATCTGTGAACTTACTATAAGTGGTTTGCAAATGTTGAAAACAAAAGTTCAACCCTTTGACAATTTTGCCAACTGACTTAGAGTAGAGAGAGAGCATGGAAGAACACGATGCTATGGGATACCTTGTATGTTTACTAGGGACAATAAACTTCGAACTAATAGTTTGGGGGGGGAGGAAACACCGCCGTCGCCCTTGCTTTCCTTGCCGTCACCACGCTTCTGCCAAAGGCCCCTCTCCTTCTTCCTCTCCGGTGCGTTTGCCGAGGATAAGAAGGGGAGGAGGCCCATCTCTTTAAGTTTTCGTAGTTTTTTTCCAGTTACTTAGGGTTCAAATTCAAATAAATCTTCTTGCAAAATCAGATAATTTTCGTTCGGGATTGTGTTTCTTGCGACGACTTTGATGATTGCCACGATGACATCGCTGTTGCAGGCATCGATTTCATCGGCATGCGGCCAAGTTGTGGCCATTATCTACAATGGAGGGGTGCTTCTAGACGCTGCAATAAAGACAACTACTCCGGGTCATCGATCTCATTGTCGTTGGTTGTGGAGAGGATTTCAGGGTTGGAAGGTGACGAATCTGCATCCTATGCTCATCTCGACGATGCAACTGCCGATATTCTTTCATCGATTCAGATGCGTTTTAGACTAGTTACAGAGCGTTGGATCTTGCGGCATGTCCAATGTTTTGGAGTTGGTCGTTGGATTTGGCATAAGGATTGCACTTTGGCTCCGGCGTTCGAGGATGTCATTGGGAAAGAAAAAGATGGAAGAAACTGGATAGAATATTGTGTATTTTTGTTTTAAATTTTTTCACATGTAATTTGAGAACGTACGGTGCCAGTTTTAATATAATCCCCTACGTATAAAACCGCCGTCAAACAATATAGTGGTGGGAGTGAGCCTAGCAAATTGAGGCTAGTGTGCGATGGGAATTTGATGCGGATGGCAGCGAGACTGTGGAGGCCTGCTGAAGGCTAGTACGGAGTATCTCCACTTCCAATGAAAGTACTGTGCATCCTCGGGCAGGTAGAGCGACGCCATTGGCGGCAGCTCCTGCCGTCAGCCACCCGGCCCGCGCTGACACTGGACGGCAGCCGCACCCGCTCTTTTGTCACCGCCCGCCACGGCTTACCCGCCGAGCCGTACTCGCCCTCCCCTGCGCCTGAGAGGCGGGGCCGGTCTCCGTCTCCGACGTGGCGCGCGGAAAGGCCAGCCGCCAGCGGAGGCCTGGAGCGCGGGATGCGACGAATTGCAAAAAAAGAGGGCAGAGGGGATTTACCCGGGCCCGCGCGGGTGCAAGTGGGGTGCTGTGCCCTGACGCTGAGCTACTCGACAGCAGACTTGATAGGTGTGTTTAGGCCGTGTTTAGACGCAACAAAAAGTTAGAATTTTTTCACTCTCTCTGTCACATCAATTTTTAACCGCTTGCATGCAGTATTAAATGTAAGTAAAAAAATAACTAATTACACAGTTTAGTTAGAAATCACGAGATGAATCTTTTGAGCCTAGTTGGTCCACGATTGGACAATATTTGTCAAATAAGACGAAAGTGATACTATTCATCAGGTTAGAAAAATTTGCAATCTAAACATGCCCTTAGTTGACCTTTTTGTAAGCACAGTTGTATTTGATAATTAATGTCTAATCATGGACTAATTATGTTCTAAAGATTCGTCTCATGATTTACAACAAAACTGTATAATTAGTTATTTTTTTATCTATATTTAATGCTTCATACACGCGTCTACATATTCGATGCAATGAGAAATGTTATAAAATTTTTAGAATTTTGAAAGAACGGAACACACCCACTAAGTTCCACAAAGGCACAAACCTACTGTATACGGGTACTGTACATGGAGTACGACAGTACGTTCTGTATGATATACGTACAGTTATGTTATGTTTTTTTAGGAGTGCGGCAACTCAACGCATGGTATCTATGGTTACCACAAAATAAACGTACACGACCGAAATGGATATATCGGCCCTTCCTCCCCCTCGATGCTCTTTGCACAGTGTTTCGCTTTCCCGGTGGTAGTGGGAGTTTTATAGAGTTTTATCATTTTATGGACTTAAAATATGTTGATGTGTTTCCTTAAAAAAAATATTGATATGACATTATATTTATGAAGAGAAAAGAGATAAAAATTTTATAGAAGTAGAGAAAGTTTTATGAGGTTGCTAATGAACATACTAATTATTAGGTGAAGGGTTACTAACTATTAGCTTCATTAGCAGATTTAGAGTGGTTAATAGGTGCTACTAGTTCATATACACCTTTAACTCACTATCCAACCACCTATTGGCAAGGTGGATACAAACAATCTCCTACTAAAAATTAGCAGCTATTAGTTATTGATTAACTATTTTTTTATGCTAATGGATCCATACAGACCCTAAAAACTAAAAAAGTGTGGATAGGAGCTCTTAGCCATTGGTTTTCGGTATTCAAGCGAAGATTATCATGTCCTGATCTGCCACAATATTTCCTTTTCCCCACGATGATGTACTACCGCACTAGATATGTTTGGCCTCCGTGCTCCCTTAAATTTATTTTCAACTTTAATTTCTTCATAAAGCTACTCCCTCATTTTCAAATTATATCTCACTTTAGCTTTGTGCTACATCGAACTTTTTCCAATTTTAACTGAATTTATAAGAAAAATTAAACCAGCACCTACAAATATCAAGCTAATTTTTGTAAATCCACCATAAAACATGTCTTGATAGAGCAAAACTGAAGTGGACATTGGGGATTGCAAATGTTATTATTAATATATACTTCCTCCATTCCTTTTGGCTTTTTCTACCTGCATTGCGTGTACAGTATATCTAGACATTGTGTATATATCTAAGTACATAGCAAAAACTACGTTTCTAAAACAAAAAGCCAAAACATGTATAATTTGAAATGTGTGAGAGAGTATGGAATAAAATGCACAAGAGGTCAATTAACTTTTGAGGTGGTGTCATTTAAATCCATCAACTCTCAAACTATATTTTAGTTTCTAGAAAATTTAAGTGGTTCACCGAAAATACATACCCCTTTTTGGCTTATACTAATACGAGCTTTGTAACATGTACAAATAGTCCTTGTGGCTTCTTGTTGACTTCGTGTCTTCTGCTTGTGGATCTTCTGTTATGTTAAGTGAAACTGGCACTTTTCGGTGCCCATTCTTCCTTTAAACAAATACTACTTCTCAACGTGTACAGCTGTTTCATGAGTCATGACGCATGAGCACTGTAGGTGTCGGGGTGTGGTGCATATGCTGACATGTGATGCTGTTGATTCGGCGTTCGGGCTTGCCGCTTGGCCATGCTTCCAGTTTTGCGTCGGCTAAGTTGTACAGTACAGTCCCGTACCAATCTAGAGAACATGTACACGTCAGCCTCCAGTTCTCAATCCGCGATCCGTTGGGTTTGGGATGTACAGTAGTAATGTATGTACATACCCGTCCGATACAAACACAACACACGTCAGGCCTCGCGTTATCATGTCAGCCTGCCTTATTTGAGTCGTGCAAACGGCATCCATGCTGGAGCTGCATCTTGATTCTTGAGAGCAACAAGAGGCGAGGGATGAACGAAAGTGAAGACAAATCTCGTCATTGTACCGGCAACGGGACTCACCTTCCGGATTACAAACTTAAAAATGATAAGGAAAAAACATTCATTTAGTGTATTATTTTGTTTGTTTGTAGGTGGAACAGTTTTTGCCTATATTTACACTTGATTTTAGGTTCACTACTACAAAATTTTAATTTTCAATGTGGATTTTTTTATTACAGACTCTATTGCGTGAAATATGCGCGCGTGCACTTTGTAGGATTCAAACTTGTGACGTTTTGCCTTGCACGTTCACTTCCTACTACACTACACACTCATTTGTGAGTAGGAATATGATTCTATCTTTTCCCATCAACTTAAGGAATCTTGTATTAAATATTTCAATTCCTAAATGATCTCAAATGAAGAACAATTCTGTCGGTACCAATACTATAGGGTACCCACATTCAACGATAATGAAAACTAAAACGACTAAGCCACGACAAAGCACGACCCACTTCAAAACGCGCGACAGGTCCGACTCGTACGAGGCCGGCTCGACGGAATGCCTCGACCGCATCCCGCCTCCGACTCGTACGAGGCCCCCTCGACGGGAGGCCTCGACCGCGCTCCGACCCGCACGGGGCTCGACCGCCCCCCGGGAGCGCTCCGACTCGTGTGAGCCCGGGTCGAGGCGCTCGATCCCCTCTGCCTCCACCTACCACGGACAAAAAAGTCATGGCATTTAATACGACCACCAACTACCACCTACCGGCATGGCCGCAACCTGGGTCGACGTGGGAACAATACCAGTAACAGCCTTCACTATTTTACCGCCCATCCCGTGATGGGAGGTGAAAAACGTCACTATGCCCACCATACCTAACACTATGCGTCACCAGTGACCCTCGAGGGAGGATACGACAAGGCCCGTACACCGCAGTTCCAGGGATTCGGACTTATCCGTTCAGCCTCGACCCGACCTCGACCCGGCCTCGACCCCCGACACAGCGTAACAAGGAAGGAAGGACGGTATGGCACGACGCTCCGGGTCATTTCAACACCTCGTCCTCTACGACATCACGTCCCCAAGGATGGCCTCCCATTTCTAAGGCACGTCGCTACAGTCACCTCAACAGAGATCGACAAAACATCATTTCAAGGCTCCCCGTCGTCTTGGCCTCCTCCCCTCCTATAAAAGGGCAGGCCGGGACTCCGCAAAGAGGGCAGAGATCAATAGACGAACAACAGGCCATTTACAAGACAAAGATCAATATCTCAAGCAATCATCTTGTACTCTTTCTTTTTCTCCTTTGAGACTTGGGCTCGATGCCCTCTCTCGCAAGCTTGTAACCCCTACACAAGCACCTCGGTGCAAGGAAATACAAACCTCTCCCCCCCCCCGCTGGACGTAGGGCCTTCTTTTGCCCGAACCAGGATAAAACCCCCGTGTGTTCTCCTTGCATCACCACCCAGGAAAGGGACACGCAGCATTTTACTCGTTGGTTTAGGACCCCCTCGGGTCCGAACACCGACAGTTGGCGCGCCAGGTAGGGGATCGCTGCGTGACAAACGTCGCTTTCCCGCCTTTTTCCTGGATGGCTGACCCCGAACGCCCTATCCCGTTGGCCACAGTGATCTGGTTCAGAAGTTTGGAGTTCATGTCGCTCAGCTATGGCTACGATATGGTCCTACTCCCGCCAAGACACCCTACCGACGAGGATTACGAGCTCTCCCAGCCTGGGGGAGCAATCTGCCGGTACCGTCGCCCCAGGCAGGCGCGAGCCGCCCGACGGCGGCGAGCCCGGCGCAACCATCGTCTCCACCTCGCGGAGGGTAATGGGGTTCCCCGTTTCGGCACTTCCCAGCCAGACGCCGGCCCAGATTTTCTCGTGGAAGGTCTGGGTAGGATGAGCCTGGCCGAGGACAGCATGCCAACGGAGAACCCCGCCGCTCCTCCGCCCGGTGCGACGCTACTACCCCGTGCATCCCTTCCGGCGTGGGCAGCAACATCGCCTTCGCCGTTTCCGTTTGGGCTAGTTTCGGCTGCCCAGGTGTACGCTTCTTCCGTGAGCACTTGCATGAGTGCTTATGAGGAACTCCCTGGGCACCATCTACGCTCCACCCTGGACCTCGTCACGTCCCCGCCGGCTTCTGATTATCTGGACTCTACTGAGGCGCCAGAAACAGAACCCCGTGTGACCGCTTCCCCACGCTGTAACCCCGGTGGCGACTCGCAACGACCATGCATTCCCCCGTCATACTATTATTTCGGCGCCCCTGACTCCGACTCGGCTGATGACACCTACGATCCGACCCGCGAGTGCTTCAACGTCGATGTTGAAAGCGCGTCGGATTCGCAGGAAGAAGAGCCGGTCAGAGGAAGGCACACGCCCCCTCACGTCGGGCTCCCTGCCGAGCAAGGCGAGGCTCAACTCCTTGCGGATCAAGGGGCGCAGCTCGACCAAATCCACGAGTTGCAGGAGATGCTCGACGAGGAACGAGAAAACCTGCGTCTACTCCAACAAACTCTCGAGCATGAGCGTGCGGAACGCGCACTTGGCGGGAGAGCTCGCGGAAGAGCTCGCGACGTCAACCGTCGCATCGACGAGGACCGGGTAACCGACCCCCCGGTCTTCGCTTGAGCCAGCCAGAACGTCGTCGCCGCCGCCATGCTCCTGCGCAATATGCCCGAGCCGTCAAACCCCGATGCTCGCCGGGCTCGAGATGAGATCCGAGAACTCCTCGAGACCGCTGCCCTGTAGCAGGCCGAGAGCTCTGCCTCGAGGCGACGCGAGCCCGCCTCGGAGCGGCTCGCAGAGCCCTCCCGACAGGAGAGAGAGGCCTCGGTTCATCCCGAACCTCCCCGACGGATTCGAATGGCTCCCGCCCCCGAGCACATGACTCACGACCAAGGGACTCGAGACACCCGTGGCAACATCGTCGAGCGCCGCACGCGCAAGCACGGTGACGGTGTGGCTCGAGGCTACCACGTGCATAGGGGCGGGCGCTACGACAGCTCGGAAGATCGCAACCCTTCACCCGAGCCTCCGGGCCCTCGGGTCTTCAGCAAGGCAATCCGCGAAACGATACTGCCGGCGCGGTTCCGCCCTCCCACGACTCTCGCCAAGTACAACGGCGAGACCAAACCCAAACTTTGGCTCACCGATTTCCGCTTAGCATGTCAGCTGGGCGGGGCCACCGACGACCGAGTCATCATCCGACAGCTCCCCTTATTCCTCTCCAACACCGCTCGGGCCTGGCTCGAGGATCTTCCACCCCAGCAGATCCATGACTGGGGTGATCTCGTAAGGGTGTTCGAGGGAAACTTCAAGGGAACTTACATGCGCCCTGGCAACTCGTGGGACCTCCGGAGTTACAAGCAGAAGCCAGGTGAATCCCTCCGGGACTACATCCGGCGTTTCTCCAGGCAACGCACCGAGCTCCCCAACGTCACCGACTCTGACGTGATCATGGCTTTCCTCTCGGGCACCACTTGCAAGGAGTTGGTCCGAGAGTTAGGCCGTCACACCCCCCTCACTGCCAACGGGCTGATGGACATCGTCACCAACTTCGCCACCGGCGAGGAGGCAGTTGGTGCCATCTTCGGCGGCGAGCAGGACAGGGGAAGCAGAAGACCGACGACCCCACGAGCTCCACCCGTGGCTCCAAGAGGAACAACCGCAAGAAGAAGAAAGGCCAGCAGGGCAAGCTCGAGGCCCCGGCCGACGAGCTTGTCGCCGCTACCGAACGCAAGAAGCCTCGAGGCCCCCCCGGCGGGGGCATCTTCGACAAAATGCTTAAAGAGCCATGCCCTTACCATAAGGGACCCATTAACCATAACCTCGAAGATTGTCATATGCTCCGCAGGTACTTCGAGAGCGCAGGCAGCAAGAACACCGACAAGAAGGAAGACCCAAAGGGTGATGACAAGGATGAGGGGTTCCCCGAGATCCACGACTGCTTCATGATCTACGGAGGACCCTCGACCCGCCTCTCAGCGCGCCAGCGCAAGCGAGAGCGGCGAGAAGTTTTCTCCGTACAAACGGCGGTCCCTCGTTTCCTTGATTGGTCTGCGGTGGCCATCACTTTCGACCATGATGATCATCCGGACTACATCCCCAATCCGGGAGTCTACCCTCTTGTTGTTGATCCCATCATCGCCAACACACGCCTTACTAAGGTACTCATGGACGGCGGGAGCAGCCTCAACATCATCTACTCCCAGACCCTCGACCTCCTGGGGATCGAGAGAGCACGCCTACAGCCTAGCGTCGGGGGCTTCCACGGAGTTGTGCCAGGGAAGCGGGCGGAACCCCTCGGACGGGTCGATCTGCCCGTTTGTTTTGGCACACCGGCCAACTTCAGGAAGGAGACCCTCACCTTCGAAGTGGTCGGATTCCGCGGGACATACCACGCCATCCTTGGGCGACCGTGCTACGCCAAGTTCATGGCCGTGCCGAACTACACCTACCTCAAGCTCAAGATGCCCGGCCCAAATGGCGTCATCACTGTGGGGCCCTCGTATGAACATGCCTACGAGTGCGACGTCGAGTGCGTCGAACACGACGAGGCGGTTTTGGAGTCGGCGACTTTGGCCGCGGACCTCGACGGTCTCGTCAACGAGATTCCCGACCCAAAACGCCACGCCGGCAGCTTCGAGCCCGCGGAGGATGTCAAACTCGTGCCCCTCGACCCTGCTGATCCCAACGGGAAGGCGCTGAACGTCAGCGCCACCCTCGACCCGAAATAGGAAGCCGTGCTCATCGACTTTCTCCGCACGAATGTTGACATTTTTTGCGTGGAGTCCCTCGGATATGCCAGGCATACCCAGGGAAGTCGCCGAGCACGCCTTGGAGATCCGGGCCGGGTCCAAACCGGTGAAGCAACGCCTGCGCCGCTTCGACGAGGAGAAGCGCAGGGTCATCGGCGAAGAGATCCACAAGCTACTGGAGGCCGGGTTCATCAAGGAGGTTCACCATCCCGAGTGGCTAGCTAATCCTGTATTAGTTAAGAAAAAGAGTGGGAAATGGAGGATGTGTGTAGATTATACTAGTTTAAATAAAGCATGTCCAAAGGTTCCCTTTTCTTTGCCGCGCATTGATCAAATCGTTGATTCAACTGCGGGATGTGAAACCCTTTCGTTCTTAGACGCTTACTCCGGTTACCATCAGATAAAAATGAAGGAGTCCGACCAGCTCGCGACTTCATTCATCACCCCGTTCGGCATGTATTGCTACGTTACGATGCCCTTCGGTCTCCGGAACGCGGGGGCAACGTACCAGCGATGCATGCAGCATGTTTTCGGGGAACATATCGGACCAACCGTCGAGGCATACGTCGATGACATCGTAGTCAAGACCAAACAAGCCAATAATCTAGTAAACGACCTCGACGTTGCCTTCAAATGCCTTCGAGCAAAGAATATCAAGCTCAATCCAGAAAAATGCGTTTTTGGCGTCCCCCGAGGTATGCTTTTGGGGTTCATCGTGTCTAAGCGGGGCATCGAGGCCAATCCAGAAAAAATCTCTGCGATAACCAAGATGGGCCCCATCTGACATCCGAAATCTCAGCAAGTATAATGAGGTCGCCGATGAACTCGCAAAAATCGCGTCCAGTCGAACTACGGTTCCACCAGACGTTTTCGCAAAAGACCTCCAGCGGCCATCCGTCGACCTTGGGTCAGACGGAGGGGTCGACGGGACGTCACTCGACCCCCCACCTGAGGCAGAAGCCCCCTCGACCGGGGCCGAAGCCATGCAGGTGGAAGGATCGACCCCACCATCTGACCTCGAGCCTGACTGGCGCGCGTCGTACCTCGACTACCTTATCCAAGGGGACCTCCCCTCGAGTAAAACCGAGGCTCGACGGATCGCTCGCCGGGCCAAAACCTTTGTGATCATTGGCGACAGTAGGAAGCTGTATCGCCGCAGCCCTACGGGCATCCTCCAACGTTGCATCACGAATGAGGAAGGCAGGGGCCTGCTCAGTGACCTGCACTCGGGGGCTTGCGGTCACCACGCTGCGCCTCGAACCCTCGTCGGAAACGCCTTTCGACAAGGATTCTATTGGCCGACCGCGGTCTCCGACGCTGTCAAGCTAGTACGTTCCTGTAAAGGTTGTCAGTACTATGCGAGACAAACTCACCTCCCGGCACATGCACTGCAAACCATTCCCATCACGTGGCCATTCGCCGTTTGGGGCCTCGACCTCGTCGGACCTCTAAAGAGGACAACTGGCGGCTTCACCCACTTGCTCGTCGCTATCGACAAATTCTCCAAGTGGATCGAGGCTCGTCCCATCACCAGTATTAGGTCCGAACAAGCCGTGCTTTTCTTCACCAACATTATTCATCGCTTCGGGGTCCCCAACTGCATCATCATGGACAACGACACCCAGTTCACTGGTAAAAAGTTTCTGGACTTCTGCGACCACCATCACATTCGCGTATTCTGGTCGGCCGTGACTCATCTAAAAACAAACGGCCAGGTAGAACGTGCCAATGGCATGCTCCTACAGGGCCTGAAACCCAGAATCTTTGACAAGCTACGCAAACATGGCAAAAGATGGGCTGCCGAGCTACCCTCGGTTCTGTGGAGCCTAAGAACAACGCCGAGTCGAGCCACGGGGTTCACTCCGTTTTTCTTAGTCTACGGGTCCGAGGCTATGCTCCCAACTGATATAGAATACGGATCCCCAGGTTGAAGGCCTACAACGAAAGAAACAATGACGCCGCAAGAGAGGACGCCCTCGACCAGCTCGAGGAAGCCCGAGATGTGGCTTTGTTGCATTCTGCCAGGTACCAGCAGGGTCTTCGACGCTACCACGACAGACACGTCCGCAAGCGCGACCTCAACGTCGGCGATTTGGTGCTACGACGGAACCAGAACACCAAGGGGCGCCACAAGCTCACGCCACCATGGGAAGGACCGTACATTATCGCAGAAGTACTAAAGCCAGGCACCTACAAGCTATCCAACGAGAAGGGCAAAATCTTCACCAACGCTTGGAACATTGAACAGCTACGTCGCTTTTTTCCTTAGAAAGCCTCGAGGCTCTGTAATTTCTTTTTCATCAATAAAGAATACAGCAATGTTAAAACTTTCGTTTTTACGATGAGGGAGGATCGACTCTGCACTACCAGAATCGACCCTCCCTCGGGGGCTACAAAGGGGGAACCCTCAGTCCCGAAAAAATTTTCACTTCTTTTTAAAATTTTAAGAATTATTGCTTAGATCAGCAAGCACCGCAAGAGCGCCCTGAAGCTCGGGGGCTGTCGAGCCACGAGATCACCTACGCCTCCGAGGCTACGGTACTCACGCCGTCTAGGGGCGCGGCCGCACGCTAAATAGATCCAATAACAGTTCATAACTTTAAAAAGAAGTTTACCCACTGTCGCTGAGATTAGAATCTTGAACGACCCGCGAAGCCGCAAGAGCACCCTGAAGCTCAAGGGCAGTCAAGCGGTGAGATCACCTACGCCCCCCAGGCTACGGTACCTCCACTAGCTCCTCTGCGCCAAAGGACGCGACTGCGTGCTAAGTAAATCGCACAAGAACACAATCCAAGCGATAGAGGGAAGAAAAGCTCGAATAAAACTAGATTAACCACGAACTGGTTTATGTCTCGAGTTCTTAAGGCCCCCGAGGCCACCATAACCGAAAATCAAAATAACTAATTTATTACATGGGCCTCCGTGCCCAGATTTGGCTCGCAGGCCTTCGTCGTCAGCAGGCGGGACCACCTCGGGTTCAAAGAGCGAGGCCAGGCGGCTCCCAGGCCCCTCCGCGGCTTCAATCAGATCCAAGCAGGCGTCTTCATTCTCCTTGTCCGTCCGCTCCGGGTCTGTGATGAAGCCGTCGGCAACGAGCTCCATGTCGAATACAAAACCCGAGCGGACGACGGCCAGCGCCCTCTTCACGCCGTGGTGGAGGCTGTCCCGTATCTTCTCCCGGGCGAGGTGACCTAGCGCCGTCACCCGACGGATGAAGGAGTTCCCCGGAGCGTCTTCTCCGGTGTCGACGTCGGGCTCGACCCCCAGACCGTCGCACACCGTGGTGATCGCGCCCTCGAGCAGCTGGGTCCTCCGGGTCTCGGCTTCGAGGAGGCTCTGCAGGGAGTTGGCGGTCGAATGGGCCTCCCGGTTCTCACTCTCCAGCTCTGAAACACGACAAGGCAAATTAGCGCCTAACGCGATGCCTCAACTATATGGCCATAACAAGCTACTTACCCCCGACGTGGGTCTTTAAACCCACAACCTCGTCGTGGAGCCCCCCGCACGTCTGCTCGAGCCCCAGGAGGGCACTGTCCTTCTCACGGACGGTCGCCTTCAGTGCCTCGATCTCCTGGCGGGCGGTTTGGAGCGCCGCGTCCTTCTCTTGGACGGCCCCGTTCAGCCCCGAGATCTCGTCCTTCAGCGCACTAAACCGGGCCGTGACCTGCCCGATCTGGACGTTGAGGAGGTCACGTTGACGGCTGACCTGGGAGACGTCCTCCTCGAGCTCCTTGACCCGCGCCGCCAGGGGCTCGAGGTCCCTGCGGGCCTGGGCAGCCTCTTCCTGGGCCTTGTCCACCTCGGTACGCATTGAAGCTTCGGCTGCCCACGCCTGGATCGCTTCCTCCTTCACCGTCGAGAAGGCGGTGCGCAGCTCAGCCATCTCAGCGGTCCGATCGGCGAGCCTCTTCTGGGTCTCCTCGACCAGGGCCCGTTGCTGGGACAGCGACGCCCACACGCCACTCTCACCCCGGATGAAGAGTGACTTGCGGCGGGAGGTCTCCTTCAGTTCCTAACTCAAAGAAAACCAAAAAAGATAATGAAACCAAAGAAAAAAGACACTGAGAGCCACGAAATAAGCTGACAGATTAATCGTACCTCGGTGGCATCCCGCATGCCCCGTGAAACGGCGTCGGACGCCACGCGGAGCAGCCGATCGAGATGTTGGCGGACGCCCTCGAGGTACTGCCAGCGATGCACCTCATCTCTGTCATTCAGAGTGAGGATGGGCTCGGCGTCGAGGTTCGCGGCGTCCCTAAACGGAAGGGGCGGCCCCCCCACCTCGGGATCTCTTCCTCGGCCCGCGCTATCGCCAGCGCGGCGAAGTCAGGCCACGACGATGACGACGCGGCCGGGGCACCTCCCGGCCCGGTCGAAGGGCCGGCCTCGTTGCCCTCGCCCGCAGCTCCTGCGACCCCGGTGGAGGTCGAGGCATCGGCCCGGCTCGTGGTCTCGCCCCCCTCGGCCCCCATTATTTGTTTTCCCCTGTCTAGGGGGGCGTCGTCGAGGGCAATGACCACGGGCACCCGCCCCTCGGCGGTGACCGGCCCCTCGGCAACCAGCACCTCCGGAGCTGGCGCCTCCACCGTCGACGCCTCTGGGGCCGGTACCTCGCCCGTCGGCGGATCAGGAACCGGCGCTCCGACCACTGGTGCCCCCGCAACCGGCACCTCAACCTCCGGCGCCACTTCCTCCAGGGCTCCGGTAGTGGGCTCGGCGACCTCGCCCTCCGCCGCGCCCACCGTCCGCACCGGCGGGTCCTGCTGTGGCTGCGGCCCCCTCGCCGATGCCACCTCCTGCTCCACTGCCGGGGCAGCCCCCTCCACGGTCGCATCGGCGGCCGCCCCCTCCACGGCCGCTTCCACGGTGGCCTCAGCCGAGGGCAGCACCCTGGGCTCCGCCTCGACCGGGCCGGGCGCTACCACCCTCGCCGGGTCTGACCCCGCCGCGGCAAGGTCGGGGCCGGCGACCGTCGAAGCACCTGCAGCCTCCTGCTACCGACGACGCTCCTTCGCGGCCTCGACCTCGCGGACCCAGGCCGCGTCCTGTTCCGCCGACCGGTTAAGGACGGCGGCGCTGGCTCGAAGGGACTTCACGGGGGTGGGCCCCATGGTCTCCGCCTTCCGCTTCAGCCTGTAAAATAAAAAATGAGGTCGGTCGATGAATTCGAAAAAGAAGACAAGTCCCCTTAGCTCGAAAACTCACCCGGAGATCGGCACCAGGGGCCTCGACCCTGCACGGTCCGGGCTGCTCGAGGCGGCAGGCGGTGGCCTCGCGGCAGCCCCACCCGCGGACCGGGCGCTCCGTGGGGCTCTCGCCGGCGCACCACTGCGCGTCTTCTGCGCCTCCGAGGCCAGCTGGCCTCGGGTCCTCACGCCCGACGGTGGCGCCGCCGACGACGATGTCGGCGCCACCGCCCCGTCCCCGTCCGAGCTTGCGGGGCCTGGGCTGGGGCAGGCGCCCCCGTCGACCCCGCTTGCTGGGTCTGGGGCAAGGCAGCCCCTCCTGCCGAGGGGCCCGCCTCCTTCTTCTCTTCTTCCTTCTTCTTCTTCTTCTTCTTCTCCTCTTCCTCGTCGTCCTCCTCAACCTCCTCGACCACGATGACCGAGGAGGATGACCCCGCGATGGGCTCCAGCAGGGGGCGGATGTCGGGGAGGCTCCCCAGCCCGGTCGCGGCCTCGTACCGCGACAAGGCATCGTCATCCTCGCCGCTGCTGTCGTCGTCCTCCCCCGACATGGTCTCGGAGGGCGACGGCTCCAAAGGAAGCCCGTCGAGGGCCTGTTGGCGCCGGAGTTTCTTCCGCGCCTCCCCCTCCTTGGCCTTGCGGGCCGCCCGCTTCTTGGTCGACTCCTTGACCGCCTTCTGCTTCGAGGCATGCTGCCGTCGAGCGTCCCGGGCAGGCTGGTCCTCTGGAACCGGCGGTCGCGTCTCCCACAACGCCGACAAGTCCTGCACATAGGCGTCGACCGGATTAAGGGGGTCCGAGAAACGAACGAAACCAAAAACAAGCGTACCGACCCAAGGAACTTACCACGGGCTCGAACCCCTCAGTGGGCCTCATGGGGAGCCGGTCGGCTTCCTCCGCCTTGAAGGTCCCCACCATCCGGCGGGCTCGACGAAGCCCCTCCTCGAGGGTGAGGGCCTCATGAGACATCCGGCTCCCCTCCAGAGACGCCTCCGGAGTCATCTGGTCGAGGCGCAGGCGACGCCGGCACAGCGGCATCACCCGGTGGCGATGGAACGCCGTCGCTACCGCCGCCGCCGTCAAGCCTCGAGCGCGCAGCTGCTGCAGCGTCGCCAACAACGGGTCCAGACGCGGCTTCTCGATGTCCGGCACTCCATATACCCAGCGGTCCTCCCGGGCGGTCAGCACGCGGCCGGTGTACCTCGGCAGCTGGTTGTCGTCGTTGCGGAGGTAGAACCAGCCCTCGTGCCACCCGCTGTTCGAGGAGATGAGGCGAGCCGGGATGTACTGGTCCGCCCGGCTCGACCTCAACTGCAGGACGCAGCTCCCTACCCGCGCTACGTAGAGAACTCCCTTCTCCCCCGCCCTCCGCGCGAAGAGCTCGCCCTTGAAGAGGTGAAGCCACAGGTTCCACTGCGGCTCCACCCCGAGATACCCCTCGCAGACCGCCGCGAAGATGGCGGCCTGCGCGACGGCGTTGGGGGCAAGGTGGTGGAGCTCCATCCGGTAGTAGTGGAGAAGCGCCCGCATGAAGACCGACGAAGGGATGCCGAAACCCCGCTCGTGGAAGCATACGAAGCTCACCACGTCGCCCTCCGGGGGCGCCGGCTCCCGGTGAGCCGGCGGCGGCGCTATCCACTCCGGCCGCGACCGGTTCGTCCTCGGCCGCAGTAACCCATCTTCAACCAGCTCCTCTAGCTTCCTCTCCGTCACCGAGGAAGAGGCCCAGTCTTCGGCGGGGAGGATTTGGCTCTTTCCGGCCATCGGCGCTATCGGGAAGGGAATGAGCGGAGGGGAAGGCGGCGGCGGCGGCAGCAGTGTGGGCGGAAGGCGCAAGAAGGCTAGGGTTTCCTGAGGCTAGGGGACGGCAGGAGCGCAAGGAACCGGAGGGGAGCACGGACCCCTGGGTCTCGCCTTTATAGGCCAGGAGGAAGTCCAACGACCGCGCGAAAAGGTAGGAACAGTTTCCCGCAATAAATGCGCTCACCTAACCGTCCCCCACGCCTTACAGGAGCAAGGCACGTGGCCGTCCCCCACGCAGTAACCGAACGCCACGTCGCCCACTACCGCGCCGATCTCGCCCTAAAAAGGCGCGTCAGGCTAACGGGCGGGGCGAGATCCACGGACGGATATTCCTAGATTCCCATAACGGGCTCCGGGCCCATTTTAAGTCTCGAGGGAATGGAAGCTGGCCCTCGACCTGGGTTCGACAGCTGTCCTCGAGCAACAGAGCAAGGGACGACCAGGGATGCGCCCGTACATGGCCAGGGCTCAAGCCACGCTCTCGAGGCACCCCAAGACGTATTCGAGGCCAAAGGATGAGGTCGAAGCAGGAATCCCCTCGGGGGAGGCATCGAGCCCTCGGATCCCGTCGCAGGGAACCGACATCCGCACGACCACTCCTTGGCATCTTTGAAGAGTGCCCCCGGGCCCCAAGCCGACTCCTAACGACTGGAGCACGGACTCTCACTCAAATCTCCCCGCTAGTAGCTCACCGGAGATCGCCGGACTCGCCCGAACGGGGTAGTACGACGTTCCCCACCCCTCCTCCTCCTCTCCGAAGGATGAGCGTGAGGGCCGGACAACGAAAGACGGCAGGGACTTCGATCGACCTCGTGCGCGCGAGGCTCGGGGGCTCGGCCGCATCAACTACTCCCTGGTAAACCACGACTAAGACCTCAGAGGAGACTTTCTCAATACTCCACCGAGGCCTCGGGGGCTACACCCGGCGGGTGCGCTCGCGTGCCCCCACCGGAGAAGTCCTGAGGACGCTCAGACACCCCTACTGGAAAAGCAAAACGGCGCTATGACTCCAGTTCATCGGCAAAAAACCTCTAGGAGAGTGAACATACACTCACCTAAAGGCTCGGGGGCTACTGTCGGTACCAATACTATAGGGTACCCACATTCAACGATAATGAAAACTAAAACGACTAAGCCACGACAAAGCACGACCCACTTCAAAACGCGCGACAGGTCTGACTCGTACGAGGCCGGCTCGACGGAATGCCTCGACCGCATCCCGCCTCCGACTCATACGAGGCCCCCTCGACGGGAGGCCTCGACCGCGCTCCGACCCGCACGGGGCTCGACCGCCCCCCGGGAGCGCTCCGACTCGCGTGAGCCCGGGTCGAGGCGCTCGATCCCCTCTGCCTCCACCTACCACGGACAAAAAAGTCATGGCATTTAATACGACCACCAACTACCACCTACCGGCATGGCCGCAACCTGGGTCGACGTGGGAACAATACCAGTAACAGCCTTCACTATTTTACCGCCCATCCCGTGATGGGAGGTGAAAAACGTCACTATGTGAAAGGTCTTGATGGCTAGAGGGGGGTGAATAGCCTTTTAAAATTTTCTACAATGACAAGCTAAACAAGTTTATCAATACAACAAATAGCGAGATGCGAGTTTTGCTTAGCCTACGGGGTGTTTGCAAGCCACCTATCCAATTCACAATTCTAGTATATTTGCACTCAACCGCACAAGTCAAACCGAGGAGGTAACTATCACTACAACTAGCAAGCTACACAAAAGAACTACTTTAGCAAAGCTAACAAGCTAGCAAAGATAACTAAGAAAGTAATACAAGTGAGAGTTAGGAGGGTATCACCGAGGGGCGAAGTATTGAGCCAACCAATATGATCAACAATGAATACCAAGACAACCGAACACCGGGATCAATCAATCACAATATGAAAGTGATGACACGAAGATTTATCCCGAGGTTCACGTGCTTGCCGGCACGCTAGTCCCCGTTGTGTCCCTCTTCACCACGTGGTTCGGTGGCTAATCGGTCTCACACCGAGCCTCTCAAAAGGCGCCACAAGAACCTACCAAATGGCAAAAGGTTGCAAATGACACGAGCAATCCACTAATGTTGCCTTTGGCGCTCCGCCGAGGTAGGCACAAACCCCTCACAATCACCGGAGGTGGCCAAGAACAATCACCAACTCTTGCCAACGCCTCCAAGCTGCTCCAAGCCGTCAAGGTGGCGGCAACCACCAAGAGAAACAAGAATCCCGCAGCAAACGTGCTAACACCACCAAGTGATCACGTCATGTGCGAGTGTGTTAGCATTTTCACAATCATTTTTCGAGGCGTTATTAGTTCTATCCAAATGCATATGACATGAAATGCACATCTAGAGGCACTTAGGAGTTCAATAGCCGCGTCATTCCCCTCTTTATAGTACGGCTATCTATCCTATAATGTAACCACACCCACTAGGTGTCTTGGTTACTAAAACACAACCCTTAAGCATATACCTTTGCCTTGATCACGTAGGGTTGCGTCCAAATCCAAGTGTGGCCATCATGATCACCATGTCCATCTTGCCACCAACCTTGGAATGTACTAAACCTCATATGCTACATACAACTTAGGCATAGGATTAGTACTTAGGCATTGTCACTAATTACCAACACCAAACATAGGACTTTCACTATGCCCACCATACCTAACACTATGCGTCACCAGTGACCCTCGAGGGAGGATACGACAAGGCCCGTACACCGCAGTTCCAGGGATTCGGACTTATCCGTTCAGCCTCGACCCGACCTCGACCCGGCCTCGACCCCCGACACAGCGTAACAGGGAAGGAAGGACGGTATGGCACGACGCTCTGGGTCATTTCAACACCCTGTCCTCTACGACATCACGTCCCCAAGGATGGCCTCCCATTTCTAAGGCACGTCGCTACAGTCACCTCAACAGAGATCGACAAAACATCATTTCAAGGCTCCCCGTCGTCTTGGCCTCCTCCCCTCCTATAAAAGGGCAGGCCGGGACTCCGCAAAGAGGGCAGAGATCAATAGACGAACAACAGGCCATTTACAAGACAAAGATCAACATCTCAAGCAATCATCTTGTACTCTTTCTTTTTCTCCTTTGAGACTTGGGCTCGATGCCCTCTCTCGCAAGCTTGTAACCCCTACACAAGCACCTCGGTGCAAGGAAATACAAACCTCTCCCCCCCCGCTGGACGTAGGGCCTTCTTTTGCCCGAACCAGGATAAAACCCCCGTGTGTTCTCCTTGCATCACCACCCAGGAAAGGGACACGCAGCATTTTACTCGTTGGTTTAGGACCCCCTCGGGTCCGAACACCGACAAATTCAACTACAAAGGTTTAGATATACTCGGCCTTTAGTAGATGTGTGGAGTATCCTGCACTCAAATATGCTCAAGTACGTAGATCGAGCAAATTAAAGTTTAAACAAGATTACAAGAATAAGCTGAAGAACACAAAAACACACAAGACACAAGATTTAATCCGAGGTTTAGCCAACACAAAGGAGTGGCTACGCATCATCGCCGCTGAAGAACCACCAAGGGTTAGGTTTCTTCCAATCCTATCCTTTTCTCAAGCGATTCACAAAGATCAATTTTGACAATTTTTACTAGATTGTCGGGATGATAGACTTTTCGGAGCACCGCACTATGAGATGATTCTATAACAATGTCGAAAGAGCAAGGTCACCATGATGACCATGGGAGGAATGAGATGGTGCAAAAACGGAGGAAGTTTGACGCAATCTTGCTCTCGAATGACACAATAGGACCACCATGTTCGCTGAGAGGTTCTATATCTCACCACATAATTAATTCAATAAAAAGAACATACACTTGTGCATTTTATAATGATCTAATGCCTTATATTAAACAAAGACTATGCCTAATACAATTAATAAATAATAATTATGGAGAATAGCAATTTGATTAGTCAAAATAGTTGGATTTTATGATGATTTAATGGCTTAGATTAAACGAAAGAGTCCATGAATTAAGGAAAAACAACAATTTGTATGTTAGTTTCCATATGAATTGGAAAGAGAAATACCTAAATACAGAGTTTATGTAAAATACACAATAAGCAAAGGACAATTAAAAAAACTGTGAAAAATAATAGTTTAGCCTCCAAATAGATTGGGAAAATACTAAATAAATATTCCATATAAACTAAAAATAGTAAATAGCTGAATTTTAAATCGAAAATTACAAAAAAGTAGTAGTTTGATTTCTATGTATATTGCTATAAGTAAAGTTTGTAATCGTCTCTACCAAAGTATATAGAATAGATAAAAAAATTCAATACATATAGAACAAGTATAGAAAATATAATTGTAAAATTTTAATCAGTGTTACATGGGTGATAAAAAACAAGAAAAATATAGAGATTGTCCTTGATATGAGAGGGATTATATGTAAACATAACCGCTATTCAAGCTAGACATTAATTTCTAGAGTGGCTATATAAAAACCATTGACCCGCTTTTGATCCCAATGCCACTCATTTTTCTGTTATGCTCTCTTCTTGCCGTATCAACCTTTTCTCTCATCACATTCTTAACCTCGTCAAGTCCTCTTTTCCTTTGTTTCTCACCAGAACGTCTTGACATCACTATCGATGTCAATGAAGGGGAAACAACTAAATAGAATATTCTATGTCAATTCCAACAACCTTGGTTCCAATCTAACAACTTTCATGGCGGTGGCCTAGGTGAGGAACATGTTTTTTATGGTCTAGATTATGATAAAATTACATAAACCATATCAACTTTTGAATTTCAATGTGCAATTAGTCGATTGGTTCCCCAATGCGCATGCGTGGGAAGCTAGTGAGGAGCGCAACCAGCATTGTTCGAGTTTTTCCTTCATGATGAAACATGTCATAAGTGGTAACAAACATGATCACATTATGGTCCACAACATTACAACAAAGAGGCATGGGAAATAGGCGTAAAATTAGTAGCTCACTCGTGTCAATGGTAGTTCCATGGTTTGTTCGGGAAAAAGTTTGAGACACCAATGTATGATGGTGCCATGATGTGGTCGGCTAGCACCTCCTTAAGGAAGTAGTAGCTCCAACGCATGAGCAACATTGTGACAAATCTGGCAATGTATTAGGACAAAAAACAACTATGGATTCACAAGGGAACGTGCATGATGATCCAAGATTTAATTAAATTTGCAAAGAGGTCATGGATTTGAACAATTTGTGAAAGACTTGGATAATGGTTTTATCGAGGGACAAAGCTAGCTCATCAAGAGGAAACTAATGCCCTGTTTGGTTTCCAGGTGTTAAAGTTTAACTTCCATCACATCAATGTTGCGGCAAATGCATAGAGTACTAAATGTAGACTAATTGCATGCATGTCGGCACAGATTAGGAGTAATTTACGAGACAAATCTATTAAGCCTAATTAGTCCAAGATTGAAAACTTTTTGTCAAATAAGACGAAACTGCTACAATATTTGTTAAACTTTAACACCTCAAACAAAATAGGCCCTAAATGCTACTGTGATTTAGCCTGGACAAAAGTTGCACAATCATGAAATACGAGTGGTAAAAAAAAGTGAAGAGATGAGGGAGACAATAATACCGTTAAGCCAATAAATTGGTCAATGGTAGCTTCACGGAGAGAGGATAATTAATTACAATAAAACAAATAAAGAAAACTATTTACAAAATTAATCAAAGTAAAATTCCTAATATTATAATAAAAATTAAAAAGACTAGCGACCTACGCTATTTATACAAACGGACTTGCTAGCGTCGGACGATGCTCCCGTGACTGTGCTCGACGCACGCAGCTCCCTCGCCCCGCATCCATCCCACTCCGAAGGCTGCGTTCATCCGCATAGAGCTCTCACGCCTACTCCCGACACATGCAACTCCCTCCCCCGCCTGCTGGTGCGGTCGCTCACCGGACGCAGCTCCTGAGCCTCCTCCGTCACACGCGCTCGCGGAAAAAAAAAGCTGCGCCGCCCCGCGCATGCATGCATGCAGTAGCGCCAGCATGTGGCATGGATGACCCGTAGCTGTGCACTAGCAACGGCAGGAAGACAGCTACGGTTGGCCGCTGTTCGCCATCCACTGGCACCATAGCAACATGTGCTCCCTCGAGATCTAGTTTTGAAACATTTAAATGAAACACTTGCAACATATGTCTAAAACATATGAAACACTATAAAAATAGGCTTGAAGCATGTGTGTATAGCCACAACAACATATACAACATCAGATCTACTTTTACAACATCCAGATAAACACATTTGCAACGTATTTATGAAATAGATGAAACACTTGAAACATGCGTGTATAGTCATTGCAACATGTGCAACACCAAGATCTACTTTTGAAACATCCAAATGAAAAATTTGCAACATACGTCTAAAACATTTGAAACATAGACTTGCAACATGCGTATTTTGTCATTGCAACATATGCAATATCCCAGATCTACTTTTGCAACTTTCAAATGAAACACTTGAAATAGAAATTTGAAACGCCTGAAACACTTAAATCACAGTGTTTGTCACGCAGCCACGACCTATCTGGTGGGGGACTGTGGTGGTCGGCGAGGAGGATAAGGAGTGGATGGAGGCCACCCTGGTGGAGGCGCTGGAGTGGCAACGGCGAGGCCCAGCTAAGCAAGGAGGACGAGGAGGGTCGCCACCAAGAGGGCCCCGCGAGGAGCGCCATCTCCCAGGCCGCCCCCGACGCTGTGGGGTGCTCCACCCACGCCACCGCCGATAGCACGTACACCCCATCGAAGTCGCCCGATCAGCGACGGGGTGGGGGGACAGACGCGGCGCGGTGCATGTTTGGGAAGTCGCCCCGATCAGGTAGTGACGAGGTGGGGGGACAGACGCGACGCAGTGTGTTTGTGGGTGGGTGTGGGGGTGGGGAGGAGATGGGGGGCGCGGCGCGGGAAGAGGAAGCCAAGCGTCGCGGGCGGGAGCGAGCGGCGGGGAAAGGCGACAGCAGTGAGGCAGAGTAGGGCGTGCGGCGCGGCACAGGATGGAGCGCGGCGCGAGAGCGAGTGACGTGGAAAGGCAGCAACAGTGAGATGGAGCAGGCGCGCGGTGTCTAGAAGGACGGACGCCTGCGTCAGAGCAAATCCATTATATGAACCACCTTACTAGGTTTTAATAAAAGAAAATAAATGAAAGTTGAGGCCTTTAGGGGTTGGCCGTGGGTGGGTTGGAGCATGTGTGTGGCCCTCTTAGACACGTTTACTAGCAGGCCTACTTCCCTAATTTGTCTTGGATGTGATTAGTTATTGTGAGCTATTAATACGTACTGGTGCATATATGCCCCGAGAATGTAGTCTAGGCCGCTCTGTGTGGTAGCCGCGTAATTCATTATTACGGACCCGCTCGCCTGCGTGGTTAAGAGAATCGTCGAAGCTAGAAGTTATAGGTGTTCTTGCGGTTGGCGGGTGAGAATAGGACCATAACAGATAACGACCCTGTTTGATACACGTTCTGCGACCGCATGGGGGCGGTAGCGGAGCCACGGTACGAGAAAATGACTTCCCGTTCATTATCGTGGTGAGTGAGTCTTGCTTGGTGAAAAGAATCATCGATACTGTGAGACGGCGGGCCAACAACAGGTACACAATATGAACAGTTCTATTATACATCCGAGTAACAACATGCACACAAGAACAATCGACACCCGATTGGCATTTTCACGATAATGCTCGTTCACTCCCCCCTTCCCATCGCGGGCATTCGCGCTATATACACACGTCGTGTATACATCTGTGCAGAGATAGAACGCACGCGTTTCTCTCTTCTTGCAGCGGGCCACCATGAAGATTCCCTGCCAGCAGCCGTGCGATCTGTTCCTGAGCTCCACGCCGCCGTGCGCGCCCCGGCCTCTACAGGACGACGTCGCGCCGCTTCTTGGGGTTGGATGGCTCCGGGTCCCCTTTCCTCATCATCGCCGCGAACTCGGTATAGTTGATCCGCCCGTCCTGCATGCATGAACCACACACATTTGATGAACAAAATGTCATCTAGGCCGGCCGTGCGACATTGCACAGGAACACGCGGATCGATCGGCAGCTTAGTTACGTTGTCGGCGTCGACTTCCGCTACGATGTCCTTGATGTCTCGGCCGTCGAGCAGCCCCTTCTCCCTCAGGGCTTGCTCCAGCTCTTCCATCGTGATGTACCTGCGTGGCAGGCAAGGATGGCAGCATGAGCGTCCGAACACTCGACAATGGCGCTGCACACAGCAACGGCGTCGCATCAGGATTCAGAAAACCAAAAAAAGTTACCCGCTGTTGTCCTTGTCGAAGTACTGGAACGCGGTGTAGAGGTGCTCGTCCCGGTCCATTCTGTTCATGTGCATCGTCGCCGTGATGAACTCCTCGTAGTCGATCGTCCCGTTCCCGTCGGCGTCGGCCTGCGATTCAAAGCGCGCGATAGCTTCAGGTCCGGAGATACCGAATACATACATTTCACGGTGCATTTGGGTTTTGTTTTTCAGGCTGCTTCAATTTGATCTTACAGCTTCCATGAGCTGCTGGACTTCGGCCTCGGTGAGCTTGGTGCCCTTCTTGGCCAGCCCTCGCCGCAGCTCGTCCACGGTTATCGTGCCGCTGTTGTCCGAGTCCATGCTCTTGAACATCTCCTTGAGTCCCCTGATCTCCTCCTCCGACAGGCATCCCGCGATAACCCTCAGAGCAGCCTTCTTGAACTGGTTCATAGCTCTGAACTGCTTGAGCCGGCCGAGAACGGCGTTGTCCAGCGGCGTGTCAGGCGCCTCGCCGTCTTCTTTGATCCACGGGTGATCTGAACGAACACCACAGGCACCATTTCAGTATTTACTACTCGTAGTATGCTACTACGGTTTTTGATGTTCAGGAAAAATAAGCAAGGCAAGACACTTACTGAGGACGTCGTATGCAGAAATCCGCTGCTTGGGGTCAGGATTCAGCATCTTCCTGACAAGGTCCTTGGCGCCCTGCGAGATGCGCGGCCATGGGTCGCTGGTGAAGTCGACCTGCCCTCTCAGGATGGCATTGAAGATGCCGTGCTCCGATTCTGCATCGTCGGCGTCACGATTGTTGAGGCAATGCGACCGAGATCATGGACCATCTGCTTGCTTACATTGATGGAGTAAGATAGCTAGCTTGCCTGCCCAGAAAGGCGGAACACCGGAGAGCAGGATGTAGACGATGACGCCGACGCTCCAAATGTCGGCCTCGGGCCCGTAGCTCCGCTTCAGCACCTCCGGCGCGATGTAGTAGGCGCTGCCGACGATGTCCCTGAACACCTCCCCTTCTTTGAAGAAGACGGAGAGGCCAAAGTCGGTGGCCTTGAGCGGCGCGTTCTCGTCCTTGCTGAGGAGGAGGAAGTTCTCCGGCTTGAGGTCGCGGTGGATGACGCCCATGGAGTGGCAGGTGTGCACGATCTCGACGATGGTGCGGAGCAGCGAGGCGGCGGCGCGCTCGGTGTAGTGGCCCTTGGCGATGATCCGGTCGAAGAGCTCCCCGCCGGCGCAGAGCTCCATGACGAGGTGCACGTTGCTCTTGTCCTCGTACGCGCCCTTGAGCTCCACGACGCCGGGCTGGCCGGAGAGGTGGTACATGATCTGCACCTCGCGCCGCACGTCCTCGATGTCCTCCTTGGTGGACAGCTTCCGCTTGCTGATGGTCTTGCACGCGAACTTCTGGCCCGTCGCCTTGTGCGTGCACAGCGACGTGACGCCGAACTGCCCGCGCCCGAGCTCCTTGCCCACGGTGTAGGTGCTCTTGACGTCCTCCATGGGGCGGCCCAGCACGGGGCCGATGGGGGCCGGTGGCTTGTTTGGCGTGGGCGCCGTGGTCGCCGACGACGACACCGAGGTCGGCGGGGGCACCGTGGCGCTGCCCACGGGGCGCGACGAGCCGGCGGAGGAGTCCGGCGGCAGCGCGGGCTCCGCGGACGACGACCCCGGGCAGCAGCAGTTGCCCATGTCGTCGGCGAGGGAGACGACGGCGACACGGGGGGCCTCGCGCGCCGGGGACGCGGACGCGCAGGCGCAGCAAACCGGGGAGAGATGTCCGGGTGGGCGACGGGGTGCGCGGGGGAACCTTTCTCGGAGGGGTGGATGGGCTGGCCATCAAAGGGAAGGCTGGGAGGGAATGGCGGGAAGGTAACGGCTGCTTGCTTTGCCTTCGGTTGCCTTCTTTTTGCCCAACACAGAAAAACAACAGAAGCTTCCGTGTGCCCACGCCGAGCTTGCCGTTGCCGTCACGCGCGTCGCCGAGATCACGCCGCGCGCACGGTGCTCAGCTACTAGGCGCACCGTGCCGGTGCGCGATGCTCCGTTGTGTCTATCTGTCCATTGCCAGTGCCTGGTGCTTGAATCTTGATAGCTTGAGTAGTAGAGTTTGGCGTGTGAAGTGGACGTGGACTTTGCAAGCGTCAACATTTTCTCAATCAGGCTGCAGCCTTTGCAAACTTTTTGTGGATAGATTTCTCGAGATTCTCAGTTTGCATCAGATTCAGCAAGCTCTGCTCTGGTTTGGTTGCTGCCCAATCCACTCAGTTCCGTTTAGCCCCCAATTAATGACTAGATAGACTGAAAAGTTCAGAGGCACATGCTGCTACGCCGCTACGGCACTACGCTATGGTGTGGAGTGTGGACATACTTGTTCACAGAAGCCTGCAACGCGCTCCTTGTGGAGAGGAAAGAAGCTCTGCCACCGTCTACACACTTCTGTGATAGATCGCATTCATGGTGGGTTACTGAATGTGTGTTGGACGTAGGACACGTATGGCAAGCCTAGAGATATGACTGGGGACGACTGAGGAATATATATGTTCTGTTCTACAATGCTGCACATATATACCATATGTACAGAGGCTTCAGAAGTTACAACTTTCAGCTGCTCTGCACATATGCCAAAAGCATCCGACTCACGGAGGTTTCTGGCATTGAGTAGTCTGCAAGATCCGTTTGGAAGACATCACCACCCCAACCACAGGTATGCGGCTAAATTCTCGGATTGCTCAAGCAACCTAGTTCTGAACTTTTTCCTTTTCAATCCAGCCAACTAATCCCCTTCAGCTTGCTAGTTAGAGTAAAGGTGTGCCTGTTATATTCTGATCAATATCTGGTGAGCCGGTGACTGTTCCTTTACATGGTTCAAATTTACAGATCCGTCTCTCATTCATTCTATGCTTTGTATTTTGGAAGTGCTGCAGGCTGCAGCACCCAAAGTTGGACTTCCATCGGAAGTACAGCTAAGACATCGAGAAGCACAACCAAATCTGGTAGCTTGAGTTCTGAACAACAGGAAACGCTGAGGACTGGGAAGAGTCTGAGATGGCTTGTGCAAGCCCCGGGACTGATACATCAACAGATCTAGATACTGACGAGAAGAATCAAATGGTACTTATTGTTTTGAATTTTTTTTGTAGATGGTCAGTGTATTACTAATGTGGATGTTATTTTTTTTAAAAAAAAAATCTAGACATACCATAACTTTGGCATGAGTCGAACTAGAAAGTATTGTGATAATTATGCCTTTTTAAATTTAATGTATCAATCTTATTTTTAAGAAAAAAACACCATATGGTTGCTTGTCCATCCTGATGATATTTTTGTGTCAACAGTACCAATTAGTTTGCTTTCAAGTAAGGTTACTTGTATTCTTGATATATACTAAGCTTGTTTACTTATCAGTTGGAACTAGGGCAGCTTGTATCCCTTACAGCTTCTGATTCTGGCAACAAATCAAAGGATAAGCTAGGTCAAAAGGTATTGAAATTCTACACATTCACTGAGAAGCGATCATCTGATGATTCCGTTGCTACAGACTTCTCTTTTTTACTGACTTAATGGTAGGCACTCCGCCGTCTGGCCCAAAACCGGGAAGCTGCTAGGAAAAGCCGTCTAAGAAAAAAGGTAGTTGCATGTACCTGATGGTGGATAGTATTTTCCATGTGTCGAGCAACTTGAGAGCATCTTCCAATTTCTTAGACGGCTTCCAATTTCTTCATCTTCAGGCATATGTCGAGCAACTTGAGAACAGCAGGCTGAAACTTAGTCAGTTGGAGCAGGAGCTCCAGCGTGCTCGCCAACAGGTATGGTCATCATGTACTCATCTTTTGACTTTTGGATTCGACAGAATCTGCAGTTTCGGTTGAACAAACTGTTTCTTCAACATTTTGCTACTTGTTCAGGGCATTTTTATTCCTACTCCAGGAGACCAGCCTAATTCAACTAGTGAAAATGGTAATTTACTGTTTTTTTTGTGCCAAATGTTTAGATCACACTATACAGATCTTGAAAAGCTGTCATTCGTATTTCTAGGTGCTTTGACATTTGACATGGAATATGCTCGATGGCAAGATGATCACAATAAGCAGATAAATGAACTGAGGGCTGCACTCAATGCACATGCCAGTGACGATGATCTTCGGCATATTATCGATAGCATCATGGCACATTACCGCGAAGCTTTCAGGCTTAAGGGTGTAGCAGCCAAGGCAGATGCTTTCCACGTGCTGTCAGGAATGTGGAAGACCCCTGTTGAGAGGTGTTTTATGTGGTTAGGTGGACTTCGACCGTCAGAGATTCTAAAGGTTTATGATCTCCCTCACTTGCTCCTATTGCATCAGTGAACTTCTGTCAAAGCTGAAAGATTTTTTCCGGTTTCTTTTTACGCAGTTGCTTGCAAGCCATCTGGAACCCCTTACTGAACAGCAGCTTGCAAGTATATACAGCCTGCAACAGTCCTCGCAACAAGCTGAAGAGGACCTTTCGCAGGGGGCGAGAGCACTGCAACAGTCGGTCGCAGAAACCCTTGCATCTGGATCCCTGAACCCTGCAGGCTTTTCTGGTAATGCTGCAGATTGCTCGGGGCAGATGGCAGCGGCAGTAGGGAAGCTCGGCACACTGCAAAGCTTCCTACAGGAGGTACACAACACATTCTGCAGACCATGGAACTTGCCCCTTGGTTATATGTTGTTTCTTCGTTGATTGATGTCTTGTAATTGGTAAATTTGCAGAACCAACTCTTTTTTTTCTGCTTTTTAAAAGATCTTGTATTTGCAGGCTGACGATCTGCGAAGGCAGACTCTTGAAGAGATGCAGCGCATACTGACCACCCGCCAATCTGCACGAGCACTGCTTGCAATCAGTGACTATCTTTCCCGGCTACGCGCTCTGAGTTCTCTCTGGATTGCACGACCACGGGAATGAATTCAGTTGGCTCACCAATTGTTTATCGCCGGCGGTGGGTTGGGGCTGGGTGGGTCAATAAATTTGTGTTTGTGAACAGGAATTTTACTCATCTCTTGCCCTCGTGTACCTAGAATGTAAAATGGGATCTTTGTGGACAGTAGTTTGTATCAAAATGGGTCTAATGGAGTTTCATGCGTTGGTGATGTCTTGGTGGGCACAGTTGTGGTTGCTCTGTGAGTCTGTGATCACAGTGGAGAAAAATTTAAACCTCAGTAGCTCACTTCACTTGCGGGCTCTGGTGGCTTGGCTATGGATTACTGAAATGGCTACGGCCATACGTATCCACTTCAATCCTCATATATTGGGTTGAAATTAAACTTAATTTTCACCTGAATATACTTGAATTAAGGTAGATACTAAGTGATATCATCGGATATCAGGTCGTGTCAGGGAAATTCCAAGCCCTGCAGAAATCTAAACACAGCTGTGTACTTTTGATGCTCGCGCTGCTTTGCTCCTTCTATTATTGCATATACCCCACCCAACAAACACAGCTGAGCACAAGGATGAAAACAATCCTGTATCTGAACATCAGTATGACAACTGTAATCGTGGACCAGAGATTTATTGCCACTGCAAAAACAAGACCCACTAATTCAGAAAGAGGGAGCTACAAAAGCTGTCCTGCTGCTGCACAATACAAAACCTCAGTGACTTACTTAGAACTGAGTACAAGAAGGTAAATAGGAGGAAATGCTCTCTGCATACTCAGTAGCAGAACCCCTATATCCGCTTCAGAACCTTCTCAGCAGCCTCGATGGTCTTCTCGATGTCCTGGGAGGTGTGCGCCAAGCTGGTGAAACCTGCCTCGAACTGTGAGGGAGCCAGGTATACACCCTCTTCCAGCATGCCACGGTAGAACCTTCCAAACTTCTCAGTGTCGCTCTTCTTGGCATCCCCAAAGTTGTGGACGGGTCCACCAGTGAAGAAAAAGCCAAACATTCCTCTGATGTGTCCTCCGCACATCTCGTGCCCTGTCTTCGCACCCACATCCAATATCCCACGAATAAGTTCGCCAGTGATTTTATCCAAGTACTCGTAGGTGCCGGGCTCGGTCAGACGCTTGAGTGTGTGAATTCCGGCAGTCATAGCTAGAGGGTTTCCACTAAGAGTTCCTGCCTGGTACATTGGTCCTGCTGGGGCAACCATCTCCATGATATCCCTTCTCCCACCGTAGGCACCAACAGGGAGGCCACCCCCAATAATCTTACCCAAGGTTGTCACGTCAGGGGTGATCCCGAAGTACTCTTGAGCTCCACCGTAAGCCAGACGGAAACCGGTCATCACTTCATCAAAGACCAAGAGTGCACCATCCTGTTTGGTCAAGTCGCGGAGAGCATTGAGGAAACCAGGTTGTGGGGGAATGAAACCAGCATTGCCAACAACTGGCTCGAGGAAGACAGCAGCAATCTCCCCTTTGTTGTCCTCGAACAATTTCTTCACTGCCTCAACATCATTGTAGGGTGCTGTTAAAGTCTCATAGGTTGCTCCCTTGGGGACACCAGGGGAGTCTGGGAGGCCAAGGGTGGCAACACCACTGCCAGCTTTGACAAGGAAGGAATCAGCATGGCCATGGTAGCAGCCTTCGAACTTGACAATCTTCTCCCGCCCAGTGAATGCACGCACAAGACGGAGTGCTCCCATGCAGGCTTCTGTCCCTGAATTGACAAAGCGGACCATTTCGATACTTGGTACAGCAGAGATGACCATCTCAGCCAATACATTCTCCAGCAAACATGGAGCACCAAAGCTAGTTCCTTTCTTCAAAGTTTCAATCAATGCAGCATTCACCTGAATCAAACAAGATATAAGTACAATGATTTAAATTTAGCTTTTAATTCTCAAGACAGCTTTATAAGCCAAATGTTGCCTAATCAAATATAGTATATTTTTTTCAATATTCAATAGTGGTTCAAAAATCACACTATGAGTTGACAGATATTAGAAGGTGAAGTAAAAGCCATCATGGATTTCACCAGTTTGATTTACAAAATCAGACCAAAAAAAATTAATGATACATACAGAGGTTCAGAAATTTTAGTAGATTCACAAATGGGATGGAGATAAGTCCAATTAATCGAATTAAGCACTACAAGAAATAGAAGTAAGCTACACTATCAACTATCATAAAAGAACACTATGGGGTAGGAAACACAGAAGCAAACCCAGAGATTAACTAACAAAAGAATTGTGATGAAATACTTCATATTCAGATAACACATATTGGCCAGGAACCAACATAATCAATTGTGTACCTTATCATCTGCATGACCGATGATTGCAGGACCCCAGGAACCAACATAATCAATGTACTCGTTCCCATCAACATCCCACATACGAGAACCCTTTACAGAGTCGAACACTACAGGCTGCCCACCAACAGATTTGAAGGCACGGACTGGCGAATTAACACCTCCAGGCATCAGCTCCTGAGAAGCAGTGAAACATCAGTTAATAAAACATCCAGAACCATGGGGAAAAAATGATGACAAACTGACTGAGATCTCAAATGGTGAAAGATCCTAACAAACTAGTCCCCACCATTTCATGATATTTTTTTATACAATCAGGGTTGTACTCACAAGTCACACTTTATGCAGTTTACAGCTACAGATCCAGGACTAAAGCATGACTCACAAAGAAATGGCTACTAATTGCATAAAAGTATGGTATTTGACTGGTTTGTCACATCAAAAGTAATGCTTGCTGCACCTAGGTAATCCTACCTCAGTAGGATTGCTTTCATTTGCATGGCTGTTTCATGTGTCAACTGGGTCCAAGAGCGTAGTTGACCTTACTAAACTCACAATGTCGGCCCCATTCCAGACCCTCTCCCAGCCCCCGGTTTCCATGTTCCAAGCCGTCTTTGACAATCCACCTCTTATTGCGTTACCACCAACCCATTGGCGGAAATACAGAAAGAGAAAAGCGAACCGATTTGCCACAATTTCCACGACAACCACAAACAAGGCATTCCCCAGCTGGCCGCAAGCGACGTCTCTTCTTCCGAATTCACACCTCAAAAGCCACGAGGCCCTCCGAAACGAAGGGGAACCCTGGCGGACGGCATTAAAGGAGCCGCAGAGCGAAGGAGTCAGAGAGGACGGTACCTTGGCGGCGTTGAAGATCTCCTCGGACTTCTGCACCGTGTAGGCCTTCTCGCCCTTCTCGAGGGATATCGCGGCCCGCACCACCGACGGCCGAGCGCGGCGCCCCGTCGAGGCCCTCCTCGGCGCGGCCAGCTGGGCCGAGATCCCGGACGCCACGGCGGCGGCTGCTGCTCCGGCCATGCTTGTGTTGGCCTTGCACGTCTCGCGCGAGGTCGGAGGTGGAGCAGATGAGGGAGGGATAAGAAATTCCGGAGGGGTTGGTGCGATTGGGTCTTAATAGCTAGGCCGGGCCCACCAAAGCACGATTGGGTCTTCTCTGTATTATTTTTTCCCCCTTCTTCTTTTTTACCCCACCCTCCAAGCGAAGCGAGATAGCCTGCAATGCCCTGGGCCGAAAGTTTAGTCCCACATCGTTTGGCTAGCACAGGGCGACGAGTTCAAAAGGTGGCCTGTGGGCCGCTACTTCGCCTCCGCACTAGGCGGAGGTGCGGGCCTGAAGCCCGCTAGGTTAAGTTATAGTACAGGCCTACGGGCGTTGATGTACTGTACTATACTCTTCCATGTAAAAAATGTAAGAGATCCGATGTATGTTAAAAAATATTTTTGTTGAAAATTTCACTGCTATGTTGACAGTTGATACGTTTTTATAAGCTATATATACATCTCCCTTTTTATAAATAAAAAATAATAAAAATCCAAAATCGCGTCAAGAAGAGACAGATCCGGAACCATGGGTCACAACTCACAACCCAATCCTGGGGCGCTATCCAGCCAGGGGTGGTGAACAAGCATTCAACAAAATATGAACAGATTTCTTTTTGCAAGATCGAAAACATGAACAAACAGCCAAAGACTTGGAAGTTTTTAATGCTTATTATTATAGAGCAGGTTTTTGGAATTGTCAAAGCTTATTGAACAAAGCAGCAACATTTACAGCACCAAATTAGTTGCATTAAATCCACTGTGATTAATAAACGAGCAGCTGCAAGTTATTTTATGTTATTTTGTCAAAAAAGAAGTGCCTCAACTCGTCCGTTGTTACTTCTTAGAAAGCTCGGAGAACAAAAGAAGAAACCACATGTCGAAAACGACAGACTGACCTAAACTCTTCAAGAACAGCAGAAACAGCGACTGGGCTTCTGTGCTTTGAGATTTCGCGAAAAGCTTAGGGGACTCGCTGGTGTGAAACATGAAGCACGTCAAGTAAGCATAACGAAACACGGACCTTAACACAGTATCTAGAAGATATGTTAATCTAATGAGCTGAGACTTGTGTGCACCTGATTATCCAGTCAATGATGCTAAGTGGCGTGCACCTGTCCACGGGGCTTCTTTTCAAGATTTTCTATTCAGCATCGGCCAAACACCGTTTTTTTTATTGTCTCACCCTTCGAGTAAGCTGTAGCATCTGAACTCACGCGCCAACTCACACCTCACGCACACACACCCTACACACGCACACTACCAGTGCGTAAGCTAGACCTACGATCTATATCTAGAGCTAAGATTACACGGCTAATAGATATGACAGTGGTAGTTCATCAAAGCAACTGAATTTATTAACGGGAAATAAATCCCTGGTGAGGCACGCAAGGTTCGTCCCCCAGGATCGAACCTGCGAGCGGTCGCTCCCGCAGCCGGGAACGTACCAACCGAGCTAGGCTCGGTCCTCTCGGCCAAACACCGTTGACTAGAGAGGCGCTGGAAGGAAATATGTGCCCTTCATTCGCCTTTCCTGGAAGTTGCCCAGGATTGATTCCTTCACTTCGTTTCCAGAAGCACGGTTATACGTGACAGCAAGGAATTGGCAACTTATCCCCTTGCCTGCACTGTAGATTGCAGAAGACATCAGGGTTGCCATGCTTAATAAACAATTCCAGTAGTGAAACAACAGATAACTCGGATGAACTATACAAGCTATAGAAACTGTTTTCAAGAAACATATGTAGTACATGGAAATTGAAATAAACTTTGCCTAGAGTCGTGATAATACAGACGTCACCAATCAGATAACAGTTCTTTCAGAACCTATTTGGCCCGACTTGCAATGGCATGACGACAGAGATAGACTTTTATTTCTTCAGAAAATATGTTATTAAATTCTACAAGTAGCAAGAGCAACGACTTCAGGGTCAATGCTACAGAAATAACTCAGTGTGCCCTCAGGCCTCAACCACCTCACCGCATTCCTCATTTGCATTGCTAGGAGGGAGACAATAGACAACCAAAAGGGTAAAAAACACTATGCCGATTGGAGAGGTTGTACTGTCTGCCTTCATGCAGGCACTCTTTGAGAAAGTGCTTGCTGCTACTATCGGAGAGCTGAGATTCCCTCGAGATGTCACTGAAGAACTGCATAACTTATCGAGCATCCTGTCAACAATTCAATTTCATGTTGAAGATGCGGAGGAGCAGCAATTGAAGAATACGGCTGCACGCAGCTGGCTTGCCAAGCTCAAGGGTGTCGCAGATGAGATGGATGACTTGATTGATGAGTATGCAGCTGAGACTCTGCGATCCAAACTAGAAGGTCCATTCAACCATGACCATCTGAAGAAGGTTAGGAGCTGTCTCTGCTGTTTTTGGTTGAACAATTGTTTATTTAACCATAAGATAGTGCAACAAATAAGGAAGATTGAGGGGAAACTCGATAGGCTTATCAAAGAAAGACAGATTATTGGTCCAAACATGAACAGTGGGACCGACAGGCCGGAGATAAAGGAGAGGCCCAAAACAAGTTCACTGATCGATGACTCAAGTGTGTTTGGAAGAGAAGAAGATAAAGAAACCATTGTGAAGATGTTGCTGGCCCCCAATAACTCGGGCCATGCCAACCTTTCTATTATTCCCATAGTGGGCATGGGGGGACTAGGAAAGACGACTCTAACACAGCTCATCTACAATGATGAAAGAGTAAAGGAGCATTTCCAGTTAAGGATGTGGCTGTGTGTTTCTGAAAATTTTGATGAGATGAAGCTTACCAAGGAAACAATTGAATCAGTTGCTAGTGGGTTCTCATCAGCCACAACAAACATGAACCTGCTTCAAGAAGACCTCTCAAAAAAGCTGCAAGGTAAAAGATTTCTTCTAGTCCTTGATGATGTATGGAATGAGGATCCTGAAAAATGGGACAGATATCGCCGTGCTCTAGTTAGCGGGGGAAAGGGAAGCAAGATTATAATTACCACACGAAACAAAAATGTGGGGATACTAATGGGCGGGACGACTCCTTACCATCTAAAGCAGCTATCAAACAACGATTGCTGGCAGTTGTTCAAGAAACACGCATTTGTAGATGGTGACTCCAGTTCACACCCAGAATTGGAAATGATAGGCAAGGACATCGTGAAGAAATTGAAAGGCCTGCCACTAGCTGCAAAAGCAGTAGGCAGTTTACTATGTACCAGGGATGCAGAGGAAGATTGGAAGAACATATTAAAGAGTGAAATATGGGAATTGGCATCAGACAAGAACAACATATTGCCAGCTCTGAGATTGAGTTACAGCCATTTGCCAGCCACACTAAAGCGATGTTTTGCATTTTGTTCAGTGTTTCCCAAAGATTACGTCTTTGAGAAAAGAAGGTTGGTTCAAATCTGGATGGCCCTTGGGTTCATTCAGCCTCAAGGAAGGAGGAAGATGGAAGAAATTGGGAGTGGCTATTTTGATGAATTACAAAGCAGATCCTTCTTCCAATATCACAAAAGTGGATATGTAATGCATGATGCCATGCATGACCTAGCACGGTCTGTCTCAATTGATGAGTTCCTACGATTGGATGAAGGCCTAAGACTGCATGATCCCCCGCACAGCAGCAGCCCTAAAAGAAGTGCCAGGCATCTATCATTCTCTTGTGACAACAGAGGCTTGACCCAATTTGAAGCTTTCCTTGGATTTAAGAGAGCTCGCACACTTTTACTATTAAATGGATACAAATCGATAACAAGCTCTATACCCAGTGATCTGTTCCTCAAGTTGAAGTACCTTCATGTGCTTGATCTGAACCGACGAGATATTACTGAGCTGCCTGATTCTATTGGTAACTTAAAATTGCTTCGATATTTGAATCTTTCAGGCACTGGAATAGCAATGTTGCCTTCATCAATTGGTAGGCTCTTCAGCCTGCAAACACTGAAGCTGCAAAACTGCCTTGCATTAGTTTACCTCCCAAAGACCATAACCAATCTCGTAAATCTTCGATGGCTAGAAGCAAGAACGGAGTTGATCACTGGCATAGCTGGAATAGGGAACTTGACTTGCCTTCAACAGCTGGAGGAATTTGTTGTCCGTAAGGACAAAGGCTACAAGATCAGTGAATTGAAGGCAATGAAGGGGATCACAGGACATATCTGCATTAAGAATCTTGAGAGTGTGGCTAGTGTCGAAGAGGCTAATGAAGCTTTGCTAATGAAGAAGACAAACATCAACAATTTACACCTTATATGGTCTGAAAGGAGGCGCTTGACTTCAAAAACAGCAGATAAAGACATAAAGATACTTGAACACCTTCAACCACATCATGAACTCAGTGAGCTGACAGTCAAGGCCTTTGCAGGCTTATACTTTCCAAATTGGTTAAGTAAACTAACTCAATTGCAAACCATCCACCTGTCTGACTGTACAAACTGTTCAGTTCTACCAGCGCTTGGAGTACTTCCCCTACTCAAGTTTTTAGATATTGGGGGTCTCCATGCCATTGTTCACATCAACCAAGAGTTTTCAGGAACCAGTGAAGTCAAGGGGTTTCCATCACTGAAGGAACTCATATTTGAAGACATGTCTAACCTAAAAGGTTGGGCTTCTGTACAAGATGGTCAGTTGCTTCCATTGCTCACAGAACTTGCAGTGATTGACTGCCCACTACTAGAAGAATTCCCATCTTTCCCATCATCAGTAGTGAAGCTCAAAATTTCTGAAACAGGGTTCACTATTCTTCCAGAAATACATACTCCAAGCTCTCAAGTTTCATCATCATTGGTATGCCTACAGATTCACCAGTGCCCAAATCTTACATCATTAGAGCAAGGATTGCTTTGCCAGAAATTATCAACACTCCAGCAATTAACCATCACAGGCTGCCCAGAATTAACTCACCTGCCAGTTGAAGGATTCAGAGCCCTGACTGCTCTTAAGAGTATTCATATCTATGATTGTCCGAAGCTGGAACCATCCCAACAGCATAGTTTGCTGCCCTCCATGCTTGAAGATCTACGCATCAGCTCATGCTCCAACCTAATCAATCCTCTTCTTCGAGAGATTGATGAGATAGCCTCAATGATAAATCTTGCCATAACTGATTGTGCCAGCCTTCACGATTTTCCAGTAAAGCTTCCTGCCTCTCTGAAAAAGTTAGAGATCTTCCATTGTAGCAACCTAAGATTCTTGCCTCCTGGTATAGAAGCAGCATCTTGTTTGGCAGCTATGACCATTTTGAACTGTCCTCTTATACCAAACTTGCCAGAACAGGGCCTCCCACAATCACTGAAAGAATTGTACATCAAAGAATGCCCACTGCTAACAAAGAGCTGCAAAGAAAATGATGGTGAAGATTGGCCTAAAATTGCTCATGTACCAACCATAGAGATTGAAGATGATAGTACCATGACCGACTGGAGCATAAGAAGAAGATTATTCTAAATGCATCATAGCAACACAACAGAGGTACGGACTAGATGAATCTTCAGCTACTGTTTCACACACATAACAGCAAGCTCAAAAATATTCTTGGCAAATGGCTGTATACTGATTTTTTTCATCAATTTTGTACGCTGCACATACTTATGGTTGAGTGCACTGTATATGTCAAGCGGTAATCATAAAGAACCAATATACAAACCTGCACAAAAATCGGCTGCAATGAGTACATGCAAGATTTCAACCTTTGTGTTTGACAAGTAGCAGTATATCTTAGAATAATGCTACTAGAGACAGCCATTTACAGTACAACAAGCAAACTAAAATGAAAAAACAAAAGATAACACTGTTTACCTTTACTATCGTGAAAACCTAATGTTTAATGTTTTCAAAAAGCCTGTCGGCAACAGTTTACTTCAGATCACCAACCATGGCCAAGTCATATCTTCTCAGGCAAAAACAAAAGAGGTTTTAACTGTGTTATGAGCCAGTTTCCCATGCATGCATGCATAGCAACAAGTTTACAACATAAACTATCCAGGGTACTAACACATTTATCAAAATGTTGATAACAGTATCTCATACTTCATTATTGAATTTAGGGCAGCTCGATGGTGAATATGTAAGATCTGCAATTCTGTTCTGCATAAACAATGATTCGGAATTCTCATTTATATACTTCTTTTCTTCATTTACAGATCTTCATTTGAATTATGAATCTTGCTTCAAGAGCATTATACCTTATAGGTTCCATCCACCATCTGATTGCAGTATCCAAATGTATGAATCTACGACTAGATGGTTCAACCAATACTTCTCAAGAAAATAAGGTATTTTCACTAGACAACATGAAAACAAGAATACTGGCAAGTAGCAATGTCAGTTAATTTCTTCTGTATAACCACATTCCAATCATGAGGAACCTGCGCCTCTGATAGTACCAACATGTCAAAGTGTTATATCACGGATCGCCTACTCTTTTTTTTTGTTCTTTTCTTTTGCTTTTTGAGGAATTTTATGGTGCCTGTAAGGCTAGCCTGAACATTTGTATTGCAAAACTGAGAGCAAATTTGGAGGCAAGCAGAAGTTACAGGGTGGAAGGTACACTTATCCTCAAATTTCCATCTACTTTCTCTTCTTCTGCCCCATGAACTGCGAACACTATCATTTCACAAAGTAATGCCTCTTGGTACTCGACTAGTCAAATGTGTCATTGCAACTTTCAAGAGCTAAACAGACATTTTTTCGGGTAAAATTCAATGTTACCTCTCAATCTCATGATAGGAATGAACACTTCTAATTGTAAAATTTATAGTACAAGTACAAAGGTTTTTTTAATAACTATTCTATTTAACTCCAATGGGATGCTAATTTCCATCTAGAATCTGGTAGAATCTGGAGAGAGAAAGCAAAGGTGATCGACCAATCGTCACCGTCCCTGATGCAACAAATGCTAGTACGCAGCCTAGAGAACGGCGGAGAGCAATCAGTAGCGCCAAAAAGTAATGCATCGTACGGGTGCAGGAATGCCATGGAGATTGCGGGTCTCCTTACGAATCAACATGCGGCGAATCCGCGATAAGCGAGAAAAAAAACCAACAAGCTCACCGTCTCCGAAGCGAAAGGAGCATTGCAGACTCGCCCGCACTTCTTCCTCTCTCATCCTCCCTGGGCTCCAATTTATGGCGGCGGCGACTATGGTATGGCGTAGTTGCGCGAGGTGTTGACTGGGCATCGCCGCACCGCGGGGGCGTGGTTGGTCTTCTGTAGGGAAGACGGTGGTTGTGTGCTTGGTGCGCGGACAGCGCAGCGCCGCCGCCGCCCGCCGGTGAGCCTCGGCCCTCGGGGTGACAGTTTTTTTTTTTTATGACAGTTGACACGCGAAGCCTCGGCCCTCGCCAGATTGCAGAAATAGGGCCGAATCCCATTTGATTGGGCCCCTTGATCTCCGTCTGCTCAAGATACGTGTGCCCATCAGGAATCCCGAATCCAGGACATACACAATGGGCTGGGCTAGTGGGCCGTGGCCTCCCGTTGGTGAAAAGAAAGAGAAAAGGTTGGTTTTACATCCTTCGTTGTTCCACTAAAAAAACCTCAAAAAAAAAAAACTAAAAAAACCTCCTTTTGCTAAAAAAACTCCTTCCCCTAAAAAAACTAAAAAACTCCTTTTTTTGATAAAAAACCTACTTCGTTGTAGTCTGAACTTCAAAATCAGACTATGATTTGTATTTCCTATTTTAATCTAAATTCTAATTACTTGGAAATTATATCATTTCCTAGTGTATATGCTCATAATGGTAGAGCGAAAGAAAATAAATGCATTTGGTTTTGATCAAAAGACACTAACTTAAATTGTTGATCGTTAGCATTATTCCTTTTTATAAAATATATTTTTTGTCTTATTTAAATTTCTTTGACTTTGATCAAGATTTATACCATTATTCTAAAATTTGTAATACCAATAAATGTGCTAGCTAGAGATACTCCATGGTAGATTTAATAATACAATTAATTTGATACTCAATGCTACTTTAAATTTGATTAAAATTCAAGAAATTTAGTCAGACTAAAAAATTTTGATTAGTATGTAGCAGCAGCAGCAGCGGTAGTAGTATATGTCTCCATCCCTAGGCCGACTCTGCTCTAGATGAAGTACCCTCTCCATACACATGCGACCTGGCAACGGATGTTGACCCGTTGCTGATTCGATTTGTTTAATTTTTGGCCCTTTTTGAAAAATAATTACATATAGACCCCTAAACGTATCCTTTCATTTTCTAGACCCTGGGCTCAGTGCCGTAACAAATGGTGCCCAGGTTACATGTCTTGGCGCCGAGGTGAGAGGCCTAGGACTTCGTGGTCGGAGGCGGAGAGGCATTCGATCACAGCGAGAAAGAATGGGGGAGAGAGAGAACTGAGAAAGAAAAGAAAAAAGGCCCCCCGCTTGTCAGAAGACCTTGGCACCGAGCTCGGCACCAAGATCTACGGCGCCGAGCCTAGTGCCATGTCGTGCCACGCAGGATGCCACGCCGACGCCGACGCCGGCCTCTGACCTCGGCGCCGAGCCCAGGGTCTAGAAAACACAAGGATACCTCCAGAGGTCTATTTGTGAATATTTTTCAAAAAAGACCAAAAAAATCAGTCGCCGATTCACCTCCAAGCAACCAAAGCTATTCTTGTAAAATAAAAATTATAAAAATCATTTCTAGTAAGATTAAACTGGCTGGAAACAGCAATAAACCTCACATCAAGTTCTTAACCAGACAGATTGAACCATAATCTAGCCCATGCTTGACCAGTGACAAACCACTTGCATTTAATAAACAAGGATGAAGCCTAATCATTATCCGACTAGTCATGCGAGTTATCTACTTCCTCACATCACAAATATAAGTCCATCTAAGTTCGTGCTCGTTTTTTTACTTTAACTAGTAATATCCATAAAAGTATACTATTTAAAGTAGTTATCTATTATATAAGTATTGCGAATTGAGTGTAGGTTAAGTCTTTGACTTAGCACATATGCTCGTATTTTTCTAGATTTATTATATGATGGTGATGTGCAACTTGATAGCGACCCACCATCGCAGCTATGGTGACTTTTTACGTACCTAATCTTTTGGAGATGCTCATATGGCTAGAGTTATATGAACTTTTGTGTTAATCTGAAAAAAATTATAAAAGTATTTTTTTAATCTAGTAACACCCTCCTTCCTTCCACCACCAGCAGCTATTTTTTTAATCTAGTAAAACTAGCATCAACACTGCATAGCCAGTGCAGCAGCAGCCGCCTCCTTCCACCACCAGCAGCCTCCAGCCATGCGCAGCCTCCTTCCGCTCGTTCTCCTCTGTGCCTCGTCATCCCTCCTGCTCCTCACCGCAACAACCAACGCCGACAACCTTACGTTCTACATGTCCGCCGACTGCCCGGACAACACGAACTACACGCGCGGCAGCGCGTTCCAGGCCAACCTCGACGCGATCCTCTCCTCTCTCCCCGCCGCCGCGGCCGCGTCGTCCTCTGGGTTCGCCGAGAACATCACCGGCAGCGCCGCGCCCGACCAGGTGTACCGCCTCGCGCAGTGCCGCGGGGACATCAGCGCGGAGCGCTGCCGCGCGTGCCTCGTCAACTCGGCGCGGGAGATGCCCAGCAGGTGCCCTGGCCGGAAGAGCGCCGTGCTCATCTACGAAGGCTGCCTGCTGCGCTACTCCGACGCGAGCTTCTTCGGCGAGGCCGACATGTCGAATCCGCTCTACATGTGCGACCTCGACAACGCGACGCAGCCTCAGTTCGCGTCGTCGCTCGACGCGCTGATGCGCAGCCTCGCTGAGAAGGCGTACGGCTCACCGCGTCTGTTCGCGGCTAGCTCGGTCGACCTCGCGGACTACGAGAAGATTTACGGCATGGTGCAGTGCACGCGGGACCTTGGGCCCGACGACTGCCAGGGCTGCCTCGCCAACGCCGTCAGTAAGATTCAGACGTACACAAACTGCAGCGGGAGACAGGGCGGTCGGCTCTTCAACTGGAGCTGCTACATCCGGTTCGAGGTGGCGCCTTTCTACGACGCCCAGGCTGCAGAGACGGCAATGTCCACCGGTCAGTCAATATCTCTGGTCTCTCCCTATTCGTAGTGTACTAGGGTTCTTTTTTTTTTTTGACAACATACTAGGGTTCAATAGTCTTGAAGGAATAAGGATAGTTAGAAAGGCTGATCATACAACTTTTGGCCGGCTGTATTTATATTTACAACGGAGCGCGTTAACGCGTGACCAGTCACGTTTTCCACTTCTGGGAGCGCGTGACCCTGCCGCCGCCGTTGTCCACTGCCCCACCGCGGCATGGTAGAGTTTCGTCAAAGCTCCACGGCCGCATATGTGGTACGAAAGTGTTAGGGGTACGAAAGATTTTTAAAAAGATTTGTAAAAAAGATTACAAAATATTTATATAAAAAAGATTGAATCCTATATATATATATATATATATATATATATATATATATATATATATATATATATATATATGCACAAGTGATTTTTTTGTTGTAGTGTTACGAAAGTGTTAGTGTTGAGTTATAGGTCTTGGTTTTCTGAAAACCAATGACGAAGGGAGTTATAGGTCTTGACTCCTGAAAAAGAGTAGAGAGAATCTATAGCATATCTTCAACTATTTCAGTACCTACTCCCTCCATTCTAAATTATACGTTTTAGATTTTCTAGATGCATTGCATGAGACCGTCACTTATGTCATTCTCAATAGAGAGTTTAGTGTTATTTCCAAGAATATAAAATGCAATAAAACATGGATGAAACAATCTCCCATAATACATAGTTTCATTCTTTAGTTTTATAGACATTTAATTTGTGATTAATCTAGAGTTGAAAACCAAATCAAGAAAGTTCCATCTCAATAAAACTCACTTCATCTTTCTTTTTTTTTAAAAAAAAACGTTGTCATGTCAATAAAAGGCATATGTGATAACCTATTAAATGCAGATAAAACTCTAATAAAACTTTAATGAAACTTTTGATGCAATTGGCAAAAAAAATGGATACACATCATCCCTCTGTCTAAAAAACAGCCATTCTCGCTTTCTAAAAAGTCAACAACTTTTAACTTTGACCAAATATATTTAACAAAATATTAATATTTATCGTACATAATAATTATTATTAGGTAGATCATTAAATATACTTTCATTATAAACTTATTTGAACATGTAAATGTTGCATGTATTTTTTTACAAACCTAGTTAAAATTAAGAAATTTTGACCAACATGATTCCCATAATGACTCTTTTTTTTAGAGACGGAGAGAGTAGGTTATAGTTCTCCAACGCTTCACATTCAGTTTCATTTATGTGTCTAAACAAGAAAAGATGGCACCGTTGTAGTTCCCCAACACTTCACATTCAGTTTTAGTTATAGTCTGGATGTTCCTTAGAAAGGAGTCACGAAATACAGTTTGACAATGACGGGTCAAATTGGGAGCCCAGTCTACTCTGCCGTGCCGCCAGGGCTGTATTTTTGTTTAAAACTCTCTTTTCCATGTAAGTGAAAGAGAGAGCTCTAGGCATCTCTTCTACTATAAGGGATCAATTAAAATTATGCTTAGTCCACCCATAAAATTATCTCCCACAGAGATGAACTTTCCTACATCTCCCCCACTTCATGCACCCAGAAAATCCCGTTCTATGAAAATAAGTGGCTCAGATCTATTCTCACATAACTTCGCTGTGATCCAATGGCCTAAGTTGTTTTGGTGGTGAAGCCAGGCTTCAACGCACACTCACGCCGCGACCGCAACTGCGACCACCCGCAATCAGCGTGCCGTGTGCAATAAAGGAAAGAGTTACCGTGAGAAAGGAAGGAAGGAATTCAATCGCAAAAAAAAGGAAGGAAGGAATTGCTACCGTGGTAAAGGTGAGCGAGCTCACGCATTCTGATTGTCCTGTCTCCCATATCTCACGATCCTCCTCCTAGCCCCGCCTTGCTGCCACACTGGCTGCTCTCACGGACGGCGGTGGACGAGGCGAGCAGGACGCGGAAGACTGGGGTCCAGAAACGCCGTTGGCGGACGCGACGAGCAGGGCACGGACCGGCGCGGCACTCGACGAGACTCGCGAAATGACGGCGGCGGACGCGGCGACCTAGCGGCTCCCATTGAATTCTTCTGTGTGCGTGCGCTGCAGCCGTAGGAGCGGGCGACGCAACGACGCCGAGCACGGCCATCAGACATCAGCAACTCCACGAACTACGATGGAAAACGCGGAGCAGTAGCCCTGCAGGTACACGTATATCTGAATCCTAATACGAAGACTCGACAACAGCCAAAGCCAGTTAGCCTGCTGCTAGCTGTCCTACTCTCCTTTACTCACGTACTCACGTTTCTCCTTGTCCTTTCATTCTCCAATTTATTCCCTAGGGATTAATCACAATAGGAACCAGGATCCGCGATCCACAGTTGGCACGAACAGCAAAAGTGCATAAGACACATGGTATGCAAAACTGATTTATTAGATTATAGACTTCTATGGCTTTAGATTATTAGAAGATTTTTTTGTGTGGCACTGAATTTTTTAATGTGTCACTGAATAATTCATATACTGATGTACTAACATGCTATATTTATAGTGGTTAAGAAAATTAACAATGGATCACCCTAACTACAAATCCTGGTTACGTCACTGCCAAACGGGCGGGCGAGCGGGCTTATTTTGCTGGCGGCTAATACGGCTATCACGCGAGTAAGCACACGCGCTTTTTGATTTTGTGCAGACGACGAGGGCATAACTTGACGTGCCCACGTCATAGCAGCGGCAACGGGCACTACTACTAGCAGCGGCGGCGGCGGCGGAAGAAGAAGTCCTTTTCTATTTCATGGTTTTAGCTGCGCTTTTTGGTTGGATAATAATGAAAACCTGACAGCTCTCTTGGTTTTGGTTTGATTATTGTTCTTGCAGTGTGCTTGTGATGTCGACTGTCGTGATTTCAAGATTCGTTTCAGAGCTCTGTTTTTTAGCGCTATAATGTTTGGAATCCTTCTGGCTCCACACTTTCTTGCTGTTTGTGATCTTGTCATCAATTTTTGTTGCTTGCATTTATTTCTCTTAACATTTTAATTTTCATCCCATGTCCTGATGTCCTGCAAATGCCAAATTACATGTCTCTTCTTGCTGACGCAACCTGGACTTTTCATCTGCTTATGATAAAGACTTGAACTGATAAGTTGTCATTCATAGCTCACTTTGTTGGGAGATAACATACAGAGGCTTTAGGCTCGGCTCGTAGAATCCCTCAGCCACCGTCATTTTGCATCCGAGAACTTGGTAAGTAGTAAGAGATGTCCTTCTTGCGGTTTTCTGAACCACTGCTGGTTTTACCTTCTGTTTGTCATCAGAGAAGATCCTTATCTTGTTGGTTAAAATTAAAGTGTCTGTAAAGAAAAGGTAAGTAATACTTTCTTATGATGTGGTTCGAGGGCTTCACTTCTGTGTTGTTTTATTCACTTAAGAGTATCTTCAACAGTTTGGCAAATTTTATTTCCCAAATCTCGTTGTTTGCCAACTCCCAAAATAATATGGGGAGGAAAAAAGATCTCATCTCCAACAGTTTGGCAAATTTTATTTCCAAAAACCCAAAAACCCGCTAACGAAATGAAAAGACCCGCTAAGCGAACGAAGAGCTCCGTTAAGCGAATGAAGAGCCCCGCTAAGCACAAGGAAACTACGATGCGCGGCCGGTGCCCCGCGCGCATATATGCGCACAATCGACCGAGATTTGCTAACTTGCCAAAGATGCCAAACCCAGATACCAGACTATTGGAGAAGTATTTTTCTCATTTTGCCAAAAATTTTAGGATGCCAAACCTATATGCCAAACTCTTGGAGATGCTATTAGAGTAGATGTTTTTCCAACAAAACTAATTTTTTGGGATATTGATTACTTGTTTAACTCCCATTGCTCATGGTCATTGTTTGCAGAAATTAGGGGCTTACTTCCAAGTCTGTTGTATGTCTGCTTATGAGCTATGATTACCAATTTTCAGGTCACTTCTAGGTGCATTTTTGTCCTGCAAAAGGTGTTGAATTAACTGCCTGAACAAGCCAGTGCTCCTTGAACTACAGAGACTTGATCTGCAGATTCTTCCATTGTTACTGTTTCATATTTGACCACTTTGTAAGTTCGATATCTTCACACCCAGTCTCCAAACCTTGATGTTTATTTCAGATTTTGTCTTCTCAATTATCTTGACCCATTCCAGATAAATAATTAGTTGTAGCAAAATTAAATACACTAACAAATTCAAAACATAAGTATTACACTAACAGAGTCATTGAGAGGCACTTGCAGACGTTTTCTCACGAGGGGAAAGAAAAAGGTAGCCAGATGTTGCTTGGATAAATGGTATATTTGATTTGGGTTGCTTTCTATTACAGAGTTCTTGAATCTTTGGCTCAGACCACAGTTTGTATTCAGACTATATAAATAGTCGACCTTTAATTCTTCACTGACCCTGCCCACGAAGCTGCCATGGACGACCGCCATGGATTGCTCAACGAAAACTTATATGATGATGATGTAATCATTCAGCGACATGTGCAAGGTACGACGGCATCTATATGGCATCCAACTTCGTTATATACTTCCTTGTACACCATTTCATGAAGTCGTGGGATGACGTAAGATTGTCACTGATCAACACTGTGAGCATATATATTCTCTATATCTATTTAATACACTACATATGAAATTAATAATTTAACTTATTATCTGTTATGCATGGCGGACATTTTGAAGAGCCATGCAGATGAATGTTTTGATAACTTCCCTGAAGATCTCCAAGACATGTTTACGGACTTAGGCAGATTGTAAATTAGATGATTAATGCGAGAAATAACTTTATTATACCTTTTTATGCATAAGTGTTTCCTGAATTGTATACATGGTCATATACAATTATATAAAAATTGAACCTAGAAAAAAATCGTTGTTTAGTTGTTTCATATGCATCCTTAAAATAAAGCCGTGGCATTAGCACGGGCACTGTACTAGTTTAAAAAAGGGAACTGCTTCGGTACTTCTCTTTTTTAAAAGGGTTAAGACTACCCGCACTCATGGACCTCTATATTCATCATCTATACGTCCCAGTCAGTAAGATTCTCTCCTCTATACTTAATTCTCCCGCACCCATCCATCCTCTATATCATCCTCTATCCACCTATCCACTATGGGACCCACTTGTCACTTTATCTAAATATATCCATGTGTGATCTAGTTTTGAAGGATTTATTAAGACGAATTTAATGGTGCAATCGAACTTTAATTTGGATTTTTGGTTTGTGAGCTATAGCATTTTTCTCTTTGTTTAGCTAGTGGGGCCCGTCACTATAGAGTATAGAGTAAGCACTGTACTACTCTAAATATAGAATGAGAGAAATGATAGAGTATCGTTTTAGAGTACCCAGTGTAGCAGTTTTTACTCTATATTCATACTCTAGAGCTTTAGAGTATCGTTTTAGAGTACCCACTGCGGGTAGTCTAAGTCCACTTTAGGACCTTTAACTTCAAAACCGGATAACATTAGCCCTCTAACTCTTCAAAACGTTCACTTTTCAACCTTGGATGGTTTTCTAGGCGGTTTGCTCAGCACTGTTTGTGGTGTAGACGTCAACAACGATGACGTCAGCACTCATTTTTAATTAGCGATATTCGGAGCTCCAAATATAGCAAATAATATATCAATTTTGATCGTCTCGATGAACTCTTTGCAATGGTGTACTCTGTTTTATTGTTTGAGATAGTTTTATTTCGTGAAAAATTAAATATTTCTATAAAACAAGTGAGAGCGAGACTATCTCCAACAATGGAGACATAAACTCCACACCAATTCTAGGTTTTGGGTCATCCAAAGGAAAAAGTCACCCACCCAAAAATCTGCCCTCTCCAACAGCACACCCATCCGTCTGACACCTCCGCCACGCCCGCCAAGCCGCGAGCTCCTCCAGCCTCGCCCGCCTCGCACCCTGCCGAGCCTCCCTCCCCGCCTCGCCGTCGTCGAGCCCACCTTGCCGTCGTCCTTTGCGCAAATCCGCCAGTGCCGCCCGCCACCGCACGCCATCGAACGCCGCCCGCGACCGCACGCCATCGAGCGCCGCCGCCACCGCACGCCACCGAGCTTCGCCCGCCTTGTGTCGCCACCCGCCTCGCCATCGTAGAAGAGCTCCGCCGCGCCGCTCCTACTGCTCTTGCCACGCGCTGCTCCTGCCGCTCGCCACGGGCACACCGCGCACTACTCGAGCTGCTCGTCGGCGGTCACGCCGCGCTGCTCCACCAACCCCACGCCGCTCACCACCAATGTCGTCCGCGCCACCGCCTCGGCCCGCACCAGATCCACCGCCCCGTGGCCCTCCTTGCCTCCGAGCTGGAGGTCGCTCCTCGCCTCCACCTGGGCCTCTAGCTACGAGAATGACGAGGAACAGCGGGGAAAGATTTGTGTCTTCGGTGAGAGACAACGCAAATATGCATCGTGGTTCGACCGGTACACAAAATGCCTATTGCCTTTGCGTCTTCTGTTGGAGGCCGCTAAAACACTTGTTTTATAGAAATATTTAATTTTTCACGAAATAAAACTATCTCAAACAATAAAACGGAGTACACCATTGCAAAGAGCTCGTCGAGACGATCAAAATTGATATATTATTTGCTATATTTGGAGCTCCGAATAAAAAGATATTAATTTCACAAATTAAAAATGAGTGCTGATGTCCGCACCACAAATAGTGTCATGCAAACTGCCTAGAAAACATCTCAAGATTGAAAAGTGAACTTTTTCAAGAGTTAGAGTGCTAATGTTATCCGATTTTGAAGTTGGAGGTTGAAATCTAGATTTTTACGATAGTTGTAGGTCCTAAAGTGAACTTAACTCTTTTAAAAATTATACGCACCTCGAAGCAACCAGTTCAATAAATAAATTAATATTTTATTATTTTGTTATACCTGGGTTCTGCATGGGCCTAGCCCGTCAAGCCCATCCCTGATCCAGGGAAAGTCGCACACACGCACACGCACGTGTGCAAGGCCTCTCGCGTTTCCTTGCGGATGAGTCGTCTAGAATCCGGCAGACAGGCAACACATTCACTGCCTCCTCCGATCCTTGCGAAACTGTGCTCAGCCGCTCCCTTCTCCGAGCCCCTGTGGAAATACGGCGGACAGCGGGCTCCATTCTGGGCACGAGTTAGGCTAGGACGGGCCAGGCCCATGCAGCACCCAGGTGCAAAATAGTAAAAAATTAATTTATTGATGAATGAGCTGCTTTGAGATGTGCACATTTTTTTTATAAAGAGGAGTCCCGGAGCAATTCCCTTAAAAAAACATATTCGAAGAAAATCGAAACAGCTTCGTTCTGAATTTTCCACCACGTCAGGCCCAGGAAGCAGTCGGCGCACGGTCAGGAGTACAGCTCTCCTCGTCTCAGTTCCTGTTGCTCTCACACTGCTGCTGCTGCTGGTTCTTCTTGCCGTCTGTATCTGCAAGAACAGAACTACAAACAAGCGTATGTGCTGAAACAACTTCAGCGTATCTTTGGAACAATGTGCTATTGTGCTGTAACCTTCAGATTTGAGTTGACTCTTTCATTTCTTCGATCTTATATAAACAGGATACGGAGGTGACGAAGAAATGAGAGGTTCAGAAACTCTCCAGTACGATCTAGGTACTCTGCGAGCTGCCACTAACAACTTTTCAGAAGAAAATATGCTCGGGAAAGGCGGTTTTGGACCGGTCTACAAAGTAACTTCAATCCTGCAGCCTGAATTTTAACTTGAGCAAAATACCCAACATGCCAAATAGTCCTTTCTTTTGGCGTGGCTGCCAAATAAACACAAAACACATGATGGTCTGACATCAATATTCTTCAGGGCACGATGCAAAGCGGGCAGGAAATTGCAGTGAAGAGACTGTCGACAATCTCACAGCAAGGACTTGTGGAAATGAAAAACGAGATTGACCTCGTTGCAAAGCTCCAGCACAAGAACTTGGTGCGCCTAATCGGTTTCTACATCGATGAAGAAGAGAAGCTCCTCGTCTACGAGTTCCTCAGCAACAAGAGCCTCAATAAAATCCTTTTCGGTGCATGAACCAGTGATCACTATCATTTTATTTTCATATCATATCACTTGGCCATTTGTTTACTAACTACTAAGTGAGATAAACCCAACTTTCAGATCCTGCAACGCAACAGCAGTTAAGCTGGGGACAAAGGTACAAGATCATCGAAGGGATCAGCCGAGGGCTTCTGTATCTTCACGAGGATTCACGGCTGACGATCATCCACCGTGATCTCAAGCCGGGCAACATCTTGCTAGACGCAGACATGAACCCCAAGATCTCCGACTTTGGCTTGGCCAAGTTGTTTAAGATCGAATTGAGCGCAGAAAACACAAGACATATTGCTGGAACTTAGTAAGTTTGGCGTCTCCAAGTTCCTTAATTCTTCTTCTTTTTTCCTCAAACGTGTCTATGTCCAGTTTTTCCAATAGAGAGATATATACGTGGCTCCATTTGTACATGCATCCTGAGTCCTGACATGCCGTGTCTCTGAGATGCAGCGGATACATGGCACCAGAGTACGCCTATCGCGGCATCTTCTCTACCAAGTCAGATGTTTTCAACTACGGCGTCCTTGTCCTGGAGATCGTCACCGGCCGGCGAGCTTCTGAAGATCTGCTAAGCTTGGTAAGTTGTAACCTTGGAATCAGAACACGCATCACTGGTTGCAATGGCGAGCTAATTTTGGTCATGTATGTATGGCGCGGCACGGCCGCACGGACAGGTTTGGAGGCAATGGAGCCTCGGCAGCGTGCTGCAGCTTCTCGATGGCTACCCGGCGGAGGAGCCGGACAGGCTGGAGATGCTGAGGTGCATCCACGTCGGGCTGCTTTGCGTCCAGGAGGATCCGCAGCTCCGGCCCCCCATGGCGTCCGTCCTCCTCATGCTCAGAAACCGCATCGTCACAATGTCGCCGCCAACCAAGCCGGCCTTCGTAGTCCCCGTAGAGAAGCCGATGGAGCCGTCGACATCGATCAACAAAGTCTCCGTCTCTGACTTGGAGGCACGTTGATGGATCACAGGGTTAGCATGGACGAAGACGACGTGATCCTTCAGTTCTGCTCTTTCCATTGAAATTACAGGGGCTGCAAATTTTTTTTTGCTCAAATTCAAATTAAAAAACAAACACGTTACGCTTAATATTCCTACAACCCATGGACGCAAATCAATTTAGCGAGTCGGAGTCGAGGTGGACTGTGGAGTCATGCAACATATCGATCGGAACCTGGAAAGGAAAACAAGGACGAGGCGGCGTCCGAGTCCGACACGGCCGCCGCGCACCACCAGGCCTATAAAACGGCACCTACCTGCCGGCCTCGCCGTCGCATCAAACCAGAGTACCTAGCTCCATCGGCCAACTGACAACGTAGTCGAGATGGGGCGCGTCCAACGTGCGGCGTCGTTTCTACTCGCCGTCGCGCTCGCGCTCCTGCTCCCGGCGTCGTTCTGCGCCGCTGAGCCGATCAAGACCACGCCCACGCACTGGAGTCTCCACCTGCCACTGCCCGACGGCGTCACCCGCGCTGAGAGCCTTGCCTTCGACCGCCGCGGCCAGGGCCCCTACGCCGGCGTCTCCGACGGCCGCATCCTCAAGTGGGGCGGCAGCGCCCTCGGCTGGACCACGTTCGCCCACGGCGCAAACTACCGGAAGATCCCGCTGTGCACGGCGCCCGTGGTACCGTCGGGGCAGACGGAGAGCATGTGCGGCCACCCGCTTGGGCTGCAGTTCTTCGCCATGACCGGTGATCTCTACATCGCCGACGCATACATATGGGGCTCATGAAGGTCGGGCCGAACACGGCGGCGAGGCGCAGGTGCTAGCGACGCAAGCGGACGGTCTGCCGTTCCACTTCGTCAATGTGTTAGTTTTGATCTCCTCACGTTGAGACCCAACGGTCCTCAACGGACCCTGATCTGCTCCTGATCGGGGAGCCCAGCCCAACTCATGGCTGGTGGGCCCCTGTCACACTGCGGATATAAATATAGAGGAGAGGCCGGGGCGCTCTACACGAGGTTCACCGCCGCCATCACTCCCTCAAACAAAACCCTAACCGATCTACGAGGGCCGCAGCTAGTGACGGGAAAACTCACCGCCACCACCGCACGGCATCGACGCTCGTTCGTCATCAACCGGAATGGCCGACTCCAACTCCTCGGCGCCTAAAACCGACGGTGACAGTTTCACTATCCCCTTTTCCATCTTGCATAAAGGACAAGTGTTTATCATGTTTTAGTTAAACCTCGACTATTCTCACTGTTAGTAGATCTAACTGATAATAACAATGGTACCGGAGCCACCTAACAGTGGGTTAGATCGGGAAAAGTTTTTGATAAGAAACCCTAATCTAGGGTTAGCCGCCGAGCGACATGCCATGAGCATCGTCCCGGGCTACTTAGAAATTAGAAGAACGCGAAGAACGCGGTTTACAGTTAGAAAACCTAACCCTAACCCTTGAACCCGTGCGGCTTAGTCATAAGAAAGTGAAAAACCGGATTAAAGAGGTAGCAGATCTTACCTTACCGGAGCTAAGACCGCCGCCGGCGGTAAGAAAACCGACCGGCGATCTTTCGGTCGCCGCCGGCCTAAGCAACTCCCGCGCGGGTGCTCCTTGGCACCGCCCGTGATGCCGCTCGACGGCGGCGTGCTCAGCCGTGGGCGAGCACGCCCGCCGGCGAGGGGGCTCACGGCGGCGCCATCCTCCGACGAGCGAACGGATTCTCTTCGGCTGCTACGGCGGGAGGAGGGAGAAAATGGAGTTAGGGTTTCGGGGGGGGGGCGGCCGATCGGCCTTTTTATTCGCCTACATGCGCGCGCAGCCGTCCGATCCAGATGGACCGCCCAGATTCGCCGGGCCGCGCCGGCCCAGGCGGGCGCGCGCGCGCTGCGGTCGCGGGCCGATTTCCCGGCTGGGCCGTTTCGTTAGCCGCGGCCCGCTTAGGCACAGTGATCTTTTTCCATTTTATTTTCACTGCCATGGGCCGTGGGCCGGACTGGGCCTTGATGGCTGCGTTTCCCCTACCAGTTTTAGCCCATTAGCACAGTTTTTATTTTTCCAGAAATAATTTTACCATGAGTATTTTCATGATTTTGAAATTAGTTAAATTTTTATCAAATGTGGTAAATTTTTTTAGTGACAATATTAGAAATGTTTCTGGAATTAAGAATTAGTAAAATTTATTCACGTTTTCCGCTGCTTAGTAAGAATAATTTACTCCTTAACTATATTCGAACCAACGAGAGATTTAGTTATGGGGCAAATTTAAGAAATTAGAAAATCTTATAATATTGTTATTTTCTGACCAGCGTTGATTATATCAATATTATAATTGCTTAGTTCATCAGTTAATGTGCATTATTTCTAAATCTTGCCCAACGGTGATATAGACTTAATGTGCAAAGGATTGTATATATTAATACTGACCAACGTTGTATTAATACATGCAATTTCAAATTCAGTTATTCCCTTTTACTAAGTTTACTCACCATATTTTTTTTTTAATATGAATTTCAGGACTCACCAACTGGGTGCAGATGGTTCCGAAACTTAACGGGACCAACTATAAGACGTGGCGTGAGCAATATGAATTAGCCCTTGTCATGACGGACAACGACTTAGCTCTCAATGAACCGTGCCCTCAGGAACCTGAGGAACCGGTCATTGCACAAAATGAGACTGATGAAGCGTTTGCTACACGCAAGCGTGAGCATGCATCAGTGAGGATGTCCTATGATCTTGCAAAGAAAAAATGGGACAACTCCAATAAGAAATGTCTGACATTGGCTAAAGCAACTATTTCTGAGCCCATCAGAGGATCACTGCCTGAGTGCACCACCATCACTGAGTATTTGGAAAAAGTGAAAACTCAGTTTCATGGAACAACTAAGACTCAAGCCAGTGTGCTTATTAGAGAGTTTATAAATAAGAAATACACTGGTGGTGGTGTTAGAGAGCACATACTGAGGATGAACACCTTGGCATCTAAGCTCGCATCAATGAAGATGGTTCTTCCAGATCCATTTGTCGTTCATGTGATCATAGCTTCTTTGCCAAAGGAGTTTGAAGCCTTTGTTGTGCACTACAACATGGCACCTGAGGACTGGAACATCGAGAAGCTCCTTGGGCAAGCCACTCAGGAGGAGGAAAGGCTTAAGGAATCACGGGGAGACTCTGCTCTTTTCGTGAAGCATAACAACAATAAGAAGTTTCACCATAAGAATGCCAGACCAAAAGGGAAACCAAAGTGGGATGGCAGCTCTTCCTCCAGCGCTCAGGCACCAAACTCTCAGGGTAAAGCCCCTCAGAACCCTCAGAATCAGAATTCTCAGAACAACAACGGGGCTCAGGACCAGAACAGGCCACAAAACCCACTGCGCAAGAAGCCCTGGCTAGCACCGGATCAGTGCATGTTCTGTGAGAAAACAGGTCACATGCAAAAGGATTGCCTTGGTTTCTTGAAGTACCTCAACAGGAATGGTGAGGATTTAGTTACATTTGTAGATGAATCCTTATATATTAGTTATGCCAAATCTACTTGGTGGATTGACTCAGGTGCAACAATTCATGTTGCCAACTCTTTACAGGGATTCCATACGAGGAGAACCCTGCAAAGAGGCGAAAGAACAATTAAGGTGGCAAATGGAGTACAAGCCGACGTCGAAGCCACTGGCGATCTGACTTTGGCATTATTAGATGGTTTTGTACTTAGGCTTTCTGATGTACTCTATGTTCCTTCTTTGCATCGAAACTTAATAAGTGTTAGTAAATTAGATGATGACGGTTTGGCCTGCCATTTTGGAAATGGCAGATGTAAGATACTTTCTAATGATAAGTGTGTTGGTCTTGCCTTCCGACAAGACAAACTTTATTTGTTATCAGTTTCTGAGAATATTAATGCTATATCTGTTGAGAATGAAAAAGTTCCATCGTCTACGAATGTAAGTAGAAAGCGTAAGAATATTCAGATTGACTCTTCGAAACTGTGGCATTGTAGATTAGGCCACATTTCGAGGGGGAGAATTGATAGATTAGTCAAGGCTGAAATTCTTCCGCCATTAGAACTCTCAGAATTAGATCAGTGCATCGATTGCATTAAGGGTAAGTATGTTAAGAAAGTTAAGAAAGATGCCAAACGAAGTGCAGGGAATTTAGAAATAATCCACACAGACATTTGTGGACCATTTCCTGTTAAGAGTGTGGATGGCTATGATTCATTCATAACCTTCACTGATGATTATTCGCGTTTTGGTTACATTTATCCAATAAGAGAAAGATCAGAAGCATTAGATAAGTTTAAGATATTTAAGGCAGAAGTAGAAAATCAGCATAATAAGAAGATCAAAATAGTAAGATCAGACCGTGGTGGGGAATATTATGGGCGACATACCCCGTATGGCCAAGTTCCGGGACCTTTTGCAAAGTTCCTTCAGGAAAATGGCATAGTTGCCCAGTATTCCATGCCAGGGGATCCTCAGCAGAATGGAGTGGCTGAGAGAAGAAACCGTACCTTAATGGATATGGTAAGAAGTATGATTAGCTACTCCACCCTACCAGTAAGTTTGTGGATGGAGGCGTTGAAAACCGCCATTCACATTCTTAATCGTGTTCCAAGTAAGTCGGTGCCTAAAACACCGTACGAGCTATGGACTGGCAGAGTACCCTCACTCAAGTATTTAAGGGTGTGGGGTTGTCCTGCTGAGGCCAAGATATTTAACCCAAATTTAGGAAAATTAGATCCTAAGACAGTTAGTTGCCATTTCATTGGCTACCCAGATAGGTCAAAAGGTTACCGCTTTTACTGCCCTGACAGGCATACTAAGTTTGTGGAAACCAGACATGCTGAGTTCTTAGAAGATGATTTGATAAGGGGGAGCAGGGTAGCACAAGAGATTAATTTAGAGGAGAAAAGGGTTTATGCCCCTACTCCAATGCTTCAGGAACAATTCTTTGTGCTACCCATAGCTGTTGCACCAACAGTGCTAGACACTACAGTGCCAGCACCGGTTGTTAGTCCTCCGTTGCCGACATCTAATGAAAATCTGGAACCTGTCCTTCAGGATCCATTAGAACAGCACGTCGAGCATCAGGAAGAACAACAACAACCCCAAATAGCGCCAAATGATCAGAATCTTAGAAGATCAGAAAGAGTTAGAAGATCAGCTATTTCAGATGATTATGAGGTTTATGAAACCGAAGAATATCATATGGAGGATGATCCCACTACATATGAACAAGCCATGAGAAGCGAACACTGTGAGAAGTGGTTAGAAGCCATGAGAGATGAAATAAGGTCCATGGATTCCAATAAAGTTTGGGAACTGATGGAAATTCCTAAGGGAGCTAAGAAGGTTGGTTGTAAATGGGTTTATAAAACTAAGTATGACTCCCAAGGGAATGTTGAAAGACGTAAGGCGCGACTCGTGGCAAAAGGCTTTACTCAGAGAGAAGGAATTGATTACAATGAGACTTTTTCTCCGGTCTCATGTAAAGATTCTTTTAGAATAATAATGGCGTTAGTAGCACATTTTGATTTAGAATTACATCAGATGGATGTTAAGACGGCATTCCTAAATGGGGATCTTGAGGAAGATGTCTACATGGCACAACCGAAAGGTTTTGTCGTGGAAGGAAATGAGAACATGGGGTGTCGCCTAAGGAAGTCTATTTATGGACTAAAACAAGCTTCAAGACAGTGGTATTTGAAGTTTGATAATACAATAAGAAAGTTTGGGTTTAAGGCAAATGTAGAGGACAATTGTGTTTATGTAAAGTTTAAGAATTCTAAGTTCATCTTCTTGGTCCTATATGTGGATGATATTTTGCTAGCAAGCAATGATGTCACTCTACTAATGGAGACTAAGAAGTTCTTGTCCTCGCATTTTGATATGAAAGACCTCGGTGAAGCCTCTTTTGTTCTGGGGATTGAGATTCACCGTGATAGAAATAGAGGGGTATTAGGGCTGTCACAAAAGGCATACATAGAAAAGATTCTTAAGAAATATAGTATGCACAAGTGCAGTCCATCACCTGCACCCATAGTCAAGGGTGATAAATATGGGGAACACCAGTGTCCCAAGAATCAGATCGAGCTCGAGCAAATGAGATCAGTACCTTATGCTTCAGCTGTCGGAAGCTTACAATATGCTCAAATTTGTACTCGCCCTGACATAGCTTTTGTTACCGGGTTGCTTGGCAGATATCAGAAAAATCCAGGTACAGAACACTGGAAGTTAGTTAAGAAAGTCTTGCGTTACCTGCAGGGTACTAAAGGCTTCATGTTAAGTTATAATAAGACTGACTCCCTAGAGATAGTGGGGTTCTCAGATTCAGATTATGCGGGGGATGAAAGAAAGTCCACGTCAGGTTACATATTCACCCTCGCAGGTGGAGCCATATCGTGGAAAAGCTCCAAACAGACTCTCGTTACATCATCGACAATGTATGCTGAGTTTGTAGCATGTTATGAGGCCACGGGGCAGGTGAGTTGGCTTAAGAAGTTCTTACCCGGATTAAGAGTGGTAGACAGCATTGAGAGACCACTTAAGTTATACTGCGATAATAATCCTGCAGTTGAATATGCTCACAACAATAAGTCAAGTGGTGCTGCCAAACACATTGACATTAAGTATTATGTTGTGAAAGAAAAGGTTCAGGATCATATCATAAGTCTAGAGCATATTAAGACCGAAAACATGTTAGCGGATCCGCTCACAAAAGGCTTACCACCCAACGTGTTTAGAAAACACCTAGCCGGCATGGGGTTAAGGGAAAGCCTATGATCCTTGAACGCTTAGGGCCCGTTAGTTAGATCTCTGTCTCAATTTAGAGAGGTGTACTGTAGCCTTCGAATCCAACAGAAGATTTTTCTGTGACGATGAGACGTGCTCTAAAAATCTCTTTATAATGAGGGGGAGTTAAGTGTTTAAGTTAAGATTAAGACAAGTTATTAAGATTAAGATAAGTGATGAGAAGAGATCAAGGGGGAGAATGTTAGTTTTGATCTCCTCACGTTGAGACCCAACGGTCCTCAACGGACCCTGATCTGCTCCTGATCGGGGAGCCCAGCCCAACTCATGGCTGGTGGGCCCCTGTCACACTGCGGATATAAATATAGAGGAGAGGCCGGGGCGCTCTACACGAGGTTCACCGCCGCCATCACTCCCTCAAACAAAACCCTAACCGATCTACGAGGGCCGCAGCTAGTGACGGGAAAACTCACCGCCACCACCGCACGGCATCGACGCTCGTTCGTCATCAACCGGAATGGCCGACTCCAACTCCTCGGCGCCTAAAACCGACGGTGACAGTTTCACTATCCCCTTTTCCATCTTGCATAAAGGACAAGTGTTTATCATGTTTTAGTTAAACCTCGACTATTCTCACTGTTAGTAGATCTAACTGATAATAACACAATGGACTCGACGTCGACCAGGCCACCGGGGACGTATACTTTACGGACAGCAGCACCACCTACCCACGCAGGTTCAACACCGAGATTATGATGAACGCCGACGCGACGGGACGGCTGCTCAAGTACAATGCGCGCACCAAGCAAGTCACCGTGCTCAAGGCCGACCTGCCGTACCCCAAGGGCGTGGCGGTCAGCACCGACAGGACGCATGTGGTGGTGGCGCACACCGTGCCGTGCCAGGCGTTCAGGTACTGGCTCAAGGGGCCCAAGGCCGGCCAGTACGAGCTCCTCGCGGACCGGCCTGGGTACACGGACAACGTGAGGCACGACGCCAGAGGCGGCTACTTTGTAGCGCTGAACCAGGAGAAGGCACGGCTCGACGCGACGGCGCCTCCAATGAAGCATCTAGTTGGCGTCCGCCTCGCCGTAGACGGCACGGCGGTGGAGGAGCTGACGGCGACCAAAGGTGTGACCCTGAGCGACGTCTCTGAGAAGGACGGAAAGCTGTGGCTGGGATCCGTAGAATTGGACTACGTAGGCCTAGTTTAGATTACTACACTACTGGATTAGAGAGTAGCTACAATATTTTTTTAAAGGAATATCCTAGTTTTCAGATTAGGCAGTAGATTTACTTAGATTGCACATTGTTATTTTTATATTTAAATCGAAGGGAGTATGTAGAAGTTTGTTTTATGATGTTTAAATTTAATTATAAGCGGAAATTTCATGTGTTTATGTGGGTTTGTTTGCTTTTGTGTTATTTTTTTGAAACTTTTTTGCTTTTGTGTTATGTCCAAGTTAATCCATAGCATAGAGGAACAATATATTAACCATGACACAAAATAGTATTATGAATTTTTCCATGATATGCATAATTGTGGATTGCTTGATTCACGATATCAATTGGTATGTGGACCGCCGTAGCAACTCTTTTATTTCGTTATTGTCGCACAACTACAAATAATGTTTTCACCGATGTTGTTACCAACAAATACACCTACATATGCGATGGAGCCCGCAGTGGAGCAGTCGATCAACGAAGTCTTTGTCTCTGACTTGGTGGCACGTTGATGGACTACAGGGTTAGGCATGGACGAGGATGAAATGATCCTTCAGCTCTGCTCTTTCCATTAAAATCACATGAGCTGTAGTTTTTTTTTTTTGCTCAAATTCAAATTCAAAAACAAACACGTTGCTCAAATTTTTTTTAGTTGATGAGTAGTGTTTATATACCCCCCTCTTTCCACCGTTAATAAAAACTGCGCCAAATTTTTTGCTGTCCTTTCAAAGGAAAAAAAACAAACATGTTAATCCATCCGTTCTAAATTATAAGATGTTTTTGGCTTTTTTAGATGCATTGATTTTTTTATGCACTTTGATATATATTATGTCTAGATACATAGTTAAAAAAATATATCTAGAAAAGTCAAAACGTCTTTTACTTTGGAACCGATGAAGTATTAATTAAACACTTCCTTAATATTCCTATCTTGGCTACCACGGTGCTTTTCCGCTAAATCAAGCAGAGGGAGAGTAGTAGCATTCCGCGATGGCTGCATTCACAACCCTATAACACCTCATATACAAGCGCAACAAGCTAGTCTACCAAAGTTGCCATCATCAACACTGCAAATGTTTCTTTTACACAAACTGAATTCATGAAGATAGCAGGTATCATATCTAACTTCATATTAGTATTTCAGACAACTGGCTAGATATATGTGGTTGTTATGAGTTGCTCCAAGCTTGTGATATATGGCTACACTAACTGAATGAGTCCTTGTCCATTACTGCAATTTGGTCACATACATGTGATGTATCAGAAATTGTGTTTTCTTCTTTCTCCATATTCTTGATTTGATCTTTTTTTTCGAAAGGCGGCAAAAGGTTTTTGCCGGATTTTTATTAGACGGATAAAGAAAAAGGCAAAAATTACAGAATTACAACCAAGCCCAAACTCGCCACTCTGACTCGACTCCCGGCCCCCACCCCCTATCACACTCACTACTCTATACTTGAGGCAACCATTGAGACAGAAGATGAGAAAGACCCCTGAAAGAAACAACGCAAACGTCCCCAAAGGGGGAGAAAAACGAGAAAAACTAACTCTGCTGCTGCTGCTGATTAGTGTGTACATTTGACCTTGTCGCCGACTTGTATTGCTCCACCTCTTCCTTGCATAGAAATGCTACCTTCTCTGGTTGTAAGCTTTTGTTCTAAAAGATTGACCTTGTCGCCGACTTGTATTGCTCCACCTCTTCCTTGCATAGAAATGCTACCTTCTCTGGTTGTAAACTTTTGTTCTAAAAGATTCTTCTGTCCTCTCTTTTCCTATATTCCACCAAAAATAGATCATGGGTTTTGTCAAACTTTACTCAGCATTTCCACCAATAGTTGTGAAGGGACCCATTGGTTCCAACCGTGTTGATTGATGTGAGGCCAAACCATTGCTTTAGGAGTGTCCAGATATTTGATTTGATCTTTTCCATGTGTTTCTTATATGGTTTACTTTCCTCTGGTCGGTAGGGCGCGCAAGGCGCGTAGAAATTTCTAGTATATTAATTTTAGACGTTGACGGGTGAACCGGAAGTCTTCTTCTTGCTTGGTCAAGAGCTTCACAAGCAAAAGGAAGAAAAACAATTGTACTGACCATCCAGCGTATGCATTCTCTTAAACTAGCATCAACACTGCATAGCCAGTGCAGCAGCAGCCGCCTCCTTCCACCACCATCAGCCTCCAGCCATGCGCAGCCTCCTTCCGCTCGTTCTCCTCTGTGCCTCGTCATCCCTCCTGCTCCTCACCGCAACAACCAACGCCGACAACCTTACGTTCTACATGTCCGCCGACTGCCCGGACAACACGAACTACACGCGCGGCAGCGCGTTCCAGGCCAACCTCGACGCGATCCTCTCCTCTCTCCCCGCCGCCGCGGCCGCGTCGTCCTCTGGGTTCGCCGAGAACATCACCGGCGGCGCCGCGCCCGACCAGGTGTACGGCCTCGCGCAGTGCCGCGGGGACATCAGCGCGGAGCGCTGCCGCGCGTGCCTCGTCAACTCGGCGCGGGAGATGGCCAGCAGGTGCCCTGGCCGGAAGAGCGCCGTGCTCATCTACGAAGGCTGCCTGCTGCGCTACTCCGACGCGAGCTTCTTCGGCGAGGCCGACATGTCGAATCCGCTCTACATGTGCGACCTCGACAACGCGACGCAGCCTCAGTTCGTGTCGTCGCTCGACGCACTGATGCGCAGCCTCGCTGAGAAGGCGTACGGCTCCCCGCGTCTGTTCGCGGCTAGCTCGGTCGACCTCGCGGACTACGAGAAGATTTACGGCATGGTGCAGTGCACGCGGGACCTTGGGCCCGACGACTGCCAGGGCTGCCTCGCCAACGCCGTCAGTAAGATTCAGACGTACACAAACTGCAGCGGGAGACAGGGCGGTCGGCTCTTCAACTGGAGCTGCTACATCCGGTTCGAGGTGGCGCCTTTCTACGACGCCCAGGCTGCAGAGACGGCAATGTCCACCGGTCAGTCAATATCTCTGGTCTCTCCCTATTCGTAGTGTACTAGGGTTTTTTTTTTACAACATACTAGGGTTCAATAGTCTTGAAGGAATAAGGATAGTTAGAAAGGCTGATCATACAACTTTTGGCCGGCTGTATTTATATTTTCAACGGAGCGCGTTAACGCGTGACCAGTCACGCTTTCCGCTTCTGGGAGCGCGTGACCCTGCCGTCGCCGTCGTCCACTTCCCCACCGCGGCACGGTAGAGTTTCGTCAGAGCTCCATGGCCGCATATGTGGTTCGAAAGGGTCAGTGGTACGAAAGATTTTTAAAAAGATTTATAAAAAAGATTACAGAATATTTATATAAAAAAGATTGAATCCTACATATATATGCACAAGTGATTTTTTTGTTGTAGTGTTACGAAAGTGTTAGTGTTGAGTTATAGGTCTTGGTTTTCTGAAAACCAATGACGAAGGGAGTTATAGGTCTTGGTTTTCTGAAAACCAGTGATGAAGGCGAGCTTTGTTAATCGATTTTCAAAGAGGTCATTAAACTTAAATTGTTTTATGTACAAGTGTGTTTTGACTCCTGAAAAAGAGTAGAGAGAATCTATAGCATATCTTCAACTATTTCAGTACCTACTCCCTCCATTCTAAATTATACGTTTTAGATTTTCTAGATGCATTGCATGAGACCGTCACTTATGTCATTCTCAATGGAGAGTTTAGTGTTATTTCCAAGAATATAAAATGCAATAAAACATGGATGAAACAATCTCCCATAATACATAGTTTCATTCTTTAGTTTTATAGACATTTAATTTGTGATTAATCTAGAGTTGAAAACCAAATCAAGAAAGTTCCATCTCAATAAAACTCACTTCATCTTTCTTTCTTTTTTAAAATGTTGTCATGTCAATAAAAGGCATATGTGATAACCTATTAAATGCAGATAAAACTTTGATAAAACTTTAATGAAACTTTTGATGCAATTGGCAAAAAAAATGGATACACATCACAAATACTAATAAATACTCCCTCTGTCTAAAAAAGAGTCATTCTCGCTTTTCAAAAGTCAACAACTTTTAACTTTGACCAAATATATTTAACAAAATATTAATATTTATCGTACATAATTAGTATTATTAGGTAGATCGTTAAATATACTTTCATTATAAACTTATTTGAACATATAAATGTTGCACGTATTTTTTACAAACCTAGTTAAAATTAAGAAATTTTGACCAACATGATTCCTATAATAACTCTTTTTTAGAGACGGAGGGAGTATGTCATAGTTCTCCAACGCTTCACATTCAGTTTCATTTATGTGTCTAAACAAGAAAAGATGGCACCGTTGTAGTTCCCCAACACTTCACATTCAGTTTTAGTTATAGTCTGGATGTTCCTTAGAAAGGAGTCACGAAATACAGTTTGACAATGACGGGTCATATTGGAGCCCAGTCTACTGTGCCGTGCCGCCAGGGCTGTATTTTTGTTTAAAACTCTCTTTTCCATGTAAGTGAAAGAGAGAGCTCCAGGCATTAAAAAAAGGAACTGCTTCGGTACTTCTCTTTTTTAAAAGGGTTAAGTCCACTTTAGGACCTTCAACTATCACAAAAGTCTGTATTTCAATCTTTAACTTTAAAACCGGATAACATTAGCCCTCCAACTCTTCAAAACATTCACTTTTCAACCTTGAACGGTTTTCTAGGTGGTTTGCTCAGCACTGTTTGTGGTGCTGACATCAGCAGCGATGACGTCAGCACTCATTTTTAATTTGCGATATTCAGAGCTCCAAATATAGCAAATAATATATCAATTTTGATCGTCTCAACGAACTCTTTGCAATGGTGTACTCCGTTTTGTTGTTTGAGATAGTTTTATTTCATAAAAAATTAAATATTTCTATAAAACAAGTGAGAGCGGGACTAATATAGAGGATAAAACTTTTGTTTTTGTGTACTAGTTTTATTAGGCTGTCTCCAACAATGGAGACATAAACTCCACACCTATTCTAGGTTTTGGGTCATCTATAGAAAAAAGTCACCCACCTAAAAATCTGCCCTCTCCAACAGCACACCCATCCGTCCGACACCTCCGCCACACCCGCCGAGCCGCGAGCTCCTCCAGCCTCTCCCGCCTCGCACCCTGCCGAGCCTCCCTCCCCGCCTCGCCGTCATCGAGCCCACCTTGCCGTCGTCCTCTCCGCAAATCCACCAGTGCCGCTCGCCACCGCACGCCATCGAACGCCGCCCGCGACCGCACGCCATCGAGCGCCGCCACCACCGCACGCCACCGAGCTTCGCCCACCTTGTGTCGCCACCCGCCTCGCCGTCGTAGAAGAGCTCCGCCGTGCCGCTCGCCGTGGGCACACCACGCACTACTCGAGCTGCTTGCCGGCGGTCACACCACGCCGCTCCACCAACCCCACGCTGCTCACCACCAACGTTGTTCGCGTCCGCCGCCTCAACCCGCACCAGATCCACCGCCCCGTGGCCCTCCCTGCCTCCGAGCCGGAGGTCGCTCCTCGCCTCCACCTGGGCCTCTAGCTACGAGGATGACGAGGAACAGCGGGGAAGATTTGTGTCTTCGGTGAGAGACAACGTAAATATGCATCGTGGTTCGACCGGTACACAAAATGTCCACTGCCTTTGCGTCTTCTGTTGGAGGCCGCTAAAACACTTGTTTTATAAAAATATTTAATTTTTCACGAAATAAAACTATCTCAAACAACAAAACGGAGTACACCATTGTAAAGAGCTCGTCGAGACGATCAAAATTGATATATTATTTGCTATATTTAGAGCTCCGAATAAAAAGATATTAATTTCGCAAATTAAAAATGAGTGCTGATGTCAGCACCACAAATAGTGTCATGCAAACCGTCTAGAAAACAGCCCAAGGTTGTAATGTGAACTTTTTCAAGAGTCAGAGGGTCAATGTTATCCGGTTATGAAGTTGGAAGTTGAAATTCAGACTTTTGCGATAGTTGGAGGTCCTAAAGTGGACTTAACCCTTTTAAAAATGAGAAAAATTCACCGGCGGTCTCTGAACTTTGCAGCTGGTGTTAAGGCTGGGCATTTGGGTTACCCGAAAATTTCGGGTCGGGTAATTCGGGTAGTTGGAAATTCGGGTATTGAAAATTGCTACCCGATGTTTACCCCGAAAAAGCATTACCCAAAATTTCGGGTACCCGATAATTCGGGTTCGGGTTCGGGTTTTACCCGATATACCCGAAATTGACAAAACCAACCATTTTGGAAGAATTCAAGTACTATTTTCAAGCAATAAACAATAATTCTTTAAATCACATCATATCTTCATATCAATTGCCAACAAATCATTGATCAAGTTATCATAAATCTACATTAATTCATGCCAAATAATATATTTATATGGCACTGAACTACCTCATGTCTTCATATTAGGAATAGAAGAGTAAATATTTGAGATATTTCAGGTAATTAGGGTAGTTCGGGTACCGAAAAACATTACCCGAATTACCTAAACTAATTTCGGGTTTTTACAATCACTATCCAAAATTGTGATCGGGTAATTCGGGTTCGGGTACTTCGGGTCTGGGTTCAGGTAATTCGGGTTCGGGAATTGGGTATCAGGTATTTTGCCCACCCTTAGCTGGTGTCACTTAGGTCCCCGAACTTTAAACAATATATATCTGGGTCCCTGAATATGGCTTCAGGTGTTATCTAGGTCCCTGGACTTGGCTTTGAGTATCACTTAGGTCCCTGAACTTTAAACAGTGTATTTCTAGGTCCCTAAACTTGGCTTCGGATGTTATCTGGGTCCCTGAACTTGGCTTCGGGTGTCATCTAGGTCCCAATGCTGACGTGACGCGGTCCTACATGTGGGGCCTACATGTCAGTCGGTTATATTTCTATTTCGGGTACTGTAGCTACAATTTTTAAAATATTAAAAAATGGTATCTTTTTCATATGATCTCAGATGAAGATGATTTTTATATGAAAAATGTAGCCCTTGACTAGATCTACAACTTTCTAGTTTTGAGTTTTTTGAATTTGAGATCATTAAAATACTTAAAAAAATTAAATAAATTTTCAGCAGTATATTAATCGCGTACAGGCGTTTGTCGCCTTGGAAAAATCATATCTTTTTTGTATGCTGTCAAATGAAGATGATTTCTATATGATAGTTGTAGCTCTCGATGAGATATACGACTTTCTAGTTTTGAGTTTTTTAATTTGAGGTCGCTAAAATGCTCAAAAAAATTAAATAAATTTTTAGAAATTAATATACTGTTGAAAATTTGTTCAGGGACCGCCGGTGAATTTTTCTCTTTAAAAATTATACGCATCTCGAAGCAACCAGTTCAATAAATGAATTAATATTTTATTATTTTGTTATACTTGGGTTCTGCATGGGCCTAGCCCGCCAAGCCCATCCCTGATCCAGGGAAAGTCACACACACGCACACGCACGTGTGCAAGGCCTCTCGCGTTTCCTTGCGGATGAGTCGTCTAGAATCCGGCAGACAGGCAACACATTCACAGCCTCCTCCGATCCCTGCGAAACTGTGCTCCACCGCTCCCTTCTCCGAGCCCCTGCGGAAATACGGCGGACAGCGGGCTCCATGCGTTATGTCATTTTCGTCTCGCGGCCAACTCGTCTGGAAGCCGGCAAGCGCGCAGGACCTCCATCTCCCTCCTCCGATCCGCTATAGAAGCCTAGGGGCTAGGGCGATCCCTCACTCCTCCGATCCCCTGCGAAAGCGCGCCGAATCCCACTGCCTAGGCTAGCGGCGGTATGGAGGGCTGAAACAGCAATGTGATCTCCGCCGACCACCGAACAACAGGATCGGGACCTCAATCCTGGACGCGTGACTTTCATTCTGGATCAGTCTGGCTTTCTGGGCACGGGTTAGGCTTGGACGGGCTAGGCCCATGCAGCACCTAGGTGCAAAATAGTAAAAAATTAATTTATTGATGAATGAGCTGCTTTGAGATGTGCACATTTTTTTTATAAAGAGGAGTCCCAGAGCAATTCCCTTAAAAAAACACATTCGAAGAAAATCGAAACAGCTTCGTTCTGAATTTTCCACCACGTCAGGCCCAGGAAGCAGTCGGCGCACGGTCAGGAATACAGCTCCCCTCGTCTCAGTTCCTGTTGCTCTCACACTGCTGCTGCTGCTACTTCTTCTTGCCGTCTGTATCTGCAAGAACAGAACTACAAACAAGCGTATGTGCTGAAACAACTTCAGCGTATCTTTGGAACAATGTGCTGTAACCTTCAGATTTGAGTTGACTCTTTCATTTCCTCAATCTTATATAAACAGGATATGGAGGTGATGAAGAAATGAGAGGTTCAGAAACTCTCCAGTACGATCTAGGTACTCTGCGAGCTGCCACTAACAACTTTTCAGAAGAAAATATGCTCGGGAAAGGCGGTTTTGGACCGGTCTACAAAGTAACTTCAATCCTGCAGCCTGAATTTTAACTTGAGCAAAATACCCAACATGCCAAATAGTCCTTTCTTTTGGCGTGGCTGCCAAATAAACACAAAACACATGATGGTCTGACATCAATATTCTTCAGGGCACGATGCAAAGCGGGCAGGAAATTGCAGTGAAGAGACTGTCGACAATCTCACAGCAAGGACTTGTGGAAATGAAAAACGAGATTGTCCTCGTTGCAAAGCTCCAGCACAAGAACTTGGTGCGCCTACTCGGTTTCTGCATCGATGAAGAAGAGAAGCTCCTCGTCTACGAGTTCCTCAGCAACAAGAGCCTCAATAAAATACTTTTCGGTGCATGAACCAGTGATCACTATCATTTTATTTTCATATCATATCGCTTGGCCATTTGTTTACTAACTACTAAGTGAGATAAACCAAACTTTCAGATCCTGCAACGCAACAGCAGTTAAGCTGGGGACAAAGGTACAAGATCATCGAAGGGGATCAGCCGAGGGCTTCTGTATCTTCACGAGGATTCACGGCTGACGATCATCCACCGTGATCTCAAGCCGGGCAACATCTTGCTAGACGCAGACATGAACCCCAAGATCTCCGACTTTGGCTTGGCCAAGTTGTTTAAGATCGAATCGAGCGCAGAAAACACAAGACATATTGCTGGAACTTAGTAAGTTTGGCGTCTCCAAGTTCCTTAATTCTTCTTCTTTTTTCCTCAAACGTGTCTATGTCCAGTTTTTCCAATAGAGAGATATATACGTGGCTCCGTTTGTACATGCATCCTGAGTCCTGACATGCCGTGTCTCCGAGATGCAGCGGATACATGGCACCAGAGTACGCCTATCGCGGCATCTTCTCTACCAAGTCAGATGTTTTCAGCTACGGCGTCCTTGTCCTGGAGATCGTCACCGGCCGGCGAGCTTCTGAAGATCTGCTAAGCTTGGTAAGTTGTAACCTTGGAATCAGAACACGCATCACTGGTTGCAATGGCGAGCTAATTTTGGTCGTGTATGTATGCATGGCGCGGGCACGGCCGCACGGACAGGTTTGGAGGCACTGGAGCCTCGGCAGCGTGCTGCAGCTTCTCGATGGCTACCCCGCGGAGGAGCCGGACAGGCTGGAGATGCTGAGGTGCATCCACATCGGGCTGCTTTGAGTCCAGGAGGATCCGCAGCTCCGGCCCCGCATGGCGTCCGTCCTCCTCATGCTCAGAAACTGCATCGTCACAATGTCGCCGCCAACCAAGCCGGCCTTCGTAGTCCCCGTAGAGAACCCGATGGAGCCGTCGACATCGATCAACAAAGTCTCCGTCTCTGACTTGGAGGCACGTTGATGGATCACAGGGTTAGCATGGACGACCACAATGGGGTGGGCGCACACCCCTTATCCCACCATTCAGTTTGTTCCGTGATTCGTGCAGGTCAAAAGAAACACTTGGACACTGATTTTAAAACACTAGGGCACAGATTTTGGAGCACTCCAGCACGATTCTTAATGTAAAATGGACGCCGGGAGATAAGGGGAGGGCGCCCACCCCATTGTGGTTTCGTATTTGTGATGGACGAAGACGACGTGATCCTTCAGTTCTGCTCTTTCCATTGAAATTACAGGGGCTGCAATTTTTTTCCCCTCAAATTCAAATTCAAAAACAAACACGTTACGCTTAATATTCCTACATGGGCCCATGGACGCAAATCAGTTTAGCGAGTCGGAGTCGAGGTGGACAGTGGAGTCGTACAACATATCGGATCGGAACCTGGAAAGGAAAACAAGGACGAGGCGGCGTCCAAGTCCGACACGGCCGCCGCGCGCACCGCCAGGCCTATAAAACGACACCTACCTGCCGGCCTCGCCGTCGCATCAAACCAGAGCACGTAGCTCCGTCGGCCAACTGACAACTTAATCGAGATGGGGCGCGTCCAACGTGCGGCGTCGCTTCTACTCGCCGTCGCGCTCGCGCTCCTGCTCCCGGCGTCGTTCTGCGCCGCTGAGCCGATCAAGACCACGCCCACGCACTGGAGTCTCCACCTGCCACTGCCCGACGGCGTCACCCGCGCTGAGAGCCTTGCCTTCGACCGCCGCGGCCAGGGCCCCTACGCCGGCGTCTCAGACGGCCGCATCCTCAAGTGGGGCGGCAGCGCCCTCGGCTGGACCACGTTCGCCCACGGCGCAAACTACCGGAAGATCCCGCTGTGCACGGCGCCCGTGGTACCGTCGGGGCAGACGGAGAGCATGTGCGGCCACCCGCTTGGGCTGCAGTTCTTCGCCATGACCGGTGATCTCTACATCGCCGACGCATACATATGGGGCTCATGAAGGTCGGGCCGAACACGGCGGCGAGGCGCAGGTGCTAGCGACGCAAGCGGACGGTCTGCCGTTCCACTTCGTCAATGGACTCGACGTCGACCAGGCCACCGGGGACGTATACTTTACGGACAGCAGCACCACCTACCCACGCAGGTTCAACACCGAGATTATGATGAACGCCGACGCGACGGGACGGCTGCTCAAGTACAATGCGCGCACCAAGCAAGTCACCGTGCTCAAGGCCGACCTGCCGTACCCCAAGGGCGTGGCGGTCAGCACCGACAGGACGCATGTGGTGGTGGCGCACACCGTGCCGTGCCAGGCGTTCAGGTACTGGCTCAAGGGGCCCAAGGCCGGCCAGTACGAGCTCCTCGCGGACCGGCCTGGGTACACGGACAACGTGAGGCGCGACGCCAGAGGCGGCTACTTTGTAGCGCTGAACCAGGAGAAGGCACGGCTCGACGCGACGGCGCCTCCAATGAAGCATCTAGTTGGCGTCCGCCTCGCCGTAGACGGCACGGCGGTGGAGGAGCTGACGGCGACCAAAGGTGTGACCCTGAGCGACGTCTCTGAGAAGGACGGAAAGCTGTGGCTGGGATCCGTAGAATTGGACTACGTAGGCCTAGTTTAGATTACTACACTACTGGATTAGAGAGTAGCTACAATATTTTTTTAAATGAATATCCTAGTTTTCAGATTAGGCAGTAGATTTACTTAGATTGCACATTGTTATTTTTATATTTAAATCGAAGGGAGTATGTAGAAGTTTGTTTATGATGTTTAAATTTAATTATAAGCGGAAATTTCATGTGTTTATGTGGGTTTGTTTGCTTTTGTGTTATTTTTTTGAAACTTTTTTGCTTTTGTGTTATGTCCAAGTTAATCCATAGCATAGAGGAACAATATATTAACCATGACACAAAATAATATTATGAATTTTTCCATGATATGCATAATTGTGGATTGCTTGATTTACGATATCAATTGGTATGTGGACCGCCGTAGCAACTCTTTTATTTCGTTATTGTCGCACAACTACAAATAATGTTTTCACCGATGTTGTTACCAACAAATACACCTACATATGCGATGGAGCCCGCAGTGGAGCAGTCGATCAACGAAGTCTTTGTCTCTGACTTGGTGGCACGTTGATGGACTACAGGGTTAGGCATGGACGAGGATGAAATGATCCTTCAGCTCTGCTCTTTCCATTAAAATCACATGAGCTGTAGTTTTTTTTTGCTCAAATTCAAATTCAAAAACAAACATGTTGCTCAAATTTTTTTTAGTTGATGAGTAGTGTTTATATACCCCCCTCTTTCCACCGTTAATAAAAACTGCGCCAAATTTTTTGCTGTCCTTTCAAAGGAAAAAAAAACAAACATGTTAATCCATCCGTTCTAAATTATAAGATGTTTTTGGCTTTTTTAGATGCATTGATTTTTTTATGCACTTTGATATATATTATGTCTAGATACATAGTTAAAAAATATATCTAGAAAAGTCAAAACGTCTTTTACTTTAGAACCGATGAAGTATTAATTAAACACTTCCTTAATATTCCTATCTTGGCTACCACGGTGCTTTTCCGCTAAATCAAGCAGAGGGAGAGTAGTAGCATTCCGCGATGGCTGCATTCACAACCCTATAACACCTCATATACAAGCGCAACAAGCTAGTCTACCAAAGTTGCCATCATCAACACTGCAAATGTTTCTTTTACACAAACTGAATTCATGAAGATAGCAGGTATCATATCTAACTTCATATTAGTATTTCAGACAACTGGCTAGATATATGTGGTTGTTATGAGTTGCTCCAAGCTTGTGATATATGGCTACACTAACTGAATGAGTCCTTGTCCATTACTGCAATTTGGTCACATACATGTGATGTATCAGAAATTGTGTTTTCTTCTTTCTCCATATTCTTGATTTGATCTTTTTTTTTCGAAAGGCGGCAAAAGGTTTTTGCCGGATTTTTATTAGACGGATAAAGAAAAAGGCAAAAATTACAGAATTACAACCAAGCCCAAACTCGCCACTCTGACCCGACTCCCGGCCCCCACCCCCTATCACACTCACTACTCTATACTTGAGGCAACCATTGAGACAGAAGATGAGAAAGACCCCTGAAAGAAACAACGCAAACGTCCCCAAAGGGGGAGAAAAACGAGAAAAACTAACTCTGCTGCTGCTGCTGATTAGTGTGTACATTTGACCTTGTCGCCGACTTGTATTGCTCCACCTCTTCCTTGCATAGAAATGCTATCTTCTCTGGTTGTAAGCTTTTGTTCTAAAAGATTGACCTTGTCGCCGACTTGTATTGCTCCACCTCTTCCTTGCATAGAAATGCTACCTTCTCTGGTTGTAAACTTTTGTTCTAAAAGATTCTTCTGTCCTCTCTTTTCCTATATTCCACCAAAAATAGATCATGGGTTTTGTCAAACTTTACTCAGCATTTCCACCAATAGTTGTGAATGGACCCATTGGTTCCAACCGTGTTGATTGATGTGAGGCCAAACCATTGCTTTAGGAGTGTCCAGATATTTGATTTGATCTTTTCCATGTGTTTCTTATATGGTTTACTTTCCTCTGGTCGGTAGGGCGCGCAAGGCGCGTAGAAATTTCTAGTATATTAATTTTAGACGTTGACGGGTGAACCGGAAGTCTTCTTCTTGCTTGGTCAAGAGCTTCACAAGCAAAAGGAAGAAAAACAATTGTACTGACCATCCCTTCCACCACCATCAGCCTCCAGCCATGCGCAGCCTCCTTCCGCTCGTTCTCCTCTGTGCCTCGTCATCCCTCCTGCTCCTCACCGCAACAACCAACCGCCGACAACCTTACGTTCTACATGTCCGCCGACTGCCCGGACAACACGAACTACACGCGCGGCAGCGCGTTCCAGGCCAACCTCGACGCGATCCTCTCCTCTCTCCCCGCCGCCGCGGCCGCGTCGTCCTCTGGGTTCGCCGAGAACATCACCGGCGCGATCCTCTCCTCTCTCCCCGCCGCCGCGGCCGCGTCGTCCTCTGGGTTCGCCGAGAACATCACCGGCGGCGCCGCGCCCGACCAGGTGTACCGCCTCGCGCAGTGCCGCGGGGACATCAGCGCGGAGCGCTGCCGCGCGTGCCTCGTCAACTCGGCGCGGGAGATGGCCAGCAGGTGCCCTGGCCGGAAGAGCGCCGTGCTCATCTACGAAGGCTGCCTGCTGCGCTACTCCGACGCGAGCTTCTTCGGCGAGGCCGACATGTCGAATCCGCTCTACATGTGCGACCTCGACAACGCGACGCAGCCTCAGTTCGTGTCGTCGCTCGACGCACTGATGCGCAGCCTCGCTGAGAAGGCGTACGGCTCCCCGCGTCTGTTCGCGGCTAGCTCGGTCGACCTCGCGGACTACGAGAAGATTTACGGCATGGTGCAGTGCACGCGGGACCTTGGGCCCGACGACTGCCAGGGCTGCCTCGCCAACGCCGTCAGTAAGATTCAGACGTACACAAACTGCAGCGGGAGACAGGGCGGTCGGCTCTTCAACTGGAGCTGCTACATCCGGTTCGAGGTGGCGCCTTTCTACGACGCCCAGGCTGCAGAGACGGCAATGTCCACCGGTCAGTCAATATCTCTGGTCTCTCCCTATTCGTAGTGTACTAGGGTTCTTTTTTTTTTTTTGACAACATACTAGGGTTCAATAGTCTTGAAGGAATAAGGATAGTTAGAAAGGCTGATCATACAACTTTTGGCCGGCTGTATTTATATTTACAACGGAGCGCGTTAACGCGTGACCAGTCACGCTTTCCGCTTTTGGGAGCGCGTGACCCTGCAGCCGCCGTTGTCCACTGCCCCACCGCGGCACGGTAGAGTTTCGTCAGAGCTCCACGGCCGCATACGTGGTACGAAAGGGTTAGTGGTACGAAAGATTTTTAAAAAGACTTATAAAAAAAGATTACATACTATTTATAAAAAAAGATCGAATCATATATATATATATATATATATATATATATATATATATATATATATATATATATATATATATATATATATATATATATATATATGTGCACAAGTGATTTTTTTGTTGCAGTGGTACGAAAGAAGTGATTTTTTTGTTTGCAGTGGTACGAAAAGTGTTAGTGTTGAGTTATAGGTCTTGGTTTTCTCAAAACCAATGACGAAGGGAGTTATAGGTCTTGGTTTTCTGAAAACCAATGATGAAGGTGAGCTCTGTTAATCGATTTTCAAAGACAGGTCATTAAATTTAAATTGTTTTATGTACAAGTGTGTTTTGACTCCAGAAAAAGAGTAGAGAGAATCTATAGCATATCTTCAACTATTTCAGTACCTACTCCCTCCATTCTAAATTATACGTTTTAAATTTTCTAGATACATTGCATGAGACCGTCACTTATGTCATTCTCAATGGAGAGTTTAGTGTTATTTCCAAGAATATAAAATGCAATAAAACATGGATGAAACAATCTCCCATAATACATAGTTTCATTCTTTAGTTTTATAGACATTTAATTTGTGATTAATCTAGAGTTGAAAACCAAATCAAGAAAGTTCCATCTCAATAAAACTCACTTCATCTTTCTTTTTTTTTAAAAAAAAACGTTGTCAGGTCAATAAAAGGCATATGTGATAACCTATTAAATGTAGATGAACCTCTGATAAAACTTTAATGAAACTTTTGATGCAATTGGCAAAAAAAATATGGATACACATCACAAATACTAATAAATACTCCCTCTATCTAAAAAAAGTCATTCTCGCTTTCCAAAAAGTTAACAACTTTTAACTTTGACCAAATATATTTAACAAAATATTAATATTTATCGTACATAATTAGTATCATTAGGTAGATCGTTAAATATACTTTTATTATAAACTTATTTGGACATATAAATGTTGCACGTATTTTCTTTAAACCTAGTCAAAATTAAGAAAGTTTGGCCAACATGATTTTCATAACGACTCTTTTTTTAGAGACGGAGGGAGTAGATTATAGTTTCGGAACACTTCACATTCAGTTTCATTTATGTGTCTAAACAAGAAAAGATGGCACCGTTATAGTTCCCCAACACTTCACATTCAGTTTTAGTTATAGCCTGGATGTTCCTTAGAAAGGAGTCACGAAATACAGTTTGACAATGACGGGTCATATTCGGAGCCCAGTCTATTGTGCCGTGCCGCCAGGGCTGTATTTTTGTTTAAAACTCTCTTTTCCATGTAAGTGAAAGAGAGAGCTCCAGGCATTAAAAAAAAAAAGAATCGCTCCGATACTCCTCTTTTTAAAAATTATACGCATCTCGAAGCAACCAGTTCAATAAATAAATTAAGAACATTTTATTATTTTGTTATACGTGGGTTCTGCATGGGCGTAGCCCGTCAAGCCCATCCCTGATCCAGGGAAAGTCACGCACACGCACACGCACGTGTGCAAGGCCTCTCGCGTTTCCTTGCGGATGAGTCGTCTAGAATCCGGCAGACAGGCAACACATTCACTGCCTCCTCCGATCCCTGCGAAACTGTGCTCCACCGCTCCCTTCTCCGAGCCCCTGCGGAAATACGGCGGACAGCGGGCTCCATGCGTTATGTCATTTTCGTCTCGCGGCCAACTCGTCTGGAAGCCGGCAAGCGCGCAGGACCTCCATCTCCCTCCTCCGATCCGCTATAGAAGCCTAGGGGCTAGGGCGATCCCTCACTCCTCCGATCCCCTGCGAAAGCGCGCCGAATCCCACTGCCTAGGCTAGCGGCGGTATGGAGGGCTGAAACAGCAATGTGATCTCCGCCGACCACCGAACAACAGGTCGGGACCTCAATCCTGGACGCGTGACTTTCATTCTGGATCAGTCTGGCTTTCTGGGCATGGGTTAGGCTTGGACGGGCTAGGCCCATGCAGCACCTAGGTGCAAAATAGTAAAAAAATTAATTTATTGATGAATGAGCTGCTTTGAGATGTGCACATTTTTTTATAAAGAGGAGTCCCGGAGCAATTCCCTTAAAAAAACATATTCGAAGAAAATCGAAACAGCTTCGTTCTGAATTTCCCACCACGTCAGGCCCAGGAAGCAGTCGGCGCACGGTCAGGAATACAGCTCTCCTCGTCTCAGTTCCTGTTGCTCTCGCATTGCTGCTGCTGCTGCTTCTTCTTGCCGTCTGTATCTGCAAGAACAGAACTACAAACAAGCGTATGTGCTGAAACAACTTCAGCGTATCTTTGGAACAATGTGCTGTAACCTTCAGATTTGAGTTGACTCTTTCATTTCCTCAATCTTATATAAACAGGATATGGAGGTGATGAAGAAATGAGAGGTTCAGAAACTCTCCAGTACGATCTAGGTACTCTGCGAGCTGCCACTAACAACTTTTCAGAAGAAAATATGCTCGGGAAAGGCGGTTTTGGACCGGTCTACAAAGTAACTTCAATCCTGCAGCCTGAATTTTAACTTGAGCAAAATACCCAACATGCCAAATAGTCCTTTCTTTTGGCGTGGCTGCCAAATAAACACAAAACACATGATGGTCTGACATCAATATTCTTCAGGGCACGATGCAAAGCGGGCAGGAAATTGCAGTGAAGAGACTGTCGACAATCTCACAGCAAGGATTTGTGGAAATGAAAAACGAGATTGACCTCGTTGCAAAGCTCCAGCACAAGAACTTGGTGCGCCTACTCGGTTTCTGCATCGATGAAGAAGAGAAGCTCCTCGTCTACGAGTTCCTCAGCAACAAGAGCCTCAATAAAATCCTTTTCGGTGCATGAACCAGTGATCACTATCATTTTATTTTCATATCATATCACTTGGCCATTTGTTTACTAACTACTAAGTGAGATAAACCCAACTTTCAGATCCTGCAACGCAACAGCAGTTAAGCTGGGGACACAGGTACAAGATCATCGAAGGGATCAGCCGAGGGCTTCTGTATCTTCACGAGGATTCACGGCTGATGATCATCCACCGTGATCTCAAGCCGGGCAACATCTTGCTAGACGCAGACATGAACCCCAAGATCTCCGACTTTGGCTTGGCCAAGTTGTTTAAGATCGAATTGAGCGCAGAAAACACAAGACATATTGCTGGAACTTAGTAAGTTTGGCGTCTCCAAGTTCCTTAATTCTTCTTCTTTTTTTCCTCAAACGTGTCTATGTCCAGTTTTTCCAATAGAGAGATATATACGTGGCTCCATTTGTACATGCATCCTGAGTCCTGACATGCCGTGTCTCCGAGATGCAGCGGATACATGGCACCAGAGTACGCCTATCGCGGCATCTTCTCTACCAAGTCAGATGTTTTCAGCTACGGCGTCCTTGTCCTGGAGATCGTCACCGGCCGGCGAGCTTCTGAAGATCTGCTAAGCTTGGTAAGTTGTAACCTTGGAATCAGAACACGCATCACTGGTTGCAATGGCGAGCTAATTTTGGTCATGTATGTATGGCGCGGGCACGGCCGCACGGACAGGTTTGGAGGCAATGGAGCCTCGGCAGCGTGCTGCAGCTTCTCGATGGCTACCCGGCGGAGGAGCCGGACAGGCTGGAGATGCTGAGGTGCATCCACATCGGGCTGCTTTGCGTCCAGGAGGATCCGCAGCTCCGGCCCTCCATGGCGTCCGTCCTCCCCATGCTCAGAAACCGCATCGTCACAATGTTGCCGCCAACCAAGCCAGCCTTCGTAGTCCCCGTAGAGAAGCCGATGGAGCCGTCGACATCGATCAACAAAGTCTCCGTCTCTGACTTGGAGGCACGTTGATGGATCACAGGGTTAGCATGGACGAAGACGACGTGATCCTTCAGTTCTGCTCTGTCCATTGAAATTACAGGGGCTGCAAATTTTTTTTTTGCTCAAATTCAAATTAAAAAACAAACACGTTACGCTTAATATTCCTACAACCCATGGACGCAAATCAATTTAGCGAGTCGGAGTCGAGGTGGACAGTGGAGTCATGCAACATATCGGATCGGAACCTGGAAAGGAAAACAAGGACGAGGCGGCGTCCGAGTCCGACACAGCCGCCGCGCACCACCAGGCCTATAAAACGGCACCTACCTGCCGGCCTCGCCGTCACATCAAACCAGAGTACCTAGCTCCATCGGCCAACTGACAACGTAATCGAGATGGGGCGCGTCCAACGTGCGGCGTCGCTTCTACTCGCCGTCACGCTCGCGCTCCTGCTCCCGGCGTCGTTCTGCGCCGCTGAGCCGACCAAGACCTACCTGGTCCAAAAACTTACAGCAAGATGAGCACATAGAAAACATCAAGCCTTCGAACAAGAAGGTGAACAATGTCATCTAAAGATTCAAGGTGAAGTGACAGACCAAAGACCTGATAGATCGTAACTTGATCATCACCAACTTAATAGACCCTAGAATTAAAAGAATACTACCTCCGTCGCTAAATAAATAAACTCTAGAGCTATCTTAAATTAAACTTTTTTAATTTGACTAGACTTGCAGAGGATGGTAGCATCCTGCAGAAGAGGTAGTGTCCAGAAGGATAGCAGAAACCAATACCGAAGAACGCACTGTGAGAAAAAAGTAACGGCTTGGAAAGTGAGAGAGGAAAAAGCTGACGCATGCATGGGCTTTTGGCTCTGCGTTATCAGAGAGATGGGGCCAGGAGGTACCATACATGTATGGCTAGGTAGTAGTCTTATTTTTTTTCTTTGCAAACGTGGAGTTCCACTTTAGTTAGAGCTAATACCCCTGTATGCCTCGGTTGTGAGTGCCCTAAATTGTATAAGTTATCTCCAAACCGTGTAGTCTCGCTGATTTTGTCTCCTGGCTCTTTTCTGGTTTTCCCTTGGTACCATCGGAATTCCTTACCACACACATTTAATTTGAAGTGCACATCCCACTCCCACCCAAGTGAAGACCTTGAAGATCAAGGGTGGAAAAAAAGTCAATGAAGAAAGAGGTCGCTGACGTCGATGTCCAATACAGGTCGCCTCTTTGCTCCGAATTACACGCAGTAGCGAGCTACGACCTTGGGCCTGGTTTAGATGGAAAAAATTTGGAATTGGGCTACTGTAGCGCTTTCATTTGTATTTGACAATTAGTATCCAATCATAGACTAATTTGATTCAAAAGATTCGTCTCGTGATTTACAACCAAACTGTACAATTAGTTATTTTTTATCTATATTTAATGCTTCATGTATGTGTCCAAAGATTTGATGTGATGGGACGAAGTGTAAAAATTTAGAATTTTAAAGGCATCTAAACAAAGCCCAAATCATCATCCAGCTGCATTTAAAGGGAAGACCCAGGTCAACCATTATTGCAGGAGTGCTGGACGGTGCTTTCGGTCACCCTTTCACATGCAATAAGCAAATAAAACAATGGCCCTCACCACCCCTCGCCGTATTAAAGAGCATATAAGCACGCAGCATGAACACTGAAGTGCCTAAGCATCCTAGCTAAGCATTAGCAATTGTTAGGGACCAAAACTGGTGTCAACCGCAACTTTCCTGGGCTAGCCATGCACAGCCTTCTTCCTCTCCTCTTCACCTGGTGGTGTCTCCGTCTCACCGCAACAATTAACGCCGATGACCTCAAGTTCCACATCAAAACCCAGTGCTCCGACAACATGAACTACACGCGCGGCAGCGCGTTCCAAGCCAACCTCGACGCCATCCTGTCCTCCCTCCCAGATGCCGCGGCCGCGTCCTCTGGGTTCGCCGAGAACACCACTGGCGCCGCCGCGCCGGACAGGGCGTACGGCCTCGCGCAATGCCGCGGCGATGTCGGCGCGTCGGACTGCCGCTCCTGCCTCAACGACACGGCGCATCAGATCGCCAGAAGGTGCCCGGGCCAGAAGAACGCCATGCTCATCTGCGAAGGCTGCCTGCTGCGCTACTCCAACGCGAGCTTCTTCGGCGAGCCCTACACGTCTGACCCGATCATCCAGCTGTCGAGCCTCCAGAACGTGACGCAGCCGGAGCGGTTCATGTCGCTGCTCGGCGAGCTGATGAGCAACCTCACCAGGGAGGCTGCCTACGAGTCCCCGCGTATGTTCGCCGCCGGCGAGGTCCAGCAAACAAGCTTCGTGACGCTCTATGGCTTGGCCCAGTGCACGCGGGACACAAGCGCGGGAAACTGGAAGCTGTGCCTCGCCATTCTCGTCGATGCGATCCCCAAGTGCTGTAACGGGAAGCAGGGCGGCCGGATCTTCTCGCCGATCTGCCAGCTCCGGTTCGAGATTTACCCGTTCTACGACGCCCTAGTCAACAGCAGCGACCTTTCCGGGCCACGAAACACTGGTAAGTCGATGTGCTTAGCATTTCCTCCTACTATTATGAAAGTTGGACTACCACAACTGCAGTTGCCGTGTCCCCAAATTCGAACACGTGTGCTGTAGCGATGCGAAGTACAGGACGTACGGGCCCAGCTGGGCACCGTCACTACCAGTCCTTGACTTCGCGTTCGCAAGAGCGCATGCAGTAACGCAGCGCCGCTGGCGGCTGCTCAGCTGCTGGACTGCTGGTGCGTGGGTGCACTTATAGCGTGTTTGGTTCCTGCCTTCACCTCGCCACAGCTCGCCGCGCCCGACTTCCGCTCGTGTTTGGTTCACGCCGAACCCGCACCGAACTTGCGGCATGCCGCAACTGTCCAGGCGGCAGGCGCTCTCTAGTGCTTTTCCTCCCTGTTTTCTCGCCAAATATGTTAGGCGGTCATTTTGTTCGCCGAAGCTGCGGCGTCGACTGAAACTGGGCTTGGCAACCTCCAGTCAACAACCAAAAAGACCCTTAGACCTGGGATTGGAAGTCATACTCTATCCGGTCCAATATTAATAATTACTTAATTAGGACAGTCTCTAGTACTTAAAAACTAGCAGTATAGTTTCTATGACTATTAAGTAATTTATTTAGACACATTCTTGATGGATAGCCTATAAAGTGGTATTTTTTTTGTCCAATCTACCTATCATATCTTTTTATGTCTTGATTCTTGTGTAGACATGATTTTTTTTTATCTATGAAACTATTTTCTCATCTCTCTTCTTTAATTATAGTACAACATCATTTTTTTTTCTTAGTTGACACCTTAATTAATAAGAGAAACCATGTACTTTCTTGATTAGGAGTGCCCTTAATAGTTTGGTACAGACATTTAATTCAGCCCAATCCCACTCCTCCTGAATCCAAATCCATCCACACATCCCATATAGCTACAGCATTCGCCAGCACAACCTAGCAGAGCTTGACAATCCCAATAATTAAACCGAAACTTACGGCCAACAGGCCAAGACATCCGCATCTCAATCTTGCTGCAAGAGATGATGAAGATAAAGTAGGAGTAGGCGTCATCAACACACAAAGGCAGACTGTCCAAAGATCCGTTCCAAAATGGCCGTGCCGCCCCGTGCCACCACCGGTGGAGGAGCAAGAAGAAGGAAAGGACCACGGCGACGACAAGTTCACCTTCCGGCCCTATGTCGCCACTGCAGCTCGTCGGCACTTGCCGCCACGAGTCCCTGGCGCCCGAGCAGAAGTATTTGGATTATCTAGCTTCTTTTATCCAATAGAATCCAAAATTATTGGATGCACAGGAAATGGATGTCCTTATCCGAGTCTAAATCTAATGGAATCATAGCGCCAAAGCTCAATTGGATCTTGGACTAATCTCAATCAATTCCCAGGCTTAGTGCACCTTTGGTCCCAGCGCTTTTTTTTTGGTCAATCTTTCTATACTCAGTCTGAGTGCGTATGAAAGATACCAAATGACCACCAGTGCCATGCATGTCTCCAACGATAGCTTCTTCGGTGTCGTCGACACTTTTTTTAAAGGTCAAAGGCCTACCCAGCTTTATTAGAAAGCCTCGATCCCGCGATCTGTACTGGGGATACCAGTTTACATGAGAAGCTGAAACAAAACCAGCCCACGCTGGGATACCGGGTGCCAACCTCTACCTTCCATCACCATCTACCACCACAGACCAACAGGCAACAGCAGAAATATCGACAAAAGAAAAACGAAGATAACTCAGAAACCAGGATCACAAGTTTTGTCCAATCTACCTATCACATCTTTTTATATACACTTTTTCAAGCAAGAATATATATTTTTATATATGCAAATATATATATAAAATAATTCTTCCATGCTTGAAAAAATATTGTACCTTATTTTGGAAAAAATATTGATAGTAGGTAGTCTGAAAGACCTATATAGCGCAACGGTAGTTTACTGAACTGTTGCTTTCAGCGTCAGGGTAAAATAGTAATTTCGCATGCAACTTAACACCGTTAGCCCATCAAACTAATGGAAGGGCCAAGAAATCAAAGAAAATTTATTTTAGGCCAAATAAGCAAGTTCGAGAGAAAAAAGGGCCAAGAAACTAAACATCACCGTGTTAGAAAAGTCGACGAGAGAATCTTTTGGTTTGAAAAGCTCAAGAACTTCGTGTTGTGTGTGGAGCAGTGTTAACAACCAAAATATGATCAGAGTTTGGTTTTAGTTTGAAATTAGGTAAATTGGCAAAGTCACAGGAAAACCAGCCCATGCAGGCCGATTTAGAGATCCTCGGCTAGGCAGCAGCCTAAACCAGTTTTTCCTTAGTTCTTTCAACCTCCTCCATCTGGTGCCTCTCTCGACGAGATTTGTTAGCGTTGCAGGTGGCCTTACCAACCATAGAGAAAACTCACTATGCCCTTCCCGACGATTTTTCCTAGGAGGTGTTGGAGAGTTTTTTAGGCAAAGAATGGACGCCTATGTGGCCATCCTGGTGGTCGGTCTTTCTATGTTTGGGCGTTCTCGATGCGTGCTAGGCCGTGTGTGGCCTCGAGTGTGCTACCTCTTACTAGTGTGTGACCTGAATCGACATCAATAGTGGGATGTTGTTTCTATGGAAGCTATGTTTGGCATTGCCATGAAATTGTCAGTATGCTTTTGTTTCTAATAAATGTGCTCTTTTTTTCTAGAACACGACTTCACGTGTATTTCATTAAGAAGAAGTTGGAAAAGTGATACAAAGGACTCGCAAGTAATCCTAGGATTACCAACGAAACCCCACAGGCACACACAGATAGCAAGAAAAACACGAGGGGGGAACCTCCACCACAAAACCCCAACCAACTGAGCCTGATACAAGAATACAACACAATGGTAGCCAGTGGTGCAGTGAAACCGCAAAGTCGATGGAGCAAGCTTCCAACTGGCAATCAACCTCGACGACAAAGCTTCCGCCAAGGGCGCTAGTACGATAACAACAGCAAAGCATTCGCTAGAGAAGAGACCATGGAGGCAAAGCATCTGCCAGAGACGATGACCATCAACGCGGCAAAGCATCCGCGGATGAGGGGCCGTCACACTCACAGCAGCCCTGCCTGAGAGCGGAGACCGGGGCGACATCGGCGGCAAGGCATCCGCCAGATAGGACCATTACAACAAAGCATCCGTAATGAGGGCCATCACACGCTCAGCAGCTGAGTGTGGAGACTGAAGCGATGAGGTGGCCAAGAATCCACCCAAGTAGCAACATGGCAGCAAAGCATCCGCCAGAGACGACAACCATCGACGCGGCAAAGCATCCGCGGATGTGGGGCCATCACGCTCACAAAACTATTGCAGGTACACCAACCACCAGCTGGACAAACCAAAGTGAAGAGTCGCATGAAGCACAATCAAGTACAGCACAACGACCAAACGGGGGATAAGTGACGAGCCGTAGGTGATTCTTCAGTGACGCCTTCAGGAAGGGGGTGACGACCAAGGAAACCACCTTGGACGCCATCGCCACTGGCCTTAGAGGCCTCTAAGACAGGGCTAGTGCCCAGAATTTGGTGATGCCAGTGCAGACACATGGGGTTGAACAACGACGCCCCCAAGGAGGTACGTGGCGTCTAAAGCGTCACCATTGTTCGCCCCGCTGAAACCGGGCTGAGCTTTTGCCCTCTACACCGTGAGGCTCACAAGCATCGCCGCACCTCGGCCCCCAGGGCGGGCAGCAAGCCGGCAGCGACATTAGGCAGCCAAGGCACTGGCCGCCGCCGGTGGAGGCCCGACCATGGCCAGGCCAATAGCCACCCTGCCAGCCATGAGCGATGGGAACGAGGAACACAGCCGTCGGTGGGCGTACGATGTGGCCATGGCCGCCACCGCAGCCACCGCTGACGAGGGACGCCGGCAGCTGCCGAGGGCCGCCAAACCGCCGCAGGGGGGCGGCCCTGGTGGCTCCCCCACGTCATGAGCAACGAGAATGAGGAGAACGTGGCCGCCAGCGAGCGTACGCCAGATTCGGCCGTCGAGGCCCCGGATCTGGCCGGCCGCCGTCGCCCTAGGCCACCAGAGCGCAGAGACGTGGACCTAGGCCCACCCTGGCCGCCCAAACAATGGCAAACTAGCCGTCGTTGAGGAAAGGGGGGAAGGGTGCTACTAGACGCCAGATCCGGCCCACAGGGGCCAGGATCCGGCTGGCTGCCACCGCTCGCCACCGTTGACACCGGAGATGTAGGGGGTGGGTGGAGGGGGCAGGAGGAGCGAGGGGGAGGGAAGGGGAGGTGCAGATGGCGCCTTTCTAGGACCGCCGCTAGCCACCGCTGCCACGCGCCGAAGGGAGGAGGGGGTGCTCGGTGCCAGCACGGTCGCCCCCGAGTCGCCCAATAGGGGGCGCTCGGGGGAGAAACATTTACCTTCCAAGAAATTGTCGAGAGATCTTGATATTTAATAATAAATGTGCTCTGAGTCAGGGAACTATGGTCTTCATGCATAGCAGGCATAGCTTTGGCAATGGTTTTGACGAAGGAGTAGCTTATGGGCCTAATAGTCCATCGCATAATCAGCACTCTCTTTCATGGGTGTTTGGTCAATGTTGACTGAGTTTAGAAGTGCAAGGCTCAAAATCTGTTTTTTAAAGAACAGGAGAGGCAAGGTGAGCCCCTACTTTTTTTTACAAAAGGGAATATATTAATATCCCAGGTTCTGCATCGAGCAATGCATATAGCTATTCCTTATTACACCACAAGCGCCTCAAAACCACAAAGACAAACACAACACACGCATACCGAAGCTTCCAGACCTAGTTGCCTCACCAAAGAAAAAAGTGCCACACACGTCCTCTAGCTGCCAGTCAGAACACCTCCTCGCGCCGGAAACAACCGTCACAATGCAAGACCGACCGCCGCCATACCACGCAGGTAATCTCGGCACCCCAAATCCACTGGCCATCGCCTCCCACGCCGACCTCCATGCCAACTTCGTGGGCGCCTCCCACGTGAGCCTCCTTGCCACTTCATGGACTCAAGCTGTCCTACCAAACTGTCGCCCTTCACTACCAGCAGATGCAAGGCCCTCGAATCACCATGCCAACGTCCTCCTCCTGATCATCTTCCTCCGTTGTTGACACCACAAACTTGCCACCTCAACTAGGCCATCACCTTCCTTGCCATGAGGCTAACCGCCGTAGTAGACTAGTTGAGCACGATATTCCAAAATGACGCCTCCAAGGAGGAACATGATGCCACTGGCGCCGCCGTCGCCTGACCAGAAGATCCAGGTTTTCACCTAGGGAAGACATGCCGCATGAAAGGATCAAGATGCCCAAGAGGGGGGGTGAATTGGGCTTTTCTAAAAATTAATTGCAAGAATTAAATCCTATAAGCCGGAATTCACCCCTAGTGCCTACTTGTGTTCCTAGAGATTCTACCGATAAAAGTTTTGCACCCTAGTTTCCAATCCTAGTCTAGCATGGCAATTCTAGGAAAGTAAATCAAGCAATAAATGTAAAAACAAGAATGTAAATGCTTGAAAGTAAGGGCAAGGAACACGGCGATGTTTTTCCGAGGTATCGGAGAGTCGCCACTCCCCACTAGTCCTCATTGGAGCACCCGCGCAAGGGTGTAGCTCCCCCTTGATCCGCGCAAGGATCAAGTGCTCTCTACGGGTTGATTCTTCGACACTCCATCGCGGTGAATCACCCAAAGCCGCTCACAAGATGAGTTGGGTCATCCACAAGCTCCGCCGGATGATCACCAAACTCCCAATCACCACCAAGCCGTCTAGGTGATGGCGATCACCAAGAGTAACAAGCTAGAACTCTCACTTGACCACAACGAGCCTAATGAGAAGGTGGATACACACTTGCTACTCTCTAATCGCTAGTGAGGAACTCTCAAGCTTTGATTCTCAAAACACAATCCTCACTAGAGCTCTTGCACTCCCTTGCACTCCAAAGGTGTTTCTCAGCTGATGAAATGAGCAAGAGACCTCTAAAAGAGGTGGTGGGGATGTATTTATACACCCCACAGTCGAAATGAACCGTTACCTGCCAACTCAGCAAAACACGGGGTGACCGGACGCGCCGGTCGAAGTGACCGGACGCGCCGGTCCCCGTAACGGTCAAAATTCCGAAAACCTGGCTGAGTGACCGGACGCGCCAGTCAGGGGTGACCGGACGCGTCCGATCGTGCAGGGAGCTTACTGTAACCAGACCGGACGCGTGACCGCGTCCGATCGGTGATGACGGGATGCGTTCGGTCGTCGTAGGACCTTACTGGAACATGACTGGACGCGCCGATCACACCCAGGTCGCGTCTGATCGGGTGTTTCCCCTTAAGTGACACGTGTCGGCCCTGACCACCGCGTCCGGTCCTCGCAAGGGCCGCGTCTGGTCGTCAGCGCCAAAACGCAGTCGCGGATTTGAACTGACCGGACGCGTCCGGTCAAGCCGAGGACCGCGTCCGGTCAAGGGAAAAACACCCTAAACTTTCCGAAACGCGTCGCAACTTGAACCAAGTTGCTTCCAATTGAACTTTGAGCTATTCTAGAGCTGCCTAGCGCTAAGTTTAACAAGTGTGCACCACACCTAAACATAGGACTCACCTAGGTCAAGCTACCCGCTCATGCCCCCCTTTATAGTACGGCCAAAAGAGAAAAACGAAGATCCTAACGACTATTCTGAATGTATCTCAACACCTCGACATCCGGAACTAACCGTCCTTAATCTTGACGTCACTCTTTTCAAAACCGAAACGATTTCCATCAAGGGGCATGAATACCATGGTGCCCAAAGCAGTTATTACCTCCATGACCTAACTTACCAAAGTTTCTGCAAAACACACGTTAGTCATGGTAATAAAGCGTTGTCATCAATTGCTGAAACCAAACCTCGGGGCCTAGATGCTTTCAATCTCCCCCTTTTTGGTGATTGATGACAACACTAAGATTCAAAAGATTGGAGTTGAGGTTTTCGAACATGCTTGGTTCACATAAGCAAAAAGCAATAAGCACAAAGGGTTAGGAATTGCTTATGTGCCCCAAGCCAAAAGAGTGTACTCATAAGATAAGACATAAAGCGTTAGTATACATAAAGATATAGCTCATAAGAAATCGGAGTAAGGCACGGAAGCACAACCTTAGAGCTATAACCAAAACGGGTGACATGAATTAACACAGTGACTAGATAAACCATTAGACTCAAAGTATCTCACACGACCACATGTCACACGAATGCAATGACTGAAAAGTAAACATGATGCATGAATGTAGCACACAAAAAAGAATGAAAACCCTCTATTAAAACTCCCCCTGAAACTACTCTCTCTCCCCCTTTGGCATCAACCGCCAAAAACTAGTCTAAGGATCTGACGGGGGAACAGACGGAGTCGTGTCGGGTGCCGAGGTGCGCGGAGTAATCACGAAGTGCAGAGTGTCTCCCTCGGAATCGGAGCTATCTGGCTGACCCTCTGAAGAAGCACGTGGCTGTGAAGCGGTCTGGGTCTGAGCAGCAGGAACAGGTACTGACGTAGTAGCAACAAGTGGAGCAGTCTCTGTGACCTGAGCCTGTAGCGAGCCAATAGCTGGGGGATCGGTCGAGGCAACTGATGAAGGAACTGTCTCTGTAGTGCCCGTCCCTGTCACAGGAGGAACAACTGCCTCTGGAGCTGACAACCCTGAAGAAGTAGCAAAGGTGGTAGTGTGCGAGGGTGTCGGCTGACCAGTCAACTCGCTGTATGTGGCACTGTAATCACCGAAGGGCGTGCCTGTCAGGAGGTGAGGGCGAGGCTGGTCTGAAGGAGTAAACCCCGTCTGAATAGGCGTGTATCTCGGGGACTGGAACGACTGGGGGACCTGCTGCTGTGGAGAGGTGAACTGAAAGCTCGGCTGTCCCTGACTCGATGGACCACTGGACTGTAAAGCTGGAGTCAGGACAGAAGCAGGCGGAGGAACCTCAACAGTGACTAGATGGCGCAGAAGGTCTAAATACTGCTGCTGACTAGCTGCACTCTGTCGCTGCATCTCGTACTGCTGTCGCTGCATCTCGACTTGCTGGCGCTGGATCTCAAGCTGCTGTCGCTGGAACTCGTCCTGTCAAGCCTGTATCTATGCAAATGCTGCAGCTGTGTCCTGAGCCTGTCGCTGTAACTGCTGCTCCTGTCGCTCCTGTGCCTGAGTCAGCCTCTCAAGGATAGCCACCATGGCTGGGTCTGAGCGGGAGGATGAACCAGAGCCACCGGCCTCGTGGTCGTGAGGCCGAGGAGACCGATACCTGGGGATGGGCTGGTAGTCCTCGTCAGTGCTGTCAGAGGCCTCATCCTCAGCTAGATCAGCAGGCTGAGCATCAAGATCGGTAAACTCTGCCTCAGCAAGCCCCTCAACAGTGGCGTCCTGCTCAGCTGCTGTCTCTGGAACCTCAGGTCTCTCGCGCTGTCCTAGCACTGGGGCCTGCTCTCTCGTAACTGATGCCCACAGCTGACGGATATCGTACTCAGGAAAAGCGGTAGTAGTATCTGATATCTCAGCTCTGATCTCTGCTGGTAGCTGAAGGGCAGATCTGATGATAAAGCAAATTCAGTGAGCATAGGGCAGCTGGCGATGTCCCTTGAAGCCCTCAGCTAGGGTGTCCTCCATCTCACTAAGCATAAGATCCCAAATGTCAAAAGGTGTCTGTGAGAGGAGGTGGTGAATAACCCATAGCTGCATCCGAGTCAATCCCTCTCGGTAGCCAAGCCTGGGAAGAAGAGTGCGTCTGACTATAGCATCCAGGACTCGGGCTAGCGATGTCAAGCTGGCAGGAGTGCAACGAGACCCTTCGCCAAAAGGCTCACGGAAGCAGGGTCGAATCAAATCTGTTGGTGGCACTGTCCTGCCGTGAGGGCGTCTGGGTGGAGGAGTCTGACCAAAGCAGAGCTGATGAATCTTTGTGTCTGAAGCTGGGAGTCTGAGAATCTCCCGCACTCTAGTGCTATACAGTCTGTGGTCATGGCCTCGAAATGCAAAGTGTATGAACTCATGGGCAGGATCAATCCATAGTGAAGCATAGAACTCTCTGACCCATGTGCCGCAGTATGCACCTGTCCGTCCAAGAAAATCTGACAAGCCTGGCAGAAAGGACAGGTGCGGACGAAGCTACTCTCCCACAACCTCAACAAGTGACTCAAGGCGACAGACCCTCTGTGGTCGAAAAGCAATGCCGCTGTCAACAAGAGCTCTGTAGAAATCCTCCTGTAGAAGAGTATAGAAACCCTCTGAAGCTCTGGGATCCCTCTGAGGTGGGAACCACTGACTGACCTCAACGAACCTCAACCCTTGCACCTGACGTGCTGTAGCACCCCTCAAGTCAAAGTGCTCGACCGGGGGTGAACCTCTAGCCCTGGGAGGAGGACGTGCTCCACGACGCTGGCCCTCTGGCCTAGGAGTCACCTGAGCTCGTGTGCGTGTGGAGCGGCGACGCGGTGGAGTCTGAGCTGGCTGCTCCTCTGTGCCCTCTGGAGCCTCTGTAGGTGGATCAACTGACATAGCATCTGTAGCTCCTATGTCCTCTGTACCCTCAGTGGCCTCTGTACCAAGCTATTGACCTTCAAGATGAAAGCGACGCTCACCAATACGTATGCCACTGCTCCTGCCTCCCCTCTCTGCCTGCTCTGCTGCATCAGCAACTGCCTGAGCGATCTCTGCATCGGTAAGTGTCTTCTTCTTCTTCCTGGCCATGATCTTGATGCGCTTTCCACGCGCAACCTCAGACAGACGAGGAGGACTGTCGTCCCCGTCACTAGGAGCACCACCGGCGTTCTTGCAACGGACCATGCTGTCAAGCTGTCGGAAAACCTCTGAAAGATGGTGAACTGACACTCGAGAGGCTTGGCCTCAATCCGTATCCGCAGGCTTGGCCTTGGATTCAACAAACTGAGATCACCCTGACACACCGACAAACTCGCTGAAAAGACGGAATAGATGGATCTACTATAAGCAACATATATAACTAAAAGGTACGAAACCCTAGAGATAGCAAGCATATAAGATAAGATATGAATCGAAACGCGATAGCTACCTCAGATCGACGAGAAGACGGTGATGGGGTAAGACGACCTAGTTCGCGAGACTTCCTAAATCGCCGGACGAGCTCTGATTTGCCGAAACACAAGATAATTAGGATTATAATGAAAGAGTTACGGCAAACCCTAACAAGGAAATCAAGGAGACACGAAACAACCTCACGAAGAAGACGACGCGCGACGAAACCTCGACGACGAACGGCCAAACCGACGTTACACGAACCCTAGGGTTAGGGTTAGGGCAACTCGCGACGAGAACCGATCGGAGGCGTGCGCGAGGCGGTCAACGGCCGGAGGCGAGGCTGGCAGGCACGGGCGTGGCTCACCAGCGGCAGGGGCGCGGCTCACCGGCGGTGGCGCGGCAAACGGCGGCGGTGGCGCGGCAAACGACGGAGGCGCGGCTGCGCGGCTGTGGCGCGGGCAGGGCTCGGGCTGGCGTGCGCGCACGGCAAGGAGAGAGCGGGGTGGCGCGGCAGGGTTCGCCGGAGAGGAGGGAGAAGGCGAGGCGCGGCGGCTCCGGCGAGAAGCGGCGGATTAGGGCTCGGCGGCGGCGAAAACGCGGGCGGATTGAAGACAGACGGCCGAAGACGAACCGTTATATGAGGGGTTAGATCCGCTCGTCACGCGATGACCGGACGCGGTGGTCGATGTGACCGGACGCGGTGGTGCAGCGTCCGGTCACACTCCAGTAAGCTCCTGGAGCGACCGGACGCGTCCGGTTAGAACTGACCGGACGCGGACAGAGTCCGGTCGAGGGGTACACAGAAAGTCATCGCGAATGACCGAACGCGGTGGTGGTAGCCGGGACCGGACGCGGTGGTCAACAGTAGCGCGTCCGGTGCAGCGTCTAGTCACTAGATCTGGAGTTGGTCTTCTGGATGACCGGACGCGCTGGTGGTCGCCGGGACCGGACGCGGTGGTGAAGCATCACTGCGTCCGGTGCAGCGTCCGGTCACTGTTTTTCGCCCTTCTTCGTTCCGAACTTCGACGCGACTTCTCCCAATCAAGTTCCAATTCAAAGAGACACAAAAAACACCAATTGGAACCTGATATGAGTGACCTCACTCAAACCCTCAAGTTTTTCAAAATAGATTGCCTTAGGCTAGTATTATTTTTAGGAAAATAGGCAATAAACACCCGAGGAGCAACGTATGGCCATGCAATAGAGTTTTTGAACCTTTAGGAGCGTCAAAATGCTCTCTCTATCCATGGACGAACACAGAGGTTGCTCAAAGCTAAACCGAAAAGAAACGACAAACTAACAACCATGCATATGCAATGCAATACAAGAAAGTAAAGCTAGGTTGCTTGTCAAGTTTGATCCATGGTTAGGCTTCTTCACACCTCCAAAGAAGGGTTATCGTAACCGTGTTAGCCAAGCCCTAGATGCATTGCGATAAGCTAAACATGGCATATGATACAATGCAATGCAAGGGACAACACACGCTCATTTTTTAAAGTTGCTAGAATCAAGCACATTGAGTTCACTTCTTAATCTACAAAAGGTGGCCTCATCCAACGGTTTAGTGAAGATATCCGCTAATTGATTTTCACTTCTTACACCTTCTAGTGATATGTCATTTTTAGCAACGTGATCTCTTAGAAAGTGATGGCGGATATCAATGTGCTTGGTGCGAGAGTGTTGTACCGGATTGTTGACAATTTTAACGGCACTTTCATTATCACATAAAAGTGGCACCTTTTCAAGAACAATTCCATAGTCTAGGAGGGTTTGTTTCATATATAAGATTTGTGCACAACAAGCCCCCGCGGTAATGTATTCCGCCTCGGCGGTGGACAAAGCCACACTATTTTGCTTTTTAGATGACCATGATACTAAAGATCTCCCAAGCAAATGGCACCCTCCGGATGTGCTTTTTCTATCAATTTGCAACCGGCATAATCCGAATCGGAATAGCCAACTAGTTGGAATCTAGCTCCTTTGGGATACCAAAGACCAATGCTTGGGGTGTGCTTAAGATATCTTAGGATTCTTTTTACGGCACTTAAGTGAGGTTCTTTAGGGCACGCTTGAAAGCGAGCACACATGCACACACTAAACATGATATCGGGCCTAGATGCGGTAAGGTATAACAAACTACCAATCATAGAACGATAGAGAGTTTGATCAACTGGTTTACCTCCCTCATCTAGGTCGAGATGTCCATTTGATGGCATTGGGGTCTTGATTGGTTTGCATTCTTCCATCTTGAATCTTTTGAGAAGATCCTTGGTATACTTTTCTTGAGAGATGAAAATCCCTTCTCTCATTTGCTTGACTTGAAACCCAAGGAAGAATGTGAGCTCACCAATCATTGACATCTCGAACTCCTTCGACATCAATTCACCAAATTCCTTGCAATAATCTTCATTTGTTGATCCGAAGATGATATCATCAACATATACTTGACAAATGAAGATCTCCCCATTAAGCTTCTTGGTGAATAGTGTGGTGTCGACCTTCCCAATGGTGAAGCCCTTCTCAATGAGGAAGTCCCGGAGGCGCTCATACCATGCTCTAGGGGCTTGCTTGAGCCCATATAGCGCCTTGGACAACCTATAAACATGATTAGGATATCTAGGGTCTTCAAACCCGGAAGGTTGATTAACATAGACTAGTTCATTTATGAAGCCATTTAAGAATGCACTTTTTACATCCATTTGATATAGTTTCATATCATGATGTGATTCATATGCAAGGAGGATACGAATGGCTTCAAGTCTTGCAACGGTTGCAAAGGTCTCTCCAAAATCAAGACCTTCAACTTGAGAGAACCCCTTTACAACTAGTCTTGTCTTGTTCCTCACTACTATGCCTTGGTCATCTTGCTTATTTCGGAACACCCACTTGGTTTCAATGACTCTTGCACCTTTAGGATGCTCTTCAAGTGTCCAAACTTGATTGCGGGTGAAGTTGTTCAATTCTTCATGCATAGCATTCACCCAATCCGGATCTTGAAGAGCTTCTTCTACATTCTTAGATTCAACACAAGAGACAAAAGAGTGATGTTCAACAAAAGAAGCAAGCTTTTGAGATCGAGTCATTACTCCCTTAGTAGGACTCCCTATGATGAGATCTTGTGCATGTGCTTGAAGTAGAGGTGAGTTTCTTCTATCAACCACTTGAGGAGGTGGGCGGGGAGCATCAACATCTTGAGCTTGTGCCTCGGCTTGTTCATGAGAGACATAAGTGTCTTCATTTTCAACTCTCTCATTCTTGTCATCATCTTGAGGCACACGTGATGAAGATGGTGGATCAACAATTTGTACATCATCATCATCTTTTGGTTTGATGTCTCCCACGGGTATGTTCTTCATGGCCTCCCTCAAGGGTTCATCACCTACATCATCACAATTCTCAATTGCTCCTTGGGAGCCGTTAGATTCATCAAATTCCACATCATATGTTTCTTCAACTAAACCGGTGGTATGGTTAAATACTCTATATGCTTTGGACTTTGATGAGTAACCAACAAGAAAACCAATATCACAACGTCTTTGAAACTTCCCTAGGTGTTGACGCTTCTTGTAGGTGTAACATTTGCAACCAAACACCCGGAAGAATGAGACGTCCGACTTCTTCCCATTAAGCAACTCATAGGGGGTCTTGCCAAGAAACTTTTGTAGGAAGAGGTGATTTGAAGCATAGCATGCGATGTTGATTGCCTCAGCCCACAACTTTTCCGGAGTGTTGTACTCATCTAGCATTGTTCTTGCAAGGGTGATCAAAGTCCGGTTCTTTCTCTCAACTACACCATTTTGTTGAGGAGTATAGGTTGAAGAGACTTCATGCTTGATTCCAATTTCATCACAATAAGCTTCAATGTTTGTGTTGTCAAACTCTTTGCCATTGTCACTTCTAATCTTCTTTATCTTGACTTAAAATTCATTTTGAGCTCTCTTTGCAAACTTCTTGAAGCAATTAGCCACTTCGGATTTGTCTTGAAGGAAGAAAGTCCATGTGTACCTTGAGTAGTCATCCACTATCACAAGACAATAGAGATTACCACCCAAGCTCTTGTATGTTGTAGGCCCAAACAAATCCATGTGTAGAAGTTCTAGCACTCTTGAAGTTGACATGAAAGCTTTGGTTGGATGAGTGTTTGCAACTTGTTTGCCCGCTTGACATGCACTACAAGGTTTGTCCTTTTCAGACTTTACATCCTTCAATCCTCTCACTAGTTCTTTCTTCAATAGCTTGTTGAGAGTGTTCATTCCAACATGAGCAAGCCTCCTATGCCAAAGCCAACCAAGTGAGGTCTTGGTGAACAAACATGTCATCAAATTTGCATCTTCGGAGGTGAAGTCAACAAGATAAAGATTGTTGTATCTAAAGCCTTTGAATATCACTTGCTTGTCATCTATCTTTGAAACTACCACTTCATTTGGTGTGAACAAGCATTGGAAGCCAAGGTCACAAAGTTGCCCAACGGATAATAAGTTGAAACTCAATGAAGCAACATAGAGCACATTTGAGAGTGAGTGATCATTTGATATTGCAATCTTGCCTATACCCTTGACTTTGCTCTTTGAATTATCCCCAAATGTGATCTTCTCTTGACATATCCCATTCTCTTCAATGGAGGTGAACATACGAGGATTATCGGTCATATGTAGAGTGCAACCACTATCAATAACCCAATGAGATCCACCGGTCTTGTAGTTCACCTACACACAAGAGATCAAGCTTTTTGTTTAGGGACCCAACCTTGAGAGGGGCCCTTGACTTTCTCAACTAGTGACTTGGCAACCCATATTTTCTTTGGCCTATTCTTGTTTGGGGGATCCAAAAACATAACTTTCATCTTTCCATTAGAATCTTTTCTTAGCATGTAATGAGCATTGAAGACAAAGGGTCTAGCATGCTTGGGCAAGGGTTATGGTGGTGGAGTTTTGCATTCATGAGCAAAATGACCTTCTTGACCACACTCAACATATCTCTTTGGCTTGGGTTTTGACTTGCTTTGTTGTTGTTGAGCTTTTGCCTTCTTCTCTTGATTTGCCAAGTACCCAATGCCACTTCTATCCATCTTTATTACGGTGTTCATGAGTAGCTCACTTTGCAAATATTGACCTCTTGTGAACTTGCTTAGGCCGGTCTTGAGATGCTCTTTTTCTTGCTTGAGCTTTTTGTTTTCTTCAATGAGTGACTCATTTGTTGTTTGCTTCTCAAGAGCCAACAAACCTTTTAGCTTCTTGTTCTTATTTGCAAGCTTCTCATTTTCACTCTTGATCTTGGCATAATCATCATAGTTACATGACTCAACCACACTCTTGCCTTTGCTACTAGAACCTTGCTCAATGCTTTCAATGATCAAGTCATCACATGATGTAGCTATATCACACTTAACAACATTGTTAGTAGCATCATGTGTCTCAAGAGCAAGTTCATTAGCAACCACAAGACTATCATAGTCAATTTTCAATGTGGTGTATTTTTCTTTTAGAGAGTTATGTCTAGTGATGAGCTCATCATGCTTCTTCTCAAGCTTATCATGTTGATCTTTAAGCTCTTTATTAGAAGTTTTGAGCTCCTTGAGATTTGAAGACATAACTTCATTTTGATTTTTAAGCTCACCACTAGTCTTTTGAGCATTTTCAAGCTTAGATGAGAGTGATTCATTTTCATTTTGAAGTTCATCATTTTCATTTCTTATCCTTCTTATGACTTTAGTATATTTGTTCAACAATTTTACAAGTTCATCATAAGAGGGTGCATCATATTCATCATCACTATCACTATCATCATCATCATCACTATCATAATTTTGTACCTTTCGTTCACCCTTGGCCATAAGGCATAGGTGAGTAGAGGACGATGATGGTGAAGGAGGCGGTGAAGGTGGTGATGAAGATGTTGGTGAAGATGATGGCCCCATCACAAATGCGGCAACCTTCTCTTTCTCATCATTGCTTTCATCTTCGGAGGACTCACAAGATGATTCAATATCGGTGAGCCAATCACCAACAATGTATGCCTTCCCTCCCTTCTTCTTCTTGTGGAACTCCTTCTTCTTGCCATCCTTCTTCTTGTATGGCTTGTTTTTCTTCCTCTCTTCTTCTTCATCACTTGAATCATTTTTCTTGCCCTTGTCTTGTTCTTGTACTTGTCTTTTGGTGGTCTAGGGCATTGATGAGCTAAGTGGCCAAGTTCACCACAATTATAGCAATCCATCTCCGAGATTGGCTTTCTCTTGCTACTTGTGAAGAATTTCTTCTTCTTGCTGTCGAACTTGATGCCACTCTTGTTGAGCTTCTTTAGCATTTTGGTGGTCTTTCTCACCTTGAGTGCAAGTGATTCATCATCAACATCACTTTCACTTGAGCTTTCTTGCACCATCATGGCTTGGCCCTTCTTCTTCTTCTTGTCATGACTAGCTTTGAAGGCCAAATCTTTCTTCTTGGAAGATGATGAGCCCTCTTCCGGAGTGATGTGTATGTACATCTCATGAGCATTGATCTTCCCCAATACTTGTGTCGGTGTTGCGGTGGAAAGATCACTTTGGTGAAGCACGGTGACAATGTGACCATACTTCTCAACGGGAAGAACACTCAAGATCTTCCTTGCAACATCCGATTGGCTCATTTGAGTGAGCCCAAGAGCATTGAGGTCCTCTACAAGAACATTCAAACGAGTGTATATATCATTAGCACTTTCTTTGGGAAGCATCTCAAAAGAATTAATTTTCTTTAAAGCAATGTGATAGCGTTCCTCACGCTCACTCTTAGTTCCCTCATGGAGAGCACAAAGATTTTCCCACAATTCATGAGCGTTCTTTGCATTATGCACACGATTGAAGATATCTTTGTCTAAGCCCCGGTAGAGTGCGTTTTTGGCCTTTGCATTCCACCGGTCGTACTTCTCCTCGTCACCAATGGGGTTTGCGGGATCCTTGATAGCGGGAAGCCCTTGGGTTGCGGCTCTAAGACACCCAACGTCTTGGCTTCGAGATACGGCTCCATACGGATTTTCCAATATGGAAAATCATCCCCCTCAAAGGTGGGAGGTGGTCCTTCCCCATTAGACATCTTGCTCTAGGCGGTAAAGCCTAAATTAGGAGCAACTCGGCTCCGATACCAATTGAAAGGATCAAGATGCCCAAGAGGGGGGGTGAATTGGGCTTTTCTAAAAATTAATTGCAAGAATTAAATCCTATAAGCCGGAATTCACCCCTAGTGCCTACTTGTGTTCCTAGAGATTCTACCGATAAAAGTTTTACACCCTAGTTTCCAATCCTAGTCTAGCATGGCAATTCTAGGAAAGTAAATCAAGCAATAAATGTAAAAACGAGAATGTAAATGCTTGAAAGTAAGGGCAAGGAACACGGCGATGTTTTTCCGAGGTATCGGAGAGTCGCCACTCCCCACTAGTCCTCGTTGGAGCACCCGCGCAAGGGTGTAGCTCCTCCTTGATCCGCGCAAGGATCAAGTGCTCTCTACGGGTTGATTCTTCGACACTCCGTCGCGGTGAATTGCCTAAAACCGCTCACAAGATGAGTTGGGTCATCCACAAGCTCCGCCGGATGATCACCAAACTCCCAATCACCACCAAGCCGTCTAGGTGATGGCGATCACCAAGAGTAACAAGCTAGAACTCTCACTTGACCACAACGAGCCTAATGAGAAGGTGGATGCACACTTGCTACTCTCTAATCGCTAGTGAGGAACTCTCAAGCTTTGATTCTCAAAACACAATCCTCACTAGAGCTCTTGCACTCCCTTGCACTCCAAAGGTGTTTCTCAGCTGATGAAATGAGCAAGAGACCTCTAAAAGAGGTGGTGGGGATGTATTTATACACCCCACAGTCGAAACGAACCGTTACCTGCCAACTCAACAAAACACGGGGTGACCGGACGCGCCGGTCCCCGTAACGGTCAAAATTCCGAAAACCTGGCTGAGTGACCGGACGCGCCGGTCAGGGGTGACCGGACGCGTCCGATCGTGCAGGGAGCTTACTGTAACCAGACCGGACGCGCGACCGCGTCCGATCGGTGATGACCGGACGCGTCCGGTCGTCGCAGGACCTTACTGGAACGTGACCGGACGCGCCGATCACACCCAGGTCGCGTCCGATCGGGTGTTTCCCCTTAAGTGACACGTGTCGGCCCTGACCACCGCGTCCGGTCCTCGCAAGGGCCGCGTTCGGTCGTCAGCGCCGAAACGCAGTCACGTATTTGAACTGACCGGACGCGTCCGGTCAAGCCGAGGACCGCGTCCGGTCAAGGGAAAAACACCCTAAACTTTCTGAAATGCGTCGCAACTTGAACCAAGTTGCTTCCGACTGAACTTTGAGCTATTCTAGAGCTGCCTAGCACTAAGTTTAACAAGTGTGCACCACACCTAAACATAGGAGTCACCTAGGTCAAGCTACCCGCTCATGCCCCCCTTTATAGTACGGCCAAAAGAGAAAAATGAAGATCCTAACGACTATTCCGAATGTATCTCAACACCTCGACATCCGAAACTAACCGTCCTTAATCTTAACGTCACTCTTTTCAAAACCGAAACGATTTCCATCAAGGGGCATGAATACCATGGTGCCCAAAGCAGTTATTATCTCCATGACCTAACTTACCAAAGTTTCTGCAAAACACACGTTAGTCATGGTAATAAAGCGTTGTCATCAATTGCTGAAACTAAACCTCGGGGCCTAGATGCTTTCACCGCACAAAGGGAATAGGACCGATCGATTGACGCTTCCAAGGAAGAAAATGACGTCAGGAGACGTCGCCGTCAACGGCCCAAGAGGGGCAAAGCTTTTGCCATGGCACCTCAGCCCCATGCATAGCAATGGTCATGGCTTGTCTGTTGCTCCAGCCGCCGCCCATTTCGGGCGCCGCCCCCAGTCCTAGGGCGCCAGATCCAGCACAAACCCGGTGCCCCAAACTGACGCCGCCGCCTCCGTCCTCGGCTGCCCGGACCGCCAGACCGGCCACCACCACAGCAGTAGCCTTGGTCATCCGTGCACAACTGTCTTTGCTGTGAGGGAGGAGGGCATGTGGAGGAGAAGAACGCTGCAGCACCCCCCCCCCCGCACCTGCACGAGCTCCAACTGCTACCGTCATAGCCACCACCGGTCGGCCCGCCTCCCGGCCAGGGCGAGCTAGATCCAGCCGTCGGGCTCTAGATCTGGCCACCCAAGTCACGAATCGGGCAGCCTAGGCTAGTAGAACTCCGCTAGTGAGGAAGGAGGTGAGAGAGGAGGGGAGAAGATCTCCGCCGCCGCAAGTGCCTGCCTGGGCCCTGGCTAGCACCGCCGCAGTCATAGGGGGCGACCCAGCCACGCCCCATGCAGCCCAAGCTCGGTCGCGCCCTGCCGGATCGCGACCACCCGCGCCACCACGCGCCGTCGCGGGAGAAGATAGCCCCGCCGCCGCCATCCCGGCGAGCCGCGCTGGCCTTGCCGGCTGCCTGCTCCGACGGCGCGCGGTGGGAGAGGAGAAGGAGGGTGGGGGCAGCGACGGCTCGGTGGCCACCTGGGTCGCCAGCGTGGGGGGCAACACAGGCGGCGGCTCCTGCCGAAAGGGAACCACCCGCTCAGATTTTGGGTAGATCAGGTGAGCCCCTACTGGAAGCTAAAGTCTATATCTTCTATAAAGATAAATCCTACTAGCCTAATTCTCTAGCACCTCCTTGAGCCACGTCATCATCCACTTCTCCTGTTGCCACATGCAAGTGCCCACTCACAAATGGTTTTAGCAGTGGGTGTAGTTACCTACACATGACCATGCACGCATATTGCTAGCATTATTCTCTCACGCGACTTTATCTCTTCCTCTTCAAAAACTGACTACTACTAGTATGGTGCCCGTGCCAACGCCACGGCTTCATTCAGGGATGCACATGGAAATGACCAAACGATATTTTTTGCCAAAAAGGAAAATCCACATGCATCCTTTGAGCCAAGTAAAAGATTTCATTATCCCTTATGTGCGTTGTCGCAAACTTTGTAAACCTTACACCTACCAGCAGAATATATGAAACATGGGGTAATAGGCCAACATTAGAAGGAAAAAAATAGTTCTTTGACCATACATGACCAACTGACATGCTGAAACTGAAAAGGGGATGTGCATAGTCTCTATCACCCTTGAAAACCAACCCATGCCAACCCCACCGACCTGGAGCCTGCATCGTGGCACTCCAGGGATCCATGTTGGCCGCCTACCCTTACTGAGCTCATCCTCGTCGTGCCGCCCTCGAAGCGTGACACCAATTTCAAGTTTCATGCTAACTGATGAAGCCTTTAAGATAGTTCAGTTCCTGTTGTCAGAAAAAAAAACAGTCAGAGTCACTACCACCTGTTGTCCCAGTCCTGCTCAGTAAAGGAGAAAAAGAAACCTGATATATAAGTCAGAAATGGAGCAGCAACCATGATGTCACAATGGTTGAATTCTAAAATGTTGTTTGACAAGTAGCTGAAGCCACAAAAACTTTGGCATAGGCACAACTGACATCAGGCGCCTGTACTGACAATTTATCTATGAAAAGGTGTCTGAATGACTCCTACATTCTGAATAGAAAGATACTCTCGCATTCTATCAAAAACATTGTGGAATCATACTTAGCAACATACGAGAAGAAAGACACCTATATCCATGCATCAAAATTGACCAAATGATCAAATTTAGCCTCAGTGAATGCAACACTATATATAAAATAAGGTAACAAGGGTTCTTAGTATAGCAATGCAATTATGGAACATGGTATCTTGGGTACACCATAATAATACCAACTCACTTAACGTCACCAAAATATTAACAAAAGCATCCAGGAATCACATGCTAGCTTGCAGAAACACTGAGACATCCATAGAACAAAAGGAAGATAGCTATTAGACCCTAGTATTCTTACCCAGCAACCAATGGTTGTGAATTAAAGACACTTAGGCGTCACGAACTATGATGATGGCAAAGATATAGTTGCAAGAAAAATACACCTTTTCTTTTGGCCCTGCAGTTCTCACTCTTCTCACAAAGTCACAATAGCATCTTAGGCGTCACCGATTACCCTGCGGCCAATAGAACTATGTTGATTTACCAGTTGAACCAAAAGTAAATACCCACACTACTCCATATATATTGTGACTTTGTGAGTAACATGTACCAGAAACTTATAGATAGCAGCCCAACCCATCTAGAAAATATTTTGGATAAAACTGCACATCCAAAATGTGGAACTAAAATTGAACCTCAATGGGATAAGACCACTAAAACAACAAGTTAACGACCAACAAAGGCACAGTATACATGTCATTGAGCAACACAGCATCGACTAATCTCGCAGCTCAAATCCTTCAACATGCCCAGATCAAGCAAGCCAAGCAGTGGCTGAGGAACAATGCAACGCAGAGCACTCAAAATTCACAGCCCTTTTTTAGGGGAAATTCACAGCCCCTAGAAGACAACAAAATGCACCTCGACGTTGGGGTTGCCACGACAGTCGAAGATTTGCCTCGCCTTCACTCACATGATCGTGACCGCCATCTCCTAAAAACATGATCGGTTAATCCATACTCTAATTGCAAGAGAATCGAGTAAGCGGGATAACCATAATATAATTGCTGCAATCCAACAAATTTTTTAAGTTCAATGTTACCTTATGTGAAATTGCACACAACATTTCGGCAACTGTTGAAACCATCTGTCATCATGCGTGCTCTCCTCAAGATTCATGGACGGACGTGCTGCAACATCATTTGGAGCCACATCAAGAATCAAACAAAAATTGGTGCAGGTATAAAGAATGAAAACATGCATATAGTAATAACCTGTACTGCATTGCAGGTTAATGTGAACGAACATGTTAGTAAGCAAACCACAAAAAAGAAGAGATTATTAAGATGCTCAATCAATTATCTGCATGCAATAACTATACTGATCCATAGAAATTTGTAGAATTTCTTGATGCTTCATGAATAAAATCAGCGATTGACATAATTTGAATTTGAAAACTTCTAATTGAGGTCCCAAGATTAATTCAAACATATGTCATTCCAAAACATAGTACCAGGTTTAATGAAGGGAAAAATAATAAAGAACCAAACATTGAGTAGTGTTTCTCTTGCAAAAATTTGCCCAGGAACATTTGGACCCAGTGCTATTGATGCAACCTTGTAGATCTCAACCACCAAAATCAAGCAGCATCTGCTGCTTAATTCACGTAGCCATTTCGTGAGTGAGTTAATCGCAGTCGTCAAATTGAATTAGGAAGCTAAACACAACATACAACATGATTGTAGACTAAAATAAGAAGACAGTGATAGGAAGAGAAGGCATTGACTTGCTTTATTGCATTTGTGATGACCTCAAACGGATCCAATTCGGTGCCAACAAGACCAGATGGGAGCCTTCGAAGGACTCCACATCTGGATCGCCTGAATCATGACAGCAAAGAATATTATTAGCACTATATATATACCCCATCACACAACTGTACTAAGTCAAAGAAGATATGCTTATATTATACAGTGGTATATATTTGTTACCCATCAGTGCCATCACCGGTGGACTGCAATCCCTCGGTGCCTTCGACGATCAGGAACAACGTCTTGAAAGGGATGTCACGGCCTGATGAGCCCATCCTTTGTGTCATCGATCACATCTTGAACCGGTACGTGCACATGAACCGCTGGTCCCTTCAGCAGAGCAGAGCACAATACTGAGGCTTTAGAATTATTTCAAACCTCATGGTTTCCTTTATATTAATTACTCCTAAGTAGTTGGAAATTAAGATTTTGATTTGGCCAGCCAAGGGGTCATTTCTCCCCTTTATTTAATATAAAACATCTGAAGAATCCTTTCAACAAGAACAAAACTATGTGTTGAAACAATATAACAGTTTTACTGCACATCTGAAGCTTGGCATCCCAGCAATTACTATTAACCACCAGTCATCTACTATAAAACTACTACCTTTTATATGGTAATAAAATTACAAAACTGATTAGATTGCATAGCTCAACTCACACTCTGATGACAAGATTAGTGTCTGGGACAAACATCAACATGAGAGGTGAATCAGATTCATCCCTGAACGCAAAGGCCAGAACAGAATGTTAGATGTTTAAGCAATTTCCATGTCAATTTAATCCAAAAAAATAACACCATAAAGATGATGACATATATAACAATAAGCATAGTAATTATAACATCATATATTCTTATATGAATCATAAAACCATGATTTAAAATATGTGAGTATGGTGTATTTGTCATATAAAGCATACCAGCAAGATCATGTAGTATATGAACAACAACGACATGACTCAAAGCATTAAAACATGGCATACAGGAGAAAACATATATAAGTATATAGACAAAAGTGAGTTTGCGGATATACCCAGAGGAGGGTCCCATGCTGAAGACATCGGAGGCTCCACTCGCACTAGCACCTCCAGCCATGGTGTGCAGATTAGTGCATTGCTCAAAGTAGTGGACCATAGTCGTTGCAGGAAGATGTTCGCAGTGCCGACTCCCTATGCACCAGAGAAAGAAGACGATGGCGTGCGCGGATTAGGGAAGAAAACATTGTCAATCAATGATGTGGAGAGGAGCAGTCGCGTAGTCGCTCCCCAAAAACCTAATTGTCCGTACACCCCAAGCAGGGTTCTCAGGCGAACAAGGGTTCTGGAGGCACCTGCTCTCCCGTGGTTCTGTGCGTGCGGAGTCACGGGATGGGGACACTCAAGAGCAGCAGAAAAGTGATTTTCCTTGTGTGCGTCAGAGACTAGTCAAACTGAATATTGAGGTGTGTCACGCTTTTATATTGTAGCCAGGAGACCAAGCGAGTGTAAGAGATAGCTGCGGGAGATAAAGAGTCCGAAAAGAAAGAGACGCTTACGGAAGAAACTCCCGTCATCATAAGCGAAAACTTTCGTAACTCTTGCCATTAGAAACAGAAACTCCTGTAACTCCCTTATTTAAGAATAGCCATTAGAAATAGAAACTCCTGTAACTCCCTTATTTAAGAATAGCCATTAGAGTAGAAACTCATGTAACTCTCATTTTGGTATTGAAACTCTCGCCCATAACTGACTTGAGTTACAAAACCAATTCATGCACCGTCAATTAAACATCCAATTAAAATCTCATATGAGCGCACAATATTGAACACGGGCTTTAGGATTATTTGATTTAATTAGATAAAATATTAGGTCTGGCCCATATTAAATCTAACAGTCCCCACCAAATTCTAAGACACATGTTAAATAATCTCAAATCCACATTTTCTTTGATATATACCAGAGTTTCGATAGAGACTGTTAAGTTGAACATCCATCTAGAGCAGTAGTTTCACTCAGTCACAACTGAACAATGAACTATGCCTTGAATTGATAGTTTTATATGAGGTGAGTTTCACTAGAGCTCTTAACTGGTACTAGGATATAAGAAGCATCCCCTCTGTTCGAAGCATATAAGTCATACTCTAGTGCCTTTCATGAGTATTTAGAGATCACTCAAATCTCATAGACTGTGACCAGCAGTCCGACTCATATAGGTGCGTTTCTCAAAAAATGTTTTGTAGGACAACATCTTTTCTTTATCAAGACATTTGGAACACATTAAGGTAAAAACCAACCTGCCTTATAGAAAGAAAGATGTACATCAGAAATGAGCCTTTATAAGGGATCTTTCCTCATAATCTACTACTAGCTTGTTTCACCATCCTACTTCACAAGATCTCTGATCACATAGGATAGGTTACCACCATAGTAGATTTCAAGTGGGTCTCATACTCATTTCTCTTGATGCACTATCTATCATATTTCGTGACAGGCCCTTTGTAAACTGATCTGCCATATTGTTGGATGTGTGAACATAGTCCAACGCAATTACTCTAGAGTTTCTCAACTTTCTGACAGATTTTAAACGTCTTTTAACATGCCTCGTGGACTTCATGCTATCCTTAGAACTGTTAATCTTGGTAATCACCGTCTGGTTATCACAGTTCATAGAAATAGCCGGTATCGGTTTTTCAACAACCAGTAAATCTATAAGGAGATCACGCAGCCACTCGGTCTCAGACCAAACAGTGTCTAATGCTATGAGTTCTACTTTCATTGTAGACTTCGTTAAGACAGTCTGCTTGCAAGATTTCCAGGAAATAGCACCACCTCCAAGCAGAAACACATATCCGCTCGTGGCATAAAGCTCATCAGCATCAGAGATCCAGTTGGCATCACAATAGCCTTTCAGCACCTTTGGGTGTCCGATATAACGAATATCATAGCTCATAGTGCCTTTTAGATAGCGCATCACTCTTTCAAGAGCACGCTAGTGATCATCTCCCGGGTTTGACACAAATCGGCTTAGCTTGCACACAGCATATAAGATGTCAAGTCTTGTTGCACTAGCAAGATACATGAGCGAACCAATGATCTGGGAATATCTCAATTGATCTATTGCTATTCTCCGATTTTTTTTCTCAATAGCACGCTAGAGTCATAAGGTGTAGGAGCAGGCTGGCAGTCACTGAACCCAAAACCACTCAACACCTTTTCCATATAGTGAGATTGTAACAAAGTTACCCCACCATTACCTTTTCTTAAAAGCTTGATATTAAGAATAACGTCAGCTTCTCCCAAATCTTTCATCTCAAAATTACTCGATAAAAATTTCTTCACCTCCTCAATCACTTTGAGGCTTGATCCAAAGATCAATATGTCATCAACATACAGGCGCAAAATAACTTCTTCACCCCCACTATACCGATAATACACACATGAGTCAGCTTCCTTCACAACAAAGCCAGCAGCAATTAAAGTTTTGTCAAACTTCTCGTGCCATTGCTTAGGGGCTTGTTTTAGGCCATACAACGACTTTAATAGTTTACACACCTTGCCCTCCTGACCATTTTCTATAAACCCATCTAGCTGATCCATATAGATCTCCTCCTCTAACTCTCCATTTAGAAAAGTTGTCTTAACATCCATTTGATGAATGGTAAGACCATAGGAAGATGCCAGAGAAAGCAACACTCGAATTGTAGTCAATCGAGCAACTGGTGAATAAGTATCAAAAAATTCTTCACCCTCTTTTTGAGTATAACCTTTGGCCACAGGCCTTGTCTCGTACCTCTCGATAGTACCATCAGGTCTAAGCTTTTTCTTGAACACCTATTTGCAGCCAATAGGCTTGCATCCATACGGACGATCAACCACCTCCCAAGTTCCATTAGACATGATAGAATCTATCTCACTCTGTACTGCTTCCTTCCACAAGTCAGCGTTAGAAGAGAAATATGTCTGTTCAATGGTCGTTGGTGTGTCATCCACAAGGTACACAATATAGTCATCCCCAAAAGATTTTGCAACTCTCTGTTGCTTGCTCTTTCTGGTGACTACAATGTCATCTTCCTCAGGATTTTACATAAGGGGCTCCTCAATTTGTTCTATCGGAATAAAATTTTCATGCTCCTAGGGAATTATAGATTCATGACTAGTCGTGCTAGGTGAAATTTTCATGAAAAATTCATTCCAAAAAAATGTAGCATCTCTAGACTGTATTATTGTACCAACATGCATGTCAGGTACCTCAAAATTTATAATTAAGAATCTATATCCAACGCTATGAATAGCATAACCAAGGAACACACAGTCAACAGTTTTAGACCCAAGTTTGCGCTTCTTATTGATAGGCACATTCACTTTAGCCAAGCAACCCCAAGTGCGCATGTATGAAATATTCAATCTTTTCTTTTCTTTTCTCATTCCTCAAATGGTGTGATTTCTTTATTCTTTGTAGTAATTCTATTTAGGACATGACATGCAGTCAAAATCGCATCACCCCACCATTCCTTAGATAGTTCCACAGTGTCTGACATGATATTTACCAATTCAGCTAGAGTACGGTTCTTTCTTTCGACAATTCCATTAGATTATGGTGAGTATGGCGGTGTCCTCTCATGAATAATACCATGTTCCACGCAGAATTCAGAAAATTCACTAGAGAAATATTCTCCACCTCGATCAGACTTAACCGTTTAATTTTCTCAAGTTTATTTTCTACTTTAGCTTTATAGGCCTTAAAATAATTCAACCGCTTCATATTTTGTTTTAAGTAGATACACGTAGCAAAATCTAGTACAATTATCTATAAAAGTCATGAAGTATCGTTTACCGCCTTTAGTCAAATTGCCATTCATTTCACATAAATCAAAATGAACAAGTTCTAGCGGTGCTAAATTTCTTGCCTCAGCAGTCTTGTGAGGCTTATGCGGTTGTTTGGATTGTACACACAAGGCACTTAGAACCTTTGATCATAGTAAATTTCAAGATTAAATTTATATTTGCTAACCGCATAAGACAACCAAAATTAATATGACATAAGCGTGAGTGACATAAATCCGACTCATTAGAAATATTAGCGATGTTCACAACCTTATTACACACATCAAACAGAGACAAGCGAAACAGACCTCCGCAATCCTATCCTTTACCAATAAAAGTACCATGTCTCGACACAACGCACTTATTGGACTCAAGGACAATTTTGTAGCTATCTCAACATATCATTGAACCACTAACGAGATTTTTCTTGATGGAGGGCACATGCTGCACGTTCTTAAATAGCACCGTCTTTCCCGAAGTAAACTTCAGATTGTCCATACCAGCACCAAGAACATGCGCACGTGAGCCGTTTCCCATCAGCAAGGCTCCAGTCCTCCCGACCTGATAGAAAGTAAACAAAGAAACATCAGCACGTATATGAATATTAGCACCACTATCCAACCACCACTCAGGTGAATTACAAACTAAAAGAACAGTAGGTAAATGATTACCATACCCAGATGTTTCTTCTTCATTATCAATAGTAATCATGTTGACTGACTTTTTAGGTTCTTGCTTAAATTTATGGTCTGGGCACTCACTTGCCCAGTGCTATTCACTACCACAAATAAAGTAGCCTCCTTTCTTCTTGTTATTGTTCTTTTTCTTAAACTATGTTGTCTGAACTGGCTTAGAAGTGTTCTCTTACTTGTTGTTTTGGTTCTTCTTTTTGTTCTTACGAAATGTGAATGAGTTCTTTTTCTGTACCATGTTTGCAAAAGAGGTCTCAACCCCTTTTTCCTTGTCTTTTGCTCTCGCCCTCTCCTCAACATCAAGAGTACCAATGAGTTCAGTCACATTGAGCTCTTGTCTCTTATGCTTTAGAGAGGTAGCAAAATCCTTCCAAGAAGGTGACAACTTAGCGATGATACCGCCGGCCACAAACTTGTTAGTTAAAGGACAAGGAAAAAGCTTGAGTTTCTTAGCCAGTGCCTGAATCTCATGAGCCTGTTCAACAACAGAACGGTTCTCAACTATCTTATAGTCAAAAAATTGCTCCATAAGATACAGCTCACTCCCAGCATCAGAGACATCGAACTTTGCCTCAAATGCATCCCATAAATCCTTGCCAGATGGAAAAGAAATGTAGCTTTTTTCATACTTGGGATGAAGAGCACTAATCACAGCACCTTTAAACAGGTTATCAGTAGCCCGAAACTTAGGCTCATCCTCAGGAGCCAAGTTCTCAGACCGTCCCTGTGCGGCATGATAGCCATTCATCGCAGTGAGCCACAATTCCATCCGTGCACGCTAAATCATGAAATTCTTTCCATTAAATTGATTGGGTTTCAATGCAGCAGCAAAACCACTGAGAGAAAATTTCCTAACATTAGGTTTTTTATTGTTAGATGTTTAAGCAATTTCCATGTCAATTTAATCTAGAAAAATAACACCATAAAGATGATGACATATATAAAAATAAGCATAGTAATTATAACATCATATATACTTATATGAATCATAAAACCATGATTTAAAATATGTAAGTATGGTATATTTGTCATATAAAGCATACCAGCAAAATCATGTAGTATATGAACAACAACGACATGACTCAAAGCATCAAAACATGGCATGCAGAAGAGAACATATATAAGTATATAGACAAAAGTGAGTTTGCAGATATACCCAGAGGAGGGTCCCATGCCAAAGGCATCGGAGGCTCCACTCGCACTAGCACCTCCAGTCATGGTGTGCAGATTAGTGTGTTGCTCGAAGTAGTGGACCACAGTCGTTGCAGGAAGATGTTCGCAGTGCCGACTCCCTGCGCACCAGAGAAAGAAGACGATGGCGTGCGCGGATCAGGGAAGAAGACGTCGTCGATCGATGACGTGGAGAGGAGCAGTCGCGTAGTCGCTCCCTAAAAACCTAGTTGTCCGCACACCCCGAGCAGGGTTCTCGGGCGAACAAGGGTTCCGGTGGCACCTGCTCTCGCGTGGTTCCATGCGCGCGGAGTCCGAGACGGGGACACTCAAGAGCAGCAAAAAAGTGATTTTCCTTGTGTGCGTCAGAGACTAGTCAAACTGAATGTTGAGGTGTATCACACTTTTATATTGTAGCCAGGAGACCAAGCGAGTGTAAGAGATGGCCGCGGGAGATAAAGAGTCCGAAAAGAAAGAGACGCTTACGAAAGAAACTCCCGTCATCATGAGCGAAAACTTCTGTAACTCTTGCCAGTAGAAACAGAAACTCTTGTAACTCCCTTATTTAAGAATAGCCATTAGGAGTAGAAACTCATGTAACTCTCATTTAGGTATTGAAACTCTCGCCCATAATTGACTTGAGTTACAAAATCAATTCATGCACCGTCAATTAAACATCCAATTAAAATCTTATATGAGCGCACAATATTGAACACGGGCCTTAGGATTATTTGATTTAATTAGATAAAATATTGGGTCTGGCCCACATTAAATCTAACACAGAAGACAACAGGTGGGGATGGAGTATATTTTGGAATGCCAAGTTTATTCGCATGCTACTTAATTCCATGATTATTGATTGAACATAATTACCTTGAATATGTTCGGTGCCTAAATAAGACATTACTAATGACCACAGCAAGCCGTCATTTTCCTTCAGCATCTACGCACGTACGCACCTGCAGCATCTATCAGAAAGTTACTTGCATTGCATTACAGAACATGAGGCAAGTGACGAGCAAACTAATTTCAATCCTGCTCATCACAGGAATTATATGCCCAAACCATCATTCACAGAAATCCAAACAAAACCACAAATTAATAGACCCAACTGCACGGTGCACAAAAAGGCATCGACAATCAGAAAAAAAATCTAAAAATCACAGTCGGATGGGATTTCACATACCAACAAGTTGCGGGGGAGGATGACGCCCCGCCGCGGTCTCGACTCGCCCGGCGGCCGGCTCTGCGCGGACTCGCCTGGCGGCGGCGGCGGCCTGCGCCCACGCCCAAGGGAGGCGCGCCACCAGTGAGGCCAGTAGTAGCTGCATCCAGGGGGCTGCGCCCCCAGCCACGTGGCCGGAGATGGCGGAGGCCTGGCTAGCTACGCCCCTAGCCAAGGAGCCGGCCAAGCGGGCCGCCGGGCCAGACATGGTGCTGCCCTAGCCGGCCACGGCTGCGACTCCGGCCACCAGGGGTGGAGCGCCGGGGAAGAAGGGGGTGGAGAGCCATAGGAAAAGAAGGGGTTGAGTGTCTGCGACTTCGTCCATCAGATCTGGCCGCCGAGAACCAGGAGGCGATGGTGGAAGAAGATGTGCGGCATTTTTTCCCTGTATGCGGTCGCTCGAGGGGAGAGGGTGATGTTTAGGGAAAAGAAAAAAAAGACTGCACAGGGGATAGGAATCGAACCGTGGACGTAGGGAGGCTGGGGCGGAGGGAGGCAGAGTCGCGTGTGAGGTGTGGGTGCGTTTGAAGCCTCGCGTTAGATGCATGGGTTTCCACATCCAATTTGGTCTAGGTGTTTTATTAGCTATTGATTTTAATGGTTTAGGATTTTTGCATGCAATTTCCTAGGTGCATCATGGGTGAAAACTTCGAGCGGGGAATATTTTTCTGGGTGGACCAAGTATAATTTTAGTGTTCCATTATAGTAGAGAATAATATATAGATAACTCGATAGATTACATATTTATATTCCTCATTCGTACCCGTGACAACGCAAGGATAATCCTGCTGGTTAAATTAAATAGAAGAGTCAAATACAGATACAGCGAAAACAGAACAGGATAAGTGCTAAAGTAAATGCTAGACTAAATCCGTAAATTGTGTAACCCAATAGCCGCCTCCAAGACATCTCTTTTTATCAAATCGCAGCATGTTTTGAAAAAAGCACACGTGTAGCCGTCTGGGTCCAGCGATTTGTTGGCCGGCATCTGGAAAATGGCGGTTTGATTTCGTCTTCCGAAGCAAATGACTGATCTCCTCACCGTCAAAAAAAAATGACTGGCCTCCTTTGAACTTCCCCGATGACAAATATTGCATGGTTGCAGGAAGAAATCGCACAGCCACGACAGCTCTTCATGTATCAATTCCTGTTGTTGGCACGCTATCGGTTTCGCTGCTAATTGCTGCCTGCCTCGTCAAGAGCAAGAGGAACATCAAGCCACGCAAGCCTGTGCATATTGCAAGCGCCGGTAAGTGCCGGAACAAGGCTAGTTTTCCTGATGAATATCTGTTGAGACGGCGTATTGCAACGAACTGGAATATGACTGGCTCTTCGATGTTTTCCTTACGAACAGAAGAAGAAGATACAGAAGATATGATAATTTCAGAAGATCTCGTGTATGAATTGAGGACACTAAGAGCTGCCACTGAGGACTTTTCAGTAGAAAACAAGCTTGGGGAAGGTGGATTTGGTACAGTTTACAAAGTACAGTAACTATAAACCTAGAAAAAATATTTAACTTGCTTGCCTAATTACCTGATTATCGATTAGGCATCGATGATGATCTGTTTCAATGTTCTTCAGGGTACGCTGCAAGACGGGCAGGAGATTGCAGTGAAGAGGCTGTCAGCAACTTCGCAGCAAGGACAAGTGGAGATGAAGAACGAGGTCGTCCTGTTGGCGAAGCTCCAGCACAGGAACTTGGTGCGCCTGCTAGGCTGCTGCATCGAGGAACATGAGAGGCTCCTCGTCTACGAGTTCCTCACCAACAACAGCCTCGCCAAAATCCTTTTCAGTACTTCCTAATTTATTGAGATGACCATAATCCAGCTCCCCTTCACTTAAGTGGAGTGGATAGGTGCACTAATTAAACTGTTTTGCAGATGCTTCACGGCAGCAGGAGCTGAGCTGGGGACTGAGGCACAAGATCATCGAGGGGATCGGCCGAGGGCTCCTCTACCTCCACGAGGACTCGAGGCTGACCATCATCCACCGCGATCTCAAGGCCAGCAACATCTTGCTGGACGCGAACATGAACCCCAAGATCTCCGACTTTGGGCTGGCCAAGCTGTTCAGCATTGACTCCAGGGAGGGAAACACCAACCGCATTGCTGGAACATAGTAAGTTCGTCGCTGCCCACCCAGCCACACGCACACGATTTGTGCTCACCTGATATCCATGCCGCGCGTCTTCGAGAATTGCAGCGGATACATGGCGCCGGAGTACGCCCAGCACGGCATCTTCTCGGTCAAATCGGACGTTTTCAGCTACGGTGTCCTTGTCCTCGAGATCATCACCGGCCGACGCAACACGTGCACACAAGGCTCACGGCCTTCTGAAAATTTGCTTACCTACGTAAGAATTAACCTTCTGAGGAAGTCCCTTTGAGGCTCTGATTAGCAACAGTGCAACACTCATGTAATGCACAGGTTTGGAGGCACTGGAGCCGCGGGAGCGTGCAGCAGCTGCTCGACGACTACCCGGCGGACGACGAGCCGGGCAGGCAGGAGATGCTGAGGTGCATCCACATTGGGCTGCTCTGCGTCCAGGAGGATCCGCAGCTCCGGCCCCGCATGGTATCCGTTCTCCTCATGCTTGGAAACCGCATCGTCGCAATGTCGCCGCCAACCAAGCCGGCCTTCGCAGTCCCCGTAGAGAGGCCGATGGAGCCCGTAGGGGAGCCATCCATCAACAAAGTCACCGTCTCTGACTTGGAGGCACGTTGATGGATTACAGGGAGTTAGCATGGACGAAGACAACGTGATCCTTCAGTTCTGCTCTTTCCATTGAAATTACAGGGGCTGCAAAAAATTTTTTTGCTCAAATTCAAATTAAAAAAAAACACGTTACGCTTAATATATACCTCCTATAAAGCAAAGACCCACTAGCCTATTTCTCTGGCTTCTCATTGGGCCACATCAGCAAAATAATATCATCCGTCCACTAAGTGACGTCATCCGCCCACTAAGCCGCATTTATCTTCTACTGCTATTTCTTTTGAAATAGAAAAAAAGTTGTAGCACCTAAACCAAGTATCGTAATTAAAATCCAATTGCACCATGATGTTCCTCGCAATAAACTCTTCAAAACAAGACCCGACATGGATATATTTCGATAACTTTTTTGCAAACATTTAAAAGGCCGTTCCTAAGAAAAACTAGCAAAACTGTCGTTTCTAAGCAAAAACCTAGCAAAACTGCATATCACATGGATTACATGTGGTCCTCCGAAACATGCATGATTTTGTGAAGGAAAACTCCTAGAACTTTTGGGAGGGGGTGACCCTCAGGTATAGTAGGGGTGAGGGGTGAGGGTGGATGAGGTTAGCCTCCCGTATTGGCCGATCCTATAGGTTAGTGACCGTGTTTTATTTGATAACCGTTTCTAAGCAAAAGTCTGTTTCTAAGAAAAACCTAGCAAAAATACATATCACATGGATTACACGTGCTCCTCCGAAACATGCATGATTTTGTGAAGGAAAACTCCTAGAACTTTTGGGAGGGGATGACCTCAGGTATAGTAGGGGTGAGGGGTTCTGGTGGATGAGATTAGCCTCCCGTACTGGCCGATCCTATAGGTTAGTGACCGTGTTTTCTTTGATAACTGTTTCTAAGCAAAAGTCTATTTCTAAGCAAAAACCTAGCAAAACTACATATCACATGGATTATATATGGTCCTCCGAAATATGCATAATTTTGTGAAGTAAAACTCCTAAAACTTTTGGGAGGGAGATGACCCTCAGGTATAATAGGGGTGAGGGCCGATCCTATAGGTTAGTGACCGTGTTTTCTTTGATAACCGTTTCTAAGAAAAAGCCCGTTTCTAAGAAAAACCTAGCAAAACTACATATCACATGAATTACATGTGGTCCTCCGAAACATGCATGATTTTGTGAAGGAAAACTCCTATAACTTTTGAGAGGAGGGATGACCCTCAGGTATAGTAGGGGTGAGAGGTTCTGGTGGATGAGATTAGCCTCCCGTACTGGCCGATCCTATAGGTTAGTGACCGTGTTTTCTTTGATAATTGTTTCTAAGCAAAAGTCCGTTTCTAAGCAAAAACCTAGCAAAACTACATATCATATGGATTATATGTGGTCCTCCGAAACATGCATGATTTTATGAAGGAAAACTCCTAGAACTTTTGGGAGGGATGACCCTCAGGTATAGTAGGGGTGAGGGGTGAGGGTAGATGAGATTAGTCTCCCGTATTGGTCGATCCTATAGGTTAGTGACCATGTTTTCTTTGATATGGTTTTTGGTGTCTTTAGTTACACCTTTAACAAAAAAAAACTAAATCTGTTCTCTGCTTATATCGTATATATACTTATGTATTACACACCAACGAGATTCCTTCTATATCCTATTTCTCCTAACTTAATTCAAATTACTCTTGCATCCCCGCAGCAACGCGCGGAGAATTTACCTAGTATTCCTACAACCCATGGACGCAAATCAGTTTAGCGAGTCAGAGTCGAGGTGGACAGTGGAGTCGTGCAACATATCGGATCGGAACCTGGAAAGGAAAACAAGGATGAGGCGGCGTCCGAGTCCGACACGGCCGCCGCGCACCACCAGGCCTATAAAACGGCACCTACCTACCGGCCTCGCCGTCGCATCAAACCAGAGTACCTAGCTCCATCGGCCAACTGACAACGTAATCGAGATGGGGCGCGTCCAGCGTGCGGCGTCGCTTCTACTCGCCGTCGCGCTCGCGCTCCTGCTCCTGGCGTCGTTCTGCGCCGCTGAGCCGATCAAGACCTACCTGGTCCAAAAACTTACAACAAGATGAGCACATAGAAAACATCAAGCCTTCGAACAAGAAGGTGAACAATGTCATCTAAAGATTCAAGGTGAAGTGACAGACCAAAGACCTGATAGATCGTAACTTGATCTTTACCAACTTAATAGACCATAGAAATAAAAGAATACTACCTCCGTCGCTAAATAAATAAACTCTAGAGCTGTCTTAAATTAAACTTTTTTAATTTGACTAGACTCGTAGAGGGTGGTAGCATCCCGCAGAAGAGGTAGTGTCCAGAAGGATAGCAGAAACCAATACCGAAGAACGCACTGTGAGAAAAAAGTAACGGCTTGAAAAATGAGAGGAAAAAGCTGACGCATGCATGGGCTTTTGGCTCTGCGTTATCAGAGAGATGGGGCCAGGAGGTACCATACATGTATGGCTAGGTAGTAGTCTTATTTTTTTTCTTTGCAAACGTGGAGTTCCACTTTAGTTAGAGCTAATACCCTGTATGCCTCGGTTGTGTGTGCCCTAAACTGTATCAGTTATCTCCAAACCGTGTAGTCTTCTCCAAACCGTGTAGTCTTGCTGATTTTGTCTCTCCTAGCTCTTTTCTGGTTTTCCCTTGGTACCATCGGAATTCCTTACCACACACATTTAATTTGAAGTGCACATCCCACTCCCACCCAAGTGAAGACCTTGAAGATCAAGGGTTGAAAAAAAGTCAATGAAGAAAGAGGTCGCTGACGTCGATGTCCAATACAGGTCGCCTATTTGCTCCGAATTACACGCAGCAGCGAGCTATGACCTTGGGCCTGGTTTAGATGCAAAAAAATTGGAATTTGGCTATTGTAGTACTTTAGTTTGTATTTGGCAATTAGTGTCCAATCATGAACTAATTTGGCTCAAAAGATTCGTCTCGTGATTTACAACCAAACTGTACAATTAGTTATTTTTTTATCTATATTTAATGCTCCATGTATGTGTCTAAAAATTCGATGCGATGGGACGAAGTGTAAAAATTTAGAATTTTGAAGGCATCTAAACAAAGGCCCAAATCATCATCCAGCTGCATTTAAAGGGAAGACCCAGGTCAACCATTGCAGGAGTGCTGGACGGTGCTTTCGGTCACCCTTTCACATGCAATAAGCAAATAAAACAATGGTCCTCACCACCCCTCGCCTTATTAAATAGCACATAAGCACGCAGCATGAACACTGAAGTGCCTAAGCATCCTAGCTAAGCATTAGCAATTGTTAGGGACCAAAACTGGTGTCAACCGCAACTTTCCTGAGCTAGCCATGCACAGCCTTCTTCCTCTCCTCTTCACCTGGTGGTGTCTCCATCTCACCGCAACAACTAACGCCGATGACCTCAAGTTCCACATCAAAACCCAGTGCTCCGACAACATGAACTACACGCGCGGCAGCGCGTTCCAAGCCAACCTCGACGCCATCCTGTCCTCCCTCCCAGACGCCGCGGCCGCGTCCTCTGGGTTCGCCGAGAACACCACTGGCGCCGCCGCGCCGGACAGGGCGTACGGCCTCGCGCAATGCCGCGGCGATGTCGGCGCGTCGGACTGCCGCTCCTGCCTCAACGACACGGCGCATCAGATCACCAGAAGGTGCCCGGGCCAGAAGAACGCCATGCTCATCTGCGAAGGCTGCCTGCTGCGCTACTCCAACGCGAGCTTCTTCGGCGAGCCCTACACGTCCGACCCCATCATCCAGCTGTCGAGCCTCCAGAACGTGACGCAGCCGGAGCGGTTCATGTCGCTGCTCGGCGAGCTGATGAGCAACCTCACCAGGGAGGCTGCCTACGAGTCCCCGCGTATGTTCGCCGCCGGCAAGGTCCAGCAAACAAGCTTCGTGACGCTCTATGGCTTGGCCCAGTGCACGCGGGACACAAGCGCGGGAAACTGCAAGCTGTGCCTCGCCATTCTCGTCGATGCGATCCCCAAGTGCTGTAACGGGAAGCAGGGCGGCCGGATCTTCTCGCCGATCTGCCAGCTCCGGTTCGAGATTTACCCGTTCTACGACGCCCTGGCCGCCCAGGCGGCCATGTCGCCAGCGCCGGCGCCGCGAGGTGGGCCAGTCAACGGCAGCAACCTTCCCAGGCCACGAAACACTGGTAAGTGCATTTCCTCCTCGCACTATTATGAAAGTTGGACTACCACACCAGTGGACCCCAAATTCAAACGCGTGCGCTCTAGCGATGCGAAGTCCAGGACTGGCCCAGCTGGGCACCGTCACTACCATTGAGCCCTCGCCAGTGTCAGCCAGCCCATCAATCAATGGTAGAAGTCATAATCCTTGACTCCGCACACGTAGCCACGAACTGCCCCACCGCCTGCTGGTGCGTGGGTGCACTAGACCTTGGAATGGAAGTCACATACTCACATTCCTATCCAATCCGATTTTAATAATTATGATAATGCTCTGACTCGAACACTCGGCGTTTTTCGGACGCGGCAGATAACGATTGGCTACAGCGCCCGCGCGTCCTCCTCCGCTCAAATCTCCACTGCCTTATCCCTCCCCCGACGCGTGCCTGCTCGAGACGCAAGGCTCCGCCGCGCCGCGCACCCCATCCCATGCCATTGCTCCCCATCCACTCGCTCGCGCCCCGTGGCTCGCGCGCCTCTCGCCCCTCCCATAGCGCATGCCGCCGGCTCCCTCCCTAGCCGGCGGCGGCGCCCTCACCCACCCCGGTGTCCTCCTCTCTCACCGCGGCATCCTCCTCCCCCACTCCTGCGGCTCCTTCCCCCACACCGGCGGCTTCTTCACCCACCCCGGTGGCGTCTCCCCCCCCCCCCACGTACACCGGCATCCTCTCCCACCGGAAGCCCCCAATGCCCGCAGATCCGAAGGCCATGGCGCTCCCCGTGCCAGGCTCTCTCTCTCCCTATGTTGCAATTATAAGTTTCAATTGTTTCAGACGTTTCAGAGGTATGTTGCAGTTGAATCATATGGATGTTACAAAAGTAGATCGGGGATGTTGCACATGTTTGCATATGTTGCAAGTGTCTCAGAGGCATATTGCAAGCGTTTTGTTCGAAATGTTTCGTCTGTTCCTAGACGTATTGTTGCATGCGTTTGATCTAGATGTTGCATACATTCCACACATATGTTGCAACAATATGTTCCAAAATGTTTCATCTGTTTCAGTCTTTTGTTGTAGTAAGTGTTTTTATATTGCAAGTTGCAAGTGCTCTATCTGGATGTTTCATATGTTTTCACACATATGTTGCAACTATATGTTTCAAATGTTTCATTTGTTTGAGACGTTTGTTGCACTCAAGTGTTTCATGCTATTCAGAGAGTCAGGGGTGCCAGGGAACGGGGCGCGACGAGCCGGTGGACGTGGCGCGTGGCGCTCTAGGGCCCGAATCAGGGGGCACGATGGGGCGAGGGTGCGCCTGCGGGGGCGAGGCGAACTAATGGGGATGGGGGTGGGGGCGGGCACGGGCGTGTCAGGCGTGCGGGGGCTGTCCGATGGAAGCTGGGCCCACGTGAATGTGGTGTGGGAGCAGAGGGGTTGCGGACGGGCGCGTGGGCAAGGGCAGGGCAGCAGCGTACGCGGGCGTCCGGACGTCCGAGCGCTAGGCGTGCCGTAATAATTGTTTTTTTTACGAGATGATTGTTACTGACTGACCAAATGCTCCAGCACATCGAAGTAATTATCTCCATGAAGAATGAAACTTTTAAGTTGTGATCTGAAACTTTCCAAAACTTGGATAGTTGGCACATGAACACCGACATAATTCCAGCAGGACCTGGCAACAAATGTTGTACTATTTCCTGACAAGAGTCACCACAAAGGACACAATCAAAGGAATGGAGATGCATATTCTTCCTCTTTAGAATATTTCTCTTGCTCAACCCGTCTTGAGCCAAAAACTAGAAGAAAACTTTATGCATGTGCTGGTAGCAAGTTTTCCCAATCCATTTGAAAACTACGTGAACATTGCATGTTCCTATTAAATATATTATTTTTTGCTATGCATTTAGATTCATGTGCATGTGTACTAGAAGACAAAAGTCTAGAAATTTTATCTTGTAGTGCATATACAAGTGAAATTTGTTATTTTTGTATGTTTTTTTTTTCAAAATGGTTTTACATCTCAACTTTTGCATGTGACAACATATGTCAATGCACTATAGATGTGCCAAGTTTCAAATTGTTTTGAGTTATACAAGTGTATTTTTTAATTGGTTTCATGTTTCCACCAAAGATGTGGTTTCCACCATATATTTCTCCTAGTAGCTAACAACTAGTTGAAGGTTTGATAAATAGAATTAGCCTTCATGTTTGAATACACTAGGGCCAATTTAGCTAATTTTTAGCTAGCTGGCAATTAGCTCTCGCATCTAAACAGACCCTTACTCTCAATACGTATGGTTTGGAGGTGTTTTTTCTTCTATGTAAATATGCCCAAAAGAGGTCAAGAATATGCAATCATCTGATCTAACTTCAGTTTGTTCAAAAAGCATGTTAGTCATTACGATGTCATTTATTACCAAATCACGAAAATAGTATTAGAAACCCACAAAATTTGTTTCCAAATGCTTTAAGAGTCATGTCTAATTGGTAAGTATAACAATTTCCCGTCAATCTACAATTGGTTTTATTGTAGTATTGTCTAATAATGAGGAAAGTGTATTTTGAATGCACGGTGGACTTCCATCCAACCATCGCAGGACAAGAAAAGCACGCCCTCCATCCAGATCCAAATAATGTGTTATGCCTTTCCATATATAGTTGTCAACTAGTTTCTTACAAATGTTGTTAAAAGCATGATGGTTTCGGCAGTTTGGTTCAAAAGATGAGTGATTATTCTCGGTGAAGGTTGATGAAACAGTTTCTGTTCTAATTTAGCTCTGTCGGTGCAGGAAGTAATGGCACAGTCAGTACAGCACTCATTACCGTCTCAATTCTTGCTGCTGTCACGATGCTGCTGCTGCTGTTTGTTGCTGCCTATATGTGCAAGAAGAACAGAAAACCACACAAGCACGTGCAGATAGTAAGAGACGGTAAGTTACTCAAACGTTGTTAGCTGCCAGGAGAGGATATTGTGGTGCAACCTTCAGGCTTTGCTCTTCCGTTTTCTCTTATTAATAGGATATGGGGCTGAAGAAGAAGAAATGAGAAGTTCAGAGCCTCTTACGTACGACCTTAGTACTCTGCGAGCTGCAACTGACAACTTTTCAGAAGAAAATAAGCTCGGGGAAGGAGGGTTTGGGCCAGTCTACAAAGTAAACTTAATCCTGGAGCCCGAAAATTAGTGCCTAATAATGGTCTTTTTCTCATAATAAAACACAAAATGTCTGATGGTCCAATCTCGTCTCAATGTTGTTCAGGGTACCCTACCAAATGGGCTGGTGATTGCAGTGAAGAGACTCTCCAGAACTTCGCAACAAGGGCATGTGGAGATGAAGAACGAGGTTGTCCTGGTTGCAAAGCTCCAGCACAAGAACTTGGTGCGGCTGCTCGGCTGCTGCATTGAGGAAGACGAGAAGCTCCTTATCTACGAGTTCCTTGTCAACAAGAGCCTCGACAAGATCCTTTTCGGTGCTTGCTTGACCATAATCATCCTTGCATGTCAGGCCACTCGGTCCTTTTGTTTACTGATGAGTGAACTCTACTTTCAGATCCTATAAGGCAGCAGGAGCTAAGCTGGGGGCAGAGGTACAAGATCATCGAGGGCATTGGCCGAGGGCTTCTCTATCTTCATGAGGACTCGAGGCTGACGATCATCCACCGTGATCTCAAGCCAGGTAACATCCTGCTTGATGCGGACATGAATCCTAAGATCTCTGACTTCGGCTTGGCGAAGCTGTATGACATCGCCTTGAGCGTGGCAAACACAAGCCGGATAGCTGGTACATAGTAAGTTTGGTCTCCAAATTCTTCTATAACCGTGCCACACGTGTAATTACCAATAGCAAGTATATATGTGTCGATTTGTACCTCCTAACTTGCCATGTCTTCGAGATGCAGTGGATACATGGCGCCGGAGTACGCCGTGCGCGGCACCTTCTCCACCAAGTCTGACGTTTTTAGTTACGGTGTACTCGTCTTGGAGATTGTCACCGGCCGGCGACCAGCCGAAAATCTCATAAACTTTGTAAGTTGTAACCTTCAAATTAGAATACGGTCTTAAATAAAAAAAATCAACTATATATTTAGATCTCGCAAGCGCTATAATTTTGGTAAAGTCGCCTGAATTTTTTTTTCAAAATTCTGAATATTAGAATCAAGTACCTTAAAATGGGAATATTTGGGACCTCGAACTATTTTAAATTAAATTAAAAAACTTGTTAACTATGAAGTTGTAGATCACATTGCGCACTGCGAATTTGGTGTAAACCATGTCAACATCTAAGATGATTTAAAAATTCTAATTAAATTAATAGTGTTAAGTAATTTATATTGTTTTTTTGGAAACAAGTAATTTATATTGTTAAGTGCACTAGAAGCATATTACTACCATGAATTATGGAGAATTAATCAATTCTGGTCGCGTGTGTGGCACGAGCAGGTTTGGGGCCAGTGGTGCCGTCAGAACGTGTCGCAGCTGCTCGAGGGCTGCCCAGCCGATGGGCCGGGCCCGCAGGAGATGCTGAGGTGCATCCACGTCGGGCTGCTCTGCGTGCAGGAGGACCCACGCCTCCGGCCAAGCATGGCGTCCGTCGTCATCATGCTCAACAGCCGCTCCATCACGCTGCCCATCCCCGCGGAGCCGGCCTTCGTGAGCCCGGGCGAAGGGCCGAGGGCGGCTGCTCCGGACCCGTCGATCAACGAAGGCTCTGTCTCTGACTTGGAACCTCGTTGATGGTGTACGCTAGTCTGCTACTATTCCATCGGAATGTAAAATCGGCTGCCCAGCACCGGATAAACACTTCGCTACCTAACGGCCAATGTGACTTGGAACCTCTTAGTACAAACTTTTCCTACCACCGCTACGCGGTGATTTGTGTTAGTGTCTCTTCAGGACGCGTATGGCCTCTCGTCATAACGCGTCTGAGAACGTGTAAAACTTCGTGCTCCCACCTAACGAAGCACGTGCAATGCACACTTTCGGGAAAAAAAAAAGCATAGGCTCAGAAGCAGCATCAACCTTGGCAGATACGCCATCGGCCTCGTAGAAATAGACAGAGCAGAGCGTAGGCTCAGAAGCAGCATCCACACCAGAATCATAGCAACTGCTTTCGCCGGAGCCATGCACAGACTTTTAGCCATCCTCTTCCTCTGCTCGTCTCTCCTCGCAACAGTAGCCAACGCCGACGACCCATTCTTCACAGGCTGTCCGAATAACACGAACTACACGCGCGGCAGCGCGTTCCAGGCCAATCTCGACGCCCTCCTCGCATCCCTCCCGGCCGCCGCCGCCGCGTCCACGGGGTTCGCCACGAACACCACCGGCACCGCGCCCGACCAGGCGTACGGCCTCGCGCAGTGCCGCGCCGACGTGAACGCGTCGGACTGCCGCGCGTGCCTCGACGGCTCGACGCAGGACATGGCCAGGGTGTGTCCTGGACAGAAGAGCGCCATGCTCATCTACGACGGGTGCCAGCTGCGGCACTCCAACGCGAGCTTCTTCGGCACCGTCGACGCGTCGGTGGTGGTCTGGCTGGTGAATTCGCAGAACGCTTCGCAGCAGGAGCAGTTCACGGTGCAGCTCGGGGCGCTCATGGGTAACGTCACGGGGAGGGCGGCGTACGCGTCCCCGCGGATGTTCGCGGTCGGCTCCGCCGCGGTGACGCCCTTCGTGAACGTCTACGGCATGGCGCAGTGCACGCGGGACCTCGCCGGCGACGACTGCAACCGCTGCCTCGCTGGCGCCGTCTCGTTCATCCCGAGCTGCTGCGACGGCAGGCAAGGCGCCCGCATCGTGTACCCGAGCTGCTCCATCCGGTTCGAGGTGTACCCGTTCTACAACTTGCAGGCTGCTGATGCGGCGATGTCGCCGGCACCGGCACCATCCCCGGGAGGAGGATCCGTCAACGGCAGCGACCAGTCGGGCCTAGGAAAAAGCGGTGAGTCCATGGTCTCCAGTCCTGTCACTTTCCTTACGCTTACGCGTTTGATAGTTGACGCTGTGGCTCTGAACTCTGCTGCTGCCGCGGCGCACTAACGTGTTCATCACCCACAAGTTTTTCTTCTGGACTTGCTCGTGTCCTTGACTGTCCTTGGCCACAAGACACCAAGACTCGTGACTTCTTTTGAAAGGCTAGAATAAAAAACGTGTTGGCTTTTTAGGACTTGGAACAAAACTTTGAAATAGCTTCTGTTCTGAAATTTGGACGAACCTCGCGGTCTGTGCAGGTAGCAATCACACGGTCCGGACAGCTCTTCTTGTGGCAATTCCTGTCGCTGTCGCGCTGCTGCTGCTTGTTGCTGTCTTCCTCTTCCTCTGCAGGAGGAACACAGAAGCGCACAAGCATGTGCAGGTTGCAAGCACCGGTAAGTGCTGAAACAATGTCATTATTACAGTTGAAGAAGAATAGTGTGGTGCAATGGCGGAACCATCAACTTTAATTAAGGGGTTGAATGAATATTATGACATCTCTAAGTGTGATAAATATATATATGTAAGTGTATGTTTCAACAGCTTTTTCATTATTTCTTTGCAAAAAAAACTTCATTGTTTTCATATATGTAGTTAATATTTATAGCAAAAAACAAAATATTATGATACAAAATAGGTGAATTAATATCTTAATGTGCTATAAATTTTAATGTTTATAGGGTATCAAAAAGATTTTCTACTGCATTTCGGGGGGGGGGGGGGGGGGGGGGGGCGTGGAGGATGGCCCCAGCTCCTTAGTGTGTAACATTCAGGCGAATTTTTCGAATTCCCTTTGTCGTGGACAGGATATGGAGAAGAAGAAGACATGAGAAGCTCAGAGTCTCTCCTCTATGATTTGAGCACCCTACGAGCTGCCACCAACAACTTTTCAGTGGAAAACAAGCTCGGGGAAGGCGGATTTGGGCCAGTGTACAAAGTAACTCTAAACCTGCACGAGCATCAAAATTGATCTGACTAACCAGCTCTAAAGCGCTTGATTTTGATCTGATTGCAATGCTCTGCCTGTCCAGGGCACGCTGCAAGACGGGCAGGAGATTGCAGTGAAGAGGCTGTCAGCAACCTCGCAGCAAGGACAGGTGGAGATGAAGAACGAGGTCTTCCTGCTAGCGAAGCTCCAGCACAGGAACTTGGTGCGACTGCTGGGCTGCTGCATCGAGGAACACGAGAGGCTCCTCGTCTACGAGTTCCTCACCAACAACAGCCTCGACAAAATCCTCTTCGGTGTTTGCTACATTATTCAGACAACCATAATAATCCCACTGTCATTTCACTTCAGTCAGATAACATGCAGGACATTCGCTGATAAACTCAACTCGCAGATCCTGCACGGCAGCAAGAGCTGGGCTGGGGACTGAGGCAGAGGATCATCGAAGGGATCGGCCGAGGGCTCCTCTACCTCCACGAGGACTCGAGGCTGACCATCATCCACCGCGATCTCAAGGCCAGCAACATCCTACTGGACGCAGACATGAACCCCAAGATCTCAGACTTCGGCTTGGCCAAGCTCTTCAGCATCGACTCCAGCGTGGGAAACACCAGTCGCATTGCTGGAACTTAGTAAGTGAACACTGCTTTGGTGCCCCCAATCTCCAAAATGCATCGGGTCGAATCCGTGCTGAACGCCTAAATGTTCCTAATATGCCGTGTGTTTCCGAAATGCAGCGGATACATGGCGCCGGAGTACGCTCTACACGGCATCTTCTCGGCCAAGTCAGATGTTTTCAGCTATGGCGTCCTTGTCCTCGAGATCGTCACCGGCCGGCGCAACACGTGCACACAAGGCTCAGGGCCGTCTGAAGATTTGCTTACCTACGTAAGACATAACCTTCCGAGCAAGTCACTTTGAGGCACTGACTAGCAACACTCATGTATAATTGCTGGTGGGCGTGCACAGGTTTGGAGGCACTGGAGCCGTGGGAGCGTGCGCCAGCTGCTTGACGGCTGCCCGGCGGAGGGGCGGCGGCCGCAGGAGATCCTGCGGTGCATCCACGTCGGTCTGCTCTGCGTCCAGGAGGATCCCTACCTCCGTCCCAGCATGGCGTCCGTCGTCGTCATGCTGAATAGCCGCTCCATCACGCTGCCGACGCCTGCCGTGCCAGCCTATGCGCTTCACGGCCGCGCGGCCACAGCAGTGAACCCGCCGCGGGGGATGAACATGGGTCCCATAGCGGCAGCTCGGGAGCCGTCTATCAACGAAGCTTCCGTATCTGAGTTGCAGCCTCGTTGATGCTATACGAGTCAGCGAGAATCAGCATGAATGCCGGCCCGCCGATCAATCGATGGACAATGCGTAGTGTTCGAATTTTTCTCCTCGTTTGAATTTGGGAGTAGAGTTTGTATTCGAATTTGTCTTATAGAAAGTGCCTGTGAAACTTTTCGTCGGATTTTTTTGCCAGACGCTTGTAGAAGATGAGCTGTGAGCCTGTGACATGCTTGTTTGATTTAACTAGCGAGCACTGTGGTTAACCGGTTATAGATGGCCAAATGGGTCATGCCCGTTCGACGGTTCTGACCACAGTACTAACGCGCTTAGTCTGATGGCCACAGTGCTAGTGCTAGTCGGGCCGATGCATAAGGTTATGCTTGGGTTAGCATTTTGATCCGTAGTGTCGATCTAGGCGCAGCACGATAAGCGTACATCCACAGTGAGGGTGTGTAGCTCACGCTGGCGATAACCGAAACTAAAATTAAAACAATAAACTAGCACTATATGTATTTAATTGTTTTGGAGTACCTAGTAAACTCTAAACGAAAACAATTAACTCGAAAAATATGTAATTGTTTAAAAAAAAGAGAGAATAAATGTACTTAAGGTTATTGTTGATACCCAAATTTGGCTCGAGTCATATTTCATTCAACTCTTAAATAAAGAGACGAAGTCTGAAAACCAGATCTAGAACATCAGATCCATCCAGGAGCAGCTTCCACTTATGTCGGTACCAACAGTATGAGGTACCCACAACCAACGATAATAAAAAACAAAACGATTAATCCACAGCAAAAGGCAGTCCGCCTCAATCGCGTACCTGGTCCGCCTCGTATGAGGCCAGCTCGACGGAGTACCTCGACCGCGCTCCAACTCCGACTCGTACGAGGTTCCCCCGACGGGAACGCCCCGACCACGCCCCGTCCCGTACAACGAGGCGCCTCGACCACGCTCCGACTCGCACGAGGCTCGTTCGGCCAGCAGGAAAACTCTGACTCGCATGACCCCGGGTCGGAACACTCGACCCACTCTGTTCACCTACCCCATGACAAAAGTCAGAGCATTTAATGCGATTACCTGCTACTACCTACCGACATGGTCACAACCATGATCGACGTGGGAACAATGCCGGTGTCAGTCCTCACTATTTTACCGCCCATCCCGTGATGGAGGGTGAAACCTGTCACTATACACACCTTACCGTGCACTGTTTATCGCCAGTCACCCTCGAGGGAGGATACGACAAGGCCCGTATTCCGCGATCTCGGGGATTCGGCCTTATCCGTCCGACCTCGACCCGGCCTCGACCCAGCCTCGACGCCCAGCGCAGATCGACAGGGAAAAAAGGCCGGCGTGGCACCAAGCTCCGGGTCATTTCGCCGTCTCATCCCCGACGTCACCATGGTGTCCAGGGATGGCCGGCAATTCCTGGGGCACGCCGCTACAATCACTCCTACAGGGACCGATAAAACATCACCTCAAGGCTCCCCGGTGCCCTGGCCTCCTCTTACCCTATAAAAGGGCAGGCTAGGAACCTACAAGGGGACACGGACAGCAGGCAAGGCGCAAGCCCAAAGCCAAATGCCAACAATCCAAGACTCCCAACTCAGAGATCAACATTCCAAGCAATCATCTCTATACTCTTTCTTCTCTCTTTAAGACTTGGGCTCGCCGCGCTCTCTCGCAAGCTTGTAACCTCTACATAAGCACCTCGGTGCAAGGAAATACAAAACTCTCTTCCCCCCACTAGACGTAGGGCCTTCTTCCGCCCGAACCAGGATAAACCCCCTGTGTGTTCTCCTTGCATCACCATCCAGATTAGGGACACGCTGCACTCACTCGTCGGTTTAGGACCCCCACGGGACCGAACACCGACAACTTAAATCTGAGATCTCACTAATGTTAAAAAAATTGTTTGGGAGAGCTCCACGTTGAATCTAGAGGACTGGACCAACCTCTAGCCAGCTGTGCCCAACAGCAGCCCATCGGTGGGAGCCTTACTCCTCCTTTCTCTCACTGACGGTTTGGACCCGCACGTCAAACTTTACCTTCTTTCTGCAGAGCATTAGGGCTCACCTCGGTAGGACCAGCGCGGCCGGTGACGGTCCCAGCAGGTGCGGCGCGACCTAGGTGTGGTCGAGTGCGGCCTGGGCGGCTCGGGTCCGAGGAGGCCGGCGCGAGCTTGCGTCCGATGCGGCCAGGGCCAGCGCAGCCGAGCTCGGCCGGGGCGGATCCGGCATGGCCAGAGGCCAGCACGGGCGGTGTTGCCGGCGTAGTGTCCTGCACGGCATAACATGCAGGACATTCGCTGATAAACTCAACTCGCAGATCCTGCACGGCAGCAAGAGCTGGGCTGGGGACTGAGGCAGAGGATCATCGAAGGGATCGGCCGAGGGCTCCTCTACCTCCACGAGGACTCGAGGCTGACCATCATCCACCGCGAACTCAAGGCCAGCAACATCCTTCTGGATGCAGACATGAACCCCAAGATCTCCGACTTCGGCTTGGCCAAGCTCTTCAGCATCGACTCTAGCGTGGGAAACACCAGCCACATTGCCGGAACATAGTAAGTGAACAGTGTTTCCGAAATGCAGCGGGTACATGGCGATTGCTAAACACCTTCCTGTTGCGCTGTGTTTCCGAAATGCAGCGGGTACATGGCGCCGGAGTACGTGGGCCCTTTAGTGAAAATCATGGCCTGACACGAATAGGACGAAGCTCTTTAGTGATTTGGGGGTGCAAATGCACTCCCTCAAAAAAATGACGATTAGGATTAAAAATTTCACCATATATGCATCCACTATAAGTCTATACATTCATAAGGCAAGCGCACATCTCTTAAAGTTCATTCTAGCTTCGCCACTTGTCCACAAGATGCATTGTTGGGTCTGGTAAAGTGGCCTATAAGCGAGCGGATACGAAGGTGAGGATTAGGGATGAAAACGGACGGAATTTTTCCCGTACCGTCCCGTTCCGTTTTCTATATTTTTCCGTCCATTTCCGTATTTGCGAGATCCCGTTTTCGCATTTGCGGAAGTAGAAAATGGTGTTTTCCGTCCGTTTCCGAGTAATCCCGTTTTAATATGGAATAGACCCGTATTTATTCCGTTTTTATCCCGTTTTCAATCTATGCTCAACATGTTCAACAATTACATGTCCTTATGTTATGTTAATATAACTACGAATCACCAAATATGCATGTTATGTTCACGTACATAGCATGTAAATGAATATTAAACTTTAAATATATTATTACATGACTTTATATATGTATAATTTGAGAATATTATATTATGTGATCTTAATTTAATTTTCCGGCTCTTCATCCGTATTTGTTCGTTTCCGAATGTCCGCATATTCCGATTCCGTTTTCGAACCCGCATTTTCCGAACCCGATCCCGTTTCCACCAAAAAAATATAGAAACGGAAGTAGAAATAGGGTTTTTCTGTCCGTTTTCGTCCGTTTTATCGCTAGTGAGGATGGGGCCGGCTGCATCAGGTCTAGGTGATTAGTGCGTGTCTGCATTCTTGACACACCAGGTTCTACTAGCTGACAAGCCTCTATGTGGCAGAAGTTTAATCATCGATGCGGCCAACGTGATGACGTGGCTAGGTCAAGAGATGCTTTAACTGGACAAATGCTCTATGACTACCGGACTCAAAACACCTGTACTATCAGCGTGTTCGCTTGGCTTATCGGCCAGCTTTAATCCAGCCAGAACAATGTTTTTCTCTCACAACAAATCAGTCAGCAGTGTTTTTCAGCCTAAGGGAACAGTTTGGCTCTTATTAATAATTGGACATAGTTCACATTGGCAAAAGTGCCGATGCGCACTGCTAAGCTTCATCCTCTTTCCCGTCGCTATCTCATTCTCCACAACCATCTCGCTTGCAGGCCGCAATTATGGACTATTGCCGACCGGAGATGGGGAAATCCGCAGAGAAAGGGGGGGGGGGGGGGGGGGGGGGGGGGGACTGCGTGGAGGTTGATGAACGAAAATACAGAGTTGTCCGTATGTCTATACGTGGACCAAAAGACGTGACGTTTCACAAAGTGATGTATTTCAAGTTTTGAAGAAATTATAATGGCATCAACCCAGTTAGACAATAAGTATTGGTGCATCTCATAAACATCAAATTTATAATGACATAGATCTAATTGACAACATTTTTTTCAAGAAATATTGGCAACATATAGAACACAGTGTCAGCTCTGCAATTCATTTCTTTATTAGAAATCATAATAAAATTTGATATGCCACGAGGTAATACATTTGTTTTATTAAATCAGGTTACTGATGTCTTCATCGTCATCTATCATAATGACATGAATGATCTGAAAAAGGAAGTGGAGTTTTGTTTTCTTGGTTAGCTATAGGAAAGTTTCATGGAGATTATAGTTTTAATATACAATGTTGGTCAAACTGTCTGAAGTTCTTCAAAAGAAGTTGACGACATATTCTGAAATTACTAAGGTGTGTCCCGTGTCCTGTACTACTTACTTCTCGTACTACCAGATTAGCTCCAGTAGGTGATGGCGTGATGCTGACAAAAGAAAATGACAAAGCCGAAATAATGTTGACCTTGATAAACTACATTTTTTTTCTCTCACAACATCCTACTTTTCTGCAGTCACTGAAGATGGATCACTGTCTTCCATGTTTTGAGATTTTGAGCTAAAATCAGCAAGAAGCCAACAATTCTACAACAATGGGGATAGGGTATTTCTCTCTGCATGTAGAGAAGAGTGATGCTCATTCTGATGCTTTCTGAAAATGCCGTTGAAAATTGTCACTGCCACAACTTCATATTTCAGTGGTGTCAGCATTGAAGCTCACAATTTCTCGTGGTCAGTTACTCACGAGCTGGTTAACTGTGCTGCCTATTAATAAAACCATGCATGCACTTTTGGTTTTGTAACTTAGGCCACGTTTAGTTCCCAAAAATTTTTAAGATTCTTCGTCACATCGAATGTTTGGACACATGTACAGAGCATTAAATGTAGACGAAAAAAAACTAATTACATAGTTTGGTAGAAAACCACGAGACGAATCTTTTGAGCCTAATTAGTCCATGATTAGACACTAATTGACAAATACAAACGAAAATGCTACAGTAGACAAAGCCAAAAAATTTCATAAACTAAACACACCCTTAATTGGGATGAAGTTTGTACAACGGTTGTTTAAAAAGGTGAACTAGTAACATTATTCTTTCATTTTTATTTCACATTGCTATCTATTGTTTACCTGAAATTTCCCCCAATCTCTCCCCTTTTATTTTATTTCACATTTGTTTAACTGACATTTACCCCCCAATTTTTCCACAAATTTCCACAGCACCATGCAGGTATCATATCATCTAGTAAATGGAAAAAAACTGCGAACACAAGGTTGACAAGTACCCTTGTGTGTTCGTTTTGTGATGAGTGATTGTCAATATGATCCACGAAGTAGGTTGAGTGGTGACTAACCCTACCTTGGCGAAAGCCTTGTGTGCGACATGTCTCTTGACTTGTGTTGTGCATGTATGGAGCACGGAGGCGGTAGCCGACGGCGAGGTGAAGGTCAAGGAGGACGTGCCGTGCCGATGGACCGGAGGGGTGAAGGACGGACATGAGGCTTGGACTGAGGGACCCGGAGGCCGAGTGGCTAGCCGCAGTGGCTGACACTTGGGACATCGACAAGCGCGAGAAGACATGGGAGTGACCGTGTTGACCGTGGAGGTGACACGCGTCGGATGGCGGGGGACGCGTATGGAGTACGCTACTCGCAGAGCGGTTCGGTGGTTTGGGCCTCAAAACCATCGGTGGCGGGTTTACAGGTTTGGGCCTCAAAACCCAGGCGGAGGTTCCGAGGAGGAACGGACGGCACGTGGCGGCATCGGGGAGGTCGCGTCGAGGTGAAGCTACCGGTGAGGAGGCGCGGTGGCCGTCGGATCAAGATGAAGACCGGATTGAACCTTTACGCCCTTGGGCTAAATGGTTTGGCTTATTTGTATCTAGGGGCAAATCGAGGATTGTGTAATAGCCCTGTTAAATAGGATGAGGGAGCCCCCCATCTCCCTCACTTCTCTCCCATTCCTCATTTCCCCCTTTCTTCCCTAGGGTTAGTTCTTCTAGTTCTTTTGAGAGGTCCACAGAGCACTTGTCTGTGTTTTGAACTGGAGATTTGTGTTGGGAAGTGAGGCCCCTCCCTCACGTTGCCCTCTGGGGTTTAATCCTCTTTCTGTGTGTTTCACATTTTGGTGCTAACTATTCTCTGTTCTTCGTTTTTCTCCTTTGCTGCTCTTGTCTCGATCTTCAGGGAGAGATGTTTCTAGGCATTTATTTGGTTAATCCGTGATGAGCAGGGATATGTGCTGAGTCAGTACCTTCAGTGATTCGAACTAATTCGGCATGAGCTCATAGATCGATCAGTTCTTTGCCAGTTTGGGAGAAAACCCCGTTTCTGCCCAAATCTTGATTTCCCGGAGTTTGAATCAATTTAAGGCAGTATTTTTTGGGGAATAGATTTGTTCCTAGTTGGATCTAAGCTGTGCAGATTTAGGGGACGAATCATTGAGTTTTGGATCAGATTTGGATGTTTTTTGGGTCGTTCTTTTTTCCTTTTGTTCATGTGTTCTTCATTCTGTTCTCGTCACGAAGCTGAGCGGTGCAGCTCCTGTGTGTGCGCTTCTTGGTTTGGCAGGTGCTCGCTTTGGGACCAGGTGCACTGACTACACTAGCGTTGTGCACCCTCAGGCCTGAGCTGTTGCTCATCGATGCACTGCAGCCGAGCAGGTTGCGCTTCTTCTGATTCCATCGCTGGATGCACGCAGACCTGCACCGCGAGGTTGATCCTTCTCTTTCTCTGCTGGTTGGTTGGCAAGTGAATCGAACTACAGGAGACAACCGATTCTAGCTCAGCTGACTGATTCGATTTCCTTCCTGTGCGTGTGCTTTTTGTGATTGATTTTGATTGGTCCAAAGGTTGCTCCTTGCATCACGTGGTGATGTCCAGCTCTCACCCGTGCTGCTTGTTTTGACTTCTCTGATCACCGTTTCAATCTTTTCAGCACTAGTTGTTGCTCCGGTGTGGAACCAGTGAGTCTTTGCAGGAATCGTTTCCCAGTCCGTTCCCAGGCAGCAGGCCGAGCAGCTTCAGCGCGTGGTGAGCAGCTCCACCATTTGCGCTTGTTTTCTGACGGTGAGCAGTATCCTCCGTTCAGTTCTTGCCTGTTCGCTAGCAGCAGCAGTGCCTGTGTTGTTGTCTCTTGCAGGTGATGGTTAGGCAGCAAGTGCAGTAGTTCGTGCTTGTGTGATTGGTTATTGCTTGATCGAATGTTTTTCTCTTTGCTAGCGTGAAGTACTACTTCAAGCAATCTTTAGCTCATCTATGGAGCATTAAAATTATTTCATTCTGCCTAGTGTAGTATTCACGGTTGTTAGATCATTTCCTTTGCTCTCTCTGGCTGCTGGTTTTAGTGGGCGAGGTGCAGTGCACGAGAAGACCCGTGCCTTGCTTTTTCTTCCGCGGTTTATGTGTTCGATCTCCAATTCATTTTCCATCAGTTACGTTGGACTTCTACCGTTGCGAGAAATTAATCTAAGTGCTCTTGTCACCAGTTGGTTTGAGTAATTTAGTTTCGGGTACACGCTTGTGTTTGGCGGTGATTTTGGGACAGCGGCCAAATATTTCGAAAGAAATTTTTCGGCTCCCATTCACCCCCCCCTCTGGTCGCCGTTTTCGGTCCTTCAATTGGTATCAGAGCCGGTTAAGGATCATTCCACCTTAATCGGTCTGTGATCCACGAAGGCGACATATAGCGTGGTTCCGGCAAACCACCGTTCTTCGATGGAACAAATTATCCCTATTAGAAGATCCGCATGTCCGCGCATCTTCAGGGGATTGATTGGCTTGTTTTGGAGATTTACGAGGATGCTACTTACGTTGTGCTTGAACCCCGTGCTCGTGTCACGCAAGATCAAAAAGATCAGCACAACGCTAATAGCAGAGCTCGCGCAGTTCTTTTCTCGAGTCTTTCTCTTCCAGAGTTTGAGAGAGTCTCTGATTGTACTACTGCTCGGGAGATCTGGGTGAGGCTTCAGAGCTATCACGAGGGGACCGCACAGGTCAAAACCAGACTCTACGAGACGTACAAGAGGGAGTACGAGAACTTCACCCAGCTTGATGACGAGACCATCGATGCCATATTTTCTTGCTTTCAGACTATTGTCAACAAGATGCGAGCAAATAAGGCACAATTACCTTATGACGATCATGAGAGGGCACTCAAGCTTCTATATGCCCTAGATCGGAAGGTATGGGATGTGAAGGTGACTACCATCATTGAGTCTTCAGGGTATGAGACCCTACCGTGGATGAGCTTTTCAGCAAGCTCAAGTCCACCGAGATCGACTACCAGACCCAAGCTAAGCTCAAGAATCCCTCTGCACCGACTATGGCTTTGGTTTCAGGTAACGGCTCAAGTTCTTTGGCTAACTCTTCACAGGTGTCTTTTGCCTTGTCTTCTTTGGTGTCTGTCACAGAGGAGCAGATGGAGAGTCTTGGGGACGACGAGCTGGCGTTGATCATCAGTCGGTTCTCGCGGTTTCACAACAACCGCTTGAATCGCCGGTGTGGTGGTGGTCCGAAGGAAGGATGCTATGGCTGTGGAGATCCCGACCACTTCGTCGCCCACTGCCCCAAGAAGAACAAGCACTCCTTCAACAAGTATGACTCCAGCAAGCACAAAGACAAGCGCGAGTACACCTCCAAGCACAAGTCGAAGGGAGGATTCGACAAGGAGGCGCTGAAGAAGAAGTACTTCAAGAAGGCCAAGGCTCAAGAGCGCGCCTTCCTCGCCTCCCTCAGCGACCTCGACAACGACACCGACGACGACCGGTCTTCTTCACCCTCGAGCGATGATGAGTCCGAGAAGAGGCGTGAGGACAAGTTGACCGGGCTTTGCTTCGTCGCCAAGTCTATCCACGGAGGCTACTGCACCATGGCCGTGGATGAAGGGGTGAAGCCCAACAAGGACGTGCTTCCCGGTGACGACGACTCTACCGAGGTAAAACCCTCCATCGATGCTCTTATTGCCGAGCTTGATATCATGACCGATACTTTGATGAGTCAAGATAAGCTGCTGAAACGTGCTGCTCGTGAGAGGAAAGAGTTTAAGGACAAGCTAGAAGTTATGGAGAAAGAGCTTGAGGAAGCTAAGAAGCTTGTTGTTCATGTGACTGACGAGGTTGAGTGCGATGAATGTGCTGTTCATATGACTAACATTTCTGAGTTACAATCTAAGTATGCTGCCTTGTTAGATGAGAACGATGAGCTAAAGGCTAGGTCTAGCTTGTTGGGTGCGTGCAAGTCTTGTTCAGGCTTGCAATCTGAGCTGGCAGAGAAGAATGCCAAGATCCTTACTCTTGAGAAGGCCAGTTCAGATAGCACTATTGTTGAGTGTGCACGTTGTGAGAGCTTGGTGTTGGAGCTTGAGTCTTGCAGGCATGACAAGATGAGATCCGAGGAAGACAACACATACCTTTGGTCCATCTTGAATTGGGTGTCTTGTAGTGAGCCGTAGTTGGGCATGATGATGAGCCAGTTCAGGCGAGGAACTGGGACATCAGAAGTAGGCTTTGCTCTAGGTGGAAAGGGTGAACATGTCTATGGCAAAGTTGGTGAGTTCAGTGGTTTGAGCCCAAGTGAGAAACCTTCCACTACTCCTAAATTGATCAAGATCAATCCACCTAAACCTACCGAATCCACTGTGAAAGATGGAGTGTTTGAAGAGCCTCCAAGAGCTCCACCCCAGAAACAAGTTTGGGTTCCAAAACCAAACCATCTCAGGAACCCACTTGACACTCTACCGAACATCTCTGAGGATCCCCTTCCTAAAGCCATAAAGCTACCAAGAGTGACACATACCCACAAGAAAGTGAGCCAACAACCACCCAAGAGAGAGGTGAGGTATCATTGTGACTACTGCCATAGGGATGGTCACCTTGCTGAGTTTTGCTTTAGGAGGAAGAGAGATGAGCGGCGAGAGTATGAGTTGAACAACCGAAACATGTACCGCCCGCCCCATGGCGTACATGTGCCGCCTGTTCAGAGGCGCAATGCTAGGCCAAGAGGTGCAATGCCTCAAGGTGTTAGGCCTCAGGTTGCTAGACCACGCGATGGTCGTGCCCGGCGTGGTTCAGGTCATGATCAATATGACTTTGGACCTCGTGGCAGTGGCTTTCAGTCCTACAGCTCTAGCAGACCACGTTTTCCCCCACGTGGTGCTCGCTTTTCTCAAATGGGACATGGCATGTTTGGTGTTTTTCCTAACACTTTTCTAGGGCAAATGAGCCAACACTGGTATCCTTCACAGTTTACTAACCCCAGTGTTGCGCCATTTGCTCATCCTATGTCTTTCTATTGATGCAGGATGGAGGCCTGGAGAACACGTGGCTCATTGATTCCGGATGTTCGCGCCACATGATCGGAAGTTCCAAATGGTTCTCCAGCCTCGACCCCGTGCAATGTAAGGAGTACATCACATTCGGGGACAATAGCAAAGGTAAAGTGCTTTCTCGTGGGACCATTCGGGTCAATGAGAGTTTTGTCTTGAAGGATGTTGCTTTGGTTTCAAACTTGCATTTTAACTTGCTTTCTGTTTCGCAACTCCTTCAAGATGGCTTTGAAGTGCGCTTTAAGACCGGCTTGTCTCGAGTTCTTGACTCTCAGGGAAATCTTGTTTGCTAGATTATTCCTTTTGGCCGTGTCTTTCGAGCTAATTTTTCTCATTCCTTCGGCTCTTCTCGATGTTTGGTGGCCGGATCCTGCTCTGAGCTTTGGAAGTGGCATAGGAGACTTGGTCACTTGAGCTTTGACTTACTAGCTAGGTTGAGCTCACTTGATCTAATCCGAGGATTGCCCAAGTTAAAATTAGAGAAGGATTTGGTGTGTCACCCTTGTCGTCATGGGAAGATGGTTGCCGCTTCTCACCCACCTGTAAATCAAGTCATGACCAAGGAACCCGGCGAGCTACTTCACATGGACACAGTTGGTCCAGCTCGGCTTCGGTCAGAGGGTGGGAAGTGGTACGTTCTAGTGATCGTGGATGATTTTTCTCGCTACTCTTGGGTGTTTTTCATGGAGGGTAAGGATGAGGTTTTTTCACATGCTCGAGATTTGATTCTTCGGTTGCAAAATGAGTTCCCTAAGAATGCCATGAGAGCGATTCACAGTGACAATGACACAGAATTCAAGAATACTCATTTTGAATCCTTTTGTGCGTCTTTGGGTCTCGAGCATCAGTTTTCCTCTCCCTATGTCCCTCAGCAAAATGGTGTTGTTGAGCGCAAGAATCGGACCCTTGTTGAGATGGCCAGGACGATGCTCAATGAGCATAGGACTCCTAGGAGATATTGAGCCGAAGCGATCAACACCGCGTGTCATGTTTCCAATCGCATCCTTCTTCGAGCCTTCATGAAGAAAACTTCATATGAGTTGCGATTCGGTCGACTACCCAAGGTGAGCCACTTTCAAGTGTTTGGATGCAGGTGCTTCATTCTGAAACAAGGTAATTTAGACAAATTTGATTCTCGATCCTCGGATGGTGTCTTTCTTGGTTATGCTTCACATTCTCATGCATATCGAGTACTTAACCTTGAAACTAACCGAGTCGTAGAGACTTGTGAAGTCACTTTCGACGAGACAATGCCTTGTTCTGTTCCTGTCCTTGAAAGTGCAGGTGATCAGGAGATTGGTGAGAGCATCTTCGTTGAGGAGAATGAGAAAGATGCTGATTGGAGAGATGCAGAGCCGATCTCTTCGGCTGTTCCAGTCGAGTCTGCGACGACTACATCGGCTCATGGACCAGACCCATCTTCTTCCACTACATGGGGTCCGCACAAGCCGCCTCCTCAGCCTACACCGGCAGTACTAGAGGAGGCCCCAGCAGTTGTTGAGGGGGAGGCGACATCTTTGAGAGAAGCACCTCGGCACATCCAGCGTCGCCACCCGCCTCAAACCATGATCGGCGACATCAGTCAGCGTGTTACACGCTCAAGGTCATATGAAATCTCACATTTCGCTCATTCCGCTTTTGTCGCTAATTTTGAGCCACAAAATGTTGGACACGCACTTTCTGATCCCGATTGGGTCAATGTTATGCACGAGGAGTTACAGAACTTTGAGAGGAATGAAGTCTGGGTCTTAGTTCCACCTCCACCTGAGTGTCACCCTATAGGTACAAAATGGGTTTTTAAGAACAAGCAAAGTGAGGATGGAGTGGTGGTGAGAAACAAGGCTAGGCTAGTGGCTCAGGGGTTTTGTCAGAAAGAGGGAGTAGACTTTGAAGAAACCTTTGCTCCTGTGGCCCGTATCAAGGCTATAAGGATGCTCTTAGCTTATGCAGCTTCGAAAGGGTTCAAGCTGTATCAAATAGATGTGAAGAGCACCTTTTTAAACGGGTACATAGAGGAAGAGGTGTATGTGAGACAACCTCCTGGCTTTGAAAATTCCAAGTATCCCAACCATGTTTACAAACTCCACAAAGCCTTGTATGGGTTGAAACAAGCCCCGAGAGCCTGGTATGAGCGTTTGAAAGCCTTCCTGCTTGCTAAGGGCTTTAAGATGGGTTCCGTAGATAAAACTTTGTTTCTCCTCAAGCAAGGCACTGACACTTTGTTGGTTCAGATTTACGTGGATGATATCATTTTTGGTGGTTCCTCTCACGCTCTTGTTGCAAAGTTTTCTGAGACTATGAGCAGGGAATTCGAGATGAGCATGATGGGCGAGTTGACATTCTTCCTCGGGCTGCAAATCAAGCAAACACGTGAAGGAACATTCGTGCACCAAGGCAAGTACACCAAGGATCTCCTGAGGAAGTTTGATATGTGCGAGGCCAAGCCTCTTTCGACGCCCATGTCGACTACGACGGCCCTGGACGAAGACAAGGAGGGAGAAGCCGTGGACCAAAAGGAATACCGAAGCATGATCGGATCGTTGCTGTACCTGACGGCAACGGGACCGGACATCCAGTTCGCGGTCTGCTTGTGCGCACGCTTTCAGTCTTCACCGCGCACATCACATCGTCAAGCCGTCAAGCGGATCATGAGGTACCTTCGTTTCACACCCGAATTTGGTCTTTGGTTTTCGGCTTCCTCCTCTCTTTCTCTTTGCGGTTACTCTGATGCAGATTATGTTGGCTGTCGTACTGAGAGGAAGTCTACTTCTGGGACTTGTCAGTTTCTTGGGTCTTCACTTATGTCTTGGTCCTCTCGCAAGCAGTCCTCTGTAGCCCATCCACCATAGAAGCTGAGTATGTTGCTACTGCTGCTTGTTGTTCCTAGTTGCTTTGGATGGTTGCTACTTTGCGAGACTTTGGTTTAGAGTTTAGGCGAGTGCCTTTGTTCTGTGATAGCACCAGTGCCATATGTGTAGCCAAAAACCCTGTTCTCCACTCCAAAACCAAGCACATAGAGGTCCGTTTTCACTTCTTGCGAGACCACTATGAGAAAGGGGACATTGACCTTATTCATGTTGACACCCACAACCAGCTCGCAGACATCTTCACTAAACCCCTTGATCAAGCCCAGTTTGCTCGCTAGCGAGGAGAGCTTGGAGTTTGCTTCCCTTTTTAGCTTGGGAAGTTTTGGTTCTTGTACATTAGTTTGTGGTTTTCTTTTTTCTTTAGCCTTTGCTTTTGCTTTTGTATCATATTTGCATATCATATCATCATGAATCATATTGCATCTTGAGCTTCATCTTTATAGTAGCTAGATTGACACTATGCTCTTGTTGGGGATGTTATGGATATACATGATGTGCTTTGCTTAGGCTCACTTTGATATCTTGATATGAGCTAAAAATGTCTTTTTCAATTGTGAATTTGAATAACACTTGATGAAACTTGAAACGTGTTCACCACTACTTGTGGCAACTAGCATGTATAGGTGTGTCGAGAACCCTTTTGCTTCATATATATGCTTAGTTTGAAACGTGTTCACCACTACTTGTGGCAACTAGCATGTATAGGTGTGTCGAGAACCCTTTTGCTTCATATATATGCTTAGTTGCTACGGCTCATACCTTGAGTTACACACTTGCTTGAGAAACTTGATTTTGTGCTAAAACTTGAAAAACAAGGTATGAAAAGATCGGGATGGGTCTTTGCTGTCCCATGTCAGAGTATCGAGACAGCTCCTTATTGCACTTAAGGGTGAACTTGAGCTCTGTAATGGATACTGAGATCACTGTCTTAAGCTTCTGATTGCTTTTGGCATAGGCTTGACATGATCGATAAGTCAGGTTTTGATGGCATTGATAACCTCCCGCACACATTTGTTTGACAAACTTTTGTGATAAGCTGCATAACTCCGATTAAATTCAAAATTTGATCAAATCACAAGTTTGTCTCATGACATGATGTGTGAACTTTGTTTGGGGTAGTTCACTTTGCATACATGTGTAGCACAAGGTTGATCTCCTGTCTATATTTGCTATGTGCTCATTTGGTGGTGAACCCTCTTTTAAATTGCTCAAACTTGATCAAACTTGCTAAAATGTCATATTTCATCTCTTTTGGTCATTTTGAGCATTTGCTAGCACTTATACTTGTTGCTATGTATACATGACAGCATCAGCTAGAGCATTCTTTCAATCTACTTGCTATAATCTTGAAGCTTCTGTATTTGTGCATTTCTGCATTCATAGCATGTTTTGAGGGGGAGTTGTAATCCTTGGGCTCTAGCTTGATAAGTGCATGTGTCAACAAGGGGGAGAGATATGTCACACTCACCATGTCAACAAGGGGGATAAGTTGTCAACAAGGGGGAGAAGTCTCCATTTTGTGCATTCATTTGAGAGAGATTGCACTTGTTCAGGGGAGTTGCACTTGAGTTTGCTTTTGCTTGCTAGATGTGTTGAGCTTTTGCCTCTTCTGGAGGGTCTAGCAGTTTTTCGGGCTTTTTGAGTTTTGCTAGTGGTGTTGAGCCTGTTGCCTCTTCTTGAGGGCTAGCTTTGTTTTACTTGGTTGCGTCGAGCCGTTGCCCATGTCTTTGGGGACCAAGTTTTTGCTCATTTCAAATGACTTGTTTTGGCTTTTCTTTGGTTTTTGGTCATTTGGTTGAGCTCTTTATTTTTTCTTCTTCTTCTTTTTCTTTTGCTCAAGCTGTTCGTGTATTAGTGTTGACAATGCACTCATCAAGGGGGAGATTGCGAACACAAGGTTGACAAGTACCCTTGTGTGTTCGTTTTGTGATGAGTGATTGTCAATGTGATCCACGAAGTAGGTTGAGTGGTGACTAACCCTACCTTGGCAAAAGCCTTGTGTGCGACATGTGTGGAGCACGGAGGCGGTAGCCGACGGCGAGGTGAAGGTCAAGGAGGACGTGGCGTGCCGATGGACCGGAGGGGTGAAGGACGGACGTGAAGCTTATACTGAGGGGCCCGGAGGCCGGGTGGCTAGCCGCGGTGGCTGACACTTGGGACATCGACAAGCGCGAGAAGACATGGGAGTGACCGTGTTGACCGTGGAGGTGACACGCGTCGGATGGCGGGGGACGCGTATGGAGTACGCTACTCGCGGAGCGGTTTGGTGGTTTGGGCCTCAAAACCATCGGTGGCGGGTTTACGGGTTTGGGCCTCAAAACCCGGGCGGAGGTTCCGAGGAGGAACGGACGGCACGTGGCGGCATCGGGGAGGTCGCGTCGAGGCGAAGCTACCGGTGAGGAGGCGCGGTGGCCGTCGGATCAAGATGAAGACCGGATTGGACCTTTACGCCCTTGGGCTAAATGGTTTGGCTCATTTGTATCCAGGGGCAAATCGGGGATTGTGTAATAGCCCTGTTAAATAGGATGAGAGAGCCTTCCATCTCCCTCACCTCTCTCCCATTCCTCATTTCCTCCCTTTCTTCCCTAGGGTTAGTTCTTCTAGTTCTTTTGAGAGGTCCACAGAGCACTTGTATGTGTTTTGAACTGGAGATTTGTGTTGGGAAGTGAGGCCCCTCCCTCACGTTGCCCTCTGGGGTTTAATCCTTTTTCTGTGTGTTTCACGTTTTGGTGCTAACTATTCTCTGTTCTTCGTTTTTCTCCTTTGCTGCTCTTGTCTCGATCTTCAGGGAGAGATGTTTCTAGGCATTTATTTGGTTAATCCGTGATGAGCAGGGATATGTGCTGAGTCAGTACCTTCAGTGATTCGAACTAATTCGGCATGAGCTCATAGATCGATCAGTTCTTTGCCAGTTTGGGAGAAAACCCCGTTTCTGCCCAAATCTTGATTTCCCGGAGTTTGAATCAATTTAAGGCAGTATTTTTTGGGGAATAGATTTGTTCCTAGTTGGATCCAAGCTGTGCAGATTTAGGGGACGAATCATTGAGTTTTGGATCAGATTTGGATGTTTTTTGGGTCGTTCTTTTTTTCCTTTTGTTCATGTGTTCTTCATTCTGTTCTCGTCACGAAGCTGAGCGGTGCAGCTCCTGCGCGTGCGCTTCTTGGTTTGGCAGGTGCTCGCTTTGGGACCAGGTGCACTGACTGCACTAGCGTTGTGCGCCCTCAGGCCTGAGCTGTTGCTCATCGATGCACTGCAGCCGAGCAGGTTGCGCTTCTTCTGATTCCATCGCTGGATGCATGCAGACCTGCATCCGCGAGGTTGATCCTTCTCTTTCTTTGATAAACTCAACTCGCAGATCCTGCACGGCAGCAAGAGCTGGGCTAGGGACTGAGGCAGAGGATCATCGAGGGCATCGGCCGAGGGCTCCTCTACCTCCACGAGGACTCGAGGCTGACCATCATCCACCGCGATCTCAAGGCCAGCAACATCCTTCTGGATGCAGACATGAACCCCAAGATCTCCGACTTCGGCTTGGCCAAGCTCTTCAGCATCGACTCTAGCGTGGGAAACACCAGCCACATTGCCGGAACATAGTAAGTGAACAGTGTTTCCGAAATGCAGCGGGTACATGGCGATTGCTAAACACCTTCCTGATGCGCTGTGTGTTTCCGAAATGCAGCGGGTACATGGCGCCGGAGTACGCCCTACGCGGTATCTTCTCGGCCAAATCGGACGTCTTCAGCTACGGCGTCCTTGTCCTCGAGATCGTCACCGGCCGGCGCAACTCGTACACGCATGCTTTGGGACCCTCTGAAGATTTGCTTACCTACGTACTGGATCCCTCTTACCGTCATGACACATCAACAACTAGAACCTTTTTTTTGGTATCCTTATTGTTATGCATGATGGGCAGGTTTGGAGGCACTGGAGCCGCGGGAGTGTGCAACCACTGCTGGAGGGGTGCCCTGACGAGGGTCTCCGTGCGCAGGAGATGCTGAGGTGCATCCACGTCGGTCTGCTCTGCGTCCAGGAGGATCCCCACATTCGCCCCACGATGGCGTCGGTCGTCGTCATGCTCAACAGCCGCTCCATCACGCTACCGGCGCCCGCCGCGCCAGCGTACGCGGTGCCCGGCCAGGGAATCACGGTCAGGGGCGTGGCTAGCCAGGGCCTGATTGATGTCGCAGCATCTGGGGACAACTCCATTAACGACGCCTCCATTTCTGACTTGGAGCCACGTTAATGAATCTGCAACATGGACGACGTGGATCAGTCAATTATGATGTTTTAGGTTCAAAGATATTTTTTAAAGTGTGATTTTTGAATTACTGAAGTAGTATTTATGTTTAAACTAGGTTTGTGTCGTTGTGTTACCACGATAACGAAAAAAATCGATCGAATAAGACTAGTATAGCATGAAAAAGCATGATGTTAACATGGTGGTTTTGGACTACTAGACACTACTATCTGCCTTATATATCTTAGCAATATACTGTTTTGAGCCGCATTGGAATATATGTAAGTATCATTTTTATGTAGCGATATGAAAGCCAACATTTATAAGAACGCTAAAACACATAATTCAAGTACGTAGTTCGAATTCAAATTAAAGGAAGCAAGTTCAAATAATGATAATTAACCACGTTCACCATAACTCTGTCATTCAAATTGTGTTGCTCGTGGCGTGGCTAAGATATTATCATATATAGTTGTAGGAATCATGATCATGTACTCCTGTTTGGGAGAGCTTCTCTGCTACAGCTCTGACTCCATGATGCTGTGGCTCGGCTTGTTCACTTGAACTTATCAGCCCAGCTTATCAGCCATAGTACAATGTTTTTCTCTCACAACAAAACAACATCAATCGGCTTATCAGCCGTAGAAACCATCAGCCGAACAGGGTCGTCTGGGAGAGCTTTTCTTCGGGTGTGTTGGCAGTGGAGCTCTAGATGGAAAGAGATTGAGAGTGTGAGTACAAATGAGAGGGAGAGGGTTCTAGACTTGTTCTCAAGAGCTGGGTTGGGCCAAGACAAAAAGAAACCCTGACATTTCTTTTGCAGGCCCATACTTAACCTACCATACAAACACATTAGGTTATTTTTTTTTACTTTTCCCCGCTATATTTGGTTTTTCTACACCATATTAGGGTTTTGTTGAAAATATGGCCCGCACCAAACCTAATAGTTGTTGCGGGATAAAAATCATGGCCTGACAAGAATAGGACGAAGCTCTTTAGTGATTTGGGGGTGCAAATGCACTCCCTCAAAAAAAATGACGATTAGGATTAAAAATTTCACCATATATGCATCCTCTATAAGTCTATACATTCATAAGGCAAGCGCACATCTCTTAAAGTTCATTCTACCTTCGCCACTTGTCCACAAGATGCATTGTTGGGTCTGGTAAAGTGGCCTATAAGCGAGAGGATACGAAGGTGAGGATGGGGCCGGCTGCATCAGGTCTAGGTGATTAGTGCGTGTCTGCATTCTTGACACACCAGGTTCACTAGCTGACAAGCCTCTATGTGGCAGAAGTTAAATCGTCGATGCGGCCAACGCGATGACGTGGCTAGGTCAAGAGATGCTTTAACTGGACGAATGCTCTATGACTACTGGACTCAAAACACCTATACCCATAGATTGTGGAACAGTTTGGCTCTTATTAATAATTGGACATAGTGCACATTGGCAAAAGTGCCGATGCGCACTGCTAAGCTTCATCCTCTTTCCCGTCGCTATCTCATTCTCCACAACCATCTCGCTTGCAGGCCGCAATTATGGACTATTGCCGACCGGAGATGGGGAAATCTGCAGAGAAAGGGGGGAGGACTGCGTGGAGGTTGATGAACGAAAATACAGAGTTGTCCATATATCTATACGTGGACCAAAAGACGTGACGAACGCACAAAGTGATGTATTTCAAGTTTTGAAGAAATTATAATGGCATCAACCCAGTTAGACAATAAGTATTGGTGTATCTCATAAACATCAAATTTATAATGACATAGATCTAATTGACAACATTTTTTTTCAAGAAATATTGGCAACATATAGAACACAGTGTCAGCTCTGCAATTCATTTCTTTATTAGAAATCATAATAAAATTTGATATGCCACGAGGTAATACATTTGTTTTATTAAATCAGGTTACTGATGTCTTCATCGTCATCTATCATAATGACATGAATGATCTGAAAAAGGAAGTGGAGTTTTGTTTTCTTGGTTAGCTATAGGAAAGTTTCATGGAGATTATAGTTTTAATATACAATGTTGGTCAAATTGTCTGAAGTTCTTCAAAAGAAGTTGACGACATATTCTGAAATTACTAAGGTGTGTCCCGTGTCCTGTACTACTTCTCGTGCTACCAGATTAGCTCCGGTAGGTGATGGCGTGATGCTGACAAAAGAAAATGACAAAGCCAAAATAATGTTGACCTTGATAAACTACATTTTTTTTCTCTCACAACATCCTACTTTTCTGCAGTCACTGAAGATGGATCACTGTCTTCCATGTTTTGAGATTTTGAGCTAAAATCAGGAAGAAGCCAACAATTCTACAACAATGGGGATAGGGTATTTCTCTCTGCATGTAGAGAAGAGTGATGCTCATTCTGATGCTTTCTGAAAATGCCGTTGAAAATTGTCACTGCCACAACTTCATATTTCAGTGGTGTCAGCATTGAAGCTCACAATTTCACGTGGTCAGTTACTCACGAGCTGGTTAACTGTGCTGCCTGTTAATAAAACCATGCATGCACTTTTGGTTTCGTAACTTAGGGTGTGTTTAGTTCGCGAAAATTTTAGCTTTGATTACTGTAGCACTTTCGTTTGTATTTGTCAATTAGTGTTCAATCATGGATTAATTAGGCTCAAAAGATTCGTCTCGTGGTTTTCTACCAAACTGTATAATTAGTTTTTTTTCATCTATATTTAATACTCCATGTATGTGTCTAAACATTCGATGTGACGGAGAATCTTGAATTTTTTTTTAAAACTAAACATGGCCTTAATTGGGATGAAGTTTGTACAACGGTTGTTTAAAAAGGTGAACTAGTAACATTATTCTTTCATTTTTATTTCACATTGCTATATATTGTTTACCTGAAATTTCCCCCAATCTCTCCCCTGTTATTTTATTTCACATTTGTTTACCTGACATTTACCCCCAATTTTTCCACAAATTTCCACAGCACCATGCGGGTATCATATCATCTAGTAAATGGAAAAAAAAAAAACAAATCCAGTTTACAGAAAACAAATGGCTGAACATATCTGAACCAACTAAAGCATCTCACCGCAACCATCCTGTGCATAATATATATCAACCATATTGGCATAGTGAATTTCAGTAGTGTTTCATTTCATATTTCAGGTTAGAGGAGTATATATCCAATAAACCTTCCAGTGACCATACCAAGGTACATTTGATCGTCCTATCTGACGCAATCCAAAGTCATAGTAAGCCATGACCAGAACAGGGTGAATTCTGCAGAAGAAGATGGCTCAATCTGCCATCGTCAGAAGAGAGCTCACCTCACCAGGCATCGTCCGCAGCCGCTCTGGCGTTGGTGCGCACGCGCTCGAACGCCTCGACGGGCACCGTGAGCGTCCCGGCGCGCGCGTGCCACCGGGCGCCGTGCCGCGCCACCTTGCCCGACACGTCCTCGACGGCCTTGAGGAACTCCTTCGCCTGCGCCGGCGCGAGCACCTCCCTGGCTGCGGCCTCCACGGCGCGCCACCGCAGCTTGTCGGCCCTGCGCGCGGCGCGCGCCATCTTGCACATCTCCTCGGCGGCCGTCTCGGCCACGCGGTCCTTGGTCTTCTCGCACGCCAGCTTCATGGCGTAGGTGGACTGGTACTCGGCCACCTCGCCGTCCAGCGCGGCCTCGCGGGCGCTCAGGCGCCGGGCCGCGGCGGAGAGCGCGTGGCGGGCGTGCGCGGGGAGGGACGGGAACAGCGCGGGCAGCAGCGCCAGGAGCATGCAGGACGGGCGGAGGTCCCCGCCGAGCCAGGAGAGCGCGGACACGGCGAGCGGCGGGTCGTCGGGGCGCGCCACCAGGCCGGGGACGTCGCGGGGGCGGACGGGCGGGGCGGCGGCCAGGCGGGAGTAGCGCTCGCGGAGGCGGCCGAGGTCGGCGGCGATGTCCATGGCGGCCGCGTTGTCGCTGTCGCTTGAGTCCGACGACAGGAGGCGGCGGTGCGCCGTGGGGTCGGAGGCGCCGGGGGCTGACAACCATGGGAAAGCAAGATGGTGAATCAAACAGCGAGACCACGGGGATTGGTTTGAGGCCAAGAATTGGTGGAAAATTAAGAACACCAAGAACGCAGTGATTGAAGCCAAGCAATAAGAAGGATTACGTACAGCAGGGAATGAAGCAGGGGAGGCAGGAGAGGAAGCCCTTCTCCTTCTTCTCCTCCTTCTTGGCGCTCTTGCCCGCGCCGCCGCTGCGGTGGTAGCCGGCGTCGTAGCCGAAGTAGAAGTCGTCCGCGTCTTCGCCACCCAGGGGGCTCAAGAACGGCATTGCGGTGGTGGATGCGCCCAGCGCTGCTCTTACCGCGCGCAGAGAGAGAGGGAGAGATGTGCTGGACTGCTGGTGGATGCAAGATGTTTAACGGGGCCCAGCGGTGACGGGACGAGAGGAGGTGCGATGGCGCAAGACGGCAATAGGGTCTCACCGGATCTTCCGTTCCTTCTCCTTTCTACTCCCTCCATCCCAAATTATAAGACGTTTGACTTTTTTATCTCAAGTTTGACTATTTGTCTTATTCAAAAAATTTGTACAAACATAGTCAGATTTAAGTTATTCTTGAGGAACTTTTATTAATATACCAAACCACGATAAAAGAATTGATATTTTGTACAAATTTTTGAATAAGACGAGTGGTCAAACTTGGTGTCAAAAAAGTCAAACGTCTTATAATTTGGGATGGAGGAAGTAATAGGCTACAGGAGATCTCCAAAAGTTGAAATTTTTTCACTCTCTCCATCACATCAATCTTTGAACCCATGCATGAAGTAGTAAATGTAGGTAAAAAAATAACTAATTACACAGTTTAGTTGGAAATCACGAGATGAATCTTTTGAGCCTAGTTGGTCCACGATTGGACAATATTTATCAAATAAGACGAAAGTGGTACTATTCATCGGGTTGAAATTTTTTCAGCATCTAAACGAGGCATATAGGAAGTCTCCTTGTTTTGCTAAATTGTGAGCACAATTATATCGGTAATGCTGCTTATAGGTGGTTTGTCCGTCCGGATGGCTTGCTCGCTTTGCGCCTTGGCGCAGCCCCTACCGCGTAGTCTGCTCGCTCAACGTCTTGCACGTCTATACTCTGGATTAGCCACGTCCCCCTCCCCGCCCTCCCGCCCTCCACCGCTCGCCCGCGTCGCGTGCCCTCGCTCGGACTCGCGTCTTCCATCGTGGTCGCGCTCCATCTGTCTACCCCTGCCCCCTATTGAGGTGTGGCAGAATTGTCAGATTTAACACGCTTTCAGGGCACACATCTTCCACTAGACACTAAGTGCCCTGAGGGTGAGCTAAACCAAGTGATTCCGTCGAGCACACCCAACGAGAGAACTCGACAATCCATATTTTACACCCGGGATTCAATAATGAGTACAACCTTACAACACTTAGTCCATTTCATACAACGTAGAGTCTCAGAAATCATTTATTATAATACCAGGGTTCAGAGTGCGATAATGTAAACAGTGGAAATAAAATAAACATCTAGCGGAACAAAATGAGAATCCGTCTGTGCCAACTAGAAGAATCCTCCACACAAGGCCTATTTGCTCAAGGTGCACCTGCGACAGGGGTAAAATAAACCCTAAGTACACAATGTACTCGCAAGACTTAACCGACTGAGAAATATATTTTTCAGACTCTCAAGGATTATGATAGGTTTTATGGCTTATGGGTTTCTTGTTTGCGGAAAGCAACACTAAAAGTGTGTCCTTAATTCCTTACTGATAGTAGCTGTATTTTCTTTTATTATTCAATATTCTATGTAAGCATCTAGTCTATAATAAGCAAGGGTTGAGCAATCAGAACCATTTCTCCATCTTTCAACTGCCAGTTCTTATTACGGTGCCAGAGCGTAGTCAAGCCGTACCGTCACGTAGAAACGACGATTTGTGAATCAATGTGTCTAGCTGGGTACCTCGAAAACACACGCCTCGCTTTCACCCCAGGCACAAGCGAGACCAACCCGTTCCACTCCTGTCACGGGTTCTAGGCCCCCCGTCCAAACTTGGACTCCAAGCCCCCATACTTGAGGCCCGGCCTCAATGCGGTGCTTAAACCTCCACCTATTCCCGCCTCCGATCAGTCGGTCCGGAAAGAGCCGGAGCCCGTGACAAAAGAGTGACAAGCCTTCTCGCTCCCATAAACAAGTATGTGCTCAGGATAATAAATCTATGACCTGACCAGGATCCCTGCAATGAACGGTCCTTAATTGACACGAACAGGCAAAACAGTACAACCAAGCGATGCCCCCGTGGCCGCGGGACACCACCTGTTACACCCACCAATACCCATACCACATCCTTGCCCGGTCACCATTTCCTTTCCACTATTTTATTGTGAGATTTATGATCATAATAATCACCTGTTGTGAGTAACGACAGGTTACCCACGCTACCGTCAAACCTAAGCAAAGCAACTACGCGATCCTGTACTAGTAAGACTCATGGGTAGATAATGCATATGCATGTGGGTATCATAAAACTCATGCAACGTAAATGCACAATATTTAAATATATATAATGATTTGCAAAATAAGGGTTATGCACCGGGGCTTGCCTTGGGCTGGTGCAAGGTCAGAGGTGTCAGTCACGGGCGGCTCCTAGAACTCCTCCGGCACGAAGATCTCCTCGTACTCCTCGATGACTTCCTCGTAGTCCTGCTCCTCCGCGGCCACATACTCGACTACCTCGTGATCTACATGCATGAAATGATAATACGACATTTAATACGATGACAACAGTAGTCTTAAAACAACAACAACTAAGCTATTTAGCTAACTCTAATGGCTAACATGCTAAGGTATGTAACACCCCAGGTGTTTATCACCAATTAAGCAGTGGGTTTGAGCTCAAACACGATAGATTAAGTGTAAATGATAATGTCAAGGTCAACCTACGGAGATGAACCTAACTTAAAGTTGGATGCTACATCATTGCTTTACATATAGGCAATCTTCAAAGATATATGTTTGGATGGTGTTATTGCCATATCTTCAGGTGTCTCACCTTGATACCTATCTATATTGGTCACTGGAAAAGTTTCATGAAGTTTGGAATCAAAAAGTCACATGAAATGATAAGTTATATGCTTGTTTGGATTATAACTAAAACTTGCCTTGCATCCCACGGGAGCTAGTGTTGTGCAACATACACATGCAATGTGTGCAACACATCTGGGACACATATGGAACACCCTAGTGGAACATGTGTAGCATGTATCTTAAAACAACCACATGAAATGACCATAGCATTTCGCTTGAGTTCTATGTTTCAAGGCATGTGAGGCCTGCACTTTTGTGCAACCTATGCATGATGGGTATGTTTGGCCTCTACAACACCTTAACTACACTTAGGACACTCCATGGAACAATGTTCATGTTGATCATTTTGCCTAAATGTGCTTCTAAGTGATGGTTGACCATGTATGGACCCTGGAACACTTTTGTTTGACCGTTTCAAAAGTGTGACCTAGAAGCTTTGCATGACTGTGCACCCTTTGACAAAGTCGTAGAGAATTTTATAAGGAACAAACTTTATTTAAGAGTCAAGCCATGAAAATGTGTGGAACATGATCAAAAAGGGCCCACAAGTCAGTTTTAGGGCCGATTTCAGCACTTAGCCAATTTAAGCCCTAATTTCAGTGTCTTCGACATTGACATCCCGCGTTCTCGAGTTTTTGCTAAGCAACTTAAATGGGTCCAAATACGAAAGTTGGAGCTTACTTGATGGGGAATAATATACGAGAGGTTGGCACCATTTGCAATTCTTTTTGACCCTCATTTTGGATAATTGCTCATTGCTATTAATTCTGTGACAGTGCAAACTTTGGAGCTAATTACCTCCTAATCCAGAGCCCTAATGCTTATGCTACCTTAATAAAAGTTGTAGAGCATCATCAACACAACAAACTTCGTATTGGGCCCATAGTTCAATTCGGCCCGGATGTAGCTCAAACACGCGCTCCAACTACCCTAACCCGGCACCCGCCATCTGTTTGATGAAATGTCGAGGTGGCTGCCATGCGCTGCTCGCGCCCCCACCATGGATGACACGCGCCCACCGGTGCCATCCTCTGCTGCATGCCCTTCCACGTGCCCGCGCTCCTGAGTCGACGAGGTGAGGCCCAGACGTTCCATTCTCACTTGCTCGCCGCTGCCTCGCTCTCCCACTCCTCTCTGTGCTTGCCTCGCCGTGCACAGCCATGGCCGCCATGCCCAACCGAGCAGAGCCGCTGTCGCTGGTGCGGTTGCTCCTCCACGCCCCCTTGCTCGCTCACCGAACCCTCCCTCGACCTTCTGCGAGCCCGGACGGACCACGCCGCAGTGGCTCAGGCGTCATGCCGCACCGCTGTGTTGCCGCCGCGGCAACGCCGCCGCCGTGCGCTCGGCTCGCGTGGCCAGGGGGCCACGGTCGACCGTTGGCCATGCTGCGGGTGGCCGCAGGTGCGCCTCACCGCCGTGCTGCTCCTCCGCGTTGCTCCATCGCTGTCGAGCCGCCGGCGGTCGGCCGGCGCAACCGGCCCGGCGGTCACCCCCCCCTTCTCTGCTCCGGTCTAAGGAAGGAGAAAGGGCTTCGCTGTGTACATGTTCCTTTGACTGGCAAGTGGGCCCAAAAGTGCAGCAGGTCCCACAAGTCATGGTTATGAGTGGCGCGGTTGGGTATCGGTTCGGGTGCGCCTAGCATTTTTTCCATAGGGTTTAAGTAATTCCGATTTTGAATTGCAGATTTCATGTAAATCTTTAAATATTCATATCTCATACTAGGAGACTCCAAAAATAGTAAAAGTGGGCTTTTTGGAAACCTTGAGAAGAGATCTATGCAGTGGAGTCATAAAATGTTATATGTTTGTAGATGTTTTCTGATGTCTTTATTTAAGTTTTAAAAATGCTCTATTAATGCCTTTAAATTTGACCAGAGCCAGATCTGGAGTTGTAGAACTCCAAAAATGATGATTCTTGTTTTGTTAATTTTGTGATGACATGTACTTGCTAGGAAAAATATTAAACACCCTAGTTGTCACTGTTTTCTTAGGGTTTTGGATTTGGACCTTGATAAATAAGGAAATCTATATTATTTTACTTGTCATTTTATATCTTGAGTTATGATGCTCCAATTGATGTGAAATTTTTATGGTAGGATTGTCATGCTATGGATGTGCTGTGGTATAAATTTCATGGTCATTGTTTACTGTATGCTCAAGTTATTGATTTAACTTGTTTATAGCTTGATAAATAGCTTATAAATAATATATAAATGATAAAATAGAAAATGTTGTTCCATTACCTTAATATGATGTTCTCTATCATATTGATTTATAATATGGCCTTGTGTTCACAGAAAATATTGAGTTTTAGGTTTAATTTGCTCTTACATGGTTTATTGCTATAGCAATTTGTCTTTTTCATAGAGGTTGATATACATGTCCAAATGGTCTCAAATTTGGACAGTAGACTTTTGGGAGCATATGTAGGCCACTGTAATTTTGGTAGAATTTATTGTATACTTTTGATAGGTTATCATGATTCCACCTAATTATCTAAATAAATTAAGAAAATGTATTAAAAGAATTTATTTAGTAATTGACACTATATTTTCTGGTGTTCTTTAGTCATGTATGAAATGTTGGTAAAGTTGGTTTTATGCAATTATATGTTTGCAACATGAGTTAATAATTATTTCTTGCAATTATTGGTTTCTGAACAGAATTGAGAATATTGTTAATTACCCTATGCAAATGATGTTTTCATGTCTTGTGTGCTATAACAAAGTTGTTGTGAATTTCATGATCTAGCTGTGGTTAAATTTTGGTGGCATTTGGCCATATGGTTTAGAAACTACAGCTGTTCTAATTTGGGTTCAGATTTAGGTTGCTCTCTGTCCTTCCAGGACAGATTCTGTACCTTCTGTATTTCGATCTGGTAAATGTTAGAATCAGGTTTAAATGATTATAAATAAAATGTGGACAATTTCATAAGCTTTCCATAATGTCTTCTTGCAAGTCATTTGGAGTTGTAGATCTCTAGTTATGATTGATTTACGGAGCTACTGCTTGTATGTCTAGAAAGTGACAGGTTTTAGTTTTAGTGCCTTGTTTCACTTTGCTATGCTAGTGTGTTGAAGGGTGACTCATATCTTTGATGGTACTTAGGTTGATACCCTGTAATCTTATAAGACTTGTGTCTCGATTGATGTGCTTGCAATCTTCTTTGTTATGCCCTAATAAGGACTAAGTTAATTAACTCTAGGGTTTATGTAAACTTTGGTATGCTTGTTTGATTACTCTGTTGATTTCACTACTATGCATTCATGCATATGCATTATTGCACCCCATTTAGGTACGCTAGCTGAAACACGAGAAGGACCGGATGTGGAGCCAAACCCGAAGATGGAGTTGGTGGATCTATCCCGAAGATAGAAGGACCGGACAAGTGATAGATTGGAGGTTGCTCGCCAAGTGACTTCATCTGACATACTCTAACTTGAGTCGGATCCCAGGCAAGCCCCGGAGCATTATAAGCCTCCTACCTTCAAAAGCAATTAATGATATATATGTTATAAGTATTGTTGCATTAAGTGGTAGGAGTTGGTTGAAAACCTTGCTGCATTATATCATTCCTTGTCCAGTGATATGAATCCTTGAATCCTACATAGACTAGGATCGAGTAGATGCTTAGCCCTGCTTTAAGCGGTAGAAGTCAGGTGATTTCCTGTCACCTGCGAGATGTAGGGATATTCATATATGGCACGGTTGGCTATATTTGCTATCGTGGAATGGAACCATGTGTTAATAAAATGAAATGAGACCGGGCGGGATGATGATAGTAAAGCAACAAGGCATGGAGGTCTTGGGTGTGGATCTATCCCCGTCTGAGTCGTTTAAGGACCGATTCGCTGTACGTCCTTGAGTCATGTTGAACGCAGTCTAACACTTAGTTGGCCGGATAAGTCGTTCCGACCGCGAAGCCGAGTAATATGGTTCAGGCCGGGAATCGAATGGTAGGTTGCTTCTTGGAGGAGAGAAAGGATGTGCTTGGGGACATTGGCGTGAGACCAAGGGGGGGTTAGAGTCCCTATCACCTGGCAGAGTGTCGCCCTTGGGGTTGCGACATCATTCGGACCCGCGATTCCTGAATCGTACGAAAGGTGGCTTGTGCGACCCTGGCAGGGGCCTGCGCGGTGAGTGTTAGAAATACCCCTCCAGCTGGATAGGAATTCGATTCGAATCGCCGTCGCTCCCGGTTAGTGAGCACTTGACTTGAGCAGCGGCAACGTAGATTCCATTAAATTGAATGGATGGTTAATTGGATAACGATGGAAAGGTTGCCTCAATTTATACCTGCTATGGTTAATATTGTTTGCTCCTAATAAAGTGAGTGCTCTAGTACAGGTTCTAATATAGATGACAGGTTGATGATAATTAACTTGATGCTTAAGCATTAATGATTACTTATTCATAATAAGCTTTTATGCAAAATGTTGTCAAGCTAGCCCACTTTATATCAGCCTTGCATGATCCTTGGTGTCACCTTATTTCTGGTTTATGACGGGTAAGTCTAGCTGAGTACCTTCTCGTACTCAGGGTTCTATCCCCACTTGTTGCAGGTTGTGATGTATCCTGGCGACTGCAAGAGTTGGTTGGCTCCTGCCGTAGAGGCGGAGTGTGATCACGGGCATGATCCTTCTGAGTTATCTTCTCTCTAATGCTTTTGTTGGAAGTCGACCTTAGTACTGGCATATATTTGAAATAAAGGTGTTGTTAGTTTTAAATTACTTTGCTTCCGCTACTTTTGAACTTAAGTTGTAATAACTTTGTTGAACTCCGATGTATATTTAATTACTTGTGAAATGGTTGTAACATGTGACTTGTTATGTTGAATCACTACGATCTTGGCTTGTATGTTGGTTGGTTTGAAATCCCTCGTGATTTCATTGGACTACCGGAGTTATATGGGCTCAAGTGCGAGAATTTGATCACTCAGGTGATTGTTTTTGTACTTGTGCTCTTATAATTTGGACGGTTCCGTTACAGCTGGTATCAGAGCAAGATTCAACATTAAACATGTCATATGTGTATTCAAAACAAAGGTTTTGTTTTATAAAATCAGTTTTATCAACTTATAGCTATATCTAGGTTTGTGAAATCTAAATTTTAAATCTAAGTATGCCAGTGGTCAATTTCCTTATGCCCATATAAGGATTATTAGGTGGCTTATATAAGTACTAACTTGGGGGTTTTCATTTATGCATCTACGCCCAGGCCAAGGTATGTATGTGTGATGACTCTCCCACACTATGCTACCCGGTGTGTCAGATTAGAGGTAGCCTTCATATATGAGATAGTCATATATGTCGCTAGTTTACTTTTATGCAACATCGCACCTACGCTCAGGTAAGTGTGAGTTGTGAGAGCATGACCGTACAACCTGCGGTCTAGGGGAGAGCTAGTTTTGGTTACTGGATTATTTACATGTTACACACATGTATATATGAAGGTACTTAATTGTGGGTGATTAATGATTCGGGTAGTTTTGGTGCTACATGTATATATACAGGGGTATATGCACATGGGAGTACTTAGAATTTTACTTTCCTACTCTCATTGTGTGCTATATTTGGGGAATTGTTGGGCTGTAATGAAACTTTTCTGCAGGTACGCTAACCACGAATGCGTAAGTCGAATGTAGTGACGACTAGCTATATATCGAGAGAGTGCGTGTTATGCCACCGACATAGAACGTGATCGCCACCTTAGGTTGGCAATCTTGTGAGGACGAATAGGACGAAGCATGCATGTTCATGATTGTTGCCTTATACATGGCTATGTTCCTCTCACCCTTATTCTATATTAGGTAACTTGTGATTGATGTGGTACACTATCTTCCTTGTGTGGAGTAAAACAAGAATGTCTTACTCCATGTTGTTTGAGAAAAGTGTGTGCTTAGCCTTGCTAGAAATAAGTGTGGTTATATGCTTGAAACGACATATGTACTCTAGCTTAGCCTAGTGGTGGATATGTTGTTCACCTAAGTGTTTGCAAATGCTCTAGACCTCACTTAAGTAATTGTCATTCTCATTAATGAATTAAATTGTGGTCTAAGGTAACAAAAATTTAGAGCTACTATAATAACATGTTTGTGTGCTCTCTTGTTAAGTAGAACAAAGGCAAGCTTTGTTTTGCTTGTTGAACGTTGGCTGCTAGAATGGTTTCTGATGTGGTGATGCTTTCGTGGTTATAATGGTGTTTTCTATAGTTATGTAGAATACCAAAGTTGTAGCTAACTTACTCATCTAGCTTTTCCTAAAATTTCATGACCCTAAGTCTTATGGTTTGGGAGTTATAAATTTTAGAAGTTTGTTATCAGAATCTGCTCATGTTCAGAACAGATCTGAATGTTTGCTTTATTTGACCTATGTGCTTATGGAATCATGTATTAGAGATAATAGAAGAAGTGTAGTACTTTTTCTAAGCTTTCCAAAGTGTCCTATAGCACTAAGTTTGGTGATCTAAATCTCTAGTTATGAGCTTGCAAAGGGAAATGACAGAATCTATCCAAATCTGGGCAGAGATGTCTTCTTTATCTTGTTGAACCTGTTAGCTATAAAATCATCTTAATATGATAATAAGAAAGTTATAGACAACTTAATAAGCTTTATTTAAAGTGAAGGCTCAGCCTTGTTGAGTCCCTAGAACTCCAGTTGTATATTTTTGAAGTTATTGTCAGTTTTCTGTCCATATTGGTACAGATCTAAAACATTAGCATTTTTGGTCATGTTAATCTATGAATTAGCTGTTGGTATGAATAACTAAAGTGTAGCCATATTCCTAAGCTTTCTAGAAAGTCTAGGATCACCTTTGTGAGATGTCTACAACCTCAGTTATGGTAGAAACAAGTGACTACTGTGCTGCTGTCCAGATTCTGGGCACAAGCTAAGTTGGGCTTCCTTAACTAACGTTTGTTTGGACTCAACTTGTAGTTAGTTCTTGCTTAGACACATGCTTGTTTTGGGTGAGCCTTGTGCTTGATATTGGTTGCTTAAGCCCATTCGTTTGAATTTTCTCTAACGACTGCTTGATTGTGAGGTTGTATGTGTGCTTGTTATCTAGGTAGTGCCCTAGTTGTCACCTCGTTTATCCTCGGTGAGCATACGAGTGTCGCATAGCTTTATCCTAGAACAACGTTCATGTTACGTAATTGTATGGTTGTTGTCTTCAATTAGGTTCTCTCTTAGGAGTCTGCGCCTGTAGACTTAGTGGTTAGCCCTTGAATGTTTGTATCCATGCCTTCGCTTAACCGAAAGTCCAAAGTTTAGTTCTCCTATATGTTTGCATAAGCCGTGGATGTTTTGCAACCCTTTTTGTGAAGACCTTTGTCAATTGACCAACCAAGTTAACTTTCATCAACGCTAGCCTTTGACCATGGTTCATACGTTGCCAGTTATTGAGACCGTACCCAAATCCATATTAGACCTTCCGGTTACCTCTCCTAAAGGTTAGCTAGTATGACGCAATGAATCTCTGCTATGGCCTCTAAATCGTGTGCTTGCAAATTCGTGCATCTACCTTATCAACTCAATCTATGACTACATATCGGTTTTCGTCCTTGAAATTTGCTTAATTCGTCTCCAACCTTCCCAAGTCTCGGGATATTTATCAGTCTTGATCTCATGTTGTTGCCCAACATGAGTAAATCTCCTATTAATCTTTTATCTGGAACTCACCTCGATGGACGCAAGTTGTGCATAGAATTTAAGCAAGAGTCCATTGCTCAGTTGTCTTAAGGAATTGAGCTATGTTCCCTTGTGGTGTGTTAATTTTGGATCGCCTCCTCGTTGATTCTAAACCTTGTGACTACCTTTACTTGCTATCCCTCCTTGGTATGGTGCTTGTTCGGACCACCAATCTATGTCATTTGAAATTCCTCATCGGGCGTCTGTTCGGTAATGGTGTTACGATTAGTATTCTGCGGTGCCGCGACGAAACCTAGGGCCTCCTTGTGACCGGCCGGCACATGGTAGTGCTGCTAGGCACGCGCTGGTATCGAGGTTGCTAGTCATAGCCCATTATGGAACTACATCGATGTGGGTTTTCTTGTGAGATGTTCCTTGGTTATCTTCCCATATCGTATCGTAAGATCCATATCTTAGACTGAAGGTAGTGGAGTTTCCTTCTGAAGTTGCCAAGAGGATAACCTTTGAAGAACAGGTCACCGACATAAACATTAACAGACTGCAAGAGGTGGTAGACAAGTGACTCTACTTAGTTGTCCCAATATTGACAACCACCATCTAGTGAGAAAAATATCTCATCCCTGTTGGATAAAAAGGGCACAGAACACTTAATTTTGGACAAGCTATCTATGGGATGAAAATCGATTAGCGCATTGTGCATATGACCGGAGCTATCCAAGTCTCAATCTTGTGTGCATAATGACCATACCATCGAAATTAACCATCTCTACGTATTTGCTAACTTCAATGGCAACCATCTGTTCTACATCAATCACAATTATTGTGGTCAAGAGTGAAGATTGGGAACCTCTTGTGTTGAGAGACAACTGATTAGTTACCAATAGAAAGGTTAATCTCCAGCTAGGTAACGACTCTTTGGTAGCTACGAAGGCTATGTCTTACAGAGCAATAACCAACAAGAAGTTAAACAACTAGCCAACAACTTGAGAGATATTCTATCTTCTAGAGCCATTGCGGTCAAGTCAAATCCGTCTTGGACAATCACACCGATAGTGCAAGGTGTTCTATCAACTAAAGGGAAGAATTAGAGAAAGTAAACCCTAGTTTCGATCACCATCCTTGTGCCCTTAGGTGCCACAAATGGTTTTGTTCAGAACTCTATTGGATAAAGTGTTGAGGAATATTCAGAAACGGTTCCTTATTCTTGTAGGAATGTCCTCCAGGCAAAGTATGCATTTTGCCTTGCAAAAGTAAACCGCAAGTTCAAAGCATGTGCATCATCGGACTGATACGTAAATTAATGGTTGAGATCTACTGTTGGATGGCCCTTTTGAGGTCCCGCAGATACTAGTTTACACTCTTTCGTTGCTTTTGCTTTCTCGTATCCACAATGTACGAGCAGCCTTGGTTTCTGCAAATCAATTTATATCATCGCGAATCAAAAGCAAATTGAAAAGTGTCAAACAACAGATTCCCAGCTTAGAGTTGATGTTGATCCTAAGGAGGAAGCCTCACGGTGAAAAGTTAGCGTGACAAAGCTAGTTTCACTATGTTGCAAATCAAACTCAACTTACTGTGCAACTGCCTCACGAAGGGGATTGTACTCAACTTGCTCGGTAGTGAGTTAATTACCGAAGTTGGTAAATACTTGCAATTTTTGCTGTCTACCATACCTTGCTATATCTTTCTTTAGCAATAATTGCTAATACTCGCTGATCTTTGGTACCTTAAGGTGTTCTTACCCAAGAGGTTGCATCTGATTCAACTCAGATAACTGTTGCCTTTGGATAGAAGAATCTTCTTAGATAACTGTTGGCAGAAATTGGAAGCCGACAAGTCAGCTATCACATTCACTGACCATCGATAGACTCAGATAATACAGTGTTGTCGTCAGAAAAAGAGAACTGCACACATGGAACCTCAAGTAGTTTTCCATTAGTTGGTATCTAAATGAAGGAACATTTACGACATAGTCAGTATCCTATAGCCTCAGAGTATATTTATCGTCTATGATCTCACCCTTTTGGAAGGTTGTGCTCAAGCCATTTTGGTAGAGGACTGCTTTTCAAACTTGTGAACATAGAGTCATTTAACGAGTATACTTCTGAAGATTTTGGTCTAGTGTAAAGTTCATACGGACTATGCCGTGCTCACTTAAGAATCCAATACTTGTGAGTGGTCAGCTCACGGACCGAATGATCTCTGTACACTGAGAATGCAGTGCGTGCTATCTTGGATTCCTCCCAAAGTAACAATGCTTCATGGAAGTTAATAAAGGAAATTCTTCAGACAAATTTTACCATGAAGAGTAAGTATCAGAATGTGCCTTTGGTCAAATTGTTCACCGATGTTGAATGCTTTTAGCTGAATGCTATAGCAGATATTGGGAACTAGATAACGTGTCTCTCTTCCTTAAAAGATCTTCCATTCCGAATCTCGGGACGCGATTCTTTTAAGGGGGGAGGGCTGTAACACCCCAGGTGTTTATCACCAATTAAGCAGTGGGTTTGAGCTCAAACACGATAGATTAAGTGTAAATGATAATGTCAAGGTCAACCTACGGAGATGAACCTAACTTAAAGTTGGATGCTACATCATTGCTTTACATATAGGCAATCTTCAAAGATATATGTTTGGATGGTGTTATTGCCATATCTTCAGGTGTCTCACCTTGATACCTATCTATATTGGTCACTGGAAAAGTTTCATGAAGTTTGGAATCAAAAAGTCACATGAAATGATAAGTTATATGCTTGTTTGGATTATAACTAAAACTTGCCTTGCATCCCACGGGAGCTAGTGTTGTGCAACATACACATGCAATGTGTGCAACACATCTGGGACACATATGGAACACCCTAGTGGAACATGTGTAGCATGTATCTTAAAACAACCACATGAAATGACCATAGCATTTCGCTTGAGTTCTATGTTTCAAGGCATGTGAGGCCTGCACTTTTGTGCAACCTATGCATGATGGGTATGTTTGGCCTCTACAACACCTTAACTACACTTAGGACACTCCATGGAACAATGTTCATGTTGATCATTTTGCCTAAATGTGCTTCTAAGTGATGGTTGACCATGTATGGACCCTGGAACACTTTTGTTTGACCGTTTCAAAAGTGTGACCTAGAAGCTTTGCATGACTGTGCACCCTTTGACAAAGTCGTAGAGAATTTTATAAGGAACAAACTTTATTTAAGAGTCAAGCCATGAAAATGTGTGGAACATGATCAAAAAGGGCCCACAAGTCAGTTTTAGGGCCGATTTCAGCACTTAGCCAATTTAAGCCCTAATTTCAGTGTCTTCGACATTGACATCCCGCGTTCTCGAGTTTTTGCTAAGCAACTTAAATGGGTCCAAATACGAAAGTTGGAGCTTACTTGATGGGGAATAATATACGAGAGGTTGGCACCATTTGCAATTCTTTTTGACCCTCATTTTGGATAATTGCTCATTGCTATTAATTCTGTGACAGTGCAAACTTTGGAGCTAATTACCTCCTAATCCAGAGCCCTAATGCTTATGCTACCTTAATAAAAGTTGTAGAGCATCATCAACACAACAAACTTCGTATTGGGCCCATAGTTCAATTCGGCCCGGATGTAGCTCAAACACGCGCTCCAACTACCCTAACCCGGCACCCGCCATCTGTTTGATGAAATGTCGAGGTGGCTGCCATGCGCTGCTCGCGCCCCCACCATGGATGACACGCGCCCACCGGTGCCATCCTCTGCTGCATGCCCTTCCACGTGCCCGCGCTCCTGAGTCGACGAGGTGAGGCCCAGACGTTCCATTCTCACTTGCTCGCCGCTGCCTCGCTCTCCCACTCCTCTCTGTGCTTGCCTCGCCGTGCACAGCCATGGCCGCCATGCCCAACCGAGCAGAGCCGCTGTCGCTGGTGCGGTTGCTCCTCCACGCCCCCTTGCTCGCTCACCGAACCCTCCCTCGACCTTCTGCGAGCCCGGACGGACCACGCCGCAGTGGCTCAGGCGTCATGCCGCACCGCTGTGTTGCCGCCGCGGCAACGCCGCCGCCGTGCGCTCGGCTCGCGTGGCCAGGGGGCCACGGTCGACCGTTGGCCATGCTGCGGGTGGCCGCAGGTGCGCCTCACCGCCGTGCTGCTCCTCCGCGTTGCTCCATCGCTGTCGAGCCGCCGGCGGTCGGCCGGCGCAACCGGCCCGGCGGTCACCCCCCCCTTCTCTGCTCCGGTCTAAGGAAGGAGAAAGGGCTTCGCTGTGTACATGTTCCTTTGACTGGCAAGTGGGCCCAAAAGTGCAGCAGGTCCCACAAGTCATGGTTATGAGTGGCGCGGTTGGGTATCGGTTCGGGTGCGCCTAGCATTTTTTCCATAGGGTTTAAGTAATTCCGATTTTGAATTGCAGATTTCATGTAAATCTTTAAATATTCATATCTCATACTAGGAGACTCCAAAAATAGTAAAAGTGGGCTTTTTGGAAACCTTGAGAAGAGATCTATGCAGTGGAGTCATAAAATGTTATATGTTTGTAGATGTTTTCTGATGTCTTTATTTAAGTTTTAAAAATGCTCTATTAATGCCTTTAAATTTGACCAGAGCCAGATCTGGAGTTGTAGAACTCCAAAAATGATGATTCTTGTTTTGTTAATTTTGTGATGACATGTACTTGCTAGGAAAAATATTAAACACCCTAGTTGTCACTGTTTTCTTAGGGTTTTGGATTTGGACCTTGATAAATAAGGAAATCTATATTATTTTACTTGTCATTTTATATCTTGAGTTATGATGCTCCAATTGATGTGAAATTTTTTGGTAGGATTGTCATGCTATGGATGTGCTGTGGTATAAATTTCATGGTCATTGTTTACTGTATGCTCAAGTTATTGATTTAACTTGTTTATAGCTTGATAAATAGCTTATAAATAATATATAAATGATAAAATAGAAAATGTTGTTCCATTACCTTAATATGATGTTCTCTATCATATTGATTTATAATATGGCCTTGTGTTCACAGAAAATATTGAGTTTTAGGTTTAATTTGCTCTTACATGGTTTATTGCTATAGCAATTTGTCTTTTTCATAGAGGTTGATATACATGTCCAAATGGTCTCAAATTTGGACAGTAGACTTTTGGGAGCATATGTAGGCCACTGTAATTTTGGTAGAATTTATTGTATACTTTTGATAGGTTATCATGATTCCACCTAATTATCTAAATAAATTAAGAAAATGTATTAAAAGAATTTATTTAGTAATTGACACTATATTTTCTGGTGTTCTTTAGTCATGTATGAAATGTTGGTAAAGTTGGTTTTATGCAATTATATGTTTGCAACATGAGTTAATAATTATTTCTTGCAATTATTGGTTTCTGAACAGAATTGAGAATATTGTTAATTACCCTATGCAAATGATGTTTTCATGTCTTGTGTGCTATAACAAAGTTGTTGTGAATTTCATGATCTAGCTGTGGTTAAATTTTGGTGGCATTTGGCCATATGGTTTAGAAACTACAGCTGTTCTAATTTGGGTTCAGATTTAGGTTGCTCTCTGTCCTTCCAGGACAGATTCTGTACCTTCTGTATTTCGATCTGGTAAATGTTAGAATCAGGTTTAAATGATTATAAATAAAATGTGGACAATTTCATAAGCTTTCCATAATGTCTTCTTGCAAGTCATTTGGAGTTGTAGATCTCTAGTTATGATTGATTTACGGAGCTACTGCTTGTATGTCTAGAAAGTGACAGGTTTTAGTTTTAGTGCCTTGTTTCACTTTGCTATGCTAGTGTGTTGAAGGGTGACTCATATCTTTGATGGTACTTAGGTTGATACCCTGTAATCTTATAAGACTTGTGTCTCGATTGATGTGCTTGCAATCTTCTTTGTTATGCCCTAATAAGGACTAAGTTAATTAACTCTAGGGTTTATGTAAACTTTGGTATGCTTGTTTGATTACTCTGTTGATTTCACTACTATGCATTCATGCATATGCATTATTGCACCCCATTTAGGTACGCTAGCTGAAACACGAGAAGGACCGGATGTGGAGCCAAACCCGAAGATGGAGTTGGTGGATCTATCCCGAAGATAGAAGGAATGGACAAGTGATAGATTGGAGGTTGCTCGCCAAGTGACTTCATCTGACATACTCTAACTTGAGTCGGATCCCAGGCAAGCCCCGGAGCATTATAAGCCTCCTACCTTCAAAAGCAATTAATGATATATATGTTATAAGTATTGTTGCATTAAGTGGTAGGAGTTGGTTGAAAACCTTGCTGCATTATATCATTCCTTGTCCAGTGATATGAATCCTTGAATCCTACATAGACTAGGATCGAGTAGATGCTTAGCCCTGCTTTAAGCGGTAGAAGTCAGGTGATTTCCTGTCACCTGCGAGATGTAGGGATATTCATATATGGCACGGTTGGCTATATTTGCTATCGTGGAATGGAACCATGTGTTAATAAAATGAAATGAGACCGGGCGGGATGATGATAGTAAAGCAACAAGGCATGGAGGTCTTGGGTGTGGATCTATCCCCGTCTGAGTCGTTTAAGGACCGATTCGCTGTACGTCCTTGAGTCATGTTGAACGCAGTCTAACACTTAGTTGGCCGGATAAGTCGTTCCGACCGCGAAGCCGAGTAATATGGTTCAGGCCGGGAATCGAATGGTAGGTTGCTTCTTGGAGGAGAGAAAGGATGTGCTTGGGGACATTGGCGTGAGACCAAGGGGGGGTTAGAGTCCCTATCACCTGGCAGAGTGTCGCCCTTGGGGTTGCGACATCATTCGGACCCGCGATTCCTGAATCGTACGAAAGGTGGCTTGTGCGACCCTGGCAGGGGCCTGCGCGGTGAGTGTTAGAAATACCCCTCCAGCTGGATAGGAATTCGATTCGAATCGCCGTCGCTCCCGGTTAGTGAGCACTTGACTTGAGCAGCGGCAACGTAGATTCCATTAAATTGAACGGATGGTTAATTGGATAACGATGGAAAGGTTGCCTCAATTTATACCTGCTATGGTTAATATTGTTTGCTCCTAATAAAGTGAGTGCTCTAGTACAGGTTCTAATATAGATGACAGGTTGATGATAATTAACTTGATGCTTAAGCATTAATGATTACTTATTCATAATAAGCTTTTATGCAAAATGTTGTCAAGCTAGCCCACTTTATATCAGCCTTGCATGATCCTTGGTGTCACCTTATTTCTGGTTTATGACGGGTAAGTCTAGCTGAGTACCTTCTCGTACTCAGGGTTCTATCCCCACTTGTTGCAGGTTGTGATGTATCCTGGCGACTGCAAGAGTTGGTTGGCTCCTGCCGTAGAGGCGGAGTGTGATCACGGGCATGATCCTTCTGAGTTATCTTCTCTCTAATGCTTTTGTTGGAAGTCGACCTTAGTACTGGCATATATTTGAAATAAAGGTGTTGTTAGTTTTAAATTACTTTGCTTCCGCTACTTTTGAACTTAAGTTGTAATAACTTTGTTGAACTCCGATGTATATTTAATTACTTGTGAAATGGTTGTAACATGTGACTTGTTATGTTGAATCACTACGATCTTGGCTTGTATGTTGGTTGGTTTGAAATCCCTCGTGATTTCATTGGACTACCGGAGTTATATGGGCTCAAGTGCGAGAATTTGATCACTCAGGTGATTGTTTTTGTACTTGTGCTCTTATAATTTGGACGGTTCCGTTACAAGGTATCCACTACTTCTATTAAGCACAAGCTAATCGGTCTAAATGTTTTCTACCACTTAGATTGCATCACCTTCTTTTGTTATCGATTTAACGTACAACGTAACTAGAAGAACTTAGCTACCACACCTAGCAAGCTATTGAAGTGCGGCAAAAAAATTTCAGTAAACACCTCACATTGGCCTTAAGCTACTGTAAAATTTTTAGGGCTAAAGCTATCCTAGATTTTCCACAAAAATTCCTACAAGATTGGGTGCATTGATATTCGTTGTCTTTTGCATTGCTTTAATAGACCTAACACCAACACAGCAACACACAAATGGAATTCACCAACTAATAGAGCATGAATTTAGGGACCCAACTAAAGTGGTTTCATGATTTTTGGACATCTACACGGATCGTTATAAATCACCAAAGTTTAGCTCCGAAACTAATTTACCAAGGCATTTCTAAAAACACTAGAACATGAAAACCTATTCTCCTAGCACGGCCCAACTGCATAGCCCATTCGCGCGCAGCGCGCGAGCGCCCACGGCCAGCGCGGCCTGGCCTGAGAACGCGAGGCGGCCCGCGCGGTAGGCCCACGACCGCGTGACGCGGCCTGCAGCCGAGGAGAGCCCGCATGCTGGCGAACTTGCAAAACCGCCCTCGCACTAAACCGAAATACCCACGCTTCCTCCGCACTATTCCTTTATTCACAAACTTTGCAAGAACAACCTTGAAAGAACTTACCCTTGCAACGGCAAGGTCCCTGGACAGCCTCCCGCGCTCTAGCACGGCGCGCACCGGCAAAGGCCGCTACGCCGGCCAACCTAGACCCATCTAAGGCAAAATAGGAGGTCGACCCTCACCTGGGGACCGACGCGCGACTCAGGCCAGAGGCACTCCTCCAAGGACGCAGCCAGATGACTCCTCCATGACGACGGACGACTGCAAGGGGTGGCGCCGCCGTTCCGGTGAGCTACAGTCAAGGCAAACCGAACAAGATGGCCTACGAGCATCGGTGACTTACCACGAACCCCGCTGAGGCGATGGCAAGCCGAGAGCTGCTCGGAGGCGAGCTGGCCACGCGTGACCCGAGAGGTGCGACGGCACCCGGATGGACACGGTCGCGTCACCGGAGGAATGGGAGCACCACAACTCCAACCAAAGGGCGCACAACGTAGAGGAGCTCGATGTGAACCACCCATGGCAACTAATCAGAATTGGGGATAGACGAGTGTAACCAGCTATGAAGGGGGAAACACCCTATAATGGCGCAGCCGGACCTACACCCCAACACTGGGGGTCGTCGGGGCTCCACCGCTTCAATTGCGAGTACGGGGGATGGACGAGGTCATTGCGATGCTGCTGCCCCAAAGGCACGGGACAAGCACTGCGAGGCAGGACCGGCAGCTGTCCATGGCCTAGGTGGCAAAGAAACAGGGGAGTCGCCATGGTGGCTTGCTCAAGCAGCAGGACAGTCCTAGGCTCTGAGTAGGTAACGCGATGGGGAAAAAATTAAGGCGACGTGACGATCGTTGACGCGGCCAGGCAAGGTGGAGTGGTGGTCGGTGAATTTTGAGCCACGACAGTGTGCGCCTGCACGAGACCACCCAGGCCCGCACGGCCACGGCCGAGAACTGGCCACCGGCCAAGCACGGACACGACGATGAGGAGGGCAAACGTTGTACAATGTCAATGGCAACAGCGTGCCAGGACACGGCGGCCCGCGGAGCAGCGGCAGCGGGGAGGGGAGTCAGGTCGGGCGGCTGAAGCTAGGCAGCAAGGCAGAGCACGAGTAGCAGCGGCCATCGCAGCGCGCGCGTGGCCGGCAACAGGCGTTGCGGCCAGAGCGGCCAAAACGTAGCTGGACCATGGCTAGGCCGGGGCGTCCTTGGCTGGCCCCCGCGCGGCAGCGCGCGAGCACGCGGTGCAGCTCGGCACGGCACAACGAGCATGACGATGCAGTGACCGCGCCCGACTGGCCAACAAGCCGAGACTAACGCGAGCACGATTTTTAAAGCCTTTGTAACGACTAAACGACTGGACTAAGAACCGAACGACCCTCTCCATTGCATAGAGGGTACACTAGGCTATTGACCCAAGCCAAAACATGCTGCCACCTTCGAACTAGATTTCGCAGAACGGATTTGCCAACATGGCCATGCCAAGCTATTAACGAACTTGGAGTTCACTCTAAGCCTAGGGCTGATTTTTTTATTGCAAGTTCACTTTTCGAGCTACTGGAAATGTTGGCTAGCGACGGTATTACTTGACAACACAAGTTGCATTAACATCTACACACTTTGCACTTCACATTTTATTTAGGTGCCGCATATAAGTTCCATAGTATTTTTGTCCCATAAAAATTAATTTTCAACCTTAAATGATATAACACGGCTATTTCGTCAACTTGCATTAACATTTTTTATTGGTTATTTTAATCACTAAAATGATTCTACGCACTACGACACATGCAAAACCACATAAATATGATGCTCATGATATGCTTTGGTGAGTTGTTAGCGCGGTAACACCGAGGGTGTTACATGAGGTACGTGCCGCCAATGAGCTCCACACTAGCGACCTCTGCGCCACTCCACGGCATCGAGCTCTGCCCCGGCGTCGAGCTCTGCGTCAACGAACCTCCATTCGTCCAAGCATCAAGTAGATGCTACGATGAAAGCGCATATTGCAATAATATGTTTTAAGTATTTTCGATGTTTCAGAGGTATATTGCAAGTGTTGTATATCGATGTTGTAAAAGTAGATCGGGATGTTACACATGTTGTAAGGGCTATACACGTATGTTTCAAGTGTATGTTCTAAATGTTTCATCTGTTCCAGACGAGTGTTGCAAGTTTTTTATCTGGACGTTGTAAAAGTAGATCTTGATGTTGCATATACATGCATGTTCCAAGCATATGTTTCTAGTGTTTTCAGGTGTTTTATACATATGATTGCGACTGTTTCATCTGTTGCATATGTTTTTCAAATGTTTTTAGGCGTTTTTGAAAGTGTTTCACACGCTTATTTCAAGTGTTTCATTTGTCTTCTTTTGTATGTTGCAACTGTTGCATCTAAATGGTTCAAAAGTAGATCGGGTGTTGCACATGAGCTGCACGTGGAAAGTGGTCGGCGGCGCCGGCGAAGTTCGGAGCAGCGTGGGCGTCGCCAGGGGTGGCACGGGCCCACTGCTGGTGTGCTCCCTTGTGAGCCCGACGCACTAAGCGCTTGTTTGCTCCCTCTACTTGGCAGCGTCCAGACGCTAGCGCCCCAGATGGACATACAGGTGCTAGCAAGTCCGTAATTATATCCATGTTTAAGTCTCTGTACAATAAAAAAATTATACGTTAGGGTGGACCTATTGCAATTTAACCCTTTTTATCAAAATTTTCCATTTATACCCTTGGGCGTCAAAAACCCATCTTTGGACAACATGCCGCCGAGGTAGGAGGCCAAGGATTGCGTGGCTAGCGATGTGGCGCTGATGTGGCCAGAGCTCGACGCAACAACTTACGGAGCCAACCTCGGTGCCTTGATCTACGGCGCCGACCTCGGCGCCGTGAATTGTGGCACTGAACTCTAATTTTAACCTTAAGCTCTAAATTAACATGACTTGGACATCCTAATTTTACCATGAGATGGACATACGATGGAAATATAAGTGGATTGATGGTAGTAGGTGCTTCATTTAGCGTGTAAAGTGGAACTGAGCCATTGAAACTCGGCGGCACTACAAATCCACATGATCCAATGCTAAGAGAACTTTCCGAGACGCATAGCATATTGAAATAGCATCGTCCGCTAGTGTGGAAGATGATCAATGGAGGATCCAGCAAGCAGGTAACACGAAGATGCAAATAGGAAATATGACTCCCACCAATAGTATGAACGAAGCAACAACAAAAACCACACGAAGCGCACCCATTGAATGCCTAGATAAGCATTCGCATTGGAATTCTCTATAAAAAAACAAGATCCGTCAAGAAATCGATAAAGATGAAGCCATCGGATAGCCTATCAAACACAATTGTTCAATCTAGCAACTGCCCATTCTGGCCATGTATATATATACATTTGTAGTGTTCATCAGAAAGGTCATCCAGCACTTTCGATCCATCTCGCTTTCACTCGCTCACACTCTAACAGTCAGTCTTATGAGTCGTACTTTTTCAGCGAACAAACAGTGTTTTTCTCTCATAACAAATCAGCGAACAACTTTTTTAGCATGCCTTATCGGCCAAGCGAACAGGGCCGCCGCGTTAGATGTTAATAGGATCACGACCATGGTGTAACATGTGAATAATGCTACCCCATTTTGTGAAGGAGGATTGAAAGATCGAAATTTTTATGTCTAAGACATCATATTTGAATTTCTAGTGCGATTTGTTTACCCTTTTCTTTAATATGCATCAATATGTATTGTTTCATGTTTTATCGTGATGGCCGGTTGGATCACTCATTAACCCTACTGTCGAAGTCCAACAAACTAGCATGTATTTTGCCACTCTACGCTCTAGCAACAATTGGACCATGCATGCATCAATTGGCTATGTTGCTGCCATGAATACAAATCGTTTACAAGTTGCTGAAGTCATCTGTACGGTGGGTGCATTCTATTAGTTATTTTGCAGCCAGTTCGATTTGCTAGAAGGGATTGCCTGGTCAGACTTGATTTTGTCAAAAATCTATGCTATAAGGAGTAGGCCATTTGCCATCCGCCTTGTCCAATAGCACCGAAGGCTCAAAGTAGCAGCAGTTTGCACCTTCGCCAGGAACTATGCACAGCCTTTTCCCCATCCTCCTCCTCTGTTCGTCTCTCCTCACCTCGACAACCAACGCCGACGCCCCAATCTACACCGGCTGCCCGAGCAACACGAATTACACGCGCGGCAGTGCGTTCGGGGCAAACCTTGACGCGCTCCTCTCCTCACTCCCTGCGGCCGCGGCCGCGTCCTCAGGTTTCGTCGAGAACACAACCGGCGCCGCGCCGGACCAGGCGTACGGCCTCGCGCAGTGCCGCGCCGACGTCAACGCGTCCGACTGCCGCGCGTGTCTCGATGGCTCGACGCAGAGCATGGGCAGCACCTGTCCGGGCCAGAAGAGCGCCATGCTCATCTACGACAAGTGCATGCTGCGGCACTCCAACGCGAGCTTCTTTGGCGCCGTCGACACGTCGGTGGTGGTCTACACGCTGCCCACGCAGAACGCAACGCAGCCAGAGCAGTTCACGACGCAGCTCGGCTCGCTGATGAAAAACCTCCGGGAGAAGGCGGCGGACGCGTCCCCGCGGATGTTCGCGGTCGGTTCGGCCGCGGTATCGCCGTTCGTGAACATCTACGGGATGGCGCAGTGCACGCGGGACCTCGCCGACGACGACTGCAACCGATGTCTCGTCAGCGCCGTCTCGTACATCCCGACGTGCTGCAACGGAAAGACGAGCGGTCTGGTCGTCCACCCGAGCTGCTCCATCCAGTTCAATGTGGAGCCGTTCTACAACATCCAGGCCGCCGAGGCGGCGATGTCGCCGGCGCCGGCGCCGGCGCCGGGAGGCGGGTTCGTCAACGGAAGCGACCACTTGGGCGCAGGAAGCAACGGTGAGTCCACAACGCAACTCTTCCAATCTCCTGTAGTCCCGTCACTTTCCTGACGCGTTTGATAGTTGACAATCTTCTGCCGTCCAGTCACTTTCCTGACGCGTTTGATAGTTGACGCTCGCTGTGCCTTTTTAGATCTGAGGTTGCCATTAGTTCGCGAAAAAAAATTTTAGGTGTCATGTTGGATTTGTCGGAAGCATTTTGAGAGGGTTTCGAATACTAATAAAAAATAAATTACAGAACCCGTTAGGAAACTACGAGACGAATCTAATGATACTAATTAATCCGTCATTAGCACATGTTAGTTACTGTAGCCCGTAAGGTTTTTTATGGACTAATTAGGCTTAAAAGATTCGTCTCGCGATTTTTTCAAGAACTATGCAATTAGTTTTTTTCGTCTACGTTTAGTACTCTATGCATGTGTCAAACATTCGATGTGATGGGTGGAGGCAAAAAAAAAAAAAAAAGAACTAAACAAGACCTGAATTGTCGCCGTGATACTGTGCCTCTCAGGTCTGAATTGTCGCTGTGATAGTTGACACTTGCTCTCATCTTGACTCGGCAAAATTGACGATGAAATTTCTCCGTCTTCTCTGAACATGAGCACATGAGATGTTACACCTTTTGAGAGAGCCGTGAGGTGTTTATAAAGGCTGTTAAATACGTTTTGCTTTTAGTTTGTCTCGAAAGTGAATACAATTTTAGATACATTCTTGATTGGAGTTGCTAAAATTCCAAGTGCCTCAATTTTAGTTTTCTTTCACACGACGGTTGCGGCATATATTTTATACTAAAATTGAAGGTTTAGTTCGTTACAATTTTTGTAGACGCAATCTATAACTTTTTGTTCCGAGAATAGAAAAACCATCACATAAAAACCACAAATCTGATAAAATCTAATTTATGTTGACAAAGACAATTAACAATTTACAGTCATTTCTATAGTCGGCAAAAATTTGATATGTTATGACACAAAGACAAATAACAAATCACAAAAAATATAATTTACTTGTACTAGTTGGTGATGTGTTATCTGAAATCATTTTAAAATTCGGGCATCTGAAGAAATGCTTAATTAAAGTACCTAAAGTTTGAGTCAATACATAGTTAAAAATATTAATGTTTATAACACCAAATAATATATTTTGAAAATATATCTCATGACAAATCTAATAATATTTATTTGATATTAATAACTATTTATAATTTTTATATATAGTTTGTTAAATTTAAGACACTTTAACTTAATGCTAGTATTATGCTAGATTTGTATTCTTTTCCGGGTGGAGGGAGTAGCAGAGTTGAATTAGGACGGTGACTAATCTTGTCAGTCTGAAATGGCTTCTATTCTGAATTACCGACGACGACCAACGCCGCCGTGCACCCATTTGAATTCTGTGCAGCGAGTAATCATACGGTCAGGACAGCTCTTCTCGTGTCAATCCCTGTCGCCGTTGTGCTGCTGGTGCTGCTGCTAGTTGTTGCCTGTCTCTGCAAGAGGAACAGAAAACCACATAAGCATGTACAGATTGCAAGCATCAGTAAGTGGCGAAATAATGTCAATACATTATATTTGACGAGTAGTGTGGTGCTAAGTTTAGGCCTGACTCCTGAGGTTTTCATGTTCTGTTATGATTTATGAACATTGAACAGGACGTGAAGATGACGAAGAAATGAGAAGCTCAGAGTCTCTCTTGTATGATTTGAGCACCCTACGAGCTGCCACCGATAACTTCTCAGAAGAAAACAAGCTCGGCGAAGGCGGGTTTGGGTCAGTATACAAAGTACGAAACTGCTTTAAACCTGCAACCTAAAAACTAATCACATAGCTGAAATGCTTTCGCATAACAGATTAGTTGTTGGTCTGGTCCCATTGTTCTTCAGGGCACGTTACAAAATGGACAGGAGATTGCAGTGAAGAGATTGTCTGCAACTTCACAGCAAGGACAGATGGAGATGAAGAACGAGGTTTTCCTTCTGGCGAAGCTCCAGCACAAGAACTTGGTGCGACTGCTCGGTTGCTGCATCGAGGAACACGAGAGGCTCCTCGTCTACGAGTTCCTCACCAACAACAGCCTCGACAAAATTCTCTTTGGTGCTATATACATTCTGACAACCATAATCCTACTGTCAATCTGTCATTGCACTTCAGTCAGATCACTTGCAGGACATTCGCTGATAAACTGAACTCGCAGATCCTGCACGGCAGCAAGAGCTGGGCTGGGGACTGCGGCACAAGATTATCGAGGGGATCGGCCGAGGGCTCCTCTACCTCCACGAGGACTCGAGGCTTACCATCATCCACCGCGATCTCAAGGCGAGCAACATCTTGCTGGACGCAGATATGAACCCCAAGATCTCTGACTTTGGCTTGGCGAAGCTGTTCAACATGGACTCCAGTGTAGGGAACACGAGCCGCATTGCCGGAACCTAGTAAGTTTTCCTGCCGGCCGGCCGACGGCCTCCAAATTCCACTAGTCGGAGTTCACCCGTGGCGATCACGGGCGTGCATGGGTGTAGTCATCTGTGTTAACCTGACATGCCGACGGTGGCTTTGAAATGCATGCAGCGGGTACATGGCGCCGGAGTACGCTCTGCACGGCATCTTCTCGGCCAAATCAGACGTTTTCAGCTACGGTGTCCTTGTCCTCGAGATAGTCACCGGACGACGCAACACGTACACGCTTGCTTCAGGACCCTCTGAAGATCTTCTTACCTATGTATGGATCCCTCTTGTTACTGTCATGAACTCATGATGAAGCATCAACTAGAAGATGCTGGAGGGATTTGGAGGCTAATATCCTTGTGATGCATGGCATGGGCAGGTTTGGAGGCAGTGGAGCCGCGGGAGCGTGCAGCCGCTGCTGGAGGGGTGCCCCGATGAGCGGCGCCGGCCGCAGGAGATGCTGAGGTGCATCCACGTCGGTCTGCTCTGCGTCCAGGAGGACCCACACCTCCGCCCCAGCATGGCGTCGGTCGTCGTCATGCTCAACAGCCGCTCCATCACGCTGCCGGCGCCTGCCGCGCCAGCCTTCGTGATGCCGGGCCGTGGTATCACGGTGACAGCGGACGGGGTACTCGTGACGGGGACGGACGATCGCCAGGGTGAAAGGGTGGTGGCAGCAGGTCGGGGAGAGTCCATGTCCACCAATGAAGCCTCTCTTACTGACTTGGAGCCGCGTTGATGGGTCGTCAGCAACATCAGCATGGACGACGTCGATGGATCAATGAACTTGGATGTTTCTGGTTCACGTTTTTTGGTTTTCAGTTCTCTGACTGTTCTCTTGTTTGTTTGTTATTTTAAGTAGGTTTGGTTCTGAATTACAGGAATATTTACTTTTCAACATGAACTGTTCAAAGCACTTTGGGTGTCTTTCTGGAAATGTCGTATCAAAATTCAATAGTAAGGAAGATGGACAACAAAATCTGGGTGGTTTAAGTTATTGCGATAAACTGGTACTTTCTCCAACCGCGAAACAAGCCGTGAATTTTAGCATCTTCTCGGACAATCAACTATAGCCACTGCAGTTAGAAATGCGGCTTTTCTTTTTTTATTAGAGGCCAGCAGTACAATACTTTCGAAATTTGATAAAGTTTAAATGGTTTTCTACGGTACTCTAACCACCCAGGTAAGATTTCAAATAAATCCAAGCCCTTAAATATTAGGAGAGATAAAATATTTAATAAAAAGAGAAAATAAATAACCGATTGCTTCCTTTTATGTGTATGTGTACATGTAATTTGTTTCCTTTTGGTTGTAACCAACGGCTGCACACTTCATGAAAGGCCATCGGGCAACAGATAATTTTAGAGTCGGAAATCAACTTTCCATGACATGCTATTTATGTTTCTTAATTGGGCGTGGTCACATTATTACAACAAAAATGTTACATTACAATAACACTATGAATTGAATTAGCTTTATTTTTTCACGTTGAAAACTAAAACAATTTCTATTTTCGGTTCATTCATCACATTCCAACAAATAAAATAAATGTTACAAAATCATGTTGGGTTACATTTTATATTTTTAGGTACAAAACAATGTTACACCAGTGTCATTTTATATTAGGTATAAAAGTTAAATTACATATAGTAGTTAGATCATAGAAAATTTTATCACATATACAACCGTTGCATAAATGTTTTTTTCCAAAGTTTTAACGTTAATGGTACAACAATGTATGCACGTGGCCATTACGCAAGGATCAGGTGGTTCAATAATTTGGCTAATAGAGGTCCAATTACAAGATATCTTGCCTCCTTTCCAAAACAAAATAATATATAAAATTCATTTCACCTATTACATGCTAGGTAATATGTTATTTTGTCTTTTATTAGATCAACGGTCCATATTTATTTGAGAGTACCATAGCAAAAGCCTAAAGCTAAAAATTTTCTAGTGGAAACTTATATAAACTCATTGCCCCCTTCCCTCCGCCATTCGATTAAGTGGCCATCCAAAGGTGCACTTTGTCTGAACGAGATCTTCTAACTTTGCCCGTCTCGACTTTACTCTGCACCACCGCAGGCAGCTGCCGCTGCTTGCCGTCGAGTGGCACCAACGGCGGCGGCGGCTGGTCGCCTGAGTCGCCTCAAGAGACGACGAGGTAAGCCTTGCCCACACCGTAGTGAGAGATTGGACCGACGTTGTGATGTGCCTAGGCCGACACAGACCGGAATGCAAGTCCAAGCATGATCCTATGTCTTGTGCTGGACCGACATTTGAGTTGATAGTGTAATTTGGTTGATTTTCGGCGTCAACAATTAGTAGCCTTCGGACTGGGCTATGTTATTGTTGTGTCTAGGGCCGTTGAATAGGCCTGATCCATTTTGCCATTTATAACTACCGTGCTAGTTGAATCAAACAAGCATGTCACAGCTCATCTTCTACAAGCGTCTGAACAAAATTCCGACAAAAAGTTCCAAAAACACTTTCCATAGGACAAATTCGAATACGAACTCTTCTCCCAAATTCAAAACGAGGAGAAAAATTCGAACACTAGGCATCATTGTTGTCCTTCTCCATCGGTTGATCGGTGAGCCGGCATCCATGCTGATTCTTGCTTACTCGTATAGCATCAATGGGGCTGCAACTCAGACATGGAAGCTTCGTTGATAGACGGTGCCCAAGCTACGCCTATGGACCCTTGCGACCCATGCTCATCCCGCGGTGGGTTCACTGTACTGACCGTGCGGCCGTGAAGCTCGTAGGCCGGCACCACCAGCGGAGCCAGGGGGGCCATGCCCCACTAACAATACCATCTTTTATATAATATACTATATAGTTAATATAACAGTCCATGTTTATATTAAAATAGTATAATAAAGAAAATCTTGTTATAATATTTATTGATATCTTTTACAACAAAATCACACATAGAATAAAAATATTTTGATCATTGCCTCCCTACCATATTAGGATATATCTATTAAACTTTTTGTGGTTTACTAAAATACTTAAGTTTCATTATACTTCATATTTTATTGAACATGTATTTAACTAGCAGTAACAATTCGGTGACCATCTTTTATATTGTGAATCGCAGTATAAATATAGACACTCACGTACATGTACATATGCAAACCCCTATGATCAAACACGCATCCTACTCCACTATGAGCACTTTCGAAATAGTAAGCAGGTAGATTTCAAGATTCATGAGTAATCACATGTGTCCTGTTGTCGATAGATACGGTTACCTACCATGGGTATGAGCACTTCCAAAATACGAAGCCGGTAGATTTCAATATTCTATTCAACACATGCACCCCGCTGTTAATAGACACATTCGTCTACTATGTAAAGAATAGCGAGCAAGTTAAATCATCAAATGCTAGAATAAACTAAGAAAAATAGGACCCTAACCCCGGGACAAAAATATAAATAGATAAGCTACATTTAATTCTTATATTTTCAAATTCTTCGGCCGGCTCCCTTATACATAATTCCTGTCTCCGGCATGGTGGGCGTCGGCAGCGATTGAATATTAGGAGAGACAAAACCGATTTTCTACGGTAGTCTCATTACCCAGGTAAAAGTTCAAATAAATCCAAGCCCTTGAATATTAGGAGAGATAAAACAATTAATGAAAAGAGAAAATAAATAACCGATTGCTTCCTTTTATCTGTACGTGTACATGCAATTTGTTTCCTTTTGGTTGCAACCAACGGCTTTACACTTCATGAAAGGCCATCTGGCAAGAGATAATTTTGTAGTCGGAAATCAACTTTCCATGACATGCTAATTGTGTTTCTTAATTGGGCACGGTCACGTTACAACAAAAAATGTTATAATACAATAACACTATGAATTGAATCAGCTTTATTTTTTCATGTTAAAATTAAACCAATTTCCATTTCTGGTTCATTCATCACATTCCATCAAATAATAAGTGTTACAAAATCATGTTGGGTTACATTTTATATTTTTAGTTACAAAACAAGTTTACACCAGTGTCATTTTATATCACATATACAACGTTACATAAATGTTTTTTTTCAAAGTTGTTAACGTCAACGGTACAACACTGTATGCACGTGGCCGGTGGCCATCGGACTGGGCCGTGTTAGTGTTGACGTGTTGTGTATTTGTCTAGACTCTAGAGCCATTTTGCCGTTTATAACCCCGTCTTTTTTGTTTTTTAGATTTTTTTTAAAGATTCTCTCAAATATGTCTCTGACGGAAAGATTTTAAAAAATAGACCCTTATTTTGGCGCCAAGATCATCGGCGCCAAGGTAACACGGCATGGCGCCAGGGTAACTGACGCCAAGACCTTAACGCGTGGCGCTGACGTGGCAGGGTCTTGGCGCCAAGACTTGGCGCCACTCTAATTGGCGCCAAGTCTGGCGCCACAGATCACGACGCCAAGACCCTGTTTTAAGTACCCAAATTTACTGTGAGATGGACATGTTGAATTTGTTAAGTCTTGATATTTACTAGGTTTAAACATATGCAAATTGGCTAAGTATGGAATTTTAACATGAGATGGACATATGCAAATTTTACCATGATTTGGATATTTAAAATTTTGGCTAAGTCTGAAATTTACAAATTTTGGCTAAGTCTTTAAATAACCAAGTCATGGTAAAATTTGGGGCCAAAATTTAACTACTTTGCTAAAATTTGCATATGCCCATCTCATGGTAAAATTTGCATATGCCCATTAAAATTTTACCATGAGATGGACATATGAAAATTTGTTAAGTCTAAAATTTTATCATGACATTGACAAATTTGATGCTATCCCATGGTAGTTGGTATTCTAACATATTCAGGCCGCAGCAAAAATCCTGACTACCTAATTTTACCGTGAGATGGACATACAAAGCTCTAAATTAACGTGACTTGGTCCCTAATTTTTCTATGAGATGGACATACAAAATTTTGGCAAAGTCTTAATATTTACCATATGATGGGCAACATAGAAATTGGCTAAGTCTTGAATTTTACTATCACTTGATTATGCTAGAATTTGGATATGATTTGGACATTGATAAATTTAAAATTTTGCCATGACTTGGATATTGAAAAAGGGCTTCATGTTTTGGACTTGAATATTTAAAATTTTACCATGACTTGGACCCTAATTTTACTATAAGATGGAATTTTAAGTCACGTAAAAAGGGCTTCATGTTAAGTCATAGAATTAGGGTCTAAGTCATGGTAAAATTTTAAATATCCAAGTCCAAAACATGAAGCCCTTTTTCAATATCAAGTCATGGTAAAATTTTAAATTTGTCAATGTCCAAATCACAGTAAAAATCCAGACTTACTTAGCCATATTTCCATCCCTATCCCATAGTAAATTTAAAGACTTAGCCAAATAAATTTAGATTTTTGCTACGGCTTGAATATGTTAGAATACCAGCTACCATATGCTAGACATATGGAAAAAATGACTTTTTTACCATGACTTGGACATTTACAAATTTAAAATTTTAACATGACTTGAATATTAAGAAATGTGACTAACTTTAGAGTTTTTACAGTGACTTTCTGTTTGATCACTTAGAACAACTTAGAAATACTTAGGATAAAAAATGATATACATGATAACAGGTCTGTGGCGCTAGGCTTGGCGCCAATGACGATGGCACCAAGCTTGGCGCCAATGGTGACGGCGCCAAGGTGCTGCCACATCAGCGTCAGCTCGTCGTCGGCGGCCAAGTGGCATGGGGGCTTGGCGCCAACGTTAACGGCTCCAAGCTGTGTTATCTTGGCGCCAGCGTTGATGGCGCCAAGCTCTGGGTCCATTTTCTGAAATCTTTCCGTCAAGAGCATATTTGAGAAAATCTTTCGAAAAAAAGGCTAAAAAATAAAAAAAAAACAGTTTATAACCATCGTGCTTCCACTAAAAAATTTTATAACCATCGTGCTAGCTGAATCTGGCATGTCACAGCTGATCTTCTACAAACGTCTGACAAAAATTCCGATGAAAAGTTCCAGAAGCACTTTCCATAGGACAAATTCGAATACAAACTCTACTCCAAAATCAAAACGAGGAGAAAAATTCGAACACTAAGAATCATTGTGGTCCATTGATTGATCGGGCGGGTCCTTTGCTGACTCATATAGCATCAACGGGGCTGCAACTCAGACATGGAAGCTTCGTTGATAGATGGCTCCCGAGCTGCCGCCATGGGACCCTTGCGACCCATGCTCATCCCCCGCGGCGGGTTCACTCCTGTGGCCGTGCGGCCATGAAGCGCGTAGGCCGGCACGGCGGGCGTCGGCAGCGTGATGGAGCGGCTATTCAGCATGACGACGACGGACGCCATGCCGGGACGGAGGTACGGATCCTCCTGGACGCAAAGCAGACCGACGTGGGATGCATCTCAGGATCTCCTGCGGCCGCCGCCCCTCCGTCGGGCAGCCGTCGAGCAGCTGCCGCACACTCCCGCGGCTCCAGTGCCTCCAAACCTGTGCACGCCCACCAGCAATTATACATGAGTGTTGCTAGTCAGTGCCTCAAAGTGACTTGTCTTATATATGTCTTACGTAGGTAAGCAAATCTTCTGTGACTTGTCTTATATATGTCTTACGTAGGTAAGCAAATCTTCAGACGGCCAGAGCCTTGTGTGCACATGTTGCGCCGGCCGGTGATGATCTCGAGGACAAGGACGCCGTAGCTGAAAACATCTGACTGGCCGAGAAGATGCCGTGCAGAGCGTACTCCGGCGCCATGTATCCACTGCATTTCGGAAACACACGGCATATTAGGAACATTTAGGCGTTCAGCATGGATTCGACCCGATGCATTTTGGAGATTGGAGGCACCAAAGCAATGTTCACTTACTAAGTTCCAGCAATGCGACTGGTGTTTCCCACGCTGGAGTCGATGTTGAAGAGCTTGGCCAAGCCGAAGTCTGAGATCTTGGGTTCATGTTTGCGTCCAGTAGGATGTTGCTGGCCTTGAGATCGCGGTGGATGATGGTCAGCCTCGAGTCCTCGTGGAGGTAGAGGAGCCCTCGGCCGATCCCTTCGATGATCCTCTGCCTCAGTCCCCAGCCCCAGCTCTTGCTGCCGTGCAGGATCTGCGAGTTGAGTTTATCAGCGAATGTCCTGCATGTTATCTGACTGAAGTGAAATGACAGTGGGATTATTATGGTTGTCTGAATGAAGCAATCACCGAAGAGGATCTTATCGAGGCTGTTGTTGGTGAGGAACTCGTAGACGAGGAGCCTCTCGTGTTCCTCGATGCAGCAGCCGAGCAGGCGCACCAAGTTCCTGTGCTGGAGCTTCGCCAGCAGCACGACCTCGTTCTTCATCTCCACCTGTCCTTGCTGCGAGGTTGCTGACAACCTCTTCACTGCAATCTCCTGCCCATCATGCAGCGTGCCCTGGACAGGCAGAGCATTGCAATCAGATCAAATCAGGCGCTTTAGACTTGGTTAGTCAGATCAATTTTGATGTTCTTGCAGGTTTAGAGTACTTTGTAAACTGGTCCAAACCCGCCTTCCCCGAGCTTGTTTCCACTGAAAAGTTGTCGGTGGCAGCTCGTAGGGTACTCAAATCATACAAGAGAGATTCTGAACTTGCCATGTCTTCTACTTCTCCATTTCCTGGAAGAGAACAGCAAAGTTCCGGTCATTCCTGTTGGTCGTAGCAACTAGCACGATCTGCGTCAGAAAGCTAGTCTTGTTCTGGCACTTACTGGCACTTGAAACTTGCACATCCTTGCGTGGCTTTCTGTTCCTCTTGCAGAGATAGATAGCGACTAGAAGCAGGAGCAACAACGTCACAGCAACAGGAATTGACACGAGAAGAGCTGTCCTCACTGTGCGATTACTTCCTGCAGGGATGGAACCAGTCAGTCAACGTTTGTCGCCGTGGAAATTTAACTGTACCACAAAAAACATTTTCTATTAGCGTAATGGAGATTGGAGAAACAGATCTCATGTTTTAAGAAGTCGCCGGTGGAGTCAACTTTCAACTAGGTTGCCATTTTTGTGCAGTCAAGAGTCAAGACGCAAAGATTGAAACGAAAACGTCCATAAACAACAAACTAGTAAGTGGTCCCTCGACACTAGTGGAGTGTGTGTTACGGACCAGTGGACACGTTAACGGCTTAACGCGGCAATAGTAGCAAACGTGGACAGGACAAGAGACCGAAGACGATGGCCGTTGACTCACCGGTGTTTCCGGGCACGGAGTGGTCGCTGCCGTTGATCAGCCCGCCTCCGGGAACCGGGGCCGCGGCCGGCGACATGGCCTCCTGGGCGGCCTGGACGTTGTAGAACGGGTACACCTCGAACCGAATGGAGCAGGTCTGGTAGATGACCCGGCCGCCCTGCTTCCCGTCGCAGCAGTTCGGGATGAACGCGACGGCGTTGGCGAGGCAGCGGTTGCAATCGTCGTCGGCGAGGTCCCGCGTGCACTGCGCCATGCCGAAGATGTTCACGAAGGGCGTGAGGGCGGTCTCCCCGGCGGCGAACATCCGCGGGGACGCGAACGCCGCCCTCGCCGTGAGGTTGCCCATCAGCGCGCCGAGCCGCGACCTGAACTCCTCCGGCTGCGTCGCGTTCTGGGCGTTCCACGCCCAGAACCTCGCCGACGTGTCGGCCGCGCCGAAGAAGCTCTCGTTGGAGTGCCGCAGCAGGCACTTGTCGTAGATGAGCATAGCTTGCTTCTGGCCGGGGCAGGTGGCGGCCATGTGGCGCGCCGAGCCGTCGAGGCACGCGAGGCAGGCCGACGCGTTGACGTCGCCGCGGCACTGCGCGAGGCCGTACGCCTGCTGGCTGGGCGCCGCGCCGGTGACGTTGTCGGCGAACCCGGAGGACGCGGCCGCGGCGGCGGGGAGGGAGGAGAGGAGTGCGTCGAGGTTGGCCTCGAACGCGCTGCCGCGCGTGTAGTTCGTGTTGCTCGGGCAGTCGGTGTACCATGGGTCGTCGGCGTTGGCGGTTGTGACGAGCAGGGACGAGCTGAGGAGGAGGATGGGGAGCAGGTTCCACATGGCTCTCGGTCCCGAGGATGGCGACTGCATGCTACGCTGCAGGTTGCTGGCTCGCTTCGCTTCTGCGTGGTCTGCCGGTCTCTCGTTGGCCAGTTCTTGTATATCCTCATGAACAAAGGAAGTTAAACGAAAAAAAAAAACCCACCCAAGAAAAAAATGTGGTGATACAATTCAAGTTAGGCAGCGTATGGCCCAACAGGCTTCTGTAGGCCATAGTAGTGGTAGCTGGGCATGTTCAGCCCGTTGGTCTTGACAGTTCACTATTTCCTTTTGATGGGCTTACACGGAATCGCGTAGTCCAGAGTCAGAGTTCGAATGGTCCAAAACTGTGGGCCTATTAGCATTGGCCTGATCGGGCACTCGAATCACCTCGCGATCGCGAGCAGCAAATCAAAACTCAGGCCCTCGGAGGACGAGCGTTAGCTCAGTTGTCCGCTCGCCAGGTGCGCGAGCGGCCGGGCGCGAGTTCGATCCTGGAACCGAACTTGCGTGCCTCACCTTAGCCTAATAAATTTCAGTTGCCTCGCACGGCCACCACTGTCATATATATGTTAGTTTTAGTTATAGGTTGTAGATGCACTAGGTAGTGTGAGTGTGTCAAGGTGTGTGCGTTGTGGTGACGTGCGTTGGTGCGTAAGTTCAGATACTACAACTTGTACTGGAACTTGAGGCAAACAAAAAAAAACTCAGGCCCTCAGCCCTCACAGGGTTAAAACTTAGTCCATTATAAAAATGAGTTCAACGTGGGCTAATGGACTAGCCTCCATTAGCTCTTGCTAACCCACATTTTAGCATTCTATTTGATATTAAAATAATCAGGGCTAACTCCTTTAAAAAAAATATCAGGGCTAACTATTATCCCCCTGCAGTGCAAAGCCTTTCTTGCACCTCTCCTATTTCTTCAACTCATCTGCACCTGCTTCTTTCTTTTTGCCAAAAGATAATACAGTGCTTCAGTCTTTGAAATACAACCAGCAAAGATGTGCACATCATCATGTTGTATACCAAACCAACAGTTCCGGTTTGGAAATACATCCAGCAAAAATAATCCAATGCAGGGTATCCCACTCTAGCAGGTTGCAGATAGCTACCAAAGTTTCCAGGTTAATGAGCTAGTAAATTTGGAGAGTCACTGTAATCCGCTGGACATTTTTTGTCTAATAATAGCTATACTTAAGCTTTATAAAAGTTTTAGCGCTCCTCCTAAAGTTGCTCTAACGATTGACAAAAAAATCGTCGCTGTGGTCAGTTGCTCACCTGGCCCCTGTCCAGCTCCCTGTTCTCAGCGTCCTCGTTGTGCCGGAATTCTGTTCTCCCGTTCGCGTTCTGCTGGAATTCCGCGTGCGGGTCGTCGACGGCCACGCGGCTCTGACAAAATGACAATTGTGTAGACAACGTTAACCTTGCAGAGAAAACATAGTACAGCGGAACATGTGGTCATGGGGTGCCCTTTTGCGAAGGATGTCTGGTGTGCAGTCGGCTTTTCTACTCCCATTCTCTCCTCTGGCAGGCTGGGCGACATCTTCAACCTTTGTTGCCCAGCTAACCTTCCTCAGAAACATTTAAACACATTTGTTGCCCTATGCTGTCGGCAGCTTTGGAAGCGTAGAAATAGTCATCTTCAGGTCTGAAACAACTAGTCTCCAACAGACGTTTTCGGCCTGTATCTCTGATGCCAATCTATGGAAGCTTAGGCTACCTAGGAAGGACAGGAACCTTTACCGATGAAAGAAATTGATCATTTGAGGATCAAATGACATAAAAATTTCTGTAATTTAGAGCCGGCCAAAGGCACCATTCAATCAATACAAAAATTCAGGTGGGGATCCTTCCTCCGAGACCACAAAAAAAGAATACAGGCAGGGCCTTCTAGAAAGCATTTGTTGTTTTATATTCTCGTCTCGTGCCACCTCAGCATTAAGTACTTTGTCGATGCAGTCAGCCACTCAGCTGTCAGCCATTCCGGTATACGCAAACACGTCGAGAATCCAACGACACCTGGCGTTCAGCGTTCAGTTCTTCAGAGACGTCCCTCTCCAAGCACATCCGTTGGCCGTTGGACTGAGCCACATCGGTTGGACGTTCAGCGTTCGGTTGATTCCGATGAGTTTTGGTCACCTTGTCTAGAAACCGTGTACCTTGTCTCTGAACTCTGATGCGCCACTGTGCCAAGTCCTATTTGAGATGCACACACAGTAGTGAACGGTTAGTTGGCATGTTAGCATCAGAACTTTGTCTTTATGATCCGTACATCGTCGTCAAAACTACTATAGGACAAACTGTTAACGTCCCGGTTCCAGTCTAATGCCTCCATGAGTAGTTACACCCTGCTACGATCTAACCTATAACCATCTTAAGTACTCCGTACTTGCTTCAAACTCTTGTAATTTTTATGAAAAAGAACCTGCTTCATTTTTTAATTATTATTATTATTATTATTATTATTATTATTATTATTATTATTATTATTATTATTATTATTATTATTATTATTATTATTATTATTATTATTATTATCAACCTGCTTCGCTTGTACATTCATGGGTATAGAGAATTGTGGGTGTGCCCGCACCCACAAAAAACAAAAAAAACAGTGTAATGTTCAATTTTTCACCATATTCGTGATAAAAGTTTACTCATCCACAAGGCAAGCGCACCCCTCTTAAATTAGCTCTAGCTCCGCCCTTGTGTACATCACCGCCACGGCGGACGATATAGGCTGCAGGGACTTGATCCCGTGAGGCCGGCCTTAATTAGCCTTGACATATACTCCATTCATTTCAAATTATAAGTCGCTTTAGCTTTTTGGTACATTCATTTTACTATTTATCTAGATAAATAATATGTCTAGATACATAGCAAAATAGATGAACCAAAAAAGTCAAAGCAAATTATAATTTGGAACGGAGGAAGTAGTTTCTATGTATATAATGTGTTTCGTAGTAAGAAAAATGTGTTTGATTGAACTGTTCACAAAAGAATAAGAACGTTGCTAATACATAATGATGATGAGTTGCCTAAAAATCATGCAAGTTAACACCGACGATGATACTGCCTGAACTCTATTCGACGGTCCACGTCACTCTCCTAACTCCCAAGGCCCTTCAATTACTAGGCCCTGTTTTTTTTTCACCGCCAGGAGCACTGGTATATCATATAAGACTCGTATTAGACACCATATATGTTGACTGCACGCCCAAGTACATATAAGATTGCCCGAAAAGTCTCGGAACATGTCACCGGGCACACACGCACACACACTACTCACACACCCACCTAGTTCCCTCAGGGAAAAAAAATCCCTGGTGACGCACGCTAGGTTCGTCCGAACCAGGAATCGAACCCACAAGCGGCCGCTCCCACAACCAGGAAGCAGACCAACCAAGCTATTGCTCGTCCTCCAGATCTACATGTTAACCCTAAGTTTTATGTGCAACCGTGATATAGGATGTGTAAATAAATAAAGACCTTTTATGTTTCTTGATTTGAAGTTTCAGAAGTTTCATGACCCCTGCATATGAGAAACTAGGTTGAAATAATGGGACAAAATGTGTTCTACCTTAGCCAAGATTTCCACAATTAATTGTCGACTCGCTCCCTGGCTCCCAAAGAACGACCGATGTCTGCGTTTTTCTGGAGCCTAGCTAAGTGGTGTTGGGTGGCTTCTTGGAGCCTGGCTTCGACCTCTAAACAGGCAATCAAACAGCCCGAAGGTGACTCTCTGAAGCCTGGCTAGAGGTTAGCCACCCAACCAAATAGACCCTATCTGATTATGTTCTTTCCTTCAATGTACTCTCATCTAGAAAGGATTTACTTTTTTTGTTTTTCGAGAAGTAAAATATTTTTAATTTTGACCAGGTCTATAAAATACTGAATGTTATGATACTGAAAAGGTATCGTTAAATTAAACATGAAATATATTTGTATAGTATTTCCATCTAGAGTCGTAAATATTAAGAACATTTTGTTTTAAAATTAGTGAAAAGTAAGAAAGTTTGATCAATCAATGTAATTCAGAATTGCATTCTTTAGAATGAAGTAATAACTACGTCTAGAACCGTCTATGTAATACCTTTTTTTTTTGAAGGAACGTCTATGTAATACCTGCATGTGAGTTTGATATTTTTTATTAAAAAAAAGCAACGTCATTCCTGCAATCCTGCCGAACGACGAAGCTGAAAGCCTATTTTAATGCCGTAGCCCCCGTCAACATTTGCAATCTATTGTTAGACCACACCCGAGTAAAGCAATGCTAAAGAGCCCATCTAGATTTTTTTTTTCAGTGGGCAAGACTTGTGAAAGTTTATCATTTTCTCATATGAATAGATTACTGGAGTACGATAATTTCTCTCTTGATATATTAAAATTTATATCCGTGGGAGGATTGGATGTTGACATGACCAACTTGCCTGAGCCAGGCAGCATCCTCAGGCGTTGGATTTGCTGAGCCTGGGGTGGATCGCTGCTGCCTGGGCGTCAGCTCCCAGGCCAGTACACGAACCAAACAGCCCTGCAGCGGGATGGCATCCGTCCTGTACGGTGTCACTAACAACTGTCCTCTTCTCAGCCTCTTATTTTTCTCCAACAAAAACAACAACGAGAACAAGTGAGGCTAAAAACAGCGCAGCGAAGCGTGCTTAACTACCTACCTAGTAGTTCATGATAGTCGTAGTCCGTATATGATTTGGGGCCTTGTGCTTTGTAATCAGACAATCAATATTGATAATTGCTTGCGAACGCACCTCTGGAGCGCCCGCCCTGGACCACACCCACGTAAAACCAATGATTAAAGAGTTCATCTGGATTTTTTTCAGTGGCAATTTTAAACGGAATGTGAATGTGAACAGTAAGGGCAGGGCCAACGGGGCTAGCAGCGTTGGCCTCAGTAAAAAGTCACAGTCCACGTAGGCCAAAAAATTGGGCTGTCAATCCCTACAACGCAAGTCCAAACTTCGAACTTTTATTCTGGTCCTATCAGTGGCGGGCCCAAGATTTTAAACTTGGGTATTCAAAATTGTGAAGACGAATAGATTTTTTTTTACAATGTAAAATTCAATGATGGATCTAGAATTTTGTAGGTATGCAATACTAAAATTTCCATACGTAAATTGGTAAAATCAATTTAGCAATTCAGTAAGCAATAGTAAAATTTGTTGTCAAATTTGGTATTTCAAATCAAGTACAAACAAACCCAAGTTTGTGTTGTATATGTACCAAAAAATTTAGCATGAATTTTATTGTCGTCGCCTCGTGCCAACGTGCCTTGCCACTGCCCGAGTCCGTTGCTCTGCCACCGCCATCGGTAGGCGCTAGGGTTTGGGGTTGGGGAAGAAAACAGGATAGAAAAGGAGCGCCTGAGCGAGCACGGGCAGGTGATGTGCCGATGTCTCTGATTTGGGAGTCGCGATGCGCCTGTGTGCTGCCGGCGGGGGAGATGTTGGGCCACAGGCCGCTGGGCCTATTTGGGCCATCGAGTGGGGTGGAAAATCAGTAGTGGAATACATGTTTTTGGCCGAATTCTTGACATGATATTTGTTTTGGCTTTATTTTCTTTTTTTCCCTACACCTACATATATACACTATATATACAAAAGTTTTTTGGCAAAATTTTTGGATATTCAGTTGAATACCCTTGAATACATGTAGGCCCGCCACTGGGTCCTATAGTTCCTAGAACACCACGTTCTTGTTTGTCCTATGGTCCCAACAAAACTTGTGATGGGGCTTTCATTTTCTGCCTCCAATGCGTGTTTTATAGATGGCTTGAGCTTTATGTCAGATCAAGCATACGCCGCTCTTATAGGATCTCCTGACACCTTGCGGAGCCACTGTTTGATCTGAATCAACTGCTTGCTGCGAATGTGGAAGCCGAAGCTAACAGCCACGATGTAGAGTTGGGTGGCCTAAGGCTGCGTTTAGTTCGGGAAATGAAAATATTTGGGTGTCACATCGGATGCGTCGGAGGATGTCGGGAGGGATTTTCAAATATTAATAAAAAATAAATTACAGAACCCGTCAAGAAATTGCAAGACGAATCTAATGATACTAATTAATCCGCCATTAGCACATGTTGATTAATGTAGCACTTAAGGCTTTTCATGGACTAATTAGGCTTAAAAGATTCGTCTCGCGATTTCCCCGAGAACTGTGCAATTAGTTTTTTTCGTCTACGTTTAGTACTCTATGCATATGTCCAAACATTCGATGTGATGGGTGGAGGCAAAAAAAAAATTTAAGGAACCAGGCCTAAGCCACAGAATGACAAATACTGTACAAAAGATGCATTCAGTAACCGTAAGCACAAAGTGATGATACAGCGCATCGATCAGATTATCAGCACACGGCAAACCTTCCCAAAAGCAAAAAGAAGCTTGTGAAACTGAAAAGGGAGACCGGGCAAGGGTATCTTCACAACCCGTCCCGTGCTTCTAGACGTCCGTGTCTTTTCTTTGCTTATTAACCCGGCGCAGCAAAGGAGGCGAAGCCCAAGTTACTTCTTCCTCTATCTACAAAAGCGACGGCGGGCACACCATCAGCCTCCAGTCGAGGGTCATATCCCAAAACCTCACGAGCAAGCGCGCGCTGCCACAAATACCATACGCGCTGCTCGCTCCCTGCCGTCGCCGCGCAATCGAGGTGGAGAAAGAGGGAGAGAGAGAGGCGATCCATGAAGGAGGCACTCGCGCTCGCTGTCGCGGGCGGCGCAAGGCAGCTGTCCGCGCGGGAGGAGGAGATGCTGGCCCTCCTCGCGGGCTTCCCCGACGGAGGCGGCAGCGGCTCCGACCGCGAGCTCTCCTTCTCCGACCTCGTCGAGGCCGGCGCAAGGCCGCCGAGCGCGGACGCGGACCTCGGCGCCCCGGCGGCGCCGCGGGACGATCGCCCGACCGCGGGGCACGAGGCGGCGGCGTCTGCGGCGTCGAAGCGGCAGCGGCTGCAGGCGGCGCGGCTGAGGGCGCGGCGGAGCGGCGGCAGTCGGGGGAGCTGCGGCGGAGCCGGCGACGGCGTGCTGCTCAACTTCTACGTGCCGGGGCTTCTCACCAGGAGCATGACCACGCCAAGGCCCAGCCGCGGGCCGCCGTCGCCCGGGACCGTTCAGGGCGCACCGGCGAAGCCTGTTCGTACCACCACCGCCGCCGGAAAAGCCAGCAGGTCAGTGCCGAACCGACCATCACACGCGGTTACAGTTGTTTTGGTTGCCATGAGCCTTACCCCTGTTCGGCTGAGTTTATCAGCACGGTTTATCAGTCCTGGAACAGTATTTTTCTCTCATAGCAAATCAGCTACAGTCGGCTTATAAGCCAAAAAAAAACAGCCTGCCGAACAGGGCCTAATTTCCATGGTTAATTAATCGCTGTTGCATTTGGTGCTTCTCTGTATCAACAGAACTAATCATGCATACATGTGAATTCATTTAAAAAATATCAACATCTGCTATTAAGAGTCTGTTTGTCACTGCAATTGACACTGGCATTTGACTGGTTGCAGACTTAGATGACAAAGGGTTACTGATATTCTATGATGAAAAAAAATTGCTGGTACTGATATGGATTGTTTGAAACGCATGGAGATCCGGGATCCCATAGTTATTTTGAATGATTTCCACACATGACAGTACAATTATTACGTTATAGGAATCAGGCCCTAATCCAGCACTATAGTCTATACTACTGCAACTGCATGGTATCATTAGATGTCCTCGTTAGTCAGTAGTCGCTGCACCCCTTGGCGACGCTTTTCCTTTGGTCAGCATGAGTGCCTGGTCTGTATCCGAAACGCTCTTTTTTCAACCACACGCCGCTGAAAGTTGTAATCGATGGATGTTTTTTTTTTTCTCTCCTGGGACCGGTATCTTTTGGACCAAACGGTTCTTCCATCCTTTTGACCTGTCTTAGCTTTGTGGAGTCAACAATGGAACAACTTACGACCATGAAAGCAAAAAAAAAACAAAACAAGGATCATAATCTGGCCGAAGTACACAGGATCAGTCTACCTTTACTCTTTAGAAGCTTCTTCCTTGATAGAGTACACCTTTTCAGAAACAGTTCGATTGCTAAAACAGTTTTCGGGCTTCCAGATTACTGCTCTACTGTTTTCAGACACCTTTGGTATTATCTGTACGAAGCTAACAAACTGACATCCAATCTTTCAGGACGCAGACGGCGCTGGGCATCGGTTGCTTTCCGGCGCTGTGGGGACGCGGCCGCCGGGCGGCCAAGGCCTGCAGCTGAAGCTGAGAGACGATCTCCGGCGGCCGCCGCGCCACCAACCGGAGTAGCTGCTGTAGCTTCTTTTCATGAGCTTTATTAGTTCTTGCTCTGCAACTAACCTGAGACCCTTCTACTCGCACCTGTAAAAAATGCCGTCACCGTCCTTGCCCTCTCCCTTTGTGGTGTGACACAGCGAGCGATCTCTCTCGCAACTCTTGACGTCTGAACCGTCGTTTTGAGCCGGGCGGGCCTCACGTTTCAGCTGCCTCATTGCACGAGTTCAGAGAAAGCAAACAGAACGGGACTAGGACCTGAATGTGAATGAGGGGCCAGTGGCCAGTGGGATTAGGACTCCTGTTTAGTTTCCAAAAAATTGCAAATTTTTTTAAAATTTTTCATCACATCGAATTTTTGGACGCATGCATAAAGCATTAAATATAGATAAAAAATAAAACTAATTATACAGTTTAGACGAAATTCACGAGACAAATCTTTTAAGTCTAATTAGATCATGATTAGACACTAATTATCAAATAACAACGAAAGTGCTACAGTACTATTTTTCAAAAAAAAATCGTGAACTAAACGAGACCTGGCACTAGCTAACGGCTGCCGTGCACCCGCTGCTGCTGGCAAATCAAAGGAGGTGCGGTGCGGTGCAGGCATCGGAGAAAAACAAGTCTTTGCTTTGCTCGTGCGACTCGTGCGGTGCGGTGCAGGGATCGCGACCGTCGCTGTACCATGGCGTACGCTGCTGGCTTCTAGCCCCAGAGATGTGGCCGGTTTCCGGGGAGAGGCGCGTCCGTTTCTGGCGAACTGAAATCGGCAGTCTCATCAGAGAGATTACCGTGTCCCGTGGGTTCTTGACTCTCCGAGTGAGTGTCACGTCACGTCCAGTCCGATGCTTGGAAAGACAAAGACTGTTGAAAATCTGCCTGCCAAGGGCGCTTCACCAACACGAACAAGATGAAGCATGAGCAACCGTTGAATTTGTTTAGGGACTGAGAGGCACGGCGGCAGTACGGCACCGGTTCTGACCAAGCAGACCAGAGTACTGTACTGACGAACGCGCGCACGACGGGAGTTTTCGATTCGATAGCAGAAAAGCGCGCAGCGGGATATGATATTCGTTTCTTTTATTTCCTTTTTCTTTTTTAAAAAAGAAAATAACACGGATATGGCGTCATTCTTTCTGGGCCACAGGTTTTAGTGCAGGCTATGAGCCCGGTCATGATGAAGCCCAACTGCCCTCTAGATCTTCTACTCCTCAGGAACCAGTTTCCAGCCTACGGCTGGCACGAACGGCACGGCCGTTCACTCGTTCTCGTTCGAATCTTGCGTCGTATTCAGCATGGTCGTGCACTAGTTAAAGCATAGTTGTAGCCAGCAGTGCGCGGAGGGTGAATCTGAAATTAGGGGTGCCAATTTCAGAAGCTAATATAGTAATATTATGGTCTTGTTTAGTTGGGGAGAAGAAAATTTTTAGGTATTACATCGGATGTGTCGAAAGAATGTCGGGAGAGGTTTTCGGATACTAATAAAAAAACAAATTACAGAACCCGTCAGAAAAATGTGAGACGAATCTAATGATACTAATTAATCTATCATTAGCACATGGGGGTACTGTAGCACTTAAGGTTTTTTATGGACTAATTAGGTTTAAAAGATTCGTCTCGTGATTTTTCTGAGAACTGTGCAATTAGTTTTTTTCATCTACATTTAGTACTCCATGCATGTGTCTAAACATGCTCTTTTATCATAGAAGGCAAAAATTTTTAGAACTAAACAAGCCTATGGCTATTGGCAATAGCAGGCATGCACTGCTTCCGATACCGTGCCCAGTCATAACTATGCCTTGTCTTTTCTTCTTTCCCTTCAATTATACCCAAACTATAGAGATTCACGAGCATATGAATTGTTCTTTTCTCAGAGGTAGGGGGGGGGGGGGGTAAATGTCCAATTTCGGCTCCTCCACTGGTAGTGGTAGCCATCCGCAAGGCTCATCACCCATTTAGGGTGATCTTGATAAATTGCTAACATTTGGTAGATTTGTTTGTTCAAATAGGAGCGAAGCCAGCAGAATTTGTCGCCGGGGTCATCAACCTTATCAACTAGAGTATGCACCGTAGTGCTACAACCAGTAACAGTGATTTTACAACCAGTAACTAGTAACACTGGAGTTTACGCCGACCCCAACGAAAGGGCCTGGCTCCGCCCCTTAGTGTCAGACTCACAAGCATATTAATCACTTGGCAGTTTTAATCAATGTATGGTATGAAAACCATCTCTTTTTTTATATAAAAATAGCATTCTTATACTTGTTTCGAGCATCCTATTTTTTTCTCTATGTTTCTCTCCTTTTAGAATTCCTTTTTTTTTTGGAACCTCTTCTTTTAGAATTCAAACGTTGTTCTCACACAAGGCCTACCAAGGAATGGATGGTTAGCACCTTTAGCTAAAATTTATGTGTAAATGTAGGTGAATTACACATGTTTCGTTAAATTAAGGGATCATGATCACTAAATATTTATTATGCTCGTAGACTCTGGAGGCATGATAAAATGTGTTAATGGTTGATGTAAGACTTTCTACATGAAAATAGGGGGAAAATAAAACCTGGTATAAAGGCAGGTTCCCTGGCGATGGCGACATAAAAGACGAGCAACGTCAATACCGCAATACGCTGTACCACCATTTTCCTACTGCAAAAAGCCGTTTTCCATCACTTTTTTTTTTAAAAAAAGGCCATCCTGTCATTTCCCATTTTTACCGTATCGTATGCAATCTCCGCGGCACAATCCTCTCTCTATCTCATTCATATACATACGGTACGGGAGTGATTTTTTTATACAGGAGTGATTATTTTTTTTTGAATTTTATATACAGGAGTGAATTACCTGTCCGTATCACGGTTGAACTGGTCAGAAACACGAGTCGGTGGTGGTAGCCGCATCGGCAAATTCTTAACGGCAACCCAGAGCTTAGACCCTCAACGGCTAGTTCCCCAGAAACCCTCCAGGCCGGTCGATCCCAGCCGTCCGATCCCGCCCGTCTAGACGCTGCGGCCTTGCTCATCGCCCGCCGTCTCTCGAGTCCCGACCGTTGGAGCCGCCCCGATCCGAATAAAGCTGCAGCCCCACCGCCGTCTTCTTCCTCCCTCAGCCAACACCAGGCACAAGCCTCCCCCCTCCCTCCCCTCCCTCCCTTTCCGATCCACAGAAGAACCCAGAAGCCGTAGACGAGAGCAACGAGGAGGAGGAGGAGGAGGCGTTCGAGCTTCTCCTTGCCTCGCGTCTTTCAAGCGGTCGCCCGTTTCTTGCCGTCGGCGTTCTCGGGGAGGCGACTCAGCAATGGCGACGAGGAACCACCGCGCTGCCGCTCCGCAGCCGGAGAACCGAGGTGAGCTGTCGAGAATCTTGGGCCTTTCGCTGCGCTTAGTTCCAGTTCTTGATCTGTTGTTCGCCTGCTTGTTTGGATCCTCCACCAAGAACGGATTTTCGTTTCATACTATGTGCTGCCAGGGGCGTCTGATTTCCATTCACGTGTCAAGATTTGATTTCAATGTATCCCGGCTTCTTGGATAGTGGTTCTTGATCTTTCATAGTTCCGTTATTAGACTCGTGCATCAAGATTTGATCGCGATGTAGTCCGGCTTGTTTGATTTGTTTTCTTTATCGATCTGCTCCTGAATCTGACGTCAAGCAAAGTTTCGGTTTCAAACAGTCCAATCTTTGTTCTTTATTTACGGTTTCGGGGGAGCTTTGCTTTGATTTCACACGAATTTCATCCCGTAAATGCTGATCGAATTGCCATTCCTCTTCGGCGATGATGGTCAGGTGCCGCGAGGATCGCGGGGAAACAGAAAGACGCGGCCGCTGCCGGCAGACCTAACGCGACACGCCCAGCCCTCGGTAACATTGGCAACGTCGCCCCCTCCAATGTCCTCGACGGGTAAGACGCTAGAGATCGTCACGGACTTCTGCTGCATCCGTTCTCTTTCTTTCATATTGTTGTCCTCTGAAACTTGTTTGCCTCGCCGTTACAGGGGGATCAAGCTGCCGGAGGGGATCCATCGCCCCATCACCAGGAGCTTCGGAGCCCAGCTCTTGAAGGCGGCTTTGTCGAACAAGGTAAGCATGAGCCACTAGTACTGCATTTGATTTGATTCGGCAGATTCTTGCATCCGAAGCATCTGATTTGGTCTGATTCCAATTGGTGGTTGTGGTTCTGAAGAACGCCGTAGCTCCTGCTCAGCCTGTGGCGCGCGCCGTTACGAAGCCAGCCAGGAAACTGCCTGCGAAGAACATCCCTCGTCCTGAGCAGGCTCCCAAGGAGAACAGGAAGCCAACAGAGGGTGCCGCCAAAGACCCCGAGGGGAACAGGAAACCATCGGAGGGTGCCGCCGCTGTGCAGAAGAATGGGAGGAAGAAGCTCGTGTGCACGCTTTCAACCGTCCTTTCTGCGCGTTCTAAGGTTCAGCACTTGTGTTCTGCTCTTGCATCCAACACTTGTGCTGCTCTTGCATCGTTGCTGATCGGTCCAGCATTGTGTATAAACCTGTTGCTTTGTTCTCGTCGATGTCAGGCTGCCTGTGGCCTTACCGAGAAGCCAAAGGCGCTCATTGAGGATATTGATAAGTTCGATGGCGACAACCAGCTTGCTTTGGTGGACTACGTTGAGGACATCTACACATTCTACAAGACCGCCCAGGTAACTGTGGGTCCATCTTTCGCAAGTCTGTCTCAAGCAAGCTTGTTCTGAATGTGTCTTCACCATACACACCATGTTTGTGTTTTGCAGCATGAGAGCCGTCCCATTGACTACATGGACAATCAGCCCGAGATCACCTCCAAAATGCGCGCCATCCTCACGGACTGGCTCATCGAGTCTCACCAAAGATTCCACCTCATGCCAGAAACGCTCTACCTCACTATATACATTGTAGACCGGTACCTGTCGCTGCAGCCCGTGCCGAGGAGGGAGCTCCAGCTCGTTGGCATGGCAGCGATGCTGATCGCCTGCAAATACGAGGAGATCTGGGCACCGGAGGTAAGGCCAAAGCTCCATTCGTACCTTGCCGTTTATTCTGGATGCTCGAAACCTGAAAATTTTCTGTCGCAGGTAAATGACTTCATCGAAATAGCAGATTGCGCATTCAACGGGCACCAGATTCTTGTCGCGGAGAAGGCTATTCTGAACAGCATGCAGTGGAACCTTACTGTCCCCACTCCGTACCACTTCCTGCTGCGATTCGCCAAGGCTGCCGGTAGTGCTGATGAACAGGTAAAGAAAGAGCTGCTCCGGTTGCCCTCTGTTGCATCACATCATGTGTGTGTTCTGTTCCTGTTTTGTGCTGAACTGCTGACTGCTGACACTTCTGCTCGTACGGGTGCAGCTTCAGCATATGATTTATTTCTTCGGAGAGCTCGCGCTGATGAACTACGGTATGGTGACGACATATCCTTCGACGGTTGCTGCTTGCGCTGTGTATGCTGCTCGCCTCACGTTGAAGAAGAGTCCTCTCTGGACAGAAACCTTGAAGCATCACACTGGCCTCCACGAGCGGCAGCTTATGTAAGTGCTCTCCTCCTCCCCTGCTGCACTCCATGGATCCTTAAGATTTTGAAACTTGATTGTTTGTGGTGCTCATAAAGTTCTTTTGTACATTGATCATCAGGGAAGGCGCAAGGATGTTGCTTAGGTCCCATGCTGCTGCTCCTGATGCGAACCTGAAGACCGTCTACGAGAAGTACGCCGTGGAGCGGTTTGGGCGTGTTGCTCTGCACCCACCGGCTGCTCTTTGCGACCTTGTCTAGAATTTTTACTAGGTCACAGACAATGGAAGGGGGTTTTGGTTGAGTTTGCTTTGGATGATAAAAGTTTGAGAGTTATTTTTTCATCTCATACTCTATGCTCAGGAGTTTATAGGGTCTGTTTGATCATTACTATTCATAATTATATGAATAATCACATTGAAAATTTCTGATTGATTTCACAGAATGCTTTGATTTCAAAATGATAGTTGTGAACTCTGGTTGATCTGAACAAGCTGTTGTCGACTGGATGAAGCAGCATGTTTATTGTTTGCCCCTAAATGAAAATTCTGCCAAGATCACACTAACTCTGGGAATTTTTTATCTCAAGATTTTTCACAGTTTTGTAAATGACTCCTGAAACACTTCGTGATTGCGCACGCCTGTTTGAAAGAGCAATGAAGCAGCAGTGAAGTCAGCGATTTCTGACTAAATTCACAAAATGCTTTGTTAATCACTTTGAAGATTTCTGATTAATTGGAAAATGCTTTGTTAATTTGTGATTAACTGACATTTCACGAAGTGATTTTTAAAAATGCTACTTCTGAGGTCTTCGAATCATCTGAACAATTAAAAGAGCTGCTGTCAACTGCATGAAGCAACATGTTTATTGTTGCACCTAACTGAAGATTCTGCAAACATTCAGAGATCACACTGACTCCCTCCTGGAATTTTGTCTCCTTCAAAAAAAATTCACAGTTTTGTAAGACGGTCAGAATTACAGATTCTCGAAACACTTCCACGCTTGTTTGAAAGAACGATAAAGCAACAATTGTTCAATGATCCCAGCGACTCACTGAAACCAATTATACACTTCACAAAATGCTTGGTTAATTTGTGATTTGACTGAACATTTCTTTCTTTCAAATGGTTTTACAAAGTGAATTTTAAAAATGCTACTTGTACTGCACGAAGCAGCATGTTTATTGTTGCCTAACAGAAGATTCTTCTACATTCAGAGATCACATTTTGTCTTCTTAAAGTTTTTTCACAGTTTTGTCTGTCAGAATTACAGATTTAAATGACTCCTCGTGATTGAGTGAAGCACACTTGTTGGCAAGAGCGATGAAGCAGCAATTATTCAAAGATCCCAGTGACTCACTGAGAACCAATTATACAACACTTTCACTTTGAACATTTCTGATTGATTTTATAAAATGCTTTGTTAATTTGTGATGGACTGAACATTTCTTTCTTTCGAATGATTTAACGACATGAATTTCAAAAATGCCACTAGTGATGTTTTCAAATCTTCCGAACTTTGATCTGAACAATTAAAAGAGCTGCTTTAAACTGGATGAAGCAGCATGTTTATTGTTGCGCCTAACTTCTGCTAACATTCAGAGATCACTGAGAATCCATCACAATTCACAGCAGTCAGCACCTGCAGTTTGTGTATTTCTACTGCTGAAGTGACTCCGTTTGACATTCGAAGATCTCAATGTGAAACGAATTTGATGAAAGACGTGACATCTTTCCACGAGGATCCACCCTCTTCAGACGCAGCCCGAGCCGCGTCCTTCAACAGCGCCGATCGCTTCCTCATGTCCTCGGCCTCGGCGGCGTCAGGGCGCATCAGCCTCTCCACGGCCGCGGCGATCTCCTCTCTCCCGACGACGCCGTCGGCGCGGGCCATGTCCCTGAGGCCGACCCCAGTCTTCCACACCTCGGCGACGAGCCGGCTGTTGGTCGGCTGGTCGAACGCGATGGGCAGGGTGAGCATGGGCACGCCGGCGTAAACCGCCTCGAGCGTCGAGTTCATGCCGCAGTGGGTGAAAAAAACCCCTACCGAAGGGTGGCACAGCACCCTCAGCTGGTCCGTCCACGGCACGATGCGGCCGGCGTCGGGATCACGGATCAGGCCTCGCGCGCGGGAGCACGCGTCGGCGTCGCGGAGCACCCACAGGAACCTGGCCTTGCTCTCGGCCAGGCCAGCGGCGATCTCGTCGAACTGGGCGGCGGACACCGAGAGGAAGCTGCCGAGCGAGACGTACAGCACCGAGCCCGCGGGCTGTGCGTCCAGCCACGCCATGTAATCGTCACCGTCTGGACTGGCCTTGTGCTCTTGAAGTGCCATGAAGGGGATGCAGGGGCCAACCGCGTACACTGGGCATGGAAGGTTTTGCCTCAGCGCGTCCATGGCGCCGCTCTCGAGCTCTTGGAAGGTGGTGAAGATGACACATCGTGCTTTCTTTACGGAGGAGTGGGCTTCAAGGATTTTGTCCAGCAGTATCGCATTGGTGTGTGTGGGTGCAAGATCAGCGAACCTGATTGATTTCGTGCCAGGAATGTAGTTTTCAATCAAACAAGAATCAGTAACATCTGCATATATAAGACGACGAGATTAATTTGCAGAGACGTTGATATGCCAAAGAAGAACAATGTATACGAGTTGCACAACTGCTCGTAGTACCCGGAGACGCGTCGCCGCCGGCCGCAGCGGGTGGCAGCAGGTGGAAGTTGTACTGCACCGCGAACATGGTGGCGCTAATCGGGCACATGATGCACACAGGCACGCCCCTCCGCGCGCCGACGCCCACGGTCCACGGCACAAACACGTCGGCCACGATGGCCGCGGGCGCCGGCGGCGCGAGCCTGTCGAGAAGCCGCTCGAACGGCGCCGCCATCTTGGTGTACACGGCCTCCAGGAAGCCGACCATGTCGTTGGCGCGGCCGTGCTCCGAGGGGATCAGGTTTGGGATGGCCTCGAAGCGGACGCGCGGGCCCAGGTCCGGCAGCGCCGCCGGGGCGCCGAGGAGGCCGAGCCACTCCTCGGTGACAACGACAGTGATGGTGACGCCGTCTCGAGCTGCCAGGAGGCGGCACAGGTTGAGCATCGCGTTGACGTGGCCGCGGCCCGGGTACGGCACGGCCACGAGGTGGCACGGCGGCGCCGCCATGGAGCCCATTGCTCCAGCTGGGTACGCTTGCAAGTTGCAACACGCGCACCGCGCACGCACTCACACAAGAAACCTTTGTCTTGTGAACTGTGACGAGATCCGCCATTGGGGACGCAGTATTATAGCTGAGCCATGCTGCGGGGTTGGTGGTGCCTCGATATCCTTCGGGCTCTGGCGAATGGCGATGATGGACTGCACGCCATTTCTGACACCTAACATTAGTTTTCTGAACTCAGTTCAGAGTTCTATGAAAAAGAAAGGAGAGCATTTTGGAGTAGCAACTAGCAAGGACCAGGCTTTGCAATTGTGTCCAAGATTGGCGTAACACGAGAAAGGGCCTGCCTGAAGAAGGCCATGGGCCAGCTCAAATTGGGCTCGTTGAGGCCTGATATCCTTGAAACAAAAAAGTTCATCTGACCTCTCTCAACTATTTTGTGAGTTCATTTGTCTCACTCAAATAAAAACCCAAATTTTTATGAGTTCGATTTGTATCACTCAAATAGAAAACCAAAATTTTAGACTCCCTCAACTTTTTATATCCATTCGATTTAGCTCCCTAAGCAATTTAAAAATGGTTTTGGCTTACTTGGCGCCATGCCAGTTGTCCTACATAGAGCCACATCAACAACGACAGGTAAATCAGACTTTTGTGATAGTTTAGGAGATCGATTAGCCTATAAAAAACAAAAAATATTCAAAAACTTTTTGTCTAATAAAAATGTGCATTTAACAATACTAAAATCTGATTTATTATTAGAAAGTTCATAGAAAACGTGTTGTAACCCAAAAAAAAGAAATAAGTTCCATATTTTTCCTAAAATCATGCTCCACCTTTTTATTTCTTGCTTGGAATTATTTGAACCTTGTATAGTCTCATAAGATTTGAAATTTAGCCAAATATGAAACGGAGGGCAGACCACGGTGTAAAATTCCAGACTTAGCCAATTTGCATATGTCTAAACCTTAGTAAATATCAAGACTTAACAAATTCCAACATGTCCATCTCACGGTAAATTTGGGTACTTAAAACAGGGTCTTGGCGTTGTGATATGTGGCGCCAGGCTTGGCGCCAATTAGAGTGGCGCCAAGTCTTGGCGCCAAAGATCACGGCGCCAAGACCCTGCCACGTCAGCGCCACGCGTTAAGGTCTTGGCGCCAGTTACCCTGGCGCCATGCCGTGTTACCTTGGCGCTGACGACCATGGCGCCAAGATAAGGGTCTATTTTTTGAAATCTTTTCGCTAGGGGCATATTTGAGAGAATCTTTCGAAAAAAGGGTTAAAAAACAAAAAATACGGGTATCACGTCAACCAAAATCATATTCAAAATTGTTTAGGAATAAGGTTAGAGGAGTCCAAAAAAATTCTGTTTTTCTGACTGGGGAGGAAAATCAAACTCAAGCAATAGTTAAAAGAATGTTAAATGGAATTTTTCCATTCTTGAACATGCAAGGCAAAAAAAAATATTAAACATTAGCTACTCACCATGGCTATTTCTTTTCTTTTAACAAGGATGGCTATATTTCTTTATGGGTCTGGGCCTAGGGCTATTCACGATCCGAAATGGAGTGGCGTTGTGAGCTGTGATGGCAATGACAACCAGAAAAACATCGGCACGTCAAACGTCAAGTGAAAACCAGTTGTCTAGCTGACACGTGAAGCCGCTTTGCAAACCTTTTCTGTGGTGGTGGTTACCTGGATGACGGCGGCTTATGAGTGGTAAATATCTCGTGAGGTTAAACATGTGGGTCCTCTTCGAAACGCATGGTTCCCATAAGAATTATATGTAAATTTTTTATAAAAAATAATTTAATTTTACAAGAAAAAACATACTACTACTATGATTTAAGAAAATTTTCTTAAACTGCCCGCGTGGGTACAGGACCGGCACGAAGCGTTAACCTGAGCATCTGAGCCAGTAAGAGGCACGTGTCCGCACCGCATTAGCCACAATAAGCGTAAACAGTGTCAGGGAGGCTGAGATAACGCGAAATCTAGGAGCAATAAGAGTTACCATACTTCTATAAAAATCAATTTAATTTTATAAGAAAAAACATGACTTAATAAAACTTTCCATGTTTTAAAAGGAGCCCGAGTCTATCAATTGGTATGGCATTTGGGATGCCATTCTCTTGGTATGGATAGCAAATACTAAATTTATTTCAAATTATAGTTTGTTTGACTTTTTTTACCCCTCAAGTTTGACCACTCGTCTTATTTAAAAATTTGTGCTAAATATCATTTCTTTAATTATGACTTGCTTTATTAACAAAAGTTCTTCAAGAATGACTTAAATTAGACTATATTTGCATAATTTTATGAATAAGACGAATAGTCAAATTTGGAGTAAAAAAGTCAAACGAATTATAATTTGCCTTAAAATTCTTTCACCGGTGGGCGGTGGTACATATAAACTGGCATAGGAAGCTGTGTGAGTGTCACTTTTTAGTTACTTGTTAGAAAATGCTTCCAGCATACGTAATTCAGTTTATTTAGCATTTGACAGTTTTCAAAGAATGGCCATAGTCTTGCATCGGAGGGTGCAAAACAATCAGGAATAGCCAGACCTGAATTCAGCAACGAAAGCAAGAATATAAGGCTATATTTAGTTCCTAAAAATTTTCAAGATTCCTCGTCACATCAAATGTTTGACATATGCATGGAGCATTAAATATAGACGAAAAAACTAATTATACAGTTTGATAGAAAATCACAAGACGAATCTTTTGAACCTAATTAGTCCATGATTGACACTAATTGACAAATACAAACGCAAGTGCTACAGTAGCTAAAGCCAAAAATTTTCACGAACTAAACACATCCTAAGTTCGTTTAAGTAAGAAAGCATACTTTGTTCATTTGGGTCATGTTTAGTTGTCCAAATTTGGCTGCGTCAAATTCACTGTTCAGCACTGTAGCACAGTGTAGCATTCGTTTGTATTTGGTAATAATGTCCAACCATTGTCTAATTAGGCTCAAAACGTTCGTCTCGCAGAGTATAACTAAACTATGCAATTAGTTTTTGATTTCGTCTATATCTAGTACTTTATACATGTACCGTAAGTTTAATGTGACGGGGAATCTTCTTTTTCATAGTGCCAAATTCAAGAATTGGGAGGAACTAGGCCACATTTAATTCCCAAAAATTTTCAAGATTCCTCGTCACATCGAATGTTTAGACACATGTATGGGCATTAAATATAGACAAAAAGAAAAGTTAATTACACAGTTTGGTAGAAAACCACGAGACGAATCTTTTGAGCCTAATTAGTCCATAATTAGACACTAATTGATAAATACAAATAAAAGTGCTACAGTCCCCGAAGCCAAAAAAAATTGGCCAACTAAACACACCCTAAACCAGGCCTTGTTGTACCGATAGATGTCACATCTCCAGCACGATTTACCACGCAAATAATTCATGCTCTAGGCCTTGTTTAGATCAAGGCTAAAGTTATAATTTTTTCACTCTCTTTCCATCGCATCGAATCTTTAGACGTATGCATAGAGCACTAAATGTAGGTAAAAAAATAACTAATTGCACAGTTTGTCTGTAATTTGCGAGACGAATCTTTTAAGTCTAATTAGTTCATAATTAGACACTAATTACCAAATACAACCGAAAGTGCTACAGTAGCATAGATTTAAATTTCTAACCATCTAAACAAGTGCTAATGTCTCACGGCATGCACCACGCACTGGCACTTGTGAAAAAGCTGCGTGCGTACGTAATATATGGCCAGAAAAGTTGCCGAACTAGCTCGCCGTCGCCGTGTTGCGCATCATATCATTCTCCCCCACCTAAAATTCGAATAAGAGAGCCAGTCACCGGGCACTCCCCGTTGTGCGTGCCTATCTGCTGCAGCAACCGAACGCAGTGCATCCGAGTTTTTTAATCAGTCACCCGGCGCCGGCCGCGCTCGCGCTGGCGTCGTCACCGGCGAATCACTAGTGAAATCGAGCCCCCATTTGCAGATCCCCGACTCGCGTGACGCACGCGAAATGCTCTCCTCGATCCGACCTTCTTTTCTCGTGTAGCCTTTTGTGCTCTCGGCACGCCTGATTGCCTGATGTGTTGCTCGGCGCCTGTTTGCTGCCTAACATGGGATTCCGATGCAGCTTCTGCACCAGCGCAATGCGATACGTATCTCCTTCAGAGGCATAGCATGAATTGACTTGACTTGGAGAAGTTGTTGATACGTACTCCATATTGGAGGAGATCGGCAGAAAAAAGTCGAACGATCTGGGAACGGTCTATTATATTCATGGAATCATGGATGATCAAGCTATAGCCAAGTGTAGTTTCACTTGGGAGCTAAGGAAGATGCTGGTGTACGTGAGTGCGTGACTGACGCAGATAGCAGAGCGGCCCTGGAAAATGTTTGGGATTCTGAACCGAAAGTCTTGTCTCTGCACTTCAACTACACGGGCCTTGTTTAGTTCCCCTATTTTCCCCCTAAATTTCACTATACAAAAAGAAGATTTCCCGTCACATCAAAATGTCGGTAAATGCATGGAGTACTAAATGTTGATGAAATCAAAAACTAAATACACAGTTTTATTGTACTTTGCGAGACAAACATTTTAAGCCTAGTTAGTTAAAATTTGGATAATTTTTACCAAATACAAACGAAATGCTACAGGAATTCTGATACAGTATTTTTCTCCCCAATTCACCCATCTAAACGAGGCCACGGTCTTTGCAATAGTTTATCACCTTTCATACGGGGAGTTCAAGAAGAATAGTGCACAGTTGTTATTCTTACTTTAGGTTCCTTTTGCTGTTTCCCTTTTGTTGTGCTTTGTTGCGTTACTCTCGGAGCCATACGGATAATCTAGGCCCATTTTGGCGAAACATAATAGCACAATTTCGCAAATTATGCCAAGTAGAAGTTTTTGCCTTGATGTTATTTTGATCCGGTACCTTAACTCCTTAAGCGTTCCATTTTTCTTTGGTTATATCAGGACCTAAAGACACGTATAAATGTGGGATTTTGTTTCCATAGAGATCATCCCAACTCATCCGGTACTTAAAAGTAGTATAGGATTTCCGAGTTGCATGGGTCATGTGGGAAACATAACTCAGCGTGTTGGTCTATAAAAAACTAAACCAACTTTAACCTAACACAACTTTATTTCATCACCTCTTACGTAACTAGCCCTAGAACTAAACATATCTATATACCTATATTTAGGCTTTGTTTTTCGTCCATCCATTTGTTTGGTCTTACCTCGCTAACTAACTCCGTGAATGTGCGCAAATCCCTCACTCTCAACATCTCTTCTTCTCTCATATAATAAATATATAATATATAATATTTATATTATATTTATAATAATAAAAACGCCAACCATATATATATATATATATGGTTTCTATCTCATCTTATCTAATTTACTATATTTTATTTATTGTACTTGTCGCCAGGGTCATTGTTTATTAGCTACGGAGCTCATAGATTTACAGGCGATATGACACTAACAATTAATAAAAAAAACAGGCTATAATTTGCCCTGTAGCCCGTTGTCTACTCTTGGACCAAACAGATTTTAGGCCGCTCAATCATTGGACTGGACTAGTCTAGGCCCAGCGTCCCATTGGCCCATGCGACTCAGTAAGGCGCACAACGCGACATCTTGGACAAACTTGTGTGTAGCAACTGTCGGCGCTTGAAATCAACTAGATCGAGTTTTTAATAAATATAAAAAAAAGGAAGAAAAGATCAGTCCGATTGATAGCAGAAGGAGACCCGATCACTTTCTTTCATTCCTTTTTTCTTTTTAACTAACAAATGATTTTGGATTAATTTACATAATTTGAAAACAGGCATGCATGAAAAACCTTTTAAACTTAAAACTATTGTGAAATTACACAATATGAAAAAAAATATCCTACAAGATGGTAAATAAATACACATGCATTTTGAGTTGGACAAGCCTGCTGCTCCTCGCGTCCAGATATGGACAGTCACGCAGCCCGCTCCTGTCTGCCTAGCCCCCACCTCGCATGCGCACCCTGTCCCCACCCTTCGCCGTACCCTGCTCCTTCCCCCTGGCCCCCTCATCTCTCTCAGCATGGGTGGGACCCAGAGCTGGCCCCTAGCTCGTTGTGCCCTCATCCACCTCCGGCTCTACCGCGCCCATCCCAGGTTCCTGGGCCGTGTGTCCATCACCCACTGTGCCTCATGAAACACTTACAATATAAAACACTTCGACGCAACATACATCCGACACAGATGAAACATTTAAAAATACTGTTGCAACATATGTGTGAAACATATGTAACATTCAGATAAAACACTTGTAACATGTGTGTGAAACATATGCAACATCGACATAAAACACTAGCTTGGCTCAAAAGCCATGGCTGAAAGTACTATTCGCTGATTTGTTATGAGACAAAAATACTATTCGTTGGCAGAAAAGTACAGCTTATAAGACAAGCGAATATTCAACATTTTTTCAGAATGCTTGAAACATACCACCGAAAACACTTGCAAAAATGCAACATATGCAATATTCCAATCTACTTTTATAAGATCCATATGTAACAATTGCAACATACCTCTAAAACATCTGAAACACATTTGCAACGTAGGGAAGGGGAAGGCTGGGGCCGGTCGTTGGGGTGGGATATGGTGGCGAGCCGCGACGCTTGAGCACCACTAGCACCGGCAACGCTCGTGGGTGCCCTTGGCTTGGTTGGGGAAGACCTGAGGCGCTACGGCACGTGTGCCCCAGCGGGCATGGCGGGGTTTGCGACGCACCTGACGACGATGGGCGATGGATAGACGAGAGGGAGCGAGCAGCATAGGGAGCGACTAGGACGTAGGTGAGTGACGCAGGTGACTAGGACGTAAGTGAGTGGCGTAGGGAGCGAGGGCGCGCTGCGCATCGATGATGGGGGGAGGGTATAGCGCTGTAACCCGACAACGTGTGGTGGGAAAGGAGGCAGACGGATGAGCGGCCAAGCTGCTTCGGTCTAACGAGGGAGCGGGGATTTATTTTTTTCTAAGAGAGATAGGGTCTGCTCCTGCGGAGTCGCATCCGGACGGGAGTCATAGACGGACGCCTGTGGTGAATCATTATCGAAAATATTAACTAACTAATACCTTGGATGTCATGGTTATCAATTAAATAAATTAAAGATTTTGAACTTTATGAACATAAAGAGATATGTAACATTCTATCGTCGCTTTCCATGAACATTTGATGTTTTCTTTCTCTCGTTGCAATGCACGGGCATATTTGCTAGTAACACTAAAGAGAGTCCTTAAGACCGCCACACTAGTCATAACAAGATCACACTAGCTAGCAACATGTCTTTAGGTGGCGAATTGAAAACCTTGCTACTAAAGATCACACTAATACAAAATATATCATAGTTGTCACCAAATACTTCGAGCACACAATAAGATCAATAAAATGTAAATGTGAGAAGTACAATGGACACGATACAACAAGGTTTTTTTTCCCAATGGTATTAGTTGCCACAACCGTTTAGCCCATGTTAGAGCACCTACTAAGGATTAAGTTCCGTTCAGTCATCAATGCTCAAGTTGTACTAGGACTAGGAGTACCTGGTCTTCACTCTAGATTGGCGGGTCTCAAACCAATCGCATAAATAGAAAACAGATGAAGCTTGCAAAATCATTAGTTTCCAAGAATTACTGGTGTAGCATATAAATTAAATAAAACTATCGGGAGGTATAGCATTATATGATCTTCAAAACTTCAACTTGAATAAACACCGGTACCTGAAGAAACTTGAAAAACTTCAACTTGATCTTAAAAAAGTCACCAGACAATCTGTTGTTTTCAACACATGCATTAAAACATCGGTACCTTATCTATCTTCAAGTTGAAGTCTTCAGCAGTGTGTCACCAGATCATACACAGGCTCCAACTCATCAGATGATCCACTGGCCCTGGCCTTGATCAAATGATCCAGAAATCCCTAAACTTGATTTTTCAAAAAAAAAACTATTTGAACTCTAATCCAATTCAACTTCTTTGAGTTCCTTAACAAATTTTCATCCTTTCAAGGCCACCCATAAGCTACCTATGTAGATCCTTCACATGTGTGCATCTCTTTAACACTCTAGCCTCAAAACAAGGTCAATATACTCATCTCTACCTCCCTTAATAGTATGACAAAAAAACAAAGATCTATTCTACTTCTAACTGCATATCAACACCAAGCTGCGCTTAGAATCTATAAAATCCTTAGCCTCCACGAATATCTTTTGCATCCATGCATGGAATCCAAAATCTAATATCAAGAGTACTGTGTGGCCATGACTGCGACTAACAACATGAGTAATTCCTACAAAATGCACGTTAATCACAAAGCCTTGTGTTCATTAATCATTGAAAGCAAAATTGGGGCTTCAAAGCATTGAGCTAGACTGTTGATGGAAGCAATGACAAGGACCTAGTCAATGATGTTTCATTTGCTATCATGGATGAAGATGAGAAGTGCCAGAGTTGGAGCTCAGCGAGTCCCTTGTACAGGAAACCTCTAGTCCTAGCAAGGCCAAGACCCAACAAGGGGAGGGGCTTAGGGGATGAATTGGGTATGTAAAATCTTTTCTTCATCTACACTACAAAACAATAAACTAATCTAGCGTGATGTCCACCTTATGTTTTTCTAGTGTGCTCTACCTATCCAAACCCGCAAAGAGTTTTGCAACCTAGACCTAATCATAAGAACTAGCCTATACTAATTTAGAAAAAGTAAGTGCCACACAAACAAGCACAATGCATAAGCTTAAATGCAGTAAGTAAAAATCAATTCAAGGGATGAAATTCATGGAGATGAGGATGTGTCCCATGATAAAAGGTTGCCAAAACAAAACCCTTTTCCCACATTGTAGCTCCACACAGGTAAGCTTATGGTCACCGAGCTCCCCCCTGCTAACGGTGTTGAGCTTGCCAAAAAGTTTGCAACAAAGATTTCAGAAAATTTGTCATTTTTCATTTGAATTTGTAGTAGATGAGTTTGAAACTAAGCTCATTTATGGATGCACTATGCGTCTGCATCATTTTAATCTTTTTTGTGACCAAAATACGCATCCTGAAACAAGTTTTTATATTTGCATAAAAAGATGAGTTCACACTACTTATTTCCCCCATTAAGCGTTACCACTCTATAAACAATGATGCGCGCATAGTCATCATACCGTCAATTTTTTTAAAAAAATGGTCGAACTTTCCAATGGACTCATTCTATAAGTAAACGACAACTGCGAGTCCCCTTCTCTTTCTTACTAAATTAACTAGTTCATTTCCTTTTGACTTTTTAGATTTTTTTATTTGATTTGGCATTATTCAACAAGAAAAAAATCAAAAATTCCTTTGTCATCAGAAAAACACACTACACTGCAGACACCCACCGATCCGAAGCTGGCCAGGCGATTCTGCGTCAGTTTTGCTCCAGCGAGTCGGTAGGTGGCAGGTCTGCCACTGGCATCATCACGTTCTGATTCCATTCCATCGCTCTGATGCTCCACGCAGAAACCCATTAGCAGCTTTATAGCATGAGCACTAAATAACTGAACCCATGCCTTCGGCTAAAAACCCGGCCTTGCCGGAATTCTACTCACGAGCCACTACCCGGCCACGCCTACGTTTTCGGAATATACGGCTACAAGAATCCAGCAAAGCACTGCCCAGGCGGGCCCCACCTAACTCACATGTCACTCAGAGACGACAGTCACGACACCATGGCACCATTCACCCGAAAACACCCTTCCTGATCGACCCAGCACCCTATAAAATCCAGCCATCACCTCTGCCCCGTCCCAGCTCCAAGAAGTCACCTGATCTCTGAGCTCTATACCATACCATCACCTGCCATTGCCATCCTCCTGTGAGGGAGCCCAGACTCTGTTGAGAAGCGAGAAGACTTGTAGGAGGATCGCCATGGCGGGGTGCGGCGGGTTCGTGGAGAAGGCGAAGCCCTACATCGCCATGATCTCGCTGCAGTTCGGCTACGCCGGGATGAACGTGCTCACCAAGGTGTCGCTGAACCAGGGCATGAGCCACTACGTGCTCGTCGTCTACCGCCACGCCTTCGCCACGCTCTCCATCGCCCCCTTCGCCCTCGTCCTCGAGAGGTACCCGCCAACCCGGAACCCGGCCCTTCGCTTCAGTTTCTGTCCGGCTATTAGCGTCTGATCGTAGCTGATCAGCATTTCCGATTATCTGGCGAGTTAGCACACTGATCACGATGCGACTATGGAAAATTAATGGCTGCAGGAAGGTGAGGCCCAAGATGACGTGGCCAATCTTCTGGCAAATCTTCGTCCTCGCGATGCTCGGGTTAGTACTATGCTCTGCTCTTTCTGCATGCTCGTTGATGCATGCATCGCGTGGGCTGACAGTAATAACCTGGCAGATAGTGATGGCATGTGTATATTCGAGTGAGAATGACAGTTTCACCTGTCGTCGTTTCTGCAGGCCGGTGATCGACCAGAACTTCTACTACGCCGGCCTCAAGTTCACGGGCCCCACGTTCGCCTGCGCGATGAGCAACATCCTGCCGGCCATGACCTTCGTCCTGGCAGTGATCTTCAGGTGGTGCACTTGCACTTTCCAGAATCCAGACCAATTAAACGTTAACTGCAACCAACCAACTAAATGTTTGATCGTGACGGCGCATGCAGGATGGAGAAGCTGCAGATGAAGAAGGTGAGGTGCCAGGCCAAGGTGCTCGGGACGGTGGTGACCGTGGTCGGCGCGATGCTGATGACGCTCTACAAGGGCCCGCTGATGCAGCTGCCGTGGACCAGCAGGCACGCGTCGCCGGGCGTCCACGGAGCCGAGGCCGCCGCCGCGGAGATCAGCGCCAGGGACTGGTTCCTCGGCTCGGTGTTCGTCATCGTGGCCACCCTCGCCTGGGCCTCCCTCTTCGTCCTGCAGACGCACACCATCAAGCAGTACTCGGCGCAGCTGTCGCTCACCACGCTCGTCTGCTTCATCGGCACGCTGCAGGCCACCGTCGTCACCTTCGTCATGGAGCGCCGCACCTCCGTCTGGACCATCGGCTTCGACATGAACCTGCTCGCCGCCGCCTACGCCGTAAGGATCCATCAGCCAGACATGATGATGATGATTGGCCGCCTCCTAGCTTGCTGACGACGAGCTGTTGTATGTTCCTCCGTTCCTCCAGGGCATCGTGACGTCGAGCATCGCGTACTACGTGCAAGGTCTTGTGATCCAGAAGACCGGGCCGGTGTTCGCGTCGGCGTTCAGCCCGCTCATGATGATCATCGTCGCCGTCATGGGCTCCTTCATCCTCTCCGAGAAGATCTACCTCGGGGGCGTCCTCGGCGCCGTGCTCATCGTGTTTGGCCTCTACTCCGTCCTCTGGGGCAAGCACAAGGAGACGCAGGAGAAGGAGGCCGACGCCAAGACGGCGCTGCCGATGGCGGTGCCGGCATCCTCCATGCAAGACGCCGCCGCCGGCGTCGTTGGAGACGACGCGGGGTGCAACATCGGGAACAATGGCGTGAGGTCATCCTCCGGTGTACGTGGAGCTCCTGCTGCTGCTGCTAGTGCCTTTTGATTGGCCTCGTCAGACTCCCAATAATTTGCCTCCGGTGGATGGCGGTGTCGTCGTCATCCGATCGAGCGCTGAACTCTCAAGTCTCAACTGTTCGTCTAGCTACGACGAGCAGACTATACTAGTACTAGAGAGATAGTACAGCAGCTGTTTGCAAATTGGAATGGGGATTTTGGCACGAACTTTGGGAAGAATTCTGCAGTTCGATCGCTAGCAAAGCTCCCCTGCACGCGTTCCAATTCCAAAACACGCCGGTTTCATCACCAAAGGCGCACGCAAAACCGAAGCCGGCCAACAACTGAAACTGAAAGCGTGGCAGTTTTGCTTTTATTACCATCTTTGATTTTAATTAGCTACTACACTGTACTGAATTGTACTAGCATTTCTACCTATCTTGGCATCCCAAGTTGTGATCGCTTATTCGCTTGTATGATAAATGAGCGGTTGTGTGTATCACACTATCAAGTTGTAAAATACTTAAATAACATTTTGCCAGGTGTTTCACTGGTCCAAACTTTTGTCGCGTCTGAAATGCGTGCATACATCAGTTGGTGCCTTGGTGGAATCCTTGTTGCAACCGACTGGATCCATGGGAATGGCATGGTGTGGCGAACTCTGAGTGCTGTGCTTTACAAGTACATTGGCAAAAAAAAATAAAAAAATTATCCTAGCTATATACTCGCTCCGTCTAAATTATAAGTTGTTTTGACTTTTCTAGGTACATTGTTTTTGTCATGTATCTATACAAAATATATATCTAGGTGTATAGCAATATCTATTTATACCTAGAAAAACCAAAAAGACATAATTTGAAACGGACGGAGTAAAAAGTTTCTCTCGTGAGAACCAAACTATTACTTCCTCTCAACTAGCATTATTACAGTGTATATAGTTCAGATGCGCATGTATGGCGTAACCCTGAATTTTTTTAACCTCTTGGTGGACATAGATACATACTCCACTAAGTATTAGAAATGCCATTTTGTTGCCTTCTGTATATACCAGCATTTAGACGGATCATTTTGCAGATTGCAAAGCTTAAGCAATAAATAGGAAATTATTAGAGTCATGTCACAAATGAGTTTTGCACATTCCTGAAATCCAATATGCTCAGAACATCAACAAAAATCTTTATAAGAATACAGACTTATGTATAGCACATTCCTGAAACCCAATATGTCAATAGATATATGATGAAATAAATGACATAACATTTATTTGTTTGGGACTAGACTGATAAACATGAACAATGTTTCTTTAAAAAAATAGTTTGTTGTAGCATTAAGTGATCGAACAACCAGTTTAAGTTCATCACCAATCCCAAAGACGGGTGAGTTTGGACAAATAAATTTGTAAGAGAGCATAGAAGCTTATTATTTTTTTCTTATCTTAGCAACTAAAAATGGTAAAAAGAAAAATCAACATATAGTCTTCACCTCTACTATGCCAGTTTTCATTACCTTTAGAATACGAACTTTTCATGCAATTATCCGTTGGCTACTTCTCTAACAACACACATCTTATCAGATCTTTATTGGTTACATGATGTATCTTGAGAAGCCCACTTGGCTTTCTGGTGATCCACTTTATTTGTAGGTGCGGATATCCTGATCCATATGAGAATTTAGACAACTAAGGCCTCGTTCGGTTATCTTAGAATGCGCCTAGCACTCCCACGATCTTGAATTACCTTGAGTGCTAAAGATTTCCATGAGGGCCAAAACAAAACTGCAAAGTAAAGTGTAGTTTCCTTGGCTGCAGACATAGACCTCCAAGGAAATGCATATTCTTGAGTATTAAACCAAACCACAAAAGTGTTCCATGTTTCCTTTAGTGTTATTACAAACCGCCAAGGTAATTGCTCATTTCGTTGGGTGTTACTCGAAACTGCCAAGGTAATTCGTATTTCCTTGAGTGCTATTTGAAAACGCCTAGGTAATTCATATTTTCTTGAGTGTAATTTGAAACCCCCAAGAAAATTCTCGGAGATTTAAAATTCAATTTTTTTGAATTTTCAAAATGGCCTCGGATAGAGATATGACCTAAACCAAAGTTATACTCCCTCCGTTCATTTATCTCCTTTATCTAAGCAAAACCTTTTTATTCAAAAATCTCTTTCATATTAGCTTGGAACTTGCTTGCATTTATTGTCCGTTTACTGCTCATTGGCTACCACTTGCCTGCATTTATTGTCTCTTTGCTGCTCAGTGGCTGTTCCTAGCCTGTGACTCCTCGTATGCGCTCAGCACGCGATGATTAAATGCAAACTGAGTGGTTTTGTTCTGCTCCTTGGTCACTGCGCCGAAGGCTAAAATGATGGAGATAAATGAATGGAGGGAGTAGTGTTCAAAGAGATCTAAAACTTCTTAGTTCGAACATTTTACATTTGAAATCGTTTAGAATCTCAAATATCCATTACAAGATTCAACAAAGTGAGTACAATAGAAAAAATAATTCAGTTAGTCATAAGTTGCTTTGAGGTGTAGTGATAAGTGTTTTTCAGGCACGGCTTTCATTGATTTATGTTTTTTTCCTATTGCTCTTTATTTCCTTGGAGATTGCTGGCCCTCAAGGAAACTAATTTTTTTGACTGTTAGGAATATTTTGTTGAAGGTTGTTGGTCCTCTGAAAAACTAATTTACTTGATGGTGTAACATTTTCTTGTTCCTTTGGCAAATTAAGTATGGTTCTAGTTTTTTTGGCGGCTAGCCTCCAAGAAAATTATTCTTGAGTGCCAAAACCGTCAAGGAAACTAATTTCCCTTGTCTTTTATCCTTGACAGAGGTTGTTTGATGGTTTGTGGCCAAGTATCATTTCCTTGGCGGTTTAAACCATGTCCACGGTGGTTTTAGACACTCAAGGTAATTCAGGATTGTGGTAGGAATTATTCCAGCTAGGAATCTTCCCAAGAGATGGTTCTTGCACAACCGAACGAGGCCTAATAATGCGTTGCACTGCAATTTCTAGGAAAAACCAGTCATTACTCATGTTCGCGTTTAAACTTTCAAGTGGAGTAACAAAATACGCAACTACTCCACGATGCATGAGAAGGAGGAGATCATCAGCAAGTTGATCACCAGGACGATCTTGTGGAGGAGAGAATGAGAGATCAGAAGCGCTACGCCTATGCCGATCTAGCTGATAAATTATCATGGCCTGCTGCTGATAAACAAAACCCAATCAGGAATGGACTCGCATGGAAAAGAAATCCACTTGTCCACTCATCATTGCCATTGCTGGATGCTGAATCAAGAGGAAACCCTGCACCTGCTAGATTCGTGGGCCGTGCGCGAGCATTTCTCCGCATAAACCGTCCAAGTGCAGATCCCACATCCGTCGTCTGCCGATCTTCTTTTCGTTCGTTCGCAGGGCTCAACTTCCTTTACACGTCGAATCCACTCTCACACGATCGACACTTGCAGCAACTTTTGCAACAGTGCTTTACATTGGCAGCCTAACCACCAGTACGTCTCTCCAGGTACTATCTGCAACAACAACCAGCAGATGGAGGGGGTCCCTGATCGAATCGATCGATCGAGCTCAAACCAGATGGGAGGTCTACGTGTGAAGAACAAGAACGTCGCTTTCGTATATGCCAGCGGCCAGCCAGGCCAAGGCGCAGCATGCACGCGAATAATGAACTCCATTAATTACCGAGCAATTGTGTCCTGGAAAAGAAGAGCTTTCGCCCAGGGGACCATTGCTCGACGTCGACGCCGACGTACGACGGCGGCAAGTTGCTGCTTATTCAGGTCTCTCTACTCAGACAGCACTGATAGATGGTAAGGTCGTCAGTTGGTCACTACCTCTACCTGCACGCCTTTTTGCCTAAAGTAAACTGAGTTCGTGGGATGGGAATGAGATGCCAGCACAACAAGGCGCCAGATTTATTCGCCGGCCCCTGCATGCTTTGGCATACGAGTGAGTGTCTGACAGAGATGCAGTTTGGCAATGGTGGCATTGACGTCTTGGAATCGTGATGAAGCAATGGGAAAAGGCTAAGCTAGGGTATGGTAGGGAGCTAGGCTGGCCAATGGTGGTGAGGGATCGTGGAGATGACGGAGACGGAGCTTGGTGATTCTAGTAGTGTCATGCATGCAGCCTTCAAAAAAGGTTTGGTGTCTCGGTGATGTCATACTGGGGCTTGGGTTGAGCAAACAGCAAAGATGAAGATGAAGTGTTGATTTGTTGAACTAAGCTGTTGCTCTTACTGTCGCCTTCCTGCATGGTTGCATCTCTACACACGTCTAACTCCCATGTTCTTATCTCGGTCCGCCATGTGTGCGGCCACTCAGTTCCATCTGTTGATGAATGATTCGACTCAAAGAGTACAAGTCCGTGTCGTTCAGGAAACTTGAGAGAATTTTGTTTTTGCACATCACCAGAACTCGAAAAATCGGTTTGGTTCTGCCTGTGGTGAAGACTTAGAGTTGGCCAGGGAGTTAGGTAATCTTTGCCATAGTTTTTTTTATCAGAACCACACCTAGCTAGTTTTGCGCGCTAGTGTATATTATTCTATTTTTGTGCAATTTCTATTGTACTTTTTTCACCCGTTTGACTCCCATCTCTCCTTATAAACTCTATTATGCACGTTATATCTTCCTTTATTAGTTGGTTAATGTAACGACCTTGATCTATATATAGGCAAGCTTGCTTCATATTGTACAGTCATTTATGTGTCCTTATATATGGCTCTATCACCATCCCTTTTCATTGTCATATGTTATCGCGTGTCTTTTCATTGTTTATTTTTTAACCTCTCGACTTAACTATGTTTTTTCTATGATATTTAATACAAAAAGATAATTGAATAACAAATTTTGAATCTCCTTTGAATCCAAGACAAATATTCAAGCACTTATACCAACATAAAGAAGCTATTTTGTATAGTACCATGGGTAGAAATAGATACAAGGGTATTTCTAGGTTAGTTTTGCGTAATGGTAATGGTGGTTATTTATTAGTATGTATATGTTTTTAAATTATTTTATTTTCTCTAATTAATGTGGTAATTTTAGGCCTTGAGAATTAACATGGAGACTTTTAAAAATTACTAACCACATACTAAGATATAATAAGCAAGGTTAAAGCAACTCTAAGAGACTCTTTATATTCTTTCTAATTTATAGAAATAGAGCAACTCCAACAGCCTCTTTAATTGGATCTCCCAATATAGACATCATCTATTCTGGATTTCTCTCTAGCTAAGGATAAAGAACAATGATGGGTCTCTAGAGTGTGCACAACATACAGAGAAAAGCTGTTGGAGGGTACAAAATTACAAAAAAAGATTTTTACTCAAATGACTCTCCAAATAATAATTTAGAGAGTAGATTTTAGAAAGACTCTTTGGATATGCTCTTACAGTCAACTAATACTTTAATTTACCATAAGGACTTTGGTCTAGCTTGCAATTATTCTACTACTTCCTTCTTATTGTAAATGTAAGCATGTCTAAATTTGTTTTAGGACATATTTCTAACTTTGATTACAAACGGTTGATTAATTAAGTTTCTATATTGGGGTTCACACAAAGCCCCCTTCAACTAACAAGAATGGTTCAAAGGTTAAAATTCCCATGCCATAATATAAAGGACATAAATTCCTTCTTGCTGGTACCTTGAGATTTTTCAAATGTTTGTGGGAGATATAGACTGGATATGAGCTATAGTTGTCGATAGTATTGGTACTCATACAAAGTGAGTGGTCACAATTTGCTATTATAATACATGAGATTAGATAGCAAATCGTGACCACTAGATCATATGAGTGGTCATGATTTACTATCATATACAACATTGTTAAAAGATGCCCCTACATTCTGTGAGAGAATCTAAAATTAGGATATTAATTAAAGAAAATAAAAGAATATGTATTATTGGATTTTATGATAATCTAACGGTATAGAATAAAGAGGACAATAGGACCTAGAAATTACGTTTAATGAAAAAAAGAACATGTACCGATGTACTGTTGGATTATTGTGATCTAACGTTCTAGAATAAACAAAGACTCCATGTTAATAGATTAATGCACTAGACAACTTTTGTAAGAAAATAATTGTAAATCTAATTGTTTGGTAGGAACAAGGGATGGGGATCATTGCTGGACAAATTGTACGGTAGGAATGTGTAAGGCTCACCACGACGATCGTAAGTATGTAATAAGGTTTAATCTACACCCCTAGTTCTAAAGACAATAAGTCATCCAAGAGTGATGAGGTAGGGTGGATAAAAAAAATTTGGGTGATAGGTATTTTCAATTATTTCAATTTTTTGTAGTATAGATAGATATACGTTTTATTTTCATCCGTAACATGATTTTTTCTTTTTCTTTTTTCTTTTTCTCTTTTTTCTTTTCTTTTCTTTTCTTTTACTTCTCCTTTTCCATTTATTTCCATTTTCCTTTTGTTTATTTTTAAACTCACTTTGTTCTTCCCTTTAATGTTATTACTTTTCTTTTACTTCATGGTGCATTATTGTTTTGATAGTACTCATGAGATATTTTGTGTTGTTTATATATGACTCATGTATTATGTATGGCATGTTCCATGGTTCCTATAATATCATGAGATATTTGATGGTGTCCATTTTTATCATTATCATATTCATTCATGAGGTGTTTCATGGTGAACATCTCAACGTTTTCATTATATCCATGAGTATCAGACTTTCTATGTTATATTTTTTACTACTCTAATAATATTCATTAGACGTTCCCTGTTATATTTTGATTGTTCTAATATCATCCAGAATATTTTTTCTGGTGCATAGTTTATATTTTATATTTTTATCAATTTTATTTTCTTGAATTTCTTTATTATATTTTATTGCATTTTCCTTATATCCATGGTCTTGTGGTGGTATCTATTTGAGCTATTTCTTCTATATATAAAAAGATCGTTCACATGGTTTTTACGAGGCATGTTTTGAATTACCATTATATTATCTTTATGTTCTTCATGATATGCTTTATGGTGTATTCTAGATTTTTTCTCAAAGTATTCATGTTCAATACATGGTGTATTTTGCAATGTTCATGTAGTATTTGTGAGATATTCAATGGTGTATTTTTTTTATTGTTCACACAATACACATAAGATGTTTTGTGGTGACTCTTAGGCTGTTTGTGTAGTATTTATAGGTTTTTCTATGCGATATTTCAATTGTTCTCATAGCATCTATGAAAATGTTCTCTTTTTTACATGAATATTATGGAATATTATTCGTCTAAACCTAGAATTTATTATCTTAGTTTAAAAAAAATTATTGTCTTAAAAATGCTCTATTTTTTACATGAATATTATGGAATATTGTCCTCCTAAATTTTATTTTTATTTTTTAGTTTCAAAGTGTTATTACATTCTGTGGTGCAAGTAACTGTGTTTCATTCGTCATGCATGCTTCTCCTTGGCTGATGTTTAGCCGTCCACTTCAGCTCCCTTTTCCAACCATCGCCACGTTGACGCAAGTGCCAAAGGCCGAAAGGGGCGTGTTTCCACTTTTCAGGCCGGCTCGACCCTCGAATCCAGGGTATCATACTCTCATCTCAATGCTCCGGCTTCACATACTAAGACATACTAGTGGGCCGTGGCGATCAGGATACGGAATTAGGCCCATAATTCTCAGGAATGGGCTGCTAGGACATATAGGCCAGTTGGAGAGGCCACAGAAGAGCGCAAACAACCACCGGCGGCTGGGCCAAATTGTAGCCGAGCAGAACCACCCAGGGACGACTCTGCCCTTGACTTCGTTCGATTGCCGACTTGTCGTTGAATCGAAGCGATCGTGCGCGTGGCCGGGCGGGGGTCATTTGCCTCTTTCTTTGGAAAAAAATTAGGTGCGGACCAACCTGACGTGGACACCGTGGGGATGTGACACTGACACCATGGCCAGCCCATACGAAAAATCTTCAGATCTCCCGGGTACGTGCGTCTGGGATGCTGCGCAGTCCACGCGTTGTGAATCAGCAGCATGTCCGCACGACATTCAGGTGAGGACGGGCCTCACCTAATTTTTTTTCCTCTTTCTTTTTACCAGGCCCTGCTAGAAAATTTTACAAAATTTTTCAGATTCTCCGTCACATCAAATCTTTAATACATGCATTAAGCATTAAATATAGATAAAAATAAAACTAATTACACAGTTTAGACAAAATGGACGAGACGAATCTTTGAAGCCTAATTAGACCATGATTGAACAATATTTGCCAAATAACAATAAAAAAAAGCTATAGTGTCATTTAAAAAAAATGCATCTAAACGCAGCCGGTGAACCCGAAAAGACTTCGAGCTGGCTTCACTACACGACCAGACTGCAACCGAAACCGCCCGAAGGCCGATCGTCCCACAGGAATCAGGCCCACAGGAACCCAACGACCATGTTTCTCCCTCTCACCAAACAATGGCCATTTGAGACTATCGGAGGATCAAAAACAAAAGGCAAGTCGTTTTGAATGCGGAATGGGGCCTGGGCTGGATCCCGTTCTAGTCATTTGCTCTTGTGTACTAGTGACAAGGCTTGGAAAATATAAGGGATCGGTCAACAATACGATCCACTCCGAAGTTGTCAACAGGCCTTTAAATCAGCAGGAGCACCCGGTATCCACTATCGTCCCTCCTCCAGCCTCCAGGGGTTGGTGAACTCTGCCCCTCAAAAAACTGGGCAAAAACAACAGCAAGACCTTATTTAGTTTCCAAAAATTTTTATTTCATCCCATCACATTGAATCTTTGACGTATGCATGGAGCATTAAATATAAATAAAAAATAACTAATTGCACATTTTAGTTAAAAATCATAAGACGAATCTTTCAAAACAAATTAGTCCATGATTGAATACTAATTGTCAAATAAAAACGAAAATACTACGATAGTCAAACTTAAAAAATTTCACGAACTAAACAAGGCGCAAGTGCTTGTGCTTGAATTCCCACGGACCACACAACTAAGCTCAAACCCAATCATCATTAACTTTGTTTTGACAGAAAGACGCCTAGGCATCTTATTCCTGAATTACATTAACGTAAAATACATTGTTATATTCCGGCATGAAAAATACTCAATTTTTATACCTAAATTGTTTATTATTTTAAAAGGAAAAACAATGAGCTGAAAGAAAGACGAGGAAAGGAGCAAGTCAGCGGGTCCCACTCACCTACCGCCAACCGCCCCCAATCTCCCTCTCCCTCTTCCCACTCTCCCTTCCCGTTCCCGCCGTATAAATTCGCCGAACACCGCACCCCCATTTTCCACCAAACCCCGGCACCCGCCGAGCAGCCCAGCCCAGCCATGGACGCCTCCCTGCTCCTCTCCGTCGCGCTCGCGGTGGTGCTGATCCCGCTCTCGCTCGCGCTCCTGAACCGGCTCCGCCTCGGCCGCCTGCCGCCGGGCCCGCGGCCGTGGCCCGTCGTGGGCAACCTGCGCCAGATCAAGCCGATCCGGTGCCGCTGCTTCCAGGAGTGGGCCGACCGGTACGGGCCCGTCATCTCCGTCTGGTTCGGGTCCGGCCTCACCGTCGTCGTCTCCACCTCGGAGCTCGCCAAGGAGGTGCTCAAGGAGAATGACCAGCAGCTCGCCGACCGGCCGCGGAACCGCTCCACCCAGCGGTTCAGCCGCAACGGGCAGGACCTGATCTGGGCCGACTACGGCCCGCACTACATCAAGGTGCGCAAGCTCTGCAACCTCGAGCTCTTCACGCCCAAGAGGCTCGAGGCGCTGCGCCCCATCCGCGAGGACGAGGTCACCGCCATGGTCGAGTCCGTTTACCGCGCCGCCACTGCCCCGGGTGAGTCAAGCTGAGATCTCAATACTGCTCCTCTCTCTCGATCCCGGACAATGTTAGGTAGCGCAATTTGTACAAAATTGGGGATGTTTGGTAAAAAGATGGAGGATTCTTTGGTGCGAAGATTCGTTGGTTGGGCGACCCCACCCAATTTTGCCGTGGTGTCGGTGTGGTGGTGGATTGGTGACCAGCTGCTGTCTCGTGTTGACTTTCAAGCGGCGCTGGGATTTACTGTGTCTAGTTGCTTTCTGGGCCGCTTGGTGGCGAGCTTGTGCCTATCTTTGAGCAAAACGCGAATGCTAAACCTCGGTCGGTAGTTTCGTAGTTTGTGACAATTTTGTCATAAGACCGAAGAGAAATGTCAAACACAGTAATAGCCTATCACAATCCAGTGAAGTAAACGAATAGAAATGCCTCGTATTGTGAAGGTGGCCACATGGTAAGCACGTTTTAGTGAAGTAAACGAATAGAAATTAGTCTGCACAACGGCACCAGCAGTACTGATAACTGTTCAGCTGCATTGAGCTGACAAACCTTGGGGTTTATTTTATTAGCCATACTTTATGTCAACCAGATCACGAAGTTAAACAATTAGGTTGGGTTTTCCATGAGCTTTAGGATTCATGGCAACATGGAGCTTTCTTCTTGATCTAGGTGCCGTGTAAGTGTTTGGTTGCGTTTCATCTAATTTGGAAGCGGCTTGCCTTGTGGCATTTTGCAAAGTGTCACCTGGATTTGTCTGAGATTTTAAAAGAAGGAAACTTGCTGACCATTTTGATAATAGGTACAAATGTGACTTTGAGCTCAGTCAAAATACGGACTAGCTTTTAATCCTTAAGAAGACTGTAATACAATATATTGTTGTTTCGGAGCAATCAGTGAGTGGATCTAAACTGATTGCTGCAGCATTGTCCAAAAAGGGGGAGTTCAGCTAGCAAATTGCATGGGAACCGTGTTTCAGGCCATGGCATTATTCTGAATGGATAATCTGCACTAGTGTTAGGTTTTCTTTTTCTGGTATTCACGAGAAAATATTAATAGTCATATTCTCCTTCCTTGATATGTTAGTTGCAAAGCAAACCACTCGCTAATGTTTGACTTTATTTAGCACAGTATTGATTGTTCCAGTGGCTATTGATGTAATTCATTAGGCATCCACTATCTTAATTCTCCTTCCTGTTTTGTAACATTAGTTGCAAAACAAATCGCCCACGATAGCATTTTTATATTGTTTAGCAAACATTCATTGTTCCATTAATGTATTTCATGGAACGGTCTACAGAAAACGAATTACAACATATTTCTATGGACGACGTTAGTGAAACAGTCAGCTACCAAATCAGTTAGAACCCAAAATCAGTCGGGCATTTCATCATAGTATATAGTTTTAAACTGTTACTTAATCTTATATTGTATTCAGGTAATGAAGGAAAGCCATTGGTAGTGCGGAACCACCTTTCTATGGTGGCCTTCAACAACATAACAAGGCTGGCATTTGGGAAGCGGTTCATGAATGCAAACGGTGACATTGACGAACAAGGGCGTGAGTTTAAGACTATTGTGAACAACGGGATCAAGATTGGTGCATCTCTTTCTGTTGCTGAGTTTATTTGGTATTTGAGATGGTTGTGTCCACTTAATGAGGAGCTTTACAAAACTCACAATGAGAGAAGAGACCACCTGACAATGAAGATCATTGAAGAGCACGCTAAATCTCTCAAGGAGAGTGGTGCCAAGCAGCACTTTGTGGATGCACTCTTCACCCTCAAGGAACAGTATGACCTTAGTGAAGACACAGTTATTGGACTTCTATGGGTATGTTGGACCGCTTTTCTCACAGATTACTCATTTGTAGCTGGATGTTCTTTTTACTAGACAGGATCCCAATGCACATCTATTTTTTCTTCTATAAAATAATGCACACATGCTGCATACCCTTGAATACGGTGACTGATCTATAGAGGTTACTGGATAAAGGTTCAATATCAGTTTGTAGTGTGGGTCAGAGCGAGACATCACTGTCTTAAGGTAGGTGCAAGGTGGTGGGGTTTGGAAACTGTCTATGTTTACTTTGTAGTTGGAAACGTGTGCACTTTATGTTCATTTTACCTACTACCGGCACGAGGAATGTGCAAAGGTTAGGCCAGTTAGCTACTATGCCACTAGGTGACTGTCATTTGATTTGTAAAACAATCGATCTTGGTAATTCTTGTTGCTGCTGTGAATACTAATCTTCCTTGATTTGTTCATGTTCAGGACATGATCACTGCTGGAATGGACACAACAGTCATCTCAGTCGAGTGGGCAATGGCAGAGCTGGTCAGGAACCCCAGGGTGCAGAAGAAGCTGCAAGAGGAGCTCGACCGTGTGGTTGGCCGTGATCGCGTCATGTTAGAGACCGACTTCCAGAACATCCCCTACCTACAGGCTGTCGTCAAGGAGTCGCTCCGGCTGCACCCGCCGACACCACTCATGCTCCCGCACAAGGCCAGCACGAATGTCAAGATCGGTGGCTACGACATCCCCAAGGGCGCCAACGTGATGGTGAACGTGTGGGCGGTGGCGCGCGATCCCAAGGTCTGGAGCAATCCGCTGGAGTACAGGCCGGAGCGCTTCCTGGAGGAGAACATCGACATCAAGGGCAGCGACTTCAGGGTACTGCCGTTCGGTGCCGGCCGGCGTGTGTGCCCTGGTGCGCAGCTCGGCATCAACCTCGTGGCCTCCATGATCGGGCACCTTCTGCACCACTTCGAGTGGTCCCTGCCGGAAGGCACCAGACCGGAGGACATCAACATGATGGAGTCCCCCGGGCTCGTCACGTTCATGGGCGCACCACTACAAGCTGTCGCCAAGCCGCGCCTGGAGAAGGAGGAGTTGTACAATAGGGTCCCCGTTGAGATGTGAGGCGCCTGCTGTCGCTTTGAATTCACTGCTCGATTTGGGCTTTTCTCGCTGCTGCTGCTGCTTGCTAAGAATGTTGGATACAGTTGTTCGCGTTGTAAAATGTGAGGTGCTACATACAGTTCGTCAGTCTTACACAATGTGTCTTTGTAATTTGTATAACAGTATAACACGGTAGAACAATTCCACTTTGAACTGAAATTCGGACTGCGTTTACACACACACTGTGGTCAGAGCTTATAAATGAAGGAAGCAAAAGGCCCAAAAACAAAATTCTGTATTGTGGGCCTTATTTGGGAGACCATAAAATCCGGTAAAGCCTTATTATGCCAGGATATGATTTTTCTTCTTGAACCTCGAAACTAGATATTATATCTCTTGAACTCTTAAAACCACTCAAATTACCTCATTCCCTAATTTGGAGTGGTTTTTAAGATGGTTTTGTCTTTTTTAGTTAAAAAAGGGTAAATACTTGGTAAGTTTTTAAACGATAGAAATGTCTGATTTAAAATTCTGAAGAAAAATCTAGAGATACAAAAATTTCAAATAAAATATTTAGAGCTCAATAAAACATCTTTAGAAACTTAAAAGAATAGGTTTAGCTCTATAAAACCGGAAAATATCCAACAAAAATCTAGAAAATTAGCAAAACATTTTATACGATGTATAAACATGTTAAAACTTTTCACATCGAAAATATAAGATGTGATCAGCATGAATGCAACACACACACACACACACACACACACACACACACACACACACACACACACACATATATATATATATATATATATATATATATATATATATATATATATATATATATATATATATATATTAATGTTGAATGCATTCATGCTATACATTTGTGCTAGTTGTTTATTATGTTTTTTTATTCACAAAGTTTTCAAAACACGTTTACAAATCAGTTATAATATTTTTATATTTTTCTAGATATTTTTGGATATTTTTCCACTTTCTAAATCTAAACCTATTTTTTAAAGCATCTAGAGATATTTTTATGGGCTCTAAATATTTTTTTTGAATTTGTCGTTTTCCGGTCTATCCCTATAATTTTAAAAGAACAAAGATATTTTATGTGGTTGAAAACCTTATCAAGTATTTACTGTTTTTAAAGGCATGCTTGGAACACAGAAATTTCATAGGAATCAATTCAATTTCACAGGAAAAACATACGAACAAAGGTTTTTCCCGCGTTCCAAACATGCCCTAATAAACAAAAAACGATAAAACCACATTCAAACCACTCCAAACAAAGGTAGGGAGGTAATTTGAACTGTTTTGCGAGTTCAAGGGGTAAGATGTATAGTTTTAGAGTTCAAGGAGGACAATCAAACTACACGTAGTTCAAGGAGCTAGAATGGGTTTTTTTTTCCTATATTGAACATGGAGTTGCATACTAACGATACGTAGATCTGAGATGGTAAGGAATATGCCGCTAATTTGAAATGGTTATTGCACTTGCAATGCATCGATGTTTGGGCTGAAAATAAATTTCAGCAACAGTGGAGCCATTATGGTCAATTCTGATAGAAATGTTTAGTTGTGAATTGAAAGTGCCCATCAAATAATTAGGTTTTTGTTTCTAAATGTAAACTACTTATTATGGATTGATTTCCCCATAAGAAAATATTCTTAATAAATTTGATAGCTTTTTTTAGCATAATAAATTTGATAGCTGATAAGGAAGCTCCCTCACTATTAGGTGAGGGTGAGGACGTGAGGGTGGGGGTTGGGGCAGGGGGAGACTATCTTATTAAACTCTAGCTTTTGTAATATGCCCACCTATACGAAGTCTAAAGTAACAAGCTTCCCACAATGGTGAATTTAGAATTTTGAGGTTGGATATTTCAAGCTAGGTCTTCATCCTCATCGCTGCAGCCTGCAATGTCACTTCCTAGATTTCTACAAGACTAGTTACTTGCGACTTGCCCTTGCATCAGTCGATGTAGTTGTTCCCGTTCGCCTTGAGGTAGTTGCGCTACGTAACTAACTAGTGTTGATGCTAGGGTTTCAATTGGGAGGGAGGGAGAGAGAGAAGCGATTGGGGAATTGCTTATTTGGGTGGTCATGAGACATAATTGGTGGTACAATATTATCAATAAAAGACAATATAGCCAAAGTTATTACATAGCGGACGGTGTATATCTAGAGTGGGCTTTTTTGTAAATTCAATACACAAACCATAATCTGATAAGTATAAATTATTGCACAACATCAAGAAGGACAAGGAAGGATGTTGAATGTGCATTTGGGATTTCATAGTCTCGTATTTGTATTTTGCATCGACCATCACGTCTATATGAACAAGGGGATCTTGACAATGTCGTGAAAGCTTGTATCAGCCTCACAATATGATAATCGAGGATGAGAAAGACATAGAGCCAAGTCCTATTGGTCTGAAGGAGGAAGCCAGAAATGGCAAAAGTACTAGCAATAAATGCACACATTCATGATCGTGTTGCCACCTTTAAAAAAAATGATCGTGTTGCTTATAAGCAACTTCATTCAGACTTTGACTTGAGGATATTTGGCTTAAGCTTAGGAACTTAAATTAATTAGGTAATAATCAATTATACGATAAACTAATGCCAATGTTTTCACTGTGACCTATACCTATCTATACTATATATTGAGAGTACTGTTATATAGAAATGTTCCATTATTTTTTATTTGGAAACTTACTATTCGTTATTTCTCTATGTAGCTGATGCCGTTTGGACTCTTAGATTTTTTTATTGGACAGAAGATGATGTTGTTCATGAAGTTGATGCCCAAGATGATGGAATGACGATGACCTTTACATTTTGCTATGCATTTGCATATCTTACCTACCCGATTCGAAATTTTTTATTATACTGTGTATGAATTTGAGTTGTTAATTTTGTTATCAAGTATGCTACCATTTGAGTATAAACTATTTTGTACTTGATTTAATATTTTACTATCATGGCATTGGTGCTGAATTCTTAACGTACGAACTACTATGTACTTGTGTATGAAAGTTGAGATGTATGTTTGAGAAGAGATGTCACACAAGAGCAACTTTGTTACTTGCCATTCTTTGATCAACTCCCATTTTGGGGCACACATAAGGTTAATCATTGTTTTCTACATAAAAACTACTACGAAAACCATGAGCTAGGAAGGTTAGTTTCTATTGATATTTATTGCTCTCTCACTCTCACACCTCAAGAAACTATTTATGGAAATCATAGGTTGGGATTAGCATAATAATGTTGTAAATGGAAACCAGGCCAAGGTCTTTTTTAAATAATAGTACTAGTTATATGTGTTAACTATTAGCTACTTCTTTAATCCAAATTATAAGTCGTTTTAGTTTTTCTGTGTACATATCTCTTACTACGTATTCAGATATACGTTATGTATAGATATGTAAATTTTACTTTGTATCTAGAAAAGGTTAAAATGACTTATAACTTAGAAATACATAAAACTAGCTGATTGAATAATTCAATCTAGCCTATTTGGATTAGTAAAGAATAATGTCAAGGGCGTGGCTTGCGTTGTAGAAGATTAAGGTAATAAAGACACTAAGATATACAAAGATATTCCATCCGTTCTAAAAAAGAATAATTCTTACTTTTAATGAGTCAAATAATTTAAAGTTCAGTCAAATTTATAAAAAATAGTAACAATTATGCTATAGATGCTCTGTTTGAATCCACCTATCTGACTATTAAACGTGTTAGCTGGAAAAAAAAACTAGCTAATAGCTAATTGTTAGCTGGGGATAGGTAAGCCATTAGTTAACTTATTAGTCAGATCTAAACATGACCTTAGCTAATTTTTAGCAGCTAATATGTTCTAAAGAAAAGAACAATTCTCGTTTTAAAGAGACAAACAAATTAAAGTTGGTCAAATCTATAAAAATTACTAACATTTGTAGTACCGAGGCTCTCTTTGCATCCATCCAACTTAACTATTAAATGTGTTAGCGGGGAAAAACTACTAATAGCTAATTGTTACTTGCGTGGTAGGTGAGACATTAGCTGAGGATCCAGGCATGACCTCATCTAATTTTTAGCAGCTAATTGTTAGCTACATGGGATCCAAACAAGCCTCGAGTAAGTATCATTATATTAATCATGTATTATACTCTCATGGCAAGACCTTGTTTAGATCCATAGAGCTAATAATTAGCTCCTTTGAATCTAATACATCCAGCTAATTGTTTGCTGAATATCCAACTGACAATTATCTCATTAGTTGGACCAAACCAGCTAATAGGTAGCTAGCCAATATTAACTATGAGTTATTAGCTAGCTAACTATTAACAGCTAATGGATCCTAACAAGGCCTAAATCCAATAGAGATATAAATGTGCTGCTTCATCCGCTCCAAATTATAAATTTAGTTTTTTTAGTACATAACTTTTTATCATGCACATAGATACACACTATGACTAGATACATATAGTAAAAATATCTGTACCTGAATATGCCAAAATGACATATAAATTACTATGTTCCTTCTAAATTATAATTTATTTTGATTTAGATACATAGCAGAACAAATACATCTAGAATAGCCAAGATAACTTTTATAATTTGAAATGGAGAAAGCAGAATATAGGGAGTACATTTTTTTTAAATCAAGTCAAGCTTAAAATTTTGATTTTAGTTTAAGTTTAGAATTGTATAAATTATTGTATTCCTTTGACATCAAATAAAGCAAGCGATGAAACTGGAATATCCGTGCTACCGTTCAACTTTTTTTTGAGAACATGCTACCGTTCAACTTTAGAGGCTCGTAGGTTCGAGGGCGGTGCATCCTTCTCGTTTTAGGCAATCTTTGCCTCGTTGGCGTTCCCTAATTTCCTTTCTATTTATCTTTATCCTGCTAAAAATAAGCAATAAACGATAAGGATGTTTCTGATGACAGAGAAGAAAAGGATAGACGATGGAGTTAAGTGACATGACGTGGGATCGCGTCAAGGCCTTATCTCACAGGTCACAGGCAGACTCCAAGCCGGGTTGGTTGCACCCAAATTTGGGAGGACTCTAGGCGTGTCCGGGCCGCTCGGTGAGCCGTCGGATTTCCCACCACCGGACCAGATGGACGGCGGACACGGGAGGCCAACAGCGCCACGGCTCTGCCCGCCCACCCAGGCCGCCCCGTCCGCGGATAGAACGAACGAGAGGCTGCGCTGAGCGCGCGGAAGGTCCACGGACGTGGGGCCCGCGCCTCCCCTCCCGTCCCGCGTTCTACTACCCGCGCGCGCTGTGGTGAGGTCACCGTGGGCGAGAACCAGCTCCGTGGACCCAGTCTGTTTGTACATAGGCACTTCGCGTGGTGTTCAGTGCGGTGTTGGACTATGCACCGGGTCCACGGTCCAGATCCCGCGGGACGGAGAGCGGAGGCGACTTTGGCCCGATTCGCGCGGCCCGGCCCCGGATCGAACGATTTGGGGGAAAAGGTGTTCTGTTTCACAAAAGAGGCAAACACTAAAGCCGGTAACGGAAACCCTAATCCCCCAAATCCCCCAATCCCTCCCGAATTGCTATTTAATGTTCCTGTTCGTCCCCTCCGATCCGATGTCCCCAGTAGCTGCGCTCCCCGCGGCGATCGAACCCCGGGTTGCGGCACTCGCCGACGTTGAGGAGGTTCCCAGCGCTGGTTCCAGCGCCTTGTCGTCGGCGCCATGAGGAAGAAGCTGGACACGCGCTTCCCCGCTGTAAGACTCAATCTCAGATCGTGCGATCGGTTTGAATTCCTGTATCCTGGTTCCTGTGCGTAGTTGTGCGCGGATGCTTGATACGTGTGCCTGTGTTATGCACGTGGCTGTTTGAACTTCTGATTGTGAAGTTTGCTTGCTATTTCTTTTCCTTTTCTTCCTCATGAAAGGTTTCCCTATGATTTTACTGGAGCGGTATGCTCTAAGCTCGTGGTATGCATGGTTGTGTTTCGACAAACTTTTTGTGGTTCGTTCAGGATACTTCAGGACTTCGGTTGGTTGGTGATTTTGTGGGCTTCGGTTGGTTGGTGATTTTGTGGGCTTCGGTTGGTTGGTGATTTTGTGCATTCGCTGTAGATCTAAGTAGTCGATCTGTACAAAGTCCTGTAATGTTTAGGTCTTGTTTCCTACCACCAGCATTTCTGTGATAGGTTTTTGGCGTGGATCAGGTTACCTCAGAGGGTATTGTTTGAGAAGATTTAGTTTATAGACTTGCATGTTAACTACCAGATCATAATTCTATGATTTGTTATAATTTAAGGAATGATGAAGAGCAAAATTGTTGGTGTACGGATGCATTGAGAAGTTTTCAAATAATGTTCTTTTTGGATGTTCGTTAAGCTATATCGTTACTAGTTTAACCATTATCGATTGTCTGCAAGCCCTTATAATTCTAGACCTATGGTGGTTGATAGTGTGGTTATTGGATTATCAGCTTAGTTTTGTGAGAATGCCTGTTTTGTGATAACATCTTATTCCAAGCATGGTATAATCATCTGGTGTAATTTCTATTCAAAAGAAATCATGTACTCATCAGTTATTTTGCAATGGTATTTTATCATTGTGTTATTCATATGTAGATTTAAATATTTATTTAGGCAGCAAAAGTCTGTTTCACATGGAATCCCGTATGTGGTGCATAGTCATTTGGGATGCAATCTTCACTATCATTTGCTCTGAAATTATGTTTCTCCATACGCTAGGATTGATGTTTATCACCTCATGTCGCAAAGCAAGTAGACAAATTGATTACATACCACTTTCATTTTTTCCTTAAGTGTGGAATGGAAAGGCAGTTGATGTTTAGTATGGGACAATCATAATTACGAACATTGCTTCAAGTAACTTCTTGACTATACCCTTGTGTTGATCTAATGTCGACTTATTGTGTTTTAACATACAGCCTCGGATTAAGAAGATCATGCAAGCAGATGAAGATGTGGGCAAGATTGCTTTAGCTGTACCTGTTCTAGTGTGTAAGTCAATCTACTATTTTTTTGGTACCATTTACCTAGCTGTTTCGCATCCTACTATATCAATTTCAGCCATATAGTTCTTTCACTAATCAGTAATCACTGCAGAATGAATTTTTTTTCCCGCCATGTTATGATTCTGTTATCCAAAAATTGATTAGGATTTAATTTAGGAGACCAAAAGGATAAAAACACATGCAACTAAACTATATTTTCATGTAAAGCGTGTACTTGCCATGCTTGTCGATATATTACTTTATCAGAAATAGAATGTTTTAATTGGTTCTCTGATTTTGATATTGGTGCCAAAATATTGTTATGTAATGTCAGGCGTTCTCTTTGGAAAACTTAGGTACTTATAAGTATTACCATAAGCAAAATGCGATAGCTCTCTATTGTTTCTGTAATTGTTTTGATGAAGTATGATGCAGTATACTAATCACAATCTTCATCAATCATTACAACATATTATTTGGAGAAAGTTAAGTAATGTAGTAGCAAGATTAAGTTGGTCCATAATTCCATTTGGTAGTGGGTGTAGAAAATAAAACAGGACTACCGTTTTAAATAGTGCAGATAATTTATCAGTTGCAGAGTATGCTTTAAATCATATGTTGATATCTGTACTCTAATTTCTGCTTTGTCTTCCGCTGGTGATACATGCACTTTTCTTTATTTAAATTGAACTGGCTTCCAGATTTTGAGATGATATGTCTGCATACTGTGCAAAGTAACTCCAAATTTGTCTTTCCATTTTAACTAGCCTATTATATTTTTGTAGTCTGTTTTTCAATATCAATATATTTTTTTTTAGCATTGTCCACATTTTGTTCAAATTATCTAACATACATGTCTTCAATGTCCTTGATTTGTAGCCAAAGCATTGGAGCTATTTCTGCAAGATTTATGTGATCGGACATATGATATTACAATTCGAAAGGGGGTCAAGACTGTGAGTTCTTCCCATTTGTAAGTTTACTTGACCCATCTTCTTGTTGTATGGAGTTTGGGCATAGTTTTTCGTTTGACCAATGTAAGAGGGAGGAGCAAGTTATAGAAAATATATATGAGTGCATAGCCCTACTTGATTATCATGAAAAAGAAGCTTAGTAGTATTTATCTGCTTTACATTTTAGTCTTTCCTTTGTTGCACGTTGATTTTGCATGTCACATGCACAAGCAAGCAATAAACTTCAGTATATATTGATATTGGCAAGGAAGGCCTTGCTTTGGCTTGGCAGGAGCATGGGTTCTGTACAGGCATTATTATCTGGTGATCATGTGTACTAACTGCTGTTTGGGGTCCACATTAGTTTTGTTCGAATCCTGTAAATTCTTTCTTTGCTGATATTTATAATGATCCTAGTCTTGTGAGAAAGAAAAATTAAGTGTGTGTCGCATGGTCTGTTGATTGATGGGGGAAATATGTAGAGAAGTGCTGGCGAGGCATGGGGTTGGGGTATAGGTTCTGTAATGTCATACGGAGAGAAAATGAACTTATTTTCTGGATTGTAGTATCATTTTTTTGCATGATTTTAATTCATCATTTCTTTAACTCATTAAGTTTTTTGCTTAATGTGTTCAGGAAACAGTGCATTCAAACGTACAATGTCTATGACTTCTTGACTGAAGTAGTCAGCAAAGTTCCAGACATTGGTCCTTCTGATGTTATTGCTGATGATAAGCTTGGCAAAAGGAGGTAAATTATCTATCTTGTAGTTAACAAGGTTCTTACATGTCCCAATCATCTTCTACGAAGTGTTAATAGATGTTGAATTGTCATCAGGAAAGCTGAAGAAGATGGAAGTGAGGAGGAATTAAAGAGGACAAGAAATGTAAGTAACTATTATCCATAAGACCATAACTCTATGTGGATGTTGCATATTTCACAGCTCATACATCTTTCAGAAATTTGACGAAATAACCAATTTCACCCCTCAAGTTTTACTAGAGGCTCCATTTTGTCCCTGAACTTTTGGATCGGCCATTTCCATTCCATAACTTTCTCTTTTTGGGGCTCAAACCTGTCCTTGCTCCCATATGGCATGCCACATTGCATGCCTTGTCACCCATGGACATCCGTTGCTGTTTCATCACACATGAAATGTCTCTTTTGCTCTTGTTATGCTCAATTAGTAAGGGAATGGATGCAACAATATCCCAGTCCAATCGACTATGAGCATCCTTAACTATTTTTACCCTTTTTGTTTCTTTACTGATTACTGATATGTTCCTTGTTGGATTATTGTTAATCGTATTCTCACTTATCACATAATATATCCGTAGACATCCTTTTATAGCTGCCAAGGGAGTGGATTAGTCATTGGTTGGAGATTACATCATACATTCCTTTAGTAATGTAGCAAAACAAGTGTAAAAGAGAATTCTTCCGTGATTGCTTAACAAAGGATGACCAGCACTGGCTAGGCATGCCATGTCAGTGTAAGGATATATTGGAGCCAAAAAAAGAGCTTAGTGACTAGATTGGTCGGTTTGAAAGTCCCAAGGATGGACAAAGTGGTCTATTTTGACTACTATTAACTTAAAGTATCTGTCAGAACTTAATTTCCTGCTGTTATTTGTCTTCCAGATTTCACTTCATAATATGATGATCCCATTTTCTATTGAGCCTTAGACTTTCTGAGTTCATTTTGCTGAATGAGTTGCTTTTGTGCAGGAGACAGAAAGCTATACAAGCAATGGCAGAGGCCGTGGGAGGGGCCGTGGGAGAGGCCGCCGTGGACGTGGAGCTTGGCGGGAGGTTGTCACAACTCATGAACAATTCGCGGAGAACCAATCTAGCAAGCTAGCCAGCCTAAAGGTGGAGGTAGCAGATGAGGTCCCGAATGCAACTGAAGCAAAAGTGGCTACTACACCAGTGAGCAATGCCAGGGCTTCCTTAAGGAACATTGACTTGAATTTGGATCCAACTGATGAAGAGGATGAGGTTACAGTGCCACCCCAAGTCCAGCTGTCAGCTCCAGCAACTAGTTCCGCCGCAGCCACTGCAGGACCTGGGCCATCTGCTGGACCATCTGTTCCACGGTCAAAGGAAGGAGCAAAACTCAAGGACTTTCTTGGTGCTTGGGAACTGCCTGACATGAACAAGATGGAGATGGACCCTGTCCAGTTTGCTTTGTCAACAAATCATAGATTGGAGGAGGATGAGGATTATGACAATGAAGACTAAGCTCCGCCTTTATAGCTTCAGAGTTGGTAAGTAGGAATAGCAGGACAACTGTAGGTTCAGCTTAACTCTGTAGCAGTTCTCATGTATCATTTGTATCATAGCCGCCGAAGCTGCTGATGTAGCTTATAATGTTCCAGACTCCAGAGGTTAAGCCGTTAAGGTCGTTCGACTAGTTGACTGTAGTGTTCTAAAGTTAGATTCCCTCAACAGCTAGTGCTTCTGCAGATAGTACCAGTTGTACATTCCAGGTGCTCTCCAGTTTAATGTTAATTATTATGCTTTTGCTTCGTTGGATAGTTTGAGAAATCTTTTGGTGGATGTATCATGTATGGCAGCAAAAAAAAGCAAGAAGGGTTTCAGATTTCTTAGCACAGCTCATTCCATTACAAGAGTCAAATATTTCATATAGGGTACAGTACATTATACATGTGGTAAGATGCTGGTTTATTCGTCATATCATATTATATATACTTTTCCAGTGGGATGTATTTCATGTCCGACAGCTAAATTCTTTCATTGTTGTGCTCCAGCCTCCAGCGAAATGCTTGTGAGCCTTGAGGGAAAAACACATCGTGACACTGGAAGATGACACGTTTACTACCTGAAACATGGTTGTCCAAGCACAAGGAGAACTTTCAGCAGTGATCGAAGCTTTGCTAATACCAGGTTGTACAGATCCATCTCAGTGTTATTCCCATTCCCATCTAGTATTTCGTGTGCTAGTCCCCGAGAAAGATCCTGTACCTCAGGCGGCCGCGGCGTCCCCGACCGGCTGGAAGCTCTGCAGCTGCTTGAAGTTCTCCCACACCTTCTCCCACACCTTGGCCTCGTACAGCTTCTTGCCGCCGTCGGCCTCCTTCACCTGGACGGTGAAGTGGTGCATGGTCCCGGCCACCACCTGGTGCCTCACCTTCACCAGCCTCTCGAACTCCAGCATCGCGTTCTGCACGCGTGTATTATACATGTGATAGATATACACATCGTCAGTGACGGCTCCGATCTCCGATCTCAACTTTAAAAAGGGTGCCAAGGAACTTGTCTTACGGTCTTGCTGTTGTGCTCGGCGACGGCGAAGCGCGCGAGCTCGATGGCCTCGAGGTCGTTCTCGTGGCCCGCCGGCGCGTCCCGGACGTCGCCCACCATCCCCACGCGCCGCCCGTTGTGTGCCTCGGCCATCGCTGACGCGGTCCGGTGGCGGGAGGGAGAGGAAGCGGCGCCGAGAGCGAGACGACGGCCACTGCCGCTAGTGGGAGCAGGAGTAGCACTAGCACCACCGAATGTTGTTGCTCCACCAAGACAGATCCGCATGCGTCTGGAGTAGAGGAGGGGCAGGTTTTATAGCGAGAGAGGGAACAAAAAAAACTAAAAGCAACGGCGTGTGGAAGGTGTTTGCGCTAGTGGTCGCCGTTTGCCGGACGATGCGGCGAATACGGTGATGGGGACGTGGGCGTTGGGACGCGGGCGGGGCGAAGGAAATGATGCTGCGGTACCGGCACTGCGTTGTCGGCGACGCGACTCCGATCCGATGCTTTGCGAGGAAGCAAAGCGATGCGGCGAAGGAAATGCTGTGGAGCCGTCGGTAATGCTTTGGTTCCGTGGACGGGTCCCGTCCCCTGTTTTGAGGTTTTTTACGCGGAGTGAAATGATTCTCTGCCTAGAGCTTATTAGGGAAGAAATTGTGCGACCATGTGATGTATCGAATCGAATACGCCGTTTCAGTTCACACCAAAAGGTATGCCCGGTGAGAAGGGAGTGTTAAAGGGTCTTCTACCAGAGTTAGTGGAGGGAGGTCTCAGGTATCACTCATTCATAGTGAGCAGACGACACAATTCTGTTCCTGGACTACTCAGAGCAAGAGATTACGAAACATGAAAGTTTTGTTGTTTTGTTACGAAGAGATGTCTGGAATGAGGATACACTACTCAAAGAGTGTTTACCGTAGGTCTCAATGACAGGGAAAGTTGGAATATAGCTGATGGTTTCAATTGCACACGGCAAGTGACAGAAGATTAACTAAGGCTGAATTAAGCAGTGGCGGATCCAGCACCGGGGCGGGGTGGGCTCGAGCCCCCCGCTACCGCCGCTCGGACCATGGAGCCCCTCCTAAGCCCCCGCTATAAATTTGTACATATTTAAACTTAGAAGAAGAGGCTAGGGATGAAAGATTATGAGATAAGCCCCTCCTAACTTATTTTTTAGATCCGCCACTGGAATTAAGTGAGTAAGCGGGGGAAATAGAGAGAAGACTAGAGACCTAGAAATGTGCACACTTTTATTTGGGGGCAGATCTATCTTGATTAACACAAGCCTCACTAGCATTCCTGTGTATACTGTGGGTTTTTATTAGATACATGAAGGAACTCATCGGAGATTTGACTGCTAGTGGGGAAATGCTGACCGGAAGGAGTTGGAAATAAAAAGAAATAACATACCCTGGGTTCAACTAGTATGAGAAAAGCATTACAACAATAGAAAATCACCAAGCCATACAAAGAAAGGTTCTTTCCGGTGGAGAGATATTCTGAAATTTTTGAGCGCATACAAGGAAATAATGCAAGTGAACGCATAAAATGGAAAAACTTATATATTTTGGAGGGACAGCTGGAAATCTGAGCCACTTTCAGGTACACTACTTGAATTTCTCCTTTGCAAAGAACAAGTCAATTTTAGTAGCCAAATCAACTGAACAAGGCCAGCTCACAACTCTCTTTCATTTGCCTGTCTAAGTGGCCTATGGGCAGTTGCAAAATCTTTCGGCTGAGTTGATCTCCCTGAACTTATCTGAAATTGGGATATTTTTAAGCTTTTCTCAAACTCGAGTCTATACTCTTCGACAAAAGTTTACAAGAAGATCATGGAAATCACTCCAGTGCACATTGTTTACATATGGATGTGGGATTCTTTTTGTCAGCCAAAGCACAAAGTTTTCTTTTGGCTTCTTCTGAAAGACAGGCTAAGTACAAGTAGTATCCTGAGAACGAAAAATATGCACCTTGACTCTTACAATTGGGTCCTCTGCAACCTTTTGGAGGAGGAAACTGTAGAACATCTCTGCCTATTCTGCCCATTTGCAAGAGACTGTGGAGAGCTGCTAAATATAGATATACCGATGAATGACTCCGATTCCGAATATCATGGATGGGATTAAAGATCAGTTCAACTTAATTTTTCATGTATGGGGTAATACTCCTTTGATGGACTATCTGGTCAGCCAGGAATGATCACATCTTCAGAGGGATTCAACAAGATGTTCAAGCCTTCAACGAGCTACTAATCAGGGAGCTTAATTTAGTTTCTCTAAGAGTCAAGCTTGCTTTAGCGTTTTTGCTTGATCAATGGCTTCAGACTTTTTTTTGTAATGGCTGTTCTTCTCTTCTTTCTCTCCTTTGTTCTTCCCTAATTTGTATTGTTCTGTTAACTCTCGTTTAATGCATTTCTTTGTGCTGCAGGGGCTCCTTGTCCCTCCAGTTACCCTACAAAAATGGGATGTCTTGGTAAACCTAAAGAGTTTGGATGTCTCGGTTTCATTGATACAAGGGCTATGAATACAGCATTATTATGTAAGTGGATCTACTGGTTGTAGAGTGGAGAAGAGAGTATGTGTATGAGCTTGATTACAAAGAAATATTTAGAGAGGTATAGCCAAAGCAATAATAGCGGTGGTTGCCAGTTTTGGTAAGGACTATAGTTAAATGACTGGTTTGAAAGAGGCAAGAGGTAACTTAGGCCTCGTTTAGATTGCAAATTGGAAGGTTGAAAAGCACTGTAGCACTTTCGTTTGTATTTGGCAAATATTGTTCAATTATGGACTAACTAGGCTCAAAAGATTTGTCTCATGATTTACAATCAAACTGTGCAATTAGTTATTTTTTTACCTACATTTACTTCATGCATGAGTCCAAAGATTGATGTGATGGAGAGAGAGTGAAAAAATTATAACTTTTGAGGTGCATCTAAACAAGGCCTTAGTAAAAAGTGGGAAACAAACAAGATTTTGGGACAGGGACAGGGATGGGAGGAAAAGCTCCTCCCGCTAGCGTTTCCGGGGACAGGGACAGAGAATTTTTCTCCCTGTGGGGACGGGGTTGGGGAGCTATCCCCCGACGGGGAATTTCTTGTTGACACCCCTAGCAATGGTTAGTCCGGTGTGGATAGCGTCGGCTGATGGTGTAAGTGGCAATGATGCCACAACAACAACACAACTTGCAATGCCATGCGGTGACTTGCCGACTTGCCTTGCATGGCAATTGGCAATGGCTTGCTTCAGTATGGAACATTACATTCAACAGTGGCACAAGCAGTGATGATGGTTTGTCGACTTGTAAGTTTCGTCATCCAATGTAGGGCTGGTTACAGAATGACATCGCTTGTGCCTTCTTTCACTAAGGGGATGATGGTGTGGTTTGGTGGTGCTTCATTGTTCTACATGTTGTGTTGTCTCAATTCAATCAAGGAATCACCTGATGTAGTCTTTGTTGTTTTTATTTGTTTCATAGTTGCTTTTGTTGTTCGGTCATATTGCTTAGATGTAATTCGGCTGTTTTACCTAGTCTGATTCATCTTCTTATAAAAGGTTGTTTTGCCCTAACCGGTTCGTAAAAAAAAGAATATGTTGGCCGGCAGTGATCGTTCTTCCAATGATCGAATGAAAAAAACCATAGAAGACCACACAACAGATTATGTAGTAAGCTTGCTGCTTGCCACATAATCATTAGGCAGTTTAGTGTCAATATATACACAGGGTTCAAAACTGCAGCAAAAAGTTCAGATTTCTCGAATTTCATACATTTGTTTGGGTCCTAAACGAAAGAAACTCCGGCCCCCTAAAAGTACAACTGTTCATCGCAAATAAGGTAGTAATGTAGTACGAAACTTTAGGCAATTTGGCGTTTCTCGTTGGCAATTACTGAAGCAGACGCAAACTGAACCAATGCTCGGTGCTGATATTCCTACTAGCTAAATGGAATGAGATCCTGTGCAGATCTGCGTTTTACCTTAGGCGGCATCCGCGACCGGCTCGAATGAGTCGAGTCCCTTAAACTTCTCCCATGGCCTAAGCCACACCTTCGCCTCATACAGCTTGCTGGCGTCGCCGTCAACCTCCCTCACCTCGACGGTGAAGTAGTACACGAGTCCGGCCACCAGCTGCTGCCTCACCTTCACGAGGCTCACGAACTCCAGAGCCACGTTCTGCACGCACGCAACGCACGCGTCAGATACTTACGTTGCGTGCAACAACAAGACGATCACAATTCACAATGCAAGGACGTCGTCAATAGCATGTACTGTACTATGCAAATAGAGGCATGCACGATCGTCTCTCTGTAGTGTACCGTACCGTCTTGCTATTGTGCTTGGCGACGGCGAACCGTGCGAGCTCGATGGCGTCGGGGTTCTTCTCGCGCCCTGGCGCGTCATGGATGCCGCCAAACATGGGGCGGGAGGATCTCCGAACCCGTGGCCGCCGTGGCGAAGCGAGATCGTGATGCGCATCTCTCTCGCGAGTGGAGGCGGGGCGGGTCTCGGCGCGGGGATCCGGCGGCGTCTGGTCCGTCGTCCACAGTGTCAGAGAGATCCATTGGCAGGGTCAGGCAGGCCTCGACCCAACCCAAACGGTGCATGCACGCTATAGCCCGCCGCGAGGAACATAGATGCAAGACGTAAGGCCCACAGTGTGTCTGGCAGCCTTTTGCAGTGCAGCCCAGGAAGCAACGCAGCACTCTGTTCGCGGGCCGCCGCGATGGGCTTTCACATCTGCTCTGATTTTTTTTTTCCATATACGTCGAGCCGAAACTGCGTAGTACCTTCATCGACTCCAGGTGTTCAGCTTGACTTGTCATACGATGGCGTTGCGACGTCCCAGGCCAGTAACCTTGCCCATTCGTCGAAGTAAATGCCAAGAATTACTGATGGGAGAGCTCAAACGAACGCTCTCAATCAAGCACGAATTAGCCATTAGCGGCACTAGAAAACAAACCAGGTAGGCCTGCAAGAACGCGGTGGCGACGTGGTCGTCCGCACCGAGGGCCGGTCCATGTCCACCGCTGCCTACCCTCTCAAGTCTTCAAGCATTCAAGCAACCACTACTACTTCCGGCGTGCAGGTGCAGCGGACGCCGTAGCCATCGGGGAGCAGCAACGACGACAGCGATGGCGAGTCGTCACGTTCCCTCCACTGACCGGGCCATGCCACCGAACCGCACCCCAACTAATCCGCCACTCATTTCCCACGCGGGCCGGCCTGGCACGTCTCCCCTTGGCCCTTGCGATAACCGTAACGACTGTTTCCGCCCGCGCACGCAGACGCAGCGCGGCAGCCTCTCCTGGCGTCGTCGGCTCTGGGCTCGGCACGGGAACAAGTCTCCTCTAACTTGAGTCGCAGCAGCGGCACCAACATCCACGACAAGGACGCGGCCGCCGGCGTTGCCCCACCCCACAATGGGCAGCGGCGACTGGGGTTCAACAGCCGTGCGGTGGCCGGTGGGGAGTAGGGACGGGGAGCTCGTACTTCGCCGTGGTCTGTAGCCTATATCCTTGTAGGTGAACAGCCGGGCGTTGGCGGGTCGATTTCCACCCAGAATATCCTGCGGCGCGCGACGCGAGTTTATTCCGGGCTTTTCTTCCGCCGCGGAACGTGTCAAAAGCGTCGCGTTCCTTTTCCGTTCGCCGGGTATATGGACATGGTCCCGCCGCGGGAGCGTGACGGCTTCACGCAAGGAATCCAGGCCCCCGACGAGGCGATGATGCTAATCGTTTGGTGTCGTCCCGTGCGTGCGTGCGTGCTTCTCCTTTGGTCCTTGACGCTGCTTGCGCGAGGTGATCACTATCAACGGAGAGGCATTGGTATACGAACACAGTTTTGTACGTATGTGCGCCGTATCCGGATAGCAGTGTCTGTGCATTCCTGGCAGGGAGTTTCTACAGGCAAGGAAAAGGTCTGTACTCTTGATACTCTAGTACATTCAGGTGGGTCTTATATTGTGTACTCCCTCCGTTTCTAAATGTCTGTTGTTTTCGTTTCCCGATAAACAATTTTGAATAAAAATATATTAAAAAATATTAATATTTATGATATATAATTAGCATCATTGGATAGATATTTGAATCTAGTTTTTTAATAAATTTATTTAGAGATAAAAATGTTGCACGTATTTTCTATAAATCGAGTCAAAGTTATCGGCACGCAAATCGTGGCGACAAACGTTTAGTGAGAGAGGGAGTACGACTAATTGGGTTTTTTCCCCTACAATTATTGATACGACTGGTTGCTGTCATTAGCCTTGTTCGGTTGTGCTGATAAGCCGGCTGAAAAACACTTTTTGCTGATTTATTGTGAGAGAAAAACACTATTTCAACTGAAAAACAAGCTAAAAAATACAAATTATAAGCCGGATTAACAAGGCCATTACGTCAGAGAAGTCGTCTGACAGCGCAATTCGGCAGGCGAGGCAATCATATTCGACCTAACACATAGGAAATTCAGTTAAAAAATCAGAGAGAGTTGCACTGGAATAATAAGCAATTAAGCAAAAGATCACGGGACTGGCCGTTGCTGTGTTGTGACTCTGTCGTCTGTGAGAACACGCTGCCCGTGTTTAGTTGCCAAGTTGGGGCACCCAACTTGGCACAGTAACTGTCATATCATACTGTAGCAATTTTTGTTTTTATTTGGTAAAAATTATCCAAACTTTGACTAATTAGGCTCAAAATGTTCGTCTCGCAAAGTACAACAAAACTGTGTAATTAGTTTTTAATTTTATCTACATTTAGTACTTCATACATGTGCCGACATTTCGATGTGATGGAGAATCTTCTTTTTCATAGTAGAATTTGGAGGAGAAATTGGGAACTAAACAAGGGCGCTGTCGGTCAGAGCTTGTCACTGTACAACCACGGATCAGCAACTTTTTTTTACCCTCGGCCTCGTTTAGATCCCTAAATTTCACCTCAAATTCCACTATACAAAAAGAAGATTCCCCATCATATCAAAATGTCGGCACATATATGGAGTACTAAATGTAGATGAAATCAAAAACTAATTACACAGTTTTGTTGTACTTTGCGAGACGAATATTTTAAGCCTAATTAATCAATATTTGGACAATTATTACCAAATAAAAACAAAATTGCTACAGTGTGACGAGACATTTACTATGCAAAGTTTGTATCCCAAATTTGGGATCTAAACAAGGCCCTCGTTTTCCTTCTGCCTGAGTGCCTGACCGAGTGTCCGGGCTTTGCGGGCCAGAGCGCCAGACCAATTCTAAGAATCTAACCTGTGCGCACACGACATTTATGTGATTACAAGAAGATGATGGCGCATGTCTAATACTTTGGAGACCTGGCCCGTCACTATCGCCGGACGATCGGTAGGGATGTCTATATAGCATTTCATTCTCCTACTAGTAATATGTCGCAAAGAAATACACGCTTTACCCATAAATGATTTGTTTGCTAAAAGATTTTATAATAGAGCATCATCTTTTCTGATATATATTGAAATTTGGTTTTGTGTCATTATTGAATGCACAGATATCGACGTTTTAACTTGTGTAAGCAGGGATCGCGAATTCAAATCCTAAACGATAAAGGATAGACACCAAAACATTGTGAGAGGTAAAAGATGGGGAAAAATCTCTTCAAGATCTACAGATATAGATATAGATAGCTAATAATTATTTGGGCCCTAATTATTTTACGTGTCAGTTATTGTAGCTGTTTGGGGAGGCTGCAACAGCTACAGCTGCAGGGACTATGTATCCCGAGGTAAGGGTGCGGTGGGGGAGGACCGGTGGGCCAACCCGCGTCGCGCGGTCGCTGAATTTTTTACTATTTAGCTATTTTTTTAAAAAAATTCACCTTTAAATCTTTGGACAAAGTAAACTTAACTTTGGATCATGGGGTCGACGCCATAATTCATGGCGTCGAGGTTACACGTCTCGACGCCGTGACTCACGGCGTTGAGCTTCGTGGTCCTATTTGACGTGGCAGATGATTTGGCAGACAGCTCGACGCCGTAGATCACGGCGTCGAGCTCGGCGCCGTGATCTACGGCGTCGAGCCTGGATTCAAAATTCACGAAGTTGCTGGTTGACTTGCTGGATTGTGCCGTTGCTTGCAAGACACATGTGGGAATCGTATTTCTGGAGATCGATCGGACCACGCACGCACTTGACGTTAATTGCTTACACACGCGCGCACTACACGTATCCGCCGCAAGTATAGAATATATGCTGCTAATATAATCGGCACTGCCAGAGTCCGGCGTCGAGATGTGTAACCTCGACGCCATGAATCATGACGTCGATCCCAGGGTCCAAAGTTGAATTTACTTCGTCCAAAGGTCTAGACATGATTTTTTTTTAAAGATCAAATAGTAAAAAATTCGGGCGCGGTCGCGCTCTGGCGCGATGGGTTGCATATATAGATTTTGTGTTTAGAGAATGGTTGTGAATGTTCTTCTTGCTAATTATTATTTCTACGAAATTGATGAGGTAGATTTTGGTAGAAATAACTTGCTCAAGGACGTTAGATATGCAAATACAAACTCTCTTCTTTCCAAATTATAAAAAATCCAGATACATAAATTTTACTTCCTTCGTCAATATTATAAGTCGTTTTGACTTGTCTGTAGATTTTGCTATATAACTATGCATATGTTATATCTAGGTCTATAGCAAAACTAATGTATTAAAAAGTCAAAACGACTTATAATTTAGAATGGATGGATTAATGATATATCTAGACATTATATCTTACTATACACAGTAAAAATTAGGTTAAAAGCGTACGTTTTTCTTCACAAAACCGAGACCGGCAGATTTTCTAGTTGATCAATCAATTATAATATTATATATGGAGGAGTGGAGCACTGCCTATATAGTGCTCACGCGGTACGGTGTCAACCGATCCACCTTATCAATTTTTCGGAAAACAAACGAAAGACAAGTCAAAGGTCCTCATTAAAATTTCAACGTAAACTAAGTCCTAAACCGCTCTTTTATTCCCTATTTTAAAATGAAAAGAAATTGTTATCCCCCACCAAACATGCTTTCGAGTTGCGAACACGAGACGATTGTCCACGTGGCCACCGCGCCCAGTCCACGCTTCCCCCACCTAAACCCCCGACCCATCCCGACCTCTTCTCCAAATCCTCAGATCCGCCCCCTCCTCCGCCTTCACCTCCACCCTCGCGCCGCGTTTTCACAGCCCTCTCCACCTCCGGATCCAGATCCGCCGCCACCAGCGCCTGCTCCTCCCCCTCCTCCTGCTGCTGCTGCACCACCACCACCACCCCGAGGACCAGCAGCAGGACGGCAGGGGCAGCGGCGGCGGCGGCATGGGGCGGGAAGGCGGTGGCGGCGTCGCCGGCGGCATGTCTGACTCGGTGCTCCGGAAGGTGCTCCTCTCCTACTTCTACGTGGCGGTGTGGATCTTCCTTTCCTTCTCCGTCATCGTCTACAACAAGTACATCCTCGACCCCAAGATGTACAACTGGCCCTTCCCCATCTCGCTCACCATGGTGCACATGGGTTTCTGCTCATCCCTCGCCGTCGCGCTCGTCCGCGTCCTCCGCGTCGTCGACCTCCCGACCTCGCCCTCCATGACGCCGCAGTTCTACACCTCCTCCGTCGTCCCCATCGGCGCGCTCTACGCCATGTCGCTCTGGTTCTCCAACTCCGCCTACATCTACCTGTCCGTGTCGTTCATCCAGATGCTCAAGGCGCTCATGCCCGTCGCCGTCTACTCCATCGGCGTCCTCTTCAAGAAGGAGACCTTCAGGTCCTCCTCCATGCTCAACATGCTCTCCATCTCCTTCGGCGTCGCCATCGCCGCCTACGGCGAGGCGCGCTTCGACGTGCGCGGTGTCGCGCTGCAGCTCGCCGCCGTCGCCTTCGAGGCCACGCGGCTCGTGCTCATCCAGATCCTGCTCACATCCAAGGGCATCTCGCTCAACCCTATCACCTCGCTCTACTACGTCGCGCCGTGCTGCTTCTGCTTCCTCGTCGTGCCCTGGGCCTTCGTCGAGCTGCCCAGGCTGCGCGCCGTCGGCACCTTCCAACCGGATTTCTTCATCTTTGGGACCAACTCACTCTGCGCCTTCGCGCTCAACCTTGCCGTCTTCTTGCTAGTCGGCAAGACCTCGGCGCTGACCATGAACGTCGCGGGGGTAGTCAAGGACTGGCTGTTGATTGCCTTCTCGTGGTCCGTGATCCGGGACACCGTCACCCCGATCAACCTGTTTGGGTACGGGATCGCGTTTTTAGGGGTGGGCTACTACAATCATGTCAAGCTGCAGGCGCTCAAGGCTAAGGAGGCCCAGAAGAAATCTGCCCAGGCTGATGAGGAGGCTGGGTCACTCTTGCAGGAGCGCGATGGGCACGGTGATCGCAAGAGCGACAATCAGGCTTAGAGTGCCAGATCTGATCCTGGCTTCCCCATATTTGGTTGGTTCTTGATCCATTCATGCTATTGCTACCATTGTCGCTTACATGTGAGAGAAGTGCTTGTTCTTAGCTTGCATTGTGGTAGAAGAGTTTGTCTTGAGAAAGATGTTATGTTTACATTTAACGGATGATAAGTGTGGGATCTATTTGTTACAATCAAACATCAATCTTGCATTGTGGACCATGGGCTACTATACACATCTATTTTGCCTACACTAATGAAATAGAATTCTACAAAATTGTTGTGTGAATATGTTACCCCTAGCCTGGAACTGAAATATGCCTTTTGAACAAAATAAGGATATTTGGAACCAATAAAACTAGTAATTTTGTTGTTCTACTTGGTCATTTTCATGTTCTAATTTTGCTGGAATGTTGTACAGGGGATCTGATGCAAGGTGCAAAGATTGGAGTTTGGTCTACGGTTGCTTTCAAGGAGGTGTATGCCGGTTTCTTGCACTTTAACTTTGGGTCTGAAGAGCAAATGAGAAGTATTTATGGGTTAGGAAATATGCACCTGCTTGCTGGAGAGCTTTGCCCTGTTATTTATTTAGACACTTTTGTTCTACAGATAGGCAGCCTTGCCTTACTACCTCTCTTATCCATTGCCTAAATTTATTTGTTCTCCTAGTAGATTAGGGACTAAAGATGTACTGCTGCAGATTGTTAATTTGGTGGTTATTTTCGATATATAATGAGCTTACTGTAATCTACGAGTTGAGTTGAGTCTTTCTCCTGCGAAGTTTTTTGTTTATTCATGGACTGGTCGGCATGTCGTATGGATTATTTTTACTGGTGATAATTATTGTTAGGATGTCTTCTTCAGATTTTAGTTGAGATGTATATAGTCTATACATCTGTTTGCCATGCAGATGGTTACATTAGTAGGAAAGTCTTACATATCTATTTTCACATGCATGTTACAGCACTAAGCTTCCGGTATTACAGAAAATAGACCAGGAACTTGTTGAGACCTGCAGCAAAATTTACAGAAAAATAGATCAAATTGTTGAGACCTGCAGCACTAAGCCAAATTGTTGAGACCTGCAGCACTAAGCCAAATTACCAACAACTGGCAACAGGTCTCAACAATTTGCTGCAGCTTGCTATTCACTATTCAGACTCATGTCATGGGGTTGGGGATAATAGCTCATTAATTTGGCTTTTTTCATAGAACTAGGTTGGGCTACATAGCTCAATTAATTTTGCTTGCTTGTTGAAATCAAACATTATATGACACTTCATTTTGCATAGTCCACTGCGGATTGGACTAGGTTGGTTGATGGTAGGTGAGCATGATATGGCTCAGCTGACTTATTCCCGGTCCTGCATCTCCCGGCTGCTGTGTGGTACCCCTTCCTGCGATTGCGATGGTTTCAACAGCTTAAGCTTTCAATCCAAGCTGAATTAGGTGCAGAGTTTTAGGTCTCTGTAGTTTAGAATCACAGTTGCTTGAAATCCAGTGACAGAGCAAGGTTGGCAAACATTTGATCTCGTAGTACTTGCATCTTTCGAATATGCTTGTTGGGACTGCATTATCTTGGTGTTTTGTGCCTGCAAAAATGACGCAATTGAACATTGGGGTTGCAACATCTGCCTAAAACAATAACTTGTTTTTTCAGCTGAAACAATGTTTTCCTCTCACAATAAATTAGCTAACAATATTTTTTAGCCGGCTTATCAGCATAGCCGAACAGGCCCAGATTGGCCTTTTTGAACCGTGTACTTGGTGAGGTTCTACCTGTGCTTCAGAATTACCCGGACCAGATACCTTTTGAATTACGTTCAAGTGACTGAAATTTGTGGAGTTGGGCTTTGCTGCTTTCAGACTTCAGAGCCCAGAAGTTAGGACCGACCAAATTAGAAATTGCTTGATCTATTGTTGCGGCACTACGCAAGTCACCGATATTTTTGTCGTTCTCCAATCGGCATTGATGCACATGGCGGCAAGGCAAAGACCAGGAGCTAGTGGGCTATCCGAAAGCATTATCGCTTCGAGCACAAGGCAACAACCAACATTCTACCAGTACCAGTCCTCTTCGCGACCGACCGAGCTGGGTGTTTTCTGTTTTGGTTAAAGAGTTGACCCAAGCACTGGCCGCTGTCAGTAACATGTAGACGCTTCTTCTCCAATACATCAGCAACTTGGAATGGCACTTTACGTCATACGGTTCCAGTAAAACACACTGGGCTAGACATACTCGTACTGCACTCTCTAAATTTACAACAGCTGTGTATACTGCTAATTTCCTTTTTCTGCCCTGTTCTGCTGGTCATGTTTCGACTTGTTTCAGCTTATTCTCTCTCATAGAACACTATTGAATCAGCCGAAGCCAGCCAGCTTTTCCACCAGCCGAACCAGCCCTTCAGAGGAACACATACATCAACTGGTCAGACATGACCCGCAAAAAAAAAACTGGTCAGACAAGAATTGTGATCTTTTTTTCTTTCAACTGACCGGTTGGAGCACTGCTATATCATTCATCTAAGAAGTAGGCAGAGATTTGACATCATGCTGTTACATAAATAAAACTAACCAATTCACACAAAATAAGGCTGTTACCCATCTAATCTTGGCCCTGTTCGGCTGATGGTTTCTGCGGCTGTTACTGATGCTGAATTGTTATGAGAAAAAAAAAACACTACTGAATGACTGACTGATTCTGGCTGATAAACTCAAGCGAACAAGGACGTTTTGAATCAGCCGAAGCCAGCCAGCTTTTCCACCAGCCGAACCAGCCCTTCAGAGGAACACATACATCAACTGGTCAGACATGACCCGCAAAAAAAAAACTGGTCAGACAAGAATTGTGATCTTTTTTTCTTTCAACTGACCGGTTGGAGCACTGCTATATCATTCATCTAAGAAGTAGGCAGAGATTTGACATCATGTTGTTACATAAATAAAACTAACCAATTCACACAAAATAAGGCTGTTACCCATCTAATCTTGGCCCTGTTCGGCTGATGGTTTCTGCGGCTGTTACTGATGCTGAATTGTTATGAGAAAAAAAAAACACTACTGAATGACTGACTGATTCTGGCTGATAAACTCAAGCGAACAAGGACGTTATCAACCCAACGGCCCCCCAACATCTATTTCATTAGGCTAAACACTTGACCGGCGTCAACAATCACCCGTAGGAAGTTCTTCAATTCGTTCCTTCTAAATGTTCCAGCCTACAGCTTGCGCACACGACGAAGGCCACAGTCACTGTTTGTTGTCAAGAGCTTTGTTGCTGCAGTGATGACTCCCACCACTCCTCGAGCGTAATGGCTTAATTAACATGAGTGAGAAGTACAATAGCAGGCTATAAGCTGGCTAAATACTGGGATGGAGGAAAGAGAAGAGGAGAGAGAGGAGAAACAAGCTGTAAGCTTACAACCAGCTTAGGTACAAGAACAAAAAAAAACTTTACGAGAGAGACAAGTGAATCATATATTAATAGTGAAGAGCTAACTACTGTATGGAGGGCCGAGAGAAGACTAAGCAGGTTAGCTGTATTATTAGTCTTGCCCTGAATGGCACGACCTGCCCAAGAACTGTCTCACGTGCCCAAACCTCCTCGGTGAATGGACAATGGAGAGATGCCGCACAGTTTCAGGCACCTCGTCATGATTTTCGAGATGTAGTGGAAGCACTAGCAGTCTAGCACCATCCCTGGACGTGCGGCACCCTGTTCACGCACCGCACACAAAACATCCAAGTCCACTGTGGCACTACCCGTTTAGGGACTCATGGAAACACAGGAATTTCATAGAAATTATACGGAAATACTTCATCCGTCCATAAATAAGTGATCCTTTAGCGATAGAGGGAGTATCACATGATTCAGTTCATTTTTCACAGTAAAAGCACAAGAATGGGAAAAAAAATCCTGCGTTCCAAAGGGGGCCTTAAAGAATAGGCCGTGGCCCATGTGAAACACCGAGCAAATCACGGTGGCAAGGGCCCAAAAGCACACGAGACGCGGTGCTCACGCCACAGCACCCGCTCCGCGACGATGCGCAGGCGCCGGCTCACTCGCGCCACCACGCACAGCGAATGCGGGTCCCAGTTGAGTGCCCGGAACACTAACTGCAACACCTTATCGTCCGTGATCCTCGCGTTGATGCCCCCGACCCGCATTGCCGCCTCCTTCCCAGTGGCCGACGGTGCCAGAGCTCCCTCCCGCATTGCCGCTGCCGCTGTTGACGCTCCACTCAACCGCCTCATGGACAGGGCACTCTCGCTCATCGCCCCACGCCCATTAACCTCACGCACCGCGTGCGCAGCGCAAAGAGCCACCTTAATCATGCATGTTTCTATTGTTGTTATCTGCATGTGTTTATTCATTTAGGGCTCGTTTGGAACGCAGTAATTTCATAGGAACCGCGCAGGAATTTTACATGAAAAACACAAGAACATGCCAAACAGGCCCTCAAACACAATATAATAAGTAATATTTCAAAGTATAGTAGTGTCGGTGTTTGGACCCGAGGGGGTCCTAAACCAACGAGTAAATGCTGCGTGTCCCTTTCCTGGATGGTGATGCAAGGAGAACACACGGGGGTTTATCCTGGTTCGGGCAAAAGAAGGCCCTACGTCCAGCGGGGGAGGAGAGGTTTGTATTTCCTTGCACCGAGGTGCTTGTGTAGGGGCTACAAGCTTGCGAGAGAGGGCGACGAGCCCAAGTCTCAAAGGAGAAAAGGAAAGAGTACAAGATGATTGCTTGAGATGTTGATCGCTATGTTGTGTATGACTGGTTGTCCGTTGTCTTCTCCAGAGCCCTGGCCTACCCTTTTATAGGACGAGAGGAGGCCAGGACGACGGGAGCCTTGAGATGACGTTTTGTCGATCCTGTTGAGGTGGCTGTAGCGACGTGCCTTGGAAATGGGAGGCCATCCTCTAGGACGTGATGTCGTAGGCGTCGAAATGACCCGGAGCGTCATGCCATACCGTCCTTCCTTCCCTGTTACGCTGTGTTGGGGGTCGAGGCTGGGTCGAGGCCGAACGGACAAGTCCGAATCCCTGGAATCGTGGTGTACGGACTTTGTCGTATCTTTCCTCGAGGGTAACCAGTGATGTACAGTGTGAGGTAAGGTGGGTACAGTGACGTTTTTCACCTCCCATCACGGGATGGGCGGTTAAACAATGAGGACTGACACTGGTATTGTTCCCACGTCGACCATGCGTGCAGCCATGCCGGTAGGTGGTAGTAGGTAATTGCATTAAATGCTAAGACTTTTGTCCAGAGGTAGGTAAAGAGAGGGGGTCGAGCGCCCCGACCCGGGCTCACGCGAGTCGGAGTTCAGTCGAGGTGCCCTGTCGTGCGGGACGCGGTCGAGGCATCCCGTCGAGGGGGCCTCGTACGAGTCGGAAACGGGACGCGGTCGAGGCGTCCCGTCGAGGGAGCCTCGTACGAGTCGGAAACGGGACGCGGTCGAGGCATCCCGTCGAGCCGGTCTCGTACGGGGCGGACCTGTCGTGCATTTTGAAATGGGTGGTGCTTTGTCGTGGCTTAGTCGTTTTAGTTTTTATTATCGTCGAATGTGGGTACCCCTATGCCATTGGTACCGACAGTAGCCCCCGAGCCTTTAGGTGAGTGTATGTTCACTCTCCTAAAAGGTTTTTTGCCGATGAACTGGAGTCGTAGCGCCATTTGCTTTCCCAGCGGGGGCGTCTGAGCGCTTTCAGGACTTCTTCCGGTGGGGGCGCGCGAGCGCACCCGCCGGGTGTAGCCCCCGAGGCCTCGGTGGAGTATTGAGAAAGTCTCCTCCGAGGTCTTTAATCGTGGTTCATCTGAGAGTGGTTGATGCGGCGGAGCCCCTGAGCCTCGCGCGCACGAGGTCGATCGGAGTCCCTGCCGTCTTTCGTCATCCGGCCCTCACGCTCATCCTTCGGAGAGGAGGAGGAGGGGTGGGGATCGTCGTACTACCCCGTTTGGGCGAGTCCGGCGATCTCCGGTGAGCTACTAGCGGGGAGATTCGAGTGAGAGTCCGTGCTCCAGTCGTTAGGAGTCGGCTTGGGGCCCGGGGGCACTCTTCAAAGATGCCAAGGAGTGGTCGTGCGGATGTCGGTTCCCTGCGACGGGATCCGAGGGCTCGATGCCTCCCCCGAGGGGATTCCTGCTTCGTCCTCATCCTCTGGCCTCGAATACGTCTTGGGGTGCCTCGAGAGCGTGGCTCGAGCCCTGGCCGTGTACGGGCGCATCCCTGGTCGTCCCTTGCTCTGTTGCTCGAGGGCGGCTGTCGAACCCAGGTCGAGGGCCAGCCTCCGTTCCTTCGAGACTTAAAATGGGCCCGGAGCCCGTTAAGGGAATCTAGGAATATCCGTCCGTGGATCTCGCCCCGCCCGTTAGCCTGGCGCGCCTTTTTAGGGCGAGATCGGCGCGGTAGTGGGCGGCGTGGCGTTCAGTTACTGCGTGGGGGACGGCCACGTGCCTTGCTCCTGTAAGGCGTGAGGGACGGTTAGGTGAGCGCATTTATTACGGGAAACTGTTCCTACCTTTTCGCGCGGCCGTTGGACTTCCGTCTGGCCTATAAAGGCAAGACCCAAGGGTCCGTGCTTCCCTCCGGTCTCTTGCGCTTCTGCCATCCTCTAGCCTCAGAAAACCCTAGCCCTCTTGCGCCTTCCGCCCACATTGCTGCCGCCGCCGCCATCTCCCCCACTTATTCCCTTCCCGTCAGCGCCGATGGCCGGAAAGAGCCAATTCCTCGCTGCCGAAGACTGGGCCTCCTCCTCAGTGACGGAGAGGAAGCTGGAGGAGCTGGTTGAAGATGGGTTGCTGCGGCCGAGGACGAGTCGGTCGCGGCCGGAGTGGATCGCGCCGCCGCCGGCCCACCGGGAGCCGGCGCCCCCGGAAGGCTACGTGGTGAGCTTCGTAAGCTTCCACGAGCGGGGTTTCGGCATCCCGTCGTCGGTCTTCATGCGGGCGCTTCTCCACTACTACCGGGTGGAGCTCCACCATCTCGCCCCCAACGCCATCGCGCAGGCCGCCATCTTTGCGGCGGTCTGCGAGGGGTATCTCGGGGTGGAGCCGCAGTGGAACCTGTGGCTTCACCTTTTCAAGGCCGAGCTCTTCGCGCAGAATGCGGGGGGGAAGGGCGTCTTCTACGCAGCGCGGGTAGGGAGCTGCGTCCTGCAGTTGAGGTCGAGCCGGGCGGACCAGTACATCCCGGCTCGCCTCATCTCCTCGAACAGCGGATGGCACGCGGGCTGGTTCTACCTCCGCAACGACGACAACCAGCTGCCGAGGTACACCGGCCGCGTGCTGACCGCCCGAGAGGACCGCTGGGTGTATGGTGTGCCGGACGTCGAGAAGCCGCGTCTGGACCCGTTGCTGGCGGCGCTGCAGCAGCTACGTGCTCGAGGCCTGACGGCGGCGGCGGTAGCGACGGCGTTTCATCGCCGCCGGGTGATGCCGCTGTGTCGACGTCGCCTGCGCCTCGACCAGATGACTCCGGAGGCGTCTCTGGAGGGGAGCCGGATGTCGCATGAGGCCCTTACCCTCGAGGAGGGGCTTCGTCGAGCCCGCCGGATGGTGGGGACCTTCAAGGCGGAGGAAGCTGACCGGCTCCCCATGAGGCCCACCGAGGGGTTCGAGCCCGTGGTAAGTTCCTTGGGTCGATACGCTTGTTTCTTGGTTCTGTTCGTTTCTCGGACCCTCTTAACCCGGTCGACTCCTATGTGCAGGACGCGACCGCCGGTTCCGGAGGACCAGCCTGCCCGGGACGCTCGACGGCAGCATGCCTCGAAGCAGAAGGCGGTCAAGGAATCGACCAAGAAGCGGGCGGCCCAGAAGTCCAGGGAGAAGGAAGCGCGGAAGAAACTCCGGCGCCAACAGGCCCTCGACGGGCTCCCTTTGGAGCCGTCGCCCTCCGAGACCATGTCGGGGGAGGACGACGGCAGCAGCGGCGAGGATGATGATGCCTTGTCGCGGTACGAGGCCGCGACCGGGCTGGGGAGCCTCCCCGACATCCGCCCCCTGCTGGAACCCATCGCGGGGTCATCCTCCTCGGTCATCGTGGTCGAGGAGGTCGAGGAGGACGACGAGGAAGAGGAGAAGAAGAGGAAGAAGGAGGAAGAAAAGAAAGAGGCGGGCCCCTCGGCAGGAGGGGCCGCCTTGCCCCGGATCCAGCAAACGGGGTCGGCAGGGGCGCCTGCCCCAGCCCAGGCCCCGCAAGCTTAGGCGGGGACGGGGGCGGTGGCGCCGACATCGTCGGCGGCGCCACCGTCGGGCGTGAGGACCCGAGGCCAGTTGGCCTCGGAGGCACAGAAGGCGCACATCGGCGCGCCGGCGAGAGCCCCACGGAGCGCTCGGTCCGCGGGTGGGGCTGCCGCGAGGCCACCGCCTGCCACCTCGAGCGGCTCGGACCGTGGGGGGTCGAGGCCCCTGGTGCCGATCTCCGGGTAAGTTTTCGAGCGAAAGGGGACTTGTCTTCTTTTTCGATTTCGTCGACCGACTTTATCTTTTATTTTTCAGGCTGAAGCGTAAAGCGGAGACCATGGGGCCCACCCCGTGAAGTCCCTCCGAGCCAGCGCCGCCGTCCTTAACCGGTCGGCGGAACAGGACGCGGCCTGGGTCCGCGAGGTCGAGGCCGCGAAGGAGCGCCGTCGGCGGCAGGAGGTCGCAGGTGCTTCGACGGTCGCCGGCCCCGACCCTGCCGCGGCGGGGTCAGAACCGGCGAGGGTGCTGGCGCCCGGCCCGGTCGAGGCAGAGCCCGAGTCGCTGCCCTCGGCTGTGGCCACCGTGGAAGCGGCCGCAGAGGGAGCGGCTGCCGATGCGACCGTGGAGGGGGCCGCACCGGAAGCGGGACAGGAGGCGGCATCGGCGAGGGGGCCGCAGCCTCAGCAGGACCCGCCGGTGCAGACGGTGGGCGCGGCGGTGGGCGAGGTTGCCGAGCCCTCTACCGGAGCCCCGGAGGCAGCGGCGCCGGAGGTTGAGGTGCCGGTCGCGGGGGCACCGGCGGTCGGAGCGCCGGTTTACGAGCCGCCGTCGGGCGAGGTACCGGCCCCAAAGGCGCCGACGGCGGAGGCGCCAGCTCCGGAGGCGCTAGTTGCCGAGGGGCCGGTCACCGCCGAGGGGCGGGCGCCCGTGGTCATTACCCCCGACGACGCCCCCCTAGACAGGGGAAAACAAATAATGGGGGCCGAGGAGGGCGAGGCTACGAGCCGGGCTGACGCCTCGACCCCTGTCGGAGCGGCGGGCGAGGGCAACGAGGCCGGCCCTTCGACCGGGCCGGGAGGTGCCCCGGCCGCGTCGTCATCGTCGTGGCCAGACTTCGCCGCGCTGGCGATAGCGCGGGCCGAGGAGGAGATCCCGAGGTGGGGAGGGCCGCCCCTTCAGTTCAGGGATGCCGCAAACCTCGACGCCGAGCCCATCCTCACTCTGAACGACAGAGATGAGGTCCATCGCTGGCAGTACCTCGAGGGCGTCCGCCAACATCTCGTTCGGCTGCTGATCGGACCGCTGAGATGGAGGAGGACCGCCTACTCGACGGTGAAGGAGGAGGCGATCCAGGCTTGGGCGGCTGAAGCCACGATGCGCACCGAGGTGGACAAGGTCCGGGAAGAGGCTGCCCAGGCTCGCAGGGACCTCGAGCCCCTGGCGGCGCGGGTCAAGGAGCTCGAGGAGGACGTCTCCCAGGTCAGCCGTCAACGTGACCTCCTCAACGTCCAGATCGGGCAGGTCACGGCCCGGTTTAGTGCGCTGAAGGACGAGATCTCGGGGCTGAACGGGGCCGTCCAAGAGAAGGACGCGGCGCTCCAAATCGCCCGCCAGGAGATCGAGGCACTGAAGGCGACCGTCCGTGAGAAGGACAGTGCCCTCCTGGGGCTCGAGCAGACGTGCGGGGGGCTCCGCGACGAGGTTGTGGGTTTAAAGACCCACGTTGGGGGTAAGTAGCTTGTTACGACCATGTAGTTGAGGCATCGCATTGGGTGCTAATCTGCCTTGTCGTGTTTCAGAGCTGGAGCGCGAGAACCAGGAGGCCCATTCGATCGCTAACTCCCTACAGAGCCTCCTCGAAGCCGAGACCCGGAGGACCCAGCTGCTCGAGGGCGCGATCACCTCGGTGTGTGACGGTCTGGGGGTCGAGCCCGACGTCGACACCGGAGAAGACGCTCCGGGGAACTCCTTCGTCCGTCGGGTGGCGGCGCTAGGTCACCTCGCCCGGGAGAAGATACGGGAGAGCCTCCACCACGGCGTAAAGAGGGCGCTGGCCGTCGTCCGCTCGGGTTTTGTGTTCGACATGGAGCTCGTCGCCGATGGCTTCATCACAGACCCGGAGCGGACGAATGCGGAGAACGAGGACGCCTGCTTGGATCTGATCGAAGCCGCGGAAGGGCCTGGGAGCCGTCTGGCCTCGCTCTTTGAGCCTGAGGTGGTGCCGCCTGCTGACGACGAAGGCCTGTGAGCCAAATCTGGGCACGGAGGCCCGTGTAATAGGTTAGTTATTTTGAAATTTGGTTGTGGTGGCTGTAGGGGCCTTAAGAACTCGAGACATAAACCAGTTCGTGGTTAATTTGGTTTTATGCGAGCTTTTCTTCCCTTAATGGCTTGGATCGTGCTCCCGTACGATTTACTTAGCACGCAGCTGCGTCCTTTGGCGTGGGGGAGTGAGTGGAGGTACCGTAGCCTCGGAGGCGTAAGTGATCTCGTGGCTCGACTGCCCTTAAGCTTTAGGATGCTGTTGCGGCTTTCGCAGATCGTATGAGAACTTGGCACTATTGACCTAAGGAGCGGCTCTTGAAATTTTTGAAAGAGTATAAATTTTTCCGGGGACTGAGGGGTTCCCCCCTGTGTAGCCCCCGAGGGAGGGTCGATTCTAGTAGTACAGAGTCGATCCTCCCTCATCGTGAGACGAAAATTTTGACACTGCTGTATTCTTTATTGATGAAAAGGAAATTACAGAGCCTCGAGGCTTTCTAAGGAAAAAAGCGACGTAGCTGTTCAATGTTCCAAGCGTTGGTGAAGATTTCGCCCTTCTCGTTGGATAGCTTGTAGGTGCCCGGCTTTAGTACTTCTGCGATTATGTACGGTCCTTCCCATGGTGGCGTGAGCTTGTGGCGCCCCTTGGTGTTCTGGTTCCGACGTAGCACCAAATCGCCGACGTTGAGGTCGCGCTTGCGTACGTGTCTGTCGTGGTAGCGTCGGAGACCCTGCTGGTACCTGGCAGAATGCAATAAAGCCACATCTCGGGCTTCCTCGAGCTGGTCGAGGGCGTCCTCTCTTGCGGCGTCGTTATTCCTTTCGTTGTAGGCCTTTAACCTTGGGGATCCGTATTCTATATCAGTTGGGAGCATAGCCTCGGACCCGTAGACTAAGAAGAACGGAGTGAACCCCGTGGCTCGACTCGGCGTTGTTCTTAGGCTCCACAGAACCGAGGGTAGCTCGGCAGCCCATCTTTTGCCATGCTTGTTTAGCTTGTCAAAAATTCTAGGTTTCAGGCCTTGTAGGAGCATGCCATTGGCACGTTCTACTTGGCCGTTTGTTTTTGGATGAGCTACGGCCGACCAGAGCACGCGAATGTGATGGCGATCACAGAAATCCAGAAACTTTTTACCAGTGAACTGGGTGCCGTTGTCAGTGATAATGCAGTTCGGAACCCCAAAACGATGGACAATGTCGGTGAAGAAAAGCACGGCTTGTTCGGACCTAATACTGGTGATGGGACGAGCCTCGATCCACTTGGAGAACTTGTCGATTGCGACAAGTAAATGGGTGAAGCCACCAGTCGTTCTTTTCAGCGGTCCGACAAGGTCGAGCCCCCAAACCGCAAACGGTCATGTGATGGGAATGGTTTGTAGAGCATGTGCCGGGCGATGAGTCTGCCTTGCATAGTACTGACAACCTTCGCAGGAGCGTACTAGCTTGACAGCGTCGGAGACCGCGGTCGGCCAATAGAACCCTTGTCTAAAGGCGTTCCCGACGAGGGTTCGAGGCGCAGCGTGTTGACCGCAAGCCCCCGAGTGCAGGTCGTTGAGCAGGTCCCTGCCTTCCTTGTTTGTGATGCAACGTTGGAGAATGCCCGTAGGGCTGCGGCGGTATAGCTCCCTACTGTCACCAATGATCACAAAGGTTTTGGCCCGGCGAGCGATCCGTCGAGCCTCGGTCTTACTCGAGGGGAGGTCCCCTTGGATAAGATAGTCGAGGTACGGCGCGCGCCAGTCAGGCTCGATGTCAGATGGTGGGGTCGATCCTTCCACCTGCATGGCTTCGGCCCCGGTCGAGGGGGCCTCTGCCTCAGGTGGGGGGTCGAGCGACGTCCCGTTGACCCCTCCGTCTGACCCAAGGTCGACAGATGGCCGTTGGAGATCTTTTACGAAAACGTCAGGTGGGACCGTAGCTCGACTTGACGCGATTTTTGCGAGTTCATCGGCGGCCTCATTATACTTGCGTGCTATGTGGTTGAGCTCGAGGCCGTGAAACTTGTCCTCGAGGTGTCGTACCTCTCGGCAGTAGGCTTCCATCTTGGGGTCGCGGCATCTCGAGCTCTTCATGACCTGATCGATCACTAGCTGGGAGTCGCCTCGAACATCAAGGTGTCGGACCCCGAGCTCGATGGCAATTCTTAGCCCCGCGACGAGTGCCTCGTATTCGGCGACATTGTTGGATGCAGGGAAATGGAGCCGGATGACGTAGCGCATGTGAACCCCGAGGGGTGAGATGAAGAGCAAGCCCGCGCCTGCTCCTGTTTTCATCAACGACCCATCGAAGTACATGGTCCAGAGCTCGGCCTGGAGCTGTGCGGGAGGGAGCTGGGTGTCGGTCCATTCAGCCAAGAAATCTGCCAATACCTGTGACTTAATGGCTTTGCGCGGCGCATAAGATAGGGTCTCGCCCATGAGCTCGACCGCCCACTTGGCGATCCTACCCGTGGCTTCCCGGTTCTGGGCTATCTCTCCCAGGGGGAAAGAAGAAACCACAGTAACTGGGTGGCCCTCAAAGTAGTGTCGGAGCTTGCGCCGCGTCAAGATGACAGCATAAAGCAGTTTCTGGATTTGAGGGTAACGGACCTTGGTTTCTGAGAGCACCTCGCTAATGAAATAGACCTGCCTCTGGACGAGCAAGGCGTGAGCTTCCTCGGCCCGTTCGACGACCAGGACTGCGCTGACTACTTGTGATGTCGCAGCGACATAAAGCAGGAGCGGTTCTCCTAGGGTCGGAGGGACGAGAATTGGTGAGTTAGAGAGTGTGACCTTGAGTTTGGCGAGGGCTTCCTCGGCCTCGAGGGTCCAGGAAAAATGTTCCGATTTCCTCAAGAGGCGGTACAGAGGGAGCGCTTTTTCGCTGAGGCGCGAAATGAAACGGCTGAGCGCCGCTAAGCAGCCCGTGACCCTCTGTACGCCTTTCAGATCTCGGATGGGGGCCATCTTGGTTATCGCAGAGATTTTTTCTGGATTGGCCTCGATGCCCCGTTTAGACACGATGAACCCCAAAAGCATTCCTCGGGGGACGCCAAAAACGCACTTTTCTAGATTGAGCTTGATATTCTTTGCTCGAAGGCATTTGAAGGCGACGTCGAGGTCGTTTACTAGATTATCGGCTCGTTTGGTCTTGACTACGATGTCATCGACGTATGCCTCGACGGTGGGTCCGATGTGCTCTCCGAAAACGTGCTGCATGCATCGCTGATACGTTGCCCCCGCGTTCCGGAGACCGAAGGGCATCGTAACGTAGCAATACATGCCGAACGGGGTGATGAATGAAGTCGCGAGCTGGTCGGACTCCTTCATTTTTATCTGATGGTAACCGGAGTAGGCGTCTAAGAACGAAAGAGTTTCACATCCCGCAGTTGAATCAACGATTTGATCAATGCGTGGCAAGGGAAAGGGAACTTTCGGACATGCTTTATTTAAACTAGTATAGTCTACACACATCCTCCACTTCCCACTCTTTTTCTTAACTAATACAGGATTAGCTAGCCACTCGGGATGGTGAACCTCCTTGATGAACCCGGCCTCCAGTAGCTTGTGGATCTCTTCACCGATGACCCTGCGCTTCTCCTCGTCGAAGCGGTGCAGGCGTTGCTTCACCGGTTTGGACCCGGCCCGGATCTCCAAGGCGTGCTCGGCGACTTCCCTGGGTATGCCCGGCATATCCGAGGGACTCTACGCAAAAATGTCGACATTTGCGCGGAGAAAGTCGACGAGCACGGCTTCCTATTTCGGGTCGAGGGTGGCGCTGACGTTCAGCGCCTTCCCGTTGGGATCAGCGGGGTCGAGGGGCACGAGCTTGACGTCCTCCGCGGGCTCGAAGCTGCCGGCGTGGCGTTTCGGATCGGGAATCTCGTTGGCGAGACCGTCGAGGTCTGCGGCCAAAGTTGCCGATTCCAAAACCGCCTCACCGTGTTCGACGCACTCGACGTCGCACTCGTAAGCATGTTCATACGAGGGCCCCACAGTGATGACGCTGTTCGGGCCGGGCATCTTGAGCTTGAGGTAGGTGTAGTTTGGCACGGCCATGAACTTGGCGTAGCACGGGCGTCCGAGGATGGCGTGGTATGTCCCACGGAATCCGACCACTTCGAAGGTGAGGGTCTCCTTCCTGAAGTTGGCCGGTGTGCCAAAACAAACGGGCAGATCGACCCGTCCGAGGGGTTCTGCCCGCTTCCCTGGCACGACTCCGTGGAAGCCCCCGACGCTAGGTTGTAAGCGCGCTCTCTCGACCCCCAGGAGGTCGAGGGTCTGGGAGTAGATGATGTTGAGGCTGCTCCCGCCGTCCATGAGTACCTTGGTGAGGCGCGTGTTGGCGATGACGGGATCGACGACAAGAGGGTAGACCCCCGGATTGGGGATGTAGTCCGGATGATCATCACGGTCGAAAGTGATGGCCACCGCGGACCAGTCAAGGAAACGAGGGACCGCCGTTTGCACGGAGAAGACCTCTCGCCGTTCTCGCTTGCGCTGGCGCGCTGAGAGGCGGGTCGAGGGTCCTCCGTAGATCATGAAGCAGTCGTGGATTTCGGGGAACCCCTCATCCTTGTCATCACCCTTTGGGTCTTCCTTTTTGTCGGTGCTCTTGCTGCCTGCGCCCTCGAAGTACCTGCGGAGCATATGACAATCTTCGAGGTTATGGTTAATGGGTCCCTTGTGGTAAGGGCACGGCTCTTTAAGCATTTTGTCGAAGATGCCCCCGCCGGGAGGGCCTCTAGGCTTTTTGCGTTCGGTAGCGGCGACAAGCTCGTCGGCCGGGGCCTCGAGCTTGCCCTGCTGGCCTTTCTTCTTCTTGCGGTTGTTCCTTTTGGAGCCCCGGGTGGAGCTCGCAGGATCGTCGGTCTTGTGTTTCCCCGTGTCCTGCTCGCCGCCAAAGATGGCACCAACTGCCTCCTCGCCGGCGGCGAAGTTGGTGACGATGTCCATCAGCCCATTGGCAGTGAGGGGGGTGTGACGGCCTAACTCTCGGACCAACTCCTTGCAAGTGGTGCCCGAAAGGAATGCCATGATCACGTCAGAGTCGGTGACGTTGGGGAGTTCGGTGCGTTGCCTGGAGAAACGCCGGATGTAATTCCGGAGGGATTCACCTGGCTTCTGCTTGTAACTCCGGAGGTCCCACGAGTTGCCGGGGCGCATGTAAGTTCCCTTGAAGTTTCCCTCGAACACTCTTACGAGATCACCCCAGTCGTGGATCTGTTGGGGTGGCAGATCCTCGAGCCAGGCTCGAGCGGTGTCTGAGAGGAACAGGGGGAGTTGTCGGATGATGACTCGGTCGTCAGTGGCCCCGCCCAGCTGACATGCCAAGCGGAAGTCGGCGAGCCAAAGTTCGGGTTTGGTCTCGCCGTTATACTTGGCAAGGGTCGTGGGAGGGCGGAATCGTTCGGGAGTATCGTCTCACGGATAGCCTTACTGAAGACCCGAGGGCCCGGAGGCTCGGGTGAAGGGCTGCGATCCTCCGAGCTGTCATAACGCCCGCCCCTGTGCACGTGGTAACCCCGAGCCACACCGTCACCGTGCTTGCGCGTGCGGCGCTCGACGATGTTGCCACGGGTGTCTCGAGGTCCCAGGTCGTGAGTGACGGGCTCAGGGGCGGGAGCCATCCGGATTCGTCGGGCAGGTTCGGGATGGACCGAGGCTTCTCTCTCGTGCCGAGAGGGCTCCGCGAGCCGCTCCGAGGCGGGCTCGCGTCGCCTCGAGGCAGAACTCTCGGCCTGCTGCAGGGCAGCGGTCTCGAGGAGTTCTCGGATCTCATCTCGAGCCCGGCGCGCTTCGGAATTCGATGGCTCGGGCATGTTGCGGAGGAGCATGGTGGCGGCGACGACGTTCTGGCTGGCTCGAGCGAAGACCGGGGGATCGGTTACTCGGTCCTCGTCGATGCGACGGTTGACGTCGCAAGCTCTTCCGCGAGCTCTCCCGCCAAGTGCGCGTTCCGCACGCTCATGCTCGAGAGTTTGTTGGAGTAGACGCAGGTTTTCTTGTTCCTCGTCGAGCCTCTCCCGCAACTCGCGGATTTGGTCGAGCTGCGCCCCCTGATCCGCAAGGAGTTGAGCCTCGCCTTGCCCGGCAGGGTGCCCGTCGTGAGGGGGCGTGTGCCTTCCTCCGACCGGCTGTTCTTCCTGCGAATCCGACGCGCTTTCAACATCGATGTTGAAGCACTCGCGGGTCGGATCGTAGGTGTCATCAGCCGAGTCGGAGTCAGGGGCGCCGAAATAATAGTATGACGGGGGAATGTATGGTCGTTGCGAGCCGCTACCGGGGTTGCGGCGTGGGGAAGCGGTCACACGGGGTTCTGTTTCTGGCGCCTCAGTAGAGTCCAGATAATCAGAAGCCGGCATGGACGCGACGAGGTCAAGGGTGGAGCGTAGATGGTGCCCAGGGAGTTCCTCATAAGCACTCATACAAGTGCTCACGGAAGAAGCGTACGCCTGGGCAGCCGGAACTAGCCCAAACGGAAACGGCGAAGGCGATGTTGCCGCCCACGCCGGGAGAGATGCACGGGGCAGCGACGTCGCACCAGGCGGAGGAGCGGAGGGGTTTTCCGATGGCATGCTGTCCTCGGCCAGGCCCATCCTGCCTAGACTTTCCACGAGAAAATCCGGGCCGACGTCTGACTGGGAAGTGCCGAATCGGGGAACCCCATTGCCCTCCGTGAGGCGGAGACGATGGTTGCGCCGGGCTCGCCGCCGCCGAGCGGCTCGCGCCTGCCTGGAGCGACGGTACCGGCGATTGCTCCCCCAGGCTGGGAGAGCTCGTAATCCTCGTCGGTAGGGTGTCTTGGCGGGAGCAGGACCATATCGTAGCCATAGCCGAGCGACATGAACTCCAAACTCCCGAACCAGATCACCGTGGCCAACGGGATAGGGCGTTCGGGGTCAGCCATCCAGGAAAAAGGCGGGAAAGCGACGTTAGCACGCAGCAGTCCCCTACCTGGCGCGCCAACTGTCGGTGTTCGGACCCGAGGGGGTCCTAAACCAACGAGTAAATGTTGCGTGTCCCTTTCCTGGATGGTGATGCAAGGAGAACACACGGGGGTTTATCCTGGTTCGGGCAAAAGAAGGCCCTACGTCCAGCGGGAGAGGAGAGGTTTGTATTTCCTTGCACCGAGGTGCTTGTGTAGGGGCTACAAGCTTGCGAGAGAGGGCGACGAGCCCAAGTCTCAAAGGAGAAAAGGAAAGAGTACAAGATGATTGCTTGAGATGTTGATCGCTATGTTGTGTATGACTGGTTGTCCGTTGTCTTCTCCAGAGCCCTGGCCTACCCTTTTATAGGACGAGAGGAGGCCAGGACGACGGGAGCCTTGAGATGACGTTTTGTCGATCCTGTTGAGGTGGCTGTAGCGACGTGCCTTGGAAATGGGAGGCCATCCTCTGGGACGTGATGTCGTAGGCGTCGAAATGACCCGGAGCGTCGTGCCATACCGTCCTTCCTTCCCTGTTACGCTGTGTTGGGGGTCGAGGCTGGGTCGAGGCCGAACGGATAAGTCCGAATCCCTGGAATCGTGGTGTACGGACTTTGTCGTATCTTTCCTCGAGGGTAACCAGTGATGTACAGTGTGAGGTAAGGTGGGTACAGTGACGTTTTTCACCTCCCATCACGGGATGGGCGGTTAAACAGTGAGGACTGACACTGGTATTGTTCCCACGTCGACCATGCGTGCAGCCATGCCGGTAGGTGGTAGTAGGTAATTGCATTAAATGCTAAGACTTTTGTCCAGAGGTAGGTAAAGAGAGGGGGTCGAGCGCCCCGACCCGGGCTCACGCGAGTCGGAGTTCAGTCGAGGTGCCCTGTCGTGCGGGACGCGGTCGAGGCATCCCGTCGAGGGGGCCTCGTACGAGTCGGAAACGGGACGCGGTCGAGGCGTCCCGTCGAGGGAGCCTCGTACGAGTCGGAAACGGGACGCGGTCGAGGCATCCCGTCGAGCCGGTCTCGTACGGGGCGGACCTGTCGTGCATTTTGAAATGGGTGGTGCTTTGTCGTGGCTTAGTCGTTTTAGTTTTTATTATCGTCGAATGTGGGTACCCCTATGCCATTGGTACCGACAAGTAGCATAAATGTATGAGTGATGGTGGCTCGTGCCCGAGCTCTTGAGTCTCCAGTTAGCACCAATAGTGATTATGTGAAATTAAAAGTTAGCTTGCAATTTCATAAAAAACGTATTTTTAACTTGATCTAGAGGCCTAAAATGTAGCACCAAATTTCCCCTTCACCTTATATTGATATTGCCTTGTTAAAAACTTGTGTAAGCATTCTACTACTTGGGGTAAAAAACCAGACACTAAATTCTATTTTACTGTTTTTATGAGCATTCTAGAGAAAACATCTACCACTTGATTGAATAAGGTAGTATTTGGTTCCAGCGATGAGGTGGGATGGGGATGAGAAGGACCCATTTTTGTAGTGTTTGGTTTGGGGGCAAGCAGAGTCAAGGATGTCCCATGGTGGAATATTCCAGGAATCTGGGGGCGACCTCGTCCTAGCAAATTTGGCGGACGGGGTCATCCCCCGTGCGACGAGCATCGCACACGCATGCGAGAAAGGGTGAGGAAGAAGAGGAGCTCGGGCTATTCGGCTGCTGGAGGGAGGAAGAAGGCGACCTTGCTGCCGGAGTCAAGGAAGAAGGCGGGCGCTAGAGGGAGGAAGAAGGCGTCCTTGCCGCCAGAGATCTGCACGCACGTGAGGGAGAAAAGGAGGAAGAGGAGGAGCCGCACTGCGTGAGCTCCGGCGAGCTGCGGCCTCACCGGCCACCATAGCCACCGCGTGGGTGACCTCCGCCACCACCACCGCGCGGGCGACCTACAACGTCACCGCATGGAAGCACGTGTGAAAGGTCCTTGTTTGGTTTTGGTAATTGAGTGACAACCTAGGTGGACTAATTGTGTTTGATGTGAGATACATATGTGATTAGTCCACAAGTACATGCGTGCGAGCAACATATGCCATGATGGTGAAGATGGCTTGAACTTGTTGCAAGGCTCACACATGTGATGATAAAGGAGCTCATTGCATATGAGACATGACATAGAGTCATGTGACCAAGGTAGAGAAGATCAAGATGAGGCTTGGCTCGACGGACCGGTTGCAAGAGTCAAGGGCAAGTCGTGAACTTGGCGCCGATGGACCGAGGCAACGGTGAAGAGCAAGTGAGGTCAAGATCAATGAACCAATATGGTCACGTGATGATATGAAGTGGATCATATCATTTGGTGATTGGTTGGTGCATGTGTTGCATCAACATCGAAGGAGATGAAGTGGAATACGCAAGGCAAAAGTATAACCTATAGGGCATTTCATTTCACCGGTCATAGGTGTGTAGAGAAGTTTATGACCAGATTTAGGATAGATGGTCATACTATCAAGAGGGGCAAACTTGTTTGCATATCGGTCATCTAGTGTCGCTCGAGTGATCTAACTTTGCATCGTTGCTAGGATCAAGTGGCGTGGCAAGTTGAGTGGCTAACTCCTTTGGGAAAATGTTTGTGAAAATGCCAACACACTTACATGTGATAGTAAAATACTTGTGATGTTGGCACATTTGCAAAGGAGAAAGTCAAACCATGAATAAAGGAGGTGAAACCAGGTTCGGGGTGCTGCCCTGAGGGCATCGCCACCCCTGTCCGGTGGCACCACCACCCCTAGGGCGGTGCCCACCTAGCCTCGGTTCTGCGTAGTGAAGAAGGGCGGGGCACCGTCACTAACGGTGTACACCGCCACAGCCTGGGTGGTGCACCATCAGGTGTTGTCCGATGCCACCGTCTCTTTTTACTCGAGGCTAGTGAACCTGTGTTGGAGCGAAGGGGGTCACCGCCACGGGCACCGTCGTGCCATGTCCGTTGCACCGCCTGTTTTATCCAGAGAGTGGGTTTTTAGGGGTGTTGGCTAGGTGGTCATCGCCACCCCTAGTGCGGTGCCACCACCACCCCTGTCCGATGACCAACGACTAGTTTTCTAGCCATTGGGAAGTGACCATTGGGGGCACCGCCACCCTGTCCGATGCCCTCGCAGAAACTATCAACTTTGCTCCAACGGCTCTATTTGGCTTGGGGGTTATAAATAGAAGTGGAGCTCGGGCTTGGGCTGGTTGCTGAGCACACTAGAGCCTTGGTGGCTTATGTGGTAGTGCTTGGGAGCTCTCTAACTCACTTGTGATTGATAGTGTTCATCCGATCGAGTGAGTGAGCGATTCTAGTGTGATTGCATCGTGAGGTTGCATCGAGTGGCATTGTGGTCGTCTTGCAAGCCGGTGGGCTTGTTACTCTTGGAGGTTGCCACCTCCTAGACGGCTTGGTGGTGGTCTCCGTCGAAGCTCGCAAGAAGCTTGTGCGGTGGTCCAGAGAAGAGCTTTATGAGGGGTATTATGCTCACACCACGGGAGCCGCGAAGAGCAACTCTAGTTGAGCGTGTCATTGAGCTACCCTCACTTTCGGGGTAGGTTCTTGTGGTGCCCGACATGCGGGCTTGGCAGGTGATGCCAATTAGCCATCGAACCACCAAGTGAGCGGTCGACACAACAGCGACGTAGCTTGGTGGCAACCAAGTGAACCTCGGGAGAAAAATCATTGTGCCAACATTGTCTTCATCATCTTCTCGGTGGTTAGTGCTCCACGAAACACAAGCTTGTATTACTTTCATTTACATAGTGCTTGTGTAGTTGCTCTTGTGACTAGTTAGCTTGTGTAGCTTGCTAGTTACCTTCTTACTTGTATAGCTAGAAGTAGCTCCCTTGCGTAGCTAATTTGGTTTTAGTAACCTTGTTAGTCACATTGCTTAGTTTGTGTAGCTAAGTAATTTGCGCTATCTAATTTGGCATTGGTTGCCTTGTTATTGAGCATCGTTAGTGAGCTTAGGGGCTTTGTATTTTTGCTTACTAGAATTGTATAGGAGCTCCCCCGGTTGGTAAAATACTAGTTGCATAGGTTTGTATGACCTTGCCACTAGAATTATTTAGGTGAGCTCTTGCTAAGCTTGCCACCTTAGTTGCTTAATTAGTATCTTTGTAAGGTGCTTGAGAATTTAGACAGAGGAGTGTAGTCTTGGCTAGACCGATAGTTTTAATTCTGCATTTGTTTCGGTTAGCCGACACGATTAATTTTAGGATTATTCGCCCTCCTCTAGTCTGCCATCTCGACCCTACAGCGTGGACCTTGGGTGGGGCCTCGAGGGCGAGCATGCCAGGGAAGTGAGTGACATTCGGCACCTCGCGGGGAGCGTGCGGGTGAGCATAATAGGGAACAAGACGGATGGAAAAAGAGATAACGAGGATTGGGGATGAAAGTGACATGACCGTCCCATTCTACATTTGATGTCTGTAGACCAAATATTAAATGGGTTCATCCCATCCCTACTTAACCAAATAGAAAATGGAGTCGTCCTGTCCCTCGACAGAGACATGACCGTCCCATTTTACCTTGACTCCCAACCAAACACTACCTAAGAGTGAGGATAGAGTGTCCCCTATCTTAACCCTTTCCTTGGCTTAAAAAAGACACTATTTTCATCATTGATGCAAATACAGATAGAACCCCCTCTAACAACCTGCTGTAACCAGCCCCTCCATTTCTACCCAAAACCCCTAGAATAGAGCCCTTAATCTTTGTTTTCAGTCAGTATCTCAACATCTCATATTGAGATTCCTTCACCAAGATATGTATTATTATTTCTAACAGCCAATCATTGCATACTTGCATCCTTCCTTTTTTCGGTTTGTATACCGTGTGTCATCATTTAGTGGCACTTATGTGCATCGACGAACAATTTCTAGAACATTCTGTCGAACACGTTGGGGCCGCTGTGGTCTATGTGAGAATTGAGAAATCAACCTTCCACCTTGCCTTGCGCCTCCTGCTGTTCTGCAGGCTGCAACCAGAGAGCACAACGGCTTGCTAGATGAGTGATTGATGGGCCCCACTGAAAGCCCTAGTTTGATTTTGACTAATCGATTAAACCTATTTGGACTAACTCTATGCTCTAAGTGTGGATTTAAGATAGGTTGGTCCAACCTAAGTGAAGGAGCTAGGTGACACTCATGGATGGAGATGGCCACATGAAATGAAGTCCATGGTGGTGGTGTGGACATGTGATGATGATCAAGCTCTGGACTTTCGAAAAGAAGAAAGAGAAAAACAAAATGGGCTCAAGGCAAACCATTTTGTTTTCGGTGATCGAGACACTATAGAGAGTGTGATCACATTTAGAATAGATGGTCGTACTATTAAGAGGGGAGCTCTTATCAAACAATTCGATCATCTAGTGCCACTAGGTGTTGGAAAACTTGCATATGCATTTTAGGCCTAGTGCACAATCGGTGAGAAAGTGATTAACCTTTGAAAAATGATTGTGAAAATGCTAACACACTTGCACATAATGGTAAAACACTTGGAGCGTTAGCACATTTGCAAAGGTGGTGAAAAAGGTGAAGAAAAGGAGGCGTTGCCGGGCTTGGTGTGCTGCCACGAGGGCACCGCCATGCCCTGTCCGGTGCACCGCCACACCTGTGGCGGTGACCGACTGAGGAGGTCGAGAGGGAGATGCTCTGGTGGGCACTGCCACCCTGTCCGATGGCACCACCACCCCTATGGCGGTGCCCACCTGACCCCGGCCGAGAGCAGCAGAGAAGGGCGTGACACCGTCGTGTTTGGTGTACACCGTCGTGGTGAGGGCGGTGCACCGCCTGGTCACCGCCACTGGTGGGGTGGTGCCACCGCCATTTTTATCCAGAGAGCAGGGGAATTGGAGATGGGCACCGCCACGGTCACCACCACCCCATGGCGGTGCACCGTCACTTTTTTCTAGAGAGATGGTTTTTCGGGGGTTGGCCGGGTGGTCACCGCCACCCCTAGGGCAGTGCCACCGCCACCCTGTCCGGTGACCGCAGGCGGTCAAACTAGCTGCTGGAATCGACCATTGGGGGGCGCTGCCACCCCTAGGGCGGTGCCACCACCGCTATGTCCGGTGACCTCGCAGAAGCTGGCTCCAAGGGGTAACGGCTCTATTTGCTTGTGGGCTTATAAATAGAGGTGGTGGCCGGCCTTGGCCACTCTCTTGGCACTTCTAACAGCTGCATACACCCTTTGGGAGTTGAGCACACCACTCCACTCACTTGCACACTTGATTTGATCATCTTGAGTGAGATTAGAGAGCCTCTTGTACATTGCTTAGTGATTTAGCATCTTGTGGCACTAGTTGGGCGATTTGGGCTGGTGGAGATCTTGTTACTCTTGGTGTTTGCCGACACCTAGACGGCCCGGTGATTAGTGGATCGTCGAGCGGAGGAAGGTGATTGTGTCTGACTCTGGTCATTGTGATTGTGAGGGGTTCTTGTGCCTTCCCTGGCGGAGTGTCAAAGGCAACTCTAGTGGATTGTGCGTGGCTTGTGGATCTTCATCTTGTGTTGGTTGTGTGGCACTCGGTTGCGGGTTAGGTGTGTGATGCATATTAGCGTGCGAACCTCCAAGTGAGTGAATCGCCACTACGAGGACTAGCTTGTCGACAAGCAAGTGAATCTCGGAGGAAAAAATTGATTGTGTCATCATTATCTCCTTAGTATTCTTTGGTATTCATTGATTAATCATTTGCCACGACGATATATCACCTTTAGCACTCTCTTGCTTTACTTTGTGTATTTACTTGTGGTAGTAGTAACTAGTTGCGTAGCTTAGCTTCTTAGGTGTATTTAGTTCCTAGCTAGCTCAACCAATGTAGAAAGTAGTGACATAGCCCTTGAGTGCTTAGTGATCATAATTGACTAGAATTGTTGGTAGGTGTCTTATATTTTTAGTAGGCTAGCACAACATTCGTTTCGCCTCATTTTTATCTAACCACTTGGCTTAGTGTTGTTGTAGATTTTTAATAGCTATTCATCCCCCTCTATCCATTAGGACCTTTCACCCACTGCGCAGAGGCTTCTTCCCCGATACAAATAGCGGCCACCAATCACCACCAGAGCCATTGAGAGCCCTATTCATTTCTATTAGCAAGTCCTCCAACCAGAAACTCTCGCCTAGTGACCCCTCGTAGAACTAATTGTGTGAGCGAGGGAATGACCACGCTTTCACTTTCTTGTTCGAAGTTCTCCATGGATCTCCTTGTCCCCATGTCGGCCGTGTGCACCATATGACGATGCCTCCTAGAGGACGAGCAGTCCCACGTTGACACCGACTCCTCTACAACATCTTTTGATCCTTAAGAGGCCGAAGAAGATCGTGCTCGCTTCTCACCTACCACTGGTTTCATCCCCACCACCACCGATCACCTGGATGCTCTTGATGCCCAACATGGGCGTGTCCTTCTCCACTCTCTGTACTCTGACAAACTGGAGAAAAAATTCATGGTATGGGATCACACAAAGACTGAGATTCTACCTCCCAAGTTCCCCTACTGCGATTGGAATGCATCTGTCTTCTGCGCTAAGCCGCATTTCGATCACCTGAACCGCCATAGAGGGCCCTTCGAAGTCACATTGGCTCATGTTACCGCTTCAAGAAATCGGTCTGGAGCGCCCAACATCAGCGGATACGGGGGGACATCACTAGTGGCGAACCCATGATTTGATCAAGACTAGGACAAAATTCAAGTAGCAAGAAGCCAAAATATACATCATAGTCTATATATAGATGTGTCACATAGAATAAATACCTATTCTCATAAAAAAATTTACAAATCATGAAGTTCTTCAATTACATTATTAGTACATACACTAGCTAAGAAAATAATATGAAATATCAAGAAATAAATACCTAGTGACGATTTGGATCTGAGTTTTAGATTTGTAATCAGAATCAAAACTCTACAGAGGGTTCAAACTAGAAACTTGGAATCAAAATTAGTAGAGAACTAGATTAACAATTATTAGAACTTGAGTTTTGAATAGGTTAGGAGGGCATGTAGAGAGGAGAGAAGCAGTGGCTAGGATTTGCAAATGGGTGGGAGGGTGGGAGGCATGTTGCCCAATGCTCTTGGTACTATATATATATAGGCAACGGCAATATATTAGGGGCCCAACTAAGGGGGGATTTCACAAACTACAACACTAACCCCCTATTGGGCCTGTTCTAGGGGTGGTGGTGAGAAAGTGCATGCTACGATGGCAAGAAAACTTAACATGGCTAGAGTCCAGATCGCACAAACCATAGGCAGCACAAAAGTAATAAGGGTTGATGCATGGAGGAGAGCAACAAGCGAGAGGTTGAGATCAGTTTGACTTGCTTATAAACATGTGCCTGTGTAGATTAGCAAGAGCAAACTAGTGTATAGCTCGTGTAATACAACTGGGTCGTTAAAAATCTCGCCCATCACCTCCTTCAACTCTGAGATCCCCTTCTTGTTCTCAGTCAGCAGAGCAAGGATTTGCCTGCTCCTCCGACGTGATCATGGCTTGCGATCAGGTGTAGTGGTGGTGGAGGTGAGCCAGATTGGTGGATCTAATACTAGATGTTACCAACCTCAACTAAATATGGATTGTTTTAGATAGTATTTCATGGAACGAGGTCACGAACTCCGGCAAATCGCCGAGCTCGCCGGGCACGGTTCAACAGAATAGCCAAGTCCGAGTTCTCCACTCTCTCACGCGAACGTTACAAGGAGGAGCCAGTTGGGCCGCACCCAGCCTGGGCCACGCAGGGCCGTTACTCAGTTCACCCACTCCGGCCCACTTGTCTGCGGGTTAGCCCGAGTTGCTCTCTTGGGTCTTTGCCTATCTTCCCGCCAGCCTTGGAGCAGAAGACGTCTTCACTGGCATCAGTCGGAACAGCTTCAGTCACCGGAGCAGCGTGAGAAGTATCGACGGTGACATCCTCTCTCCGTAGAAGCTCAGCTCGTCAGCTTCGCCGGTTCAAGAACTGTATTCTTCAGCACCAACGACGCGGTGTTCAGCATCCACCTCTCGTCTGGTCGAGTTCGCGAGGTATCCAGGAGGCGAGGTATTCATAACCTGATTCCGTATACAAGCTGCTTCAGGTACGAAGAAATTGTGCAGTCAACATTTTATCTTGTTTCTATCTGCTGGTTCTCGAGTATTTAGTTAAGCCGCAGCAATTTTCTTTGGCAACATAAATACATGGATTCTAAGTATCTGTTATGTGAACATTATGGAATTGGGAAGTAGTATGATCGTTATCTATGACTGACTGCATGAGTAGTATGATCGTTAATTCGTTATCTATGTCATTGTGATAAATTTATGAATAATTAAATCTTTTCAGGTCGTGCTGAGAGATGATCGCTGAGGGAATAAATCGAAAGTTGTCAGACTGATCTGCGCTTGGAATATCTGCTCGTAATTGATGGTTTCTGTTTGAAATCGCTGCAATAAACAGTTGTCGGTTCTGTTTCTGAAGGACTTCGTTGTTGCAGATTGCAATTGCATTCCTATTTGTAATGGCACAGATAGTTGGTATTCTCAATTCCTGCTGTAATTGTACAGGGTATTCTCAGTTCCTGTTCTGTCAGGTTTAGATTTCTGAATCTGCTCGTAATTGGATATTGTTTGTTCGGCAATGCAACTTGCAACTCATAGATCTATTCTGTCCTAAAATTTGAATCTGCTTGGGTTTTGTTGTAGCACCACATCTGTCTGAAAGTTTTGTTTCAGCATCTTTTCGGACATACAGTGGAATTGACAATACTGAGGAAATGGGTTCAGTTTCACAATCTACTAGGTGTCTATGTGAAGTGATACCAACATACTGATGGTTAGAAGTATTTGGTTTCCAGTTATGCAGTTTATTTAGATAAAAAGGGGTTAACCATGCTTTACGTGTTTTTGTTTTCGGTTATGCACTGGTAAAGAAAAGAGCATGTCACTGTCAACCGAAATCTATGTCAGTCCAATCAAATTTATACTTTAAATGCTCATTTTTTGTGGCAATCGCCCTGTTCGCTTGTCTTATAAGTCGTACTTTTTCAACGAATGAACAGTGTTTTTCTCTCACAACAAATCAACGAATAGTACTTTCAGCCATAGCTATTCAACGAAGCAAACAGGCCTAATTGGATTTGGCAGATTTTATGTGCCGTTTTTCTCCTGAAACCTGAACGTGTATGCTTTAGTTTTAGTGTTGGTGCCTTAATCAGTTTCAGTATCTATTGAGGCACTAGATAACAATATAAAGTGTATTCTGATTTCAGCCATAAAATTTCTACTTAAATGAGCAAATGTTCATGCATGGCAGGCCTACGTGTTTGATGGTTGAATTTGTACCTTTCTTATGACAGATAAACCTGTGTGGTTTCACTTTTCTATCGGTTGTCTTTCACATTTCATGCCTGAACCTAGCTTCCATGTCCATTAAGGCATTCGATTGCTGGCAGTGGACTTTCATTACAGTAGTTGTAGTAGTTAAATTATTGGCCGATGCTTGTTCTAGGACATTCACCCAAAGGTGTAGACTGGCAGTGTGCACTCCTTTGCTCTGAAACTTCATGCCTTCCGTACCATTCTGTTGTTTCCGTCAAATTGCTGTTAAATGTGATCGTTCCAGCGTCTGCTGGATTAAAAGACAGTACAGATTGCGCCTTCCTTTCTGCGGGCATTTGGGTCGAAACTACCAGCTACTTACAGATCAGTCCGAGCTTCACGAGCAGGCACTGATGTGTTCCGAGAGGACTTCCCTTAGAGTTCCGGAATTCAGTCGCTTTTGCAAAATTGGTTATGTTTTTGTTGTTGTTGTTTGTCCCAGCTTTTGCAGAGTCAAGCATAATTGATCGGAATTAGTACACACCAAGCGAAGAGAACTCACAAAGAGATTGCCCCTTGAGCATAGCAAGCCCCTTGGCCAGGTCGGCGAGCGTCCGCCGGGTTGCTAGCGCGTGCCACCGTTGCTGGACATGGAAGTACTCCAAGGATAGGACTACCATCCCAGGACGTGAGGCATCCTGTTCACAGACCGCACACAAAACATCCAAGTCCACTGCGGCACTGCCCGTTTAAAGATTAGGCCGTGGCCCATGTGAAACACCGACCAGACCACCGTGGCGAGGGCTCGAAAGCACGCTGTGAGCTGCAACGCCAAGGCTGGCTCGCGATTCGCGTGTCTGATACGACCAGGCAAACTGCTGTGAAATGCAATAGCCAACAGCGCAAGTGCAGAACGCAACAACTGCATTTACAAGATGAATCAAAGACAAGGTGGAAAAATGCTAAGCTGACGCTAACTAAAACTCTCTGTACGCGTCCCTCCCGTCGATCGGCATCACGGGTCGGCGTCGTCCTCGTCGCTGGCGCCGGCGGACGCGTCGTCGGCGTCGGAGCCGTCGGGTCCGGCGCCGCCCTCGCTGTCAGAAAGGCGCGCGAGCCAGCAGCTGCCGTGGAGGTGTCCGCTGACGCAGACGAAGTACTCGAGGCGGCCTTCGTACGCGCCGAGCCTTCGCGACGCGCTGCTTGGGGCGAGCCCCGCGGCCGTCATGCTCCAGACGGGCGCGCCGCAGTAGGGGCAGCGCACGCGGGGCTCCAGCGCGGCGCGGTGGCCCACCAGCCACGCCCGCGTCCGGGACCGCATGAACCCGCGGAACACGCCGCGGTAGGCGCCGACGTCGTCGGCGGCGCCGGGCACGGCGTGCTCGCAGGGGTCCGACACGTACAGCAGGTCCCCCGCGCACCGCCGCGACAGGAAGCTCCGGCCGGACGTCTTGGAGAAGCGGGACACCGGGGCGAAGTGGCCCGGCACGCCGGCCGCGCCGCAGCAGAAGAGCAGCAGCTTCGCCAGCGCCGGCCACCCGCCGCCGACGCGCCCGGCCGCCGGCGCCGAGGCCGCGGCCCCGCCCGTCAGCGCCGCCACCATCCGCGGCGCCCGCGAGACGCAGAGCTCCCGCCACAGCACCCGCTCCGCGACGGCGCGTAGGCGCCGGCTCACCCGCGCCACCACGCACAGCGACTGCGGGTCCCAGTTGAGCGCCCGGAACACCAGCTGCAGCACCTTCTCGTCCATGATCCCCGCGTTGATGCCCCGGACCCGCGCCGCCGCATTGCCGCCTCCTTCCCAGTGGCCGCCGGCGGCGCCAGAGCTCCCTCCCGCTTTGCCACCGCCACTGCCACCGTTCGACGTCCCGCTCAGCCGCCTCATGGTCAGGGCGCTCTCCCTCATCCCTCCGCGCCCATCAACCTCACACACCGCGCGTGCGCAGCGCACGAGCCCACGACCGACTACTGACTCGCGATGAGGGAGCCGCTCACTTGCCTGACGGGCGTTCGCTCGGTCGGCCGGTGGCCAATAACAGCGTGCCGCAATTTTCACAGGGCGGAGCCGGTTATATACGCCCGTCCCGTTGCCGGCGGTCAGGTGCGCGGACACGCGTCCCAACCGCGCTGCCCGCCCGCCACGTGCCGTCGCGGCGCTCGGTGGAGGACTGGGACACGCTGTTATTGGCCACGTGCCCCGGACCCGCTCCCGCCACGTGCCGTCGCGGCTTCTGCTTCCCGCGGGGTGGCCGGGACTGGAACACGCCCGCCGCGTCAGGGCGCGCCGGCAGGTCGACACGTCTGCCGCCGGAGGGGGCGCGTGGGGCCCGGAGATCGAAAATATCTTTGGGGTACGTGCCGCGCCGCGATTGGCTGAGGGACACGTGTTGCGCCGGCCGGGTATGGCTAGGATTTTGTGGGGCTCGATGGGCCGGGCAACTCGAAACGTGAAGCGATCCCCGCCGCACACGTAGAGACGGTTAGCGCACTGGCTCATCTTTCTGCTATTTTCAGGTGATGTCTCCATTCGCCTTTTCTGTGTTTTGAGACTTTTCAGAGGTTTATCGTAGTGTTGGACTTGGCAACAAGAATTTTGCAATTGCAAATGCTTGGTGTCGCGACAGCTTACGAGGTTGGTACTAGGAGTACTGGTTTGTCCGGTGCTCGTGTAAAAGGTGAAATGCAGAGGAATCCCAATGAGACCAAAGGTACAGCCGACAGGACGCATCCGGCGATGCGTCGTTGCTATCAGCGGCTGCTACTACGCTCCTGTCCGGACAACGGAGATGAATTCTTCCGAAAACGTGAACTACAAGTAGCACGCTCGCATGCGAGAGCAATGTTTTGTCCCAACCCTAGCACCAGTGAGCTTCCGGCGCGCGCGTAAAACAATTTCCGTTGCCAAAATAATGAGTGGGCTAGCTAAAGTTGGGTAAGGTCGTAAGGATTGATGGATTCAGATGTTCGCAGTGTACTCGATCAGTTTAAAGAGAGAATATAGAGATGTAGACGAGGTCAGCAAAAACCGTCTAGACGACGGCAGACAGAAGTAGCCGGGCAGACGTACGTATGGCAATGTCATTGCTAGGATAGGATGACCGATTCGGCCCAAATCAAGCCTAGCAATTCTAAGGAAAAAGAACACACGGACGTAGCCCAAACCAAAGCCTGGCCTTGCGGGAAAGGAAACAATAAACTGGCCCGTCTCGCCCAGTATCCAATACAGAATGCATCCTTGTTTTTGTTGGACCGATGCGAAATTCTAAGTCCTTATCCAGGCCTTTATCAGTTTTAAACACCTTTGCTAAAAAAACAGCTTTTTTTTTTGACAACAAACATATATTGATTAGCAGCAAGAAGCTGCAAGAACCCTACAAGAATGTAGGTTTACAGAGTTCAGTGCGCTTCGAAGAGGGCACTGTTGTCCATGCCCCTGGTAAGAACAGGCGAACTCAATGGACAGGGAAGTGTTTACAGTAGATGAGAAGGCTAGCCTAGCAAGCACATCTGCTGTATTGTTGATCGTCCTACTTATCTGGTAAACTTTGACCTGCCTGTTGATAACACAATTATCAAATATTTGCGTGAACGGCTTCATGCGCCAATCTGGAGGATGGTTGTGGTCATTTGCATTGACGAAGTGCACCAATTGGCTGCAGTCAGATAAAAAGGAGACACCATTGTAGTTTAGCTGTTCCGTGACCACAGCTACTAAAGCCATGGCCGCCGCCTTCGCCATGATCACCGAGAGGGTTTGTGTCATGGCTGCCTTTATATAGATGGTCTGCACTGGTTGTACCTGCGTATTCACAAACAAAATTCCTATACCTGCGTGCCTGGGTTGTTGGTTTGGCTGATCCGGCAATGTGGAGGCATCCACAAAGCATCGAATCCCCGGAAGAAGTGCTGGTGCCCAGATTGTAGACCTGTTCATCGGATCTATTGATATGGCTGCATTTGCACAATTGTTACTCTGCATTTGTGGGCCGGCACAGGTGGTTTGGGATGTCGTTGATGCTGCAAGCATGTTTGGATTAGATTGCTCTTGTTGTAGCCCTTGGTTGGTAGTATTGATGGGCGCTACTCCTATTATTTCCCCTAGTGCTATCCTGTGGGTGTTGAGATGAGCAGCCGTGGCATGGTGAACCTGCGAAGAAGTCCAAGTTCTCCTCTGGAACCTGTTGTCGTTCCTGGCTTTCCAAATATACCACATGGTGAAGATAGTTTTACATAATATTTCATCAGTGGGTGTTGAGGTTATTAGACGTGGTAGGGTTAATTGGATACCATCATCTTCATTAGGTATACTATCAATTGCAAGTGGTGGGTCAGCAGTAATCCAAACCGCCCGAGGCAAATCACAATGGAAGAAAAGATGGAAATCATTTTCTATTAGACCACAGTAAGCACATTGTTGATTTATGTGAGTTGAATACCTGCCTGCACGTTCAGCAGTTGCAAGAGCACGTCTAATTAGTCTCCAGACGAAGGTCTTGAGAAGTGGTGGCAGGGACTTGCTTTTCCAGACTTGTTGCAGAATCTGATTGGCGTCGTGGGCAATGCTTCTTGAACCTGTTGATGGCAAAGGAATGATTTGTTGTGTGGACAGGTGATTTGTAGATAGCTTTAGTGGTGCAAAGACCATTTTTGGCCGGAGTCCAGCGAAGGATATCTTCCTGATCACTGTGTATAGGTTGGGTGGCTGCTATGATTTGAGTGGCCTGATCAGAAAAAGTATTGGTAAGCAACTGAAGGTTCCAATTGCGGGTGCCAGGCATCCAAAGGTCAGACACAATTGCTGGTAGTGGTGATGTGGTGATAGGAAGAAGTAGATGATCATGAATATTTGTCCAGATCGGGTTCCAGGGTGCAGACCAGATGGAAGTGTTACCAGCATGGATTTGGTAGATGGAACTGGTACTTAGTTCTTGCCTGACCTGCAATACAGAAGACCAGAAAATGGATCTTGGTCCATGGTTAGTAACAGTCCAAAAGGAATCATTTGGGTAGTATTTAGCCTTTAGAATAGCAGTTAGAAGGGGTTTTTATTAGTGGCAATATTCCAAGCAGATTTGATAATCAAACTTTTATTGACTGTCTGGAGATCTCTTACGCCTAAACCCCCCTGTTCAGTAGGTTTGCAAATATCATCCCATGAGCGATAAGCAATAGGACTAGTGGTGTTTTCCTCCTGCACTCCAGCCCACCAAAATCTTTTAACAATGTTATTGATTGTTTCAATAAAAATTTTAGAGAAAAGCACTGTAGACATATAATAAATGGGAATGGAAGCAAGGACAGATTTAATATAAGCTAGTCGCCCAGCATGATTTAGTTTGTTAGCTTTTACAGTTCCAAACTTAGCCATGTATTTGTTGTAAATAAACTCATAAGCTTTATTCTTATCCCTGTGACTAAAAATCATAGGATGGCCAAGATGCATAGTATTAGAGAGCAAATTAGTTACAGGGAAAATATATTTAATTTGATTCCTTATGTTCTGAGAAACATTCCACTAATGTGCTCAGTCCTCAGACAGGGAAATCAACGTGTTCGGCGGCCGACCCTGTGCCTACCTCCCTCATCGGCTCACCGCCTCACGTCCCTGTTCATCACCATCCTGTCAACGGGAACACTGCTAGCAAAAATAGTGGAAGCCATCTCCACCAGGGCCTTGTTAGATTCCACAATTTAGCCACCAAATTCACTATACAGAATTTCTATTCCCCGTCACATCAAAATACCGGCACGTATGTTGAGTACTAAATATAGATAAAATAAAAAAATTAATTACACAGTTTTGTTATACTTTGCGAGACGAACATTTTAAGCCTAATTAATCAATTATTACCAAATAAAAATAAAATTGCTATAGTGTGATGTTACTGTGCAAAGTTTGATTCCAAATTTTGGAATCTAAACATGGCACAGATTTTTGGTCCTCCGCACAGACGCCAACACAACTCGTGTCGAGAAGCCACATCTGAAACGTGTCAAATCGAATCGTCAGCAGCCACTGCGCTGCAGTCATCCAGAGCTGGACTCGCAGTCGCAGCTGCAGGCAACGCCTCGCCTCTTGTGTTTCCTATCGCCGTCTCGCGTTGCTACTCGCTGCGCGTCCTTCTCGGCGAGCCCGTGCGATTTGGACGGCGCGCGCCCGCACGCTGGGCTGGCTGCCTGGCTGCGGTGGGCAAGCGCACGGCGCGTCAGGGCGTCCGCTTGTGCGCATGACGCCAGCCGGCCCTCGGCCCGATCGAGAGGCCATGTGAGTGTGTCGCCCATCTGACCGGCCCCCACCCACTCGGCACCCACGCAAGCGAGGGAGCGAGCCGCCAGCGACGCCGAGGAGCGCAGATCGGAATCCCCGTCCCCGGTTCCTTCTCGCTCGTCACGCACGCCGTCCCACCGGCGCCCGGAAATACACGATCCAGAGCCGGTCGGGGGGCGCTCGGAAATGGCCGCGGAGGCAGCGGAGCCGCCCTCTCCCCCGCCGCCGCGGTCCGGGGAGGCGGAGGCGGAGGCTCCTGCGACGCCTGGGAAGCGCGCGCCGGCGGACCGGGACGAGAAGGAGCAGGAGGGAGCGGAGCGGCCGGAGCCAAAGCGGTGGCGCGCCCGCGCGCGCATCGCGGCGCTCGAGAGCGTGCCCCGCGCGTTGGAGGTTGCGGCCGCGGCTGCCGCTGCCGCTGCGGCGAGCAGGGAGGACGAGTCCGTGGGCGGCTGCGACGGAGTAGAGCCGTCCTTCTCGTTCCACGCGCGGAGCTTCTCCAGCGCGCAGACCACGCCCAAGTTCGGGTCCTTCGACCCCGGCGCCACCACCGTCGTCGCCGCCGCCGCGGAGCTCGTGGCCTTCCACCTGATGAAGGCGTCTCGGCGTCGCGTGGATTCTTCGGCGACGGAAGAGGCGGGGGATCACAGGACGGTTGCCGGCGGCGACGAGGAAGCGGCGGTCGAGGGCAGCGATGAGAATTCACGCTAGCAGGGTAGTCAGTCAAGTGGACGAGTGTATGACTCGGTTTTTTACTTCGGCGTGCTAATGGGCCGTGTTGAAGAACAGTTTATTTTCTTCTTTTTCCTATTCCTTCCACTGTTGTGTGTCTGTGTGTTGTGATTTAATTTACCGGGGTTGGTGTTTTTGTTGTACAATTAGTGATTTGTATAGAAAAAGAATTGCTATTTATCCGTCACCAAAATTTCTTCTCACCACACGATTTAGCATATAGATTCATGCTCAAAAACTAAATAGCAATTCCCTAAAAACCCATCTCTTTATTACTCATTAATTTCATAATCAAGGTTGTTTATGGCAAGCTAGTCAGTTTTTATACTAATTGTCTTAACTGTAACTCCAATATCATTCAATTCTTCTCATTTAGGCTATGTTTTAGATCCACTAGTGTTAGAAATGAATTAACTAAAACGTTTTTTCCTGTCTTGCAAGCCGCCATTACCACGTCGCCTGCCGCAACTTCTGCTCCTCACCGCCGCCACCGCCGCCGCACCTAGGGCCCTATCCTTCTTCATCTCCAACGCATTGTCCGGCGCGTCCGGTCGACCCGACTCTTGATAGTCAATTAGCTCGTGATCCATCAAGTGGGTGTATCACCACAACGGGGACTAGCTTGGTGGCAACCAAGTGAACCTCGGTGAAAAACCGCCGTGTCTGCATTGTGTACATCTTCTCGGTGGTTTGCTTTCGATTCACAAGCTTGTATTCACATTCATATACTTGTATTTGTGCAGTTGCTCTTGTAACTAGTTTGCTTGTGTAGTTTGCTAATCACCTTCTTGCTTGTGTAGCATAGAAGTAGCTCCCGTTGCGTGGCTAATTTGGTTTGTGTAACCTTGTTAGTCATATTGCTTAATTTGTGTAGCTAAGTAATTTTGCGCTCTCTAGTTTGGCATTAGTTGCCTTGCTATTGAGCATTGCTAGTGAGTATAGGTGGCTTTGTGCTTTTGCTTACTAGAATTGTGTAGGAGCTCCCCGACATTGCTAAAGTACTAGTGCATAGGTTTGTGTGACCTTGCTCTATAATTGTTTAGGAGAGCTCTTGCTAAGGAAAGCACCTTAGTTACATAATTAGGATCTTTGTGAGATGCTTGTGAACTTAGATAGAGGGGTGTCGTCTTGGCTAGACCGATAGTTTTAATTTCGCATTTGTTTCGGTTAGCCGATGCGATTAATTTTATAAAGGACTATTCACCCCCCTCTAGTCCGCCATCTCGACCCTTCACTAGGACATTACCAATATCCCATACGGAGACAGCCATGTCCCGCCCCTGACTTAGTTTAGATATTTAACATTATCAGAGTAATCTCATGAGTCATCAGCAGAGCTGAGAGGATCAAGGTAAAACCTATTTCTCACGAACGATGAAACCATCGTTCGACTTTTACCGAAGTCTAAGCATTACTAAGCATAATAGGTATCGACCTATTCATACTAGCAGAGTATAACTAAGAATACATGTATATCAAGGTAATCATGCAGCAATGGTATAGACCAACTCCTAATTACTTAGTGCACATCTCACAAGACTTAAAGTGTAGTAAAGATTTGTAAATGGTATAGAAGGGTGGTATGCACCGGGGCTTGCCTTCGTTGTAGAGGAGGTTAGTTTCCATGGAGGGTCACACGAGTTAGACTTAGCAGCATCACCCTAGATGGATAAACCTTCTCCAACACTTGATCAACACAAGAACCATTGAATGATGACACTCATCTGAAGATTGGTTAACGCGAACCTTTTCACTCACGTATGCACTACACGTAAATGATGTATACTTTAGAATGATGCATGACATGATGCACGACAAGAGGCATACAAGTGCATTGATGATAACATAACAAGATTAATTAACTTGAGTACAACTTTCCTTCACAATACAGTTGCAAGTAGTTATCATAAAGCATTTTTAGTTGTTCTTCTAACAAGCCAAAGGTTCACTTATCATATATGCTTACCAAGTAAAGCTTCATCATGAAAAGACATGTGCAAGCAATATACAAGGAAATATATAACTTTTACTTTTTACCTAAGAGGTTGTATCAAAGAAGCAATCAAGTTTATCAACATGCATTTACTAATGAAATGCTTAATTAAGTCATTTAGAAGTATTAACTAAAGGGTGAACATAAGCATATAAAAAAGTAATCACTTTGCCATAAAACAGCATATGTGGATGTGTCTCATGGTCTACAATCAACTCCAAAATACACCCAAGTCCTATCTTGATTTATGCTAATCCATTTGATAATTAATAACTAATAATTAGAGCATATAATTAAGAATATAATTAAATGTCATCAAATTAATCTCAAACTTTTTGTGAAGGTTGATACTAGCATAAAACAGTTATATAAATCATGGAACATACATTTATTAATTAAAAGAACTAATTTTTAAGCATCCAAAAACTATTACTTTTTATAGTTTCATATTTTTCCTACATAGAGCACATCATGAAGAGGCTATACAAAAAGTTTCATGATTTTATCACACTTCTAAAATTAGTTATAAAATTCACAAGTTTTAGCTAAAATAGAAAAAGAAAAAAAACCTTGTAGTGCACTATTCACCTAAGTCACAACTTCTGCAGAAAACCCCTTGGAAGAGCTTCTATTGTCGCACAAGGTCCCTGGTCGTGATTTAACAACAGAGGACGCTAGAGAAGGCTCGGTTCCGGCCGGGAAGGTGCTCGTCGGCGGCGCGGGGGGGGGGGGGGAAGGTGCCATAGCATCTCTATGCCTGGGCACACCTGTGGGCTGTGGGTGGTCAAAACGCGGCTAGAGATGATCGAAGAAGGGTCGGCCACGCGCGACGGCATCCTTGCAGTGATGGTCACGGCGGCAAGCTGTGCTCTCGTGGCGTTGGCGGTCGGAGGAGGGCTGAGGAGGTACAACTTGAGCTGAGAAAGGTTGCAGCGCGGTTGGCTTGGGCAGAGGAAGCTCGGAGGAAGCTGGCCATGGTGGAGCACACGACGGCCATGCGCGGCATGGCCGCGGCGACAACTGGCGTTGAGGATGGTTCCGGCGGCCAAAGGCAAAGACGAGCGGCTCAACAGACACACAAGGATGAGGCTGAGCTATGTGTACGAGCAATTGGAGCGAGGCGAGCAGGCTTGGCGAATTTGGTCGGCGCGTGGAGATGACCGGCGGCAGAGCAGAGAGGGAAAGAGAGAGCACGACGGTGGCAGTGCTACGCTTATGAAGGCGAGGGCGAGGCACTAGAGCGAGACAACAGCTGCTTAGAAGCGCCAACGCGAAGCAGCTATGTGGCCTGGACTGGAAGCAGCGAGAAAGGCAGCGACGGTTCACCAGCAAGCAGCTCGGTGGCAGAGCAGGATAGGGCCGAGCACTGTAGCAGTTTCTCCTTCTTCCTTTTCTTCCAATTTCTCCCAAAATCATGTAGCAACTTGATAAACTCCAAAAATGAAAGTTGCTCAACTTTCCAAGATCTCCAACTTTGCTTTTGGAACCATCTTCAAATTCTGCCTGGATTTTGAAATTTGAAATTGGAGATTAAAGAGGGTATTTGAATTCTAGAGTTTTTGAAAAATTCAAACTTGAATTCTTTGGTGGATTAATTATAGAGTAAATCATTATCAAGCAAGTCAATCAATAGCACAATTTCATAGCATAATCATCATACCAATCAATGGCACAAAAGTTGGACTGATTTTTATTTATAGAAATCCATTTATCAATTCTTCAAAATTTGAACTTTAATTACTATCATTAACAACATTTCACGAATTTTATAAACCATCACATATGCAACATATGAAGGCTATAATTGAAATATGAAATGCATTTATGCCACAATGCTTGATGATAATTCATGATTATTAATATGATTAAGATTTTAATTACATCGTAACACCAGGGGTGTTACAGCATGCATGTAATTGAGTTGTCCAATAAGATTTGTATTGGGTATGTGTGTGTAACTCAACGCAAAGAATCAATCACAATGATCAACCACAAGAGAAATCCTCGGCAAAGAGATGACATAAGATTTTACCGAGGTTCACTTGCTTCCCGGCAAGCTACTCCTCGTTGTGGTGATGCACCCACTTGTCGGTTCGCGAGCTAATCGACTATTGAGAGTCGAGCCCTAGGCGGGCGCCGCACAACCGCACACAAGATGGGGATCCTCCAAGCCACGAGCTTCACTAGAGTATCCAATTTGTGAACTCCCGCGGGGAAGGATCAAGAACCCCTTACAACACTTGGTGAGGGCTCCAACAATCTCCAATTTGCGAGCTCAATCACCTCCGCTGCTCCAAGCCGTCTACCGTATCGGGAAACACGGAAGAGTAACAAGAAATCCGCAGCAACTCGAAGATCAAGTGCCTCTAGAATGCAACTCTCAAGCAATGCACTTGAATCTCACTCAATCTCACTCAAGATGTGCAACCATGCAAAGAGATGAGTGGAGGGGTTGTTCTCTAGCTCAAAGGATGTCTCTAGGTCTCAAAATATGCAAGAGTTGCCCTCAAACCCCGGCCAATGTCTATTTATAACGAAGGGGTACGCAGCTAGCCGTTACCGGACGACGTAGTTCAAAACGCGCTGACCGGACGCTCCGGTCAGGGTGACCGGACGCGCCCCAGCGTCTGACCAGACGCGACAGTGCTAGCGTCCGGTCACAAACCCTAGTGCCCACGCCGCGTTGAACTGACCGGACGCGTCCGGTCAAACCGTGACCGCGTCCGGTGCAGCGTCCGATCGCCGTTTTTCAGTGAAAAACAATTCGGACTATTGCCACCTTTTCTCGCCTCCGGCGCAATAGAAAATAGGCATTTCATTTCCTCGAAAACGCCTGAATCCCGCCCCCCAAACCCCTTACTACCGCTCAAACACCACCGCCTTTGCAAATGTGCTAACACCACCAAGTGTACACCATCAATGTGCATGTGTGTTAGCATTTCACAAACATTTTTCAAGGCGTTATGTTAGCTCTCAACTAGATTCTAATGCATATGCTCAAGACATTGATCTAGTGGCACTTGATTCCCGAGCTAACCGTGATTTCCCCTCTTGATAGTCGGCTATGTATCCTAAACCCGGTCAATCACTTCTCTACTCATCTTAGACCGGCAAAAGGAAAACCCTATGGTTATACCTTTGCCTTGCGCTCTTAGATCCTTCTCTTCCACTTGATCATCAAGTCCATCATTTGATGTGCATTCCATCATGATCAACATTTCATGTCCATGCACCATCTCTTTGTGATCTTGTGGCCACCACTCCTTGCCACGTACACCTTCATCACATGTGTTGCTTATGCCTAACTCAAAACACTTAACACATGGCATTAGCAACTTGGTGTCATTAATTACCAAAACTAAACTTGGGCTTTCAATCTCCCCCTTTTTGGTAATTGATGACAACCATCACAAAGATATGAAATGAAATTAATTTTCAATTTCGATAGCATTAGCTCCCCCTACATATGTGCTTCCATGAGTTTGGTTCAATTGTGCACATATGTATGGATTTGAATTTTGGGAGAGTTACTACTATCTAATTGATGCTAAGGTATATAGAATGGACCTTTGAAGCGTGATACCAATCGGAGTTGCCTTTATATACCATCCTTAGCATTGATGTAGCTAGACACCACTTGTAATTCATCACTTGTAAAGACCACAAACACCAAAGTACCCCGTGAGATCAATATTATAAGCAAAGGTGTCTAGATACCACTTGTAAAGCTACTCACAACAAATCATCATTCAAGTTCTATTTCTAGCAATCACCGTACAAACAAACATGAATATGAATTTAAGCTTTGCAATGCAACAATTCACCATGTTAATGCACATACAAATGCAACAAAACATTAATGAGCTTGCTCCCCCTACTTGTGTGCTCAATTTTAATTGATCCCTTTCCAAAGTCATTCTCTTATGCTTTCTCTCCCCCTTAGTAACTTAACTTTTTATCTTTGTGACTTTTCTATCTTTGTGACTTTTCTCTCCCCCTTTGTCAACAATCACCAAAAAGGTGCCAATTTTAGTGAGAGATAAGTCAATCAATATGAGGGAGTCCAAATTATGGTTTAATCTAGATCACTTGCCTAGAATATGTAATTCGGTTTGATCCAAGGACAAGCTTCTTCACACCTCATAAAGTATAAGGGTTATCTTGACCATGTTGAATTACACATTATGAGCTCATTTTCTAGATTCAACACTAGGTTTGCAAGCCCACAAACATGTCATATGCTACCACTAGATCAATCAAACATAGAAGCAATAGTGGTACCATATATACATCAAAATCATTTGATTTTCATGAAAGAGCCTATTTGTCATGCAAATATGTCCATATGTTCTAAACATGTCCTTAGCAAAGTATGGATGATATGCCAAACAACTTTACCTTGCTATGTCGGAGGGGAGGCATGTCATATAAGAATGTGGGGGTGCACTCATCTCAAGTTGGAGAAGTCAAGTATGTTCAATTCATTCTTCAACTTGTAAAATCTTTTCTCATCAAGTGGCTTTGTAAAGATATCGGCTAGTTGATCTTCGGTGCCAATGCTCTCAATGCTAATATCACCCTTTTGTTGATGGTCTCTTATGAAGTGATGCCTTATGTCAACGTGCTTGGTTCTTGAATGTTGAACCGGATTTTGAGTCATCTTGATAGCACTTTCATTGTCACAAAACAATGGCACATTCTTGAATTTGATTCCAAAGTCATTCAAGGTTGCTTTCATCCAAAGCAATTGTGCACAACAACTACCGGCACTAATGTATTCGGCCTCGGCGGTAGATAGTGCAACACTATTTTGTTTCTTTGATGACCATGAAACAAGAGACCTTCCTAGTAATTGACAAGTGCCACTTGTGCTCATTCTATCAATCTTGCAACCACCATAGTCGGAGTCCGAATATCCAATCAACTCAAAATTAGACCCCTTTGGAAACCATAATCCAACATCATGAGTGCCCTTAAGATATCTCAATATCCTCTTGGTTGCTTTCAAGTGACTTTCTCTAGGTGAAGCTTGATATCTTGCACACTTGCATACACTAAACATCACATCCGGTCTAGAAGCGGTGACATAGAGCAAACTTCCAATCATAGACCGGTATTGCTTTTGATCTACCATGTTGCCACTTGCATCAATACCCAACTGATCATTTGTGCCCATTGGTGTACCCATTGGCTTAGCATCTGTTGGGCATTCTTAACGTCACTACCAAAAGTAGACTTAGTTTTCTAATTCTGATAACGGCGCCAAAAATGCCAAACCTATCCCTCATGCCACTTAAGCCAAGTTGTCATCCCCAGCATGACATGAGAGACACGGTATTGAAATATGCATTTGCTCATTAAGATAAATAATAAAAGGGATCTGCAAGCGCACAGATTAATACCGATGTAGCATTTTAACCGGGAAGTATTCCAGGTATCGTTATTTATATTTTTACCACTGGGAAGGGATTTCTAAGTATCATGGTTGATAATGGAATGAGAATATGGAATTTAGTACACATCATTGCATGTATAACCGAGAGTATTTATTAATCTCTTTATACAGGTATAAATGTCACATTAAGTAAAGTTAAAGTGATAATGGTGACAAAGATAATTAATCTGATCAGCTAGCCACATATAATAATGATAAGCACCTCAACAGATATTCTAGCAAGTCATTAGCATGGAATTAGGATGAACTACAAAGATATTCCCTAAGTTATTATTAACTATAAAGTCTAGCATATCATAGTTAGTGCAATTATACTTGGCAATCATGGTGAGAAAAGACTATATCCATGCATAGTGAATATTAGCAAGGAAGATGAAGAACATAGCAATCACTCTCCTGTAATAGTGTTGCTCTGCCTGCCCTATACACGAGAGGGGGACTATATAAGAATCAACGAAGCTGTCACTATCACGAACTACCCCACAATCCGGCATATAGGGTGCAATCGCAGATAAATACGGTATAGACACCACGTCTACACAATAATTATCATTCACCCACTGTACACATGGATAAAAGCTATACGATCCTAAGCATGTATATAATTCCAATCTAACTAAGCCAAGCATATAACTATGATAAACTAAGAACAATATAATTACAAATATAATCAAGTAGAGCAAAGTCATAACCAATATATTGAAATAAAACAAAGTCATATTCATAATATTGAAGAACAAAGATGAACAATTGAAGAACAATAGAGGAATTACCAAGAATCCTCTTGACAGATCCGGGAACCAATCGAAGATTGACTCCTTCTAGTTCTAATCCTATGTAGCTATGCTAACTAGAGATCTAGTTGATGTGGTGGCTCTAGGGCTTGATCAGAGGCTCTCCTCATGAATTAGGGTTTGAAGTATGAGACGAGGGCCCTCTCCTCCAGGGTCAGGGGCCTTGCTTATATAGCCCTTTCGGATGAATCTGGGCCGTTGGATCAAACCGACATTGATCGTGCGGTTTTCCTTGATCCTCTAGGTCGGTGGAGCATAATCCTCAAGGCGGAGCCTGATTGGCTCCGGGGCCAGGGCGGGCGCCCTAAGGACCAGGGCGGGCGCCCTGTGTCCGGCTCCGTTACGCCTCTCATTCGTTCTCGTGGCTTCTGGACTCTTCTAGATGTAAGATAATTACGTGTTCGGTTAATATCCCGTCATTAATCCGACATGTGGGCCTTTCTTCCGTATTTCCTGATAACCCCCTGCAGAAATAGATAAACAGCAAAACTCGTGGAATTTTGTCAGATAAAACCCTAAGTCTAGGTGTTGGTTTCATTTGGATCCTTTTCTCTATTTATTTGATAGTTATAATTGATACTTAAGGACCGTCAACAAACTCCCCCAAGCTTACCTCTTGCTCGTCCCTGAGCAAGGAGAGACTCAGTAGTTGCTGAAATGCCTTTGAATTTTGACGGTACACATGCTTTCAAATAGAGTCTCATCTCTGAGTTAAAGTAAACTGTCAAGACTTAAAACTTACTCATTATACCTTTCATCATGGGGCTTGCAACCGTCACCTCTGTCTTGAGCGGTTAAAAGATAGAACAGTCTAGTCAAGCGCCATGTCTCTTATTCTTGATCAGCTATAGCTCTGGAGTTTTTTGCAGATTTTCAAATAAAACTCAGAGATTCCTTGTATGACTCTCTCAGGTCTCTCTTTTGTGGTATTTCTGGATCCTCACCAAGGCAGTAATGATGTTTGCCTTCTCTCAAAGCAAAGTATGTAGTATTTGTGGTATAAGGCAGAGTGACATTGCCTTCTCTCTCATCCTATTCTAATAAGGCTTTTGATATCTGGAGCTCATCGGTGGGAAATAAAGTATACATACTTACAAGACATTTATTGCATAGTCCATGGATCCAGAGAAACAAGCCAATAAGTCAAATCAAGATGTGCATGTGTGGCGAATAAATGGTGTATGGTGGTAGTGATGATAACAATGATGAAAGTCTAATTCTACTTTTGCTCTTTTGAGGGGATACGTACCTTTCTTGCTTTCTAAAGCTCTTCAGGAGAATGAGGTGCTCTATATTTTCTTTTTTTTCCTCTCAGGTGGGTATCTTGTACCCCTAATTCTACTATCGGACACTTGTCCATTTTTACCTATCTTCTCACATTTTTTTTCATCGAGGTTCCGAGCACTTGCTCCTTTTTATTTCCTCGTATATTTTTCTTTTCTTTTCGAGGTTCCGGGCACTTGCCCCTTTTTATTTCCTCGTATAGAGCACTCATCTCCTTAGAACAATATAGCAAGTGGTAGTAACCAAAATAGCTTGAGCATTTATTTCACAGGGGATAACAAGAATGGGAAAATATTTTTGGCTATTCTCTCCCGGATTAGGAGTAGAATAATTTTATGTGGATCTGGAGATGAGAATGAGTGGATATATGTGGATGCGTACTTCCGGAGTAGAAGCAGCATGTATGAGTGATCGTGCAAGTGAATCTTGATTTTAACCGCATGACAAGCTCCTAAGGGTCTACACAGCTTGACTACACTCAATGCTCATAAGCAGTAAAAAGTAAAAGTATGGCTTAAAGTCTAGCAAGCATGTATGTATGGCTGTGGTAGGAACTTAAACTCTCATCATACAGGAACTCATCATGTAGCATTTTAAGATTTTCAAAGATAAAATTCTCCAGAATTCTAGCATCTCTAGGAATAGATAAACAGCAGCTCAACCTTCCCATATCATATCCGTTAACAACTTAGACTTTAGATCAAGTTCTCTTCCCACAAGTTCAGGTTTAGAGCAAGCTTTAAATGATAACAGTTGTGTCTAAACTTAGAGAGAAAACTTCAAATTTGAAAATTAGGCAAAGCAACTATTCATCATATCCATGCTAGAGTTTTATTATTTAGATTCAGTTTAGCATAACCACTTTATTTATTTATTAAAACACACTAAGCAAAAGATATAGGTATATATATATAAGCACAAAATCTTTATTTGGTTTTTTCATAGTTATGTATATTTTTATTTTTATAGGGTAGAAGTATATATAAATATAAAGATAAAGATAGAAATACTTAGCAAGATAATGGAGGTGCTCTCCCCTAAGCTGGATCTTGACATAATCTCTTCTGATGTAGCTAGCAGATGGCGGAGGTGTATTTGAAAGTCGGCAGCACCCTGACAGCGATTAGAATGTCCTCCGTCTGCTAGTCTCCTTGAATTCTGTTAAGCTCAAATAGACAACAAAGCTTTGTGGAACTAATTAAGTGTTAGCATAAATATCTAGCCTTTATCATGCTGAGCCTCCTTGATTTTTTTATGTTTTGTTTTTTTTCTTTTATAAAGCAGAAGAAAATATTTATGTATTTATTATATATATATATATATATATATATTTATGCCACCACAGTGAATGTACTTATGGGTTTTATGCCACTCGCATACTCACATGGGGCTTTAGGGTTTTTAACATTTTTATTTTCTTTTTAAGATAGTATGAATATGATTAACTAAGCAAACTATTTAAGATAAAGTAAATAATTAAAAGGAAAGGATAACTACCAAGTTACCTCTTGGCAAGGCGTTCGGTGTTTTTAAGTCTTCCGAACGGGACTCTTATTCGTTCAGTCGTCCTGGGACTTGGTGGATGGCGTAGTCGGTGGTTCCGGCGGCGCCTCTTCTTCATGTACAACTGTCTTTTCTTTCCATACCACTTCTCCTTCATAATCTGCCCATCCGTCCTTGATGACCTGTTGCTTCTGATTGTGGTTACGCCGCCTTCTTCTTGTCCTGACCTGCTTGGATTCTTCAAATACATAGTTAGGGTCAGTAAAGTAAAGACGTACCTTCTCAGAGGGGAAGTGCATGTGGACTTCTCCAGTTCCAATGTAAATGATTGCTTTGACAGTACTTAGGAATGGTCTTCCAAGGATGATGGGTGGATCGTATTCATCTTCTCCCATGTCAATAACCTGAAAGTCTGTATGGACAAAGTGATCGTCTATCTTGACAGGGACGTCAGTTACTGTACCTTCGACCTGTCGGAATGTCTGATCTGCCATCTGGAGCTGAATATATGTTGGGTTTAAGGGCATGGTTCCGAACAGAAGTTCATAGGTGACCTTGGCCATTATGTTGATGCCCGACCCAGTGTCGCAAAGTGTCTTGTAGAAGTGGAACCCATTAATGGAGCAATAAATGCTTGGCATACCTGGGTCGTCCTTCTTAGGCAAGAACGGTGACTTGAGTTGGCGATCTTGACCTTTGTGCACGGCAGTGACCATCTTAGCTGTCTCGGTCCATACTTGCTTCTTGCTCTTGTTCCTCCTGTTGGTCCTCTTCCTTGGTTCATATTGGGGTTGCTTTAGGATTTGTGCGGTCTTGTTCTTGAAGGAAAACGTTTCCTTCCTCCCCTTGATGTAGAAACTGATCTTGGCAGCACTAGCATAGATGACAGCTCCCGCGGTGTTCAGGAATGGTCTCCCTAGGATGACGGGAGCCCTCTCATCAGAACCGGTCTCTATCACTACGAAGTCTGCTGGAGCGTACGAGGAACCAACTCGGACACAGATGTTCTTCAATATTCCTCTCGGGAAACTCAGTGTCCTATCTGCAAGCTGCAAACACATGGTTGTTTCTAATAATGGTTGTGAAAAGAGTTTTTCATAGAGTACCCTGGGCATGATGTTGACGCTGGAGCCAAAGTCACAGAGTGCTTCTGGGAAGTCTCGCATGCCGATGGAGATCGGGATGATGGAGCGTCCTGGATCGCCTCTCTTGACCGGCAGATGGTCAGTACTTACTTCCACGATAGGGTTACTCCAGTAATCTCCTGCATCAAACATGTCTAAAAGATTTGCAGATTCTAGTCCTTCCGGTTGTGATGGTATACCGGGGTTAGTAGCAAGAACAGCAGCAGCTATTTGATTCAACTGAGATTCAATCATTTTATTAAAGCTAATCTGGTTCTTAATGGCAGTAGAGAAATTATCCATTCTATTATTTATATTTTCTAGTATTTTATCATTAGATGCCAATTTCTTAGACAGGTTATCCATTAGCTTTCCTTGGTTGGACACTAACTCTCTCAAAGGTGGATAATTATTATTATTATTGAAAGAATTGTTACCCTGGTAATTACCTGAGTAGTTAGGCCTCTGTTGATTCCAACCTTGATTCTGCTGAGGACGGTTGTAGTAGTTGTTGTTGTTATTGTTGATGTAGTTCACGTCCTCCAGCAACTCAGGACAGTGATTGCCCGAGTGTCCAGTACCTCCACACTCCTCACAAGTCATGTGCATGACTTCTTTCTTTTCTCCAGCTCGATCATCGAGCTTCTTCATGAGTAGGTCTAGATTGGCAGACAGCATGTCTACCTCCTTGAGCTGGTGCATACCTCCACCTCTCTTGCGTGTCTGAGTTCTTTCTTCATTCCAACCTTGGTTGGATGCCATCTTCTCCACAAGAGCTGTGGCTTGAGGTATGGTGAGTGATAGGAATGCTCCTCCAGCTGCAGCATCCATGGTTTCACGAGCACTAGTGATGAGCCCATGATAGAAAGTCTGCATAAGTAGCCAGCTCTCCATTCCATGATGGGGACATTCTAGGATGTAATCTTGAAAGCGCTCCCATGCTTCTGGAACGGATTCATCATGTTGTTGCTGAAAACTTGTAATCTTCCCACGGAGAGCATTGGTCTTGCCCATTGGAAAGAACTTAGCCAGAAAGTTCGTAGAGCAGAGTGCCCACGTAGTGTTCTTCTCCTTTGTAGCGTAGAACCACTGCTTCGCTCTCCCCAACAGTGAGAATGGGAAAAGGCGAAGTAATATGGCGTCTCTGGGGACATCAGCCATGGTGAAAGTGCTGCAGATCTCTAGGAAGTGTTGAAGATGAGCACTAGCATCTTCGTGTGGCTTCCCACAGAACTGGTTAGCTTGTACCATGTTGATGAGCCCAGGCTTGAGCTCAAAGTTGCGATCGATCTCCCTAGCAGGTCCAGTGCGGATGTTGTCCGTAGTGGGAGCTGAGAACTCGCGGATCGACTTGTTCGCCATGGCTTCGAATTCAGTCGACAAATTCCGGATGAAACTTCGGCGATCTTCAGATTTGGATGAAGCTTTGTGCTGAAGTGTTGACGATGTCTTCTTGAGCTTGGCTCTTGTTCTTCTGAATAAGGCTTCGGGATCGTCAACAAAGTTGTCTGGAAGATGTCTTCTATTCATGCATCACCCTGCAATAAATAATCAAAATAGAAAATACAGGGGTAAAACTGTATAAGAGAATTGATAAGCTCGATCAGATTAGTGATGCAAATGATGACTCAAAGTTCCGTATTCATTCCTACTTAGTAATCAACCTTCCCTGGCAACGGCGCTAAAAATGCTTGTTGGGCATTCTTAACGTCACTACCAAAAGTAGACTTAGTTTTCTAATTCTGATAACGGCGCCAAAAATGCCAAACCTATCCCTCATGCCACTTAAGCCAAGTTGTCATCCCCAGCATGACATGAGAGACGCGGTATTGAAATATGCATTTGCTCATCAAGATAAATAATAAAAGGGATCTGCAAGCGCACAGATTAATACCGATGTAGCATTTTAACCGGGAAGTATTCCAGGTATCGTTATTTATATTTTTACCACTGGGAAGGGATTTCTAAGTATCATGGTTGATAATGGAATGAGAATATGGAACTGAGTACACATCATTGCATGTATAACCGAGAGTATTTATCAATCTCTTTATACAGGTATAAATGTCACATTAAGTAAAGGTAAAGTGATAATGGTGACAAAGATAATTAATCTGATCAGCTAGCCACATATAATAATGATAAGCACCTCAACAGATATTCTAGCAAGTCATTAGCATGGAATTAGGATGAACTACAAAGATATTCCCTAAGTTATTATTAACTATAAAGTCTACCATATCATAGTTAGTGCAATTATACTTGGCAATCATGGTGAGAAAAGACTATATCCATGCATAGTGAATATTAGCAAGGAAGATGAAGAACATAGCAATCACTCCCCTGTAATAGTATTGCTCTGCCTGCCCTATACACGAGAGGGGGACTATATAAGAATCAACGAAGCTATCACTATCGCGAATTACCCCACAATCCGGCATATAGGGTGCAATCGCAGATAAATACGGTATAGACACCACGTCTACACAATAATTATCATTCACCCACTGTACACATGGATAAGCGCTATACGATCCTAAGCATGTATATAATTCCAATCTAACTAAGCCAAGCATATAACTATGATAAACTAAGAATAATATAATTGCAAATATAATCAAGTAGAGCAAAGTCATAACCAATATATTGAAATAGAACAAAGTCATATTCATAATATTGAAGAACAAAGATGAACAATTGAAGAACAATAGAGGAATTACCAAGAATCCTCTTGACAGATCCGGGAACCAATCAAAGATTGACTCCTTCTAGTTCTAATCCTATGTAGCTATGCTAACTAGAGATCTAGTTGATGTGGTGGCTCTAGGGCTTGATCAGAGGCTCTTCTCCTGAATTAGGGTTTGAAGTATGAGACGAGGGCCCTCTCCTCCAGGGTCAGGGGCCTTGCTTATATAGCCCTTTCGGATGAATCTGGGCCGTTGGATCAAACCGACATTGATCGTGCGGTTTTCCTTGATCCTCTAGGTCGGTGGAGCATAATCCTCGAGGCGGAGCCTGATTGGCTCCGGGGCCAGGGCGGGCGCCCTAAGGACCAGGGCGGGCGCCCTGTGTCCGGCTCCGTTACGCCTCCCGTTCGTTCTCGTGGCTTCTGGACTCTTCTAGATGTAAGATAATTACGTGTTCGGTTAATATCCCGTCATTAATCCGACATGTGGGCCTTTCTTTCGTATTTCCTGATAACCCCCTGCAGAAATAGATAAACAGCAAAACTCGTGGAATTCTGTCAGATAAAACCCTAAGTCTAGGTGTTGGTTTCATTTGGATCCTTTTCTCTATTTATTTGATAGTTATAATTGATACTTAAGGACCGTCAACAGCATCTTGCAATCCAAACTTCTTGATCATGTCCTTGATGTACTTCCCTTGACTCACAAAAGTGCCATTCTTCATTTGCTTGATTTGAAGTCCAAGAAAGTAACTAAGCTCTCCAATCATAGACATCTCAAACTCTTTTGCCATCATTTTTCCAAACTCTTCACAAAAGCTTTGATTGGTTGATCCAAAGATAATGTCATCCACATAGATTTGTAACACAAACAAGTTATTTTCAAGCTTCTTGGTGAAGAGAGTAGTGTCAACCTTTCCCATCTTGAACCCTTTAGAGAGAAGAAAGTCCCTCAATCTCTCATACCATGCTCTAGGTGCTTGCTTTAAACCATACAATGCCTTCTGTAGCTTGTAGACATGGTTGGGCTTCTTGTCATCTTCAAAACCGGGAGGTTGCTCAACATAAACTTCTTCATTGATGTAACCATTGAGAAATGCACTCTTGACATCCATTTGATAGAGCTTGATGTTGTGTGCACAAGCATATGCTAATAAGATTCTAATTGCCTCCAATCTTGCAACCGGTGAATATGTCTCTCCAAAGTCAAGACCCTCAACTTGAGTATATCCTTGTGCTACCAATCTTGCTTTGTTTCTCACAACCATACCATCTTGATCTTGCTTGTTTCTAAAGACCCATTTGGTACCAATCACATTGTAGTTCTTTGGCCTCTCAACAAGTTCCCAAACTTGATTTCTAGCAAAGTTATTTAGTTCTTCATGCATGGCATTTACCCAATCGGAATCTTTCAATGCATCTTCTATTTTCTTAGGTTCTTCAAGTGACACAAATGAGTAGTGTTCACAAAAAGATGCTAGCCTTGATCTAGTTTGAACATCACTTTGAATTCCACCAATGATTTGGTCCAACGGATGATCTCTTGCAATACTAGTAGGTTGGAGTATTGGGAGTTGATTGCTTCCACTTGTTTGACCTTGAACTTGAGCTTCATCATGAGTACCACTAGAGCTTGCTTGATTTGTATCAATTTGCACATTTTGGTTGATTACATGAATATCATCATCATCAACTTGCCTTGGCCTAACATCACCAATGTCCATGTTCTTCATTGCATTTGACAATTGATCTCCTCTCACATCATCAAGGTTTTGAGCTTCATTTTGAGATCCTTGGGTTTCATCAAACTCAACATCATGAACTTCTTCCAAGGTGCCATTTGTGAGATTTCAAACTCTATATGCTTTGCTTGTGGTAGAATAGCCAAGTAAGAACCCTTCATTACATTTCTTTTCAAACTTGCTCAATCTAGTGCCTTTCTTGAGAATATAGCATTTGCAACCAAACACTCTAAAGTAGGCAATGTTGGGCTTTCTTCCATTCAATAGCTCATATGGTATCTTTCCAAGCTTCCCATGGCAATAGAGACGGTTGCTACAATAGCAAGCCGTGTTGGATAGCTTCACTCCAAAATGAATGACTCACATTGTATTCACTAAGCATTGATCTAGCCATGTCAATCAAAGTTCTATTCTTCCTTTCAACTACACCATTGGATTGAGGGGTGTATGTTGGAGAGAATTGATGTCCAATACCGAGATCATCACACAATTCCTCAATTCTTGTGTTCTTGAACTCACTACCATTGTCACTTCTAATCTTCTTGATAGTTGTCTCAAACTCATTTTGCACTCTCTTGACAAAAGACTTGAATAGATCATAAACATCACTCTTGTCATAGAGAAAGAACACCCAAGTGTATCTAGTGTAGTCATCAACAATCACAAAACCATACTTGTTTCTACCAATGCTAGTGTATGTTGTTGGTCCAAACAAGTCCATGTGTAATAACTCAAATGCCTTTGATGTACTCATTTCACTCTTACTAGGATGTGTATTTCCAACTTGTTTGCCGGCTTGACAAGCACTACAAGGTTTATCCTTCTCAAAGGTGACATCCTTCAAGCCTCTAACTAAGTCATGCCTCAAAAGTTTGTTCAATTGTTTCATTCCAACATGACCAAGCCTTCTATGCCACAACCATCCCATACTAGATTTGCTAAGCAAGCATGATGTCAATTGTGTCTCACTATCATTGAAGTCAACCAAGTATAAACTACCATGTCTAAATCCTTTGAATATCAAATTTGATCCATCAACACTTATGACTTCAACATCATCACTACCAAATATGCACTTGAAGCCAAGATCACAAAGTTGTGCCACCGATAAAAGATTGAAATCCAAGCTCTCAACTAGTAACACATTAGATATGCTCATATCATTTGAGATAGCAATTTTACCAAGCCCCTTGACCTTGCCTTTCTTGTTGTTGCCGAAAGTGATAGCATCAAAACCACCATTTTGACTTGTATCAATTGATTTGAACATACAAGAATCCCCGGTCATATGTTGAGTGCACCCACTATCAAGCACCCAATGCCTTCCTCCGGCTTTGTAATTGATCTACAAGACAAGATCAATTCTTTTTAGGTACCCAAATTTGTTTGGGTCCTCCAAGGTTAGTAACCAAGCTCTTTGGTACCCAAATGGCTTTCTTCTTTGAGCCCATCCATGGTGCACCAATGAACTTAGCATGAACACCATTTGTACCCTTGGTAAGTATATAGAAAGAATCAAACTTAATTGAGGATACATTAGCATTGGATTTCTTGTTCATGTAATGTTGCTCTATGTGACCAACTTGCTTGCAACTTTTGCAATAGCTACCATTGTTCTTCACAAAACGAGTCTTGTGAGGAGCAAAAGCGGCCTTGCCTTTCTTGGGGTTATAGCCCAATCCCTCTTTGTAGAGAGAAGCTCTTTGGCTACCCAAGCACATAAGCAAGCGGTCCTCACCACCATAAGCCTTAGCTAAGGTGTGATTGAGCTCTTTTACCTCCTTCTTGAGATTTTCATTCTCAACTATAAGTGTGGAGTCACAAGTGAAACCATCACTACTAGATGAGGATGATGTAGATGCGCTACATGAAGGGTTAGTGGTAGCAACAACAATAGGCTTATGACAAGATTCATCAATTATATCACAAGATATGCCTATGTTGCAAGTTTTAGCTTTCTCAACATTAGTTGGCATGTTTTCACATTTTTCAACTAGAGAGGAATGAGCTTCTTCAAGCTTAGTGTGAGACTTTTGAAGCTTCTTATGGTCTATCTTTAGACTCTCATAAGATGCCCTAAACTCATCAAGTTCTTGCATAAGGTTTTTCTTTTCCTTAAGCAAGCCCTTGCACTCCTTCCTAGATTCTTTAAAGTGTGGAGTACAATCTTCTAGCATAGTGATTAGTTCATCTTTAGTGAATTCTTCTTCATCACTATCACTATCACTAGCATTATCATGATCACTCTCATCGTCGGATGATACCTTAGCGGCCTTAGCCATGAAGCACGATGGAGTGTCAAAGAGGGAGACCTTCTCTTGAATAGCAATGCTAGCATGTCCCTTCTTCTTGCTCTTGTTGTCATCCTCATCATCACTTGAGGAATCATCACTATCCCATGTAGCAACATGAGAATCATTCTTCTTCTTATGAGAGCTCTCCTTCTTTTCTTGCTTCTTCTTTTGCTTTTTCCTTTCCTTCTTGATAGCATCTTCATCATCACTATCATAAGGACACTTTGCAATGAGATGGTCCTTGCTATGGCATCTAAAGCATATCATGGTATGCTCATTCTTCTTGGATGAGTTCTTTCTTCTTCTTGCACGAAAGTCTTTCTTTTTCATGAACTTGCCAAATTACTTGACAAAGAGAGCCATCTTCTCATCAATATCATCACTATCGCAAGAGCTTGAGTCTTCATCACTTGATGATTCAATCTTGGATTTGCCCTTGGATGTGGTGGCTTTGAATGCCACACTCTTCTTCTTTTCATCATCTTTCTTCTCATTCTCCTTCTTCCTCTTGACCAACTCATCATTCTCATCATCTTCTCTATATGAATCATCGGTCATCACTTCTTGAAATATTTGTTGAGGAGTTGAATCCTTCAATGTAGTCCTCACTAGCATGGTGATCAATGTATCAAACCTCTTAGGCAAGCTTCTCAAGAACTTCATAGAGAATTGGTTGTCCTTGACTTCCTCACCAAGTGCCTTGAGCTCATTGACAATGACTTGTAATCTATGAAACATCTCCGGTACACTCTCATCATCTTGCATCTTGAAGCTTGAAAATTTTTCTTGCAAAATATATGCTTTAGCGGTCTTTGTGCCTTCGGTGCCCTCAAATGTTTCTTCTAGCTTGGCCCAAGCATCATGAACGATCTCAATGTTCTTCACTTGCTCAAAGGTCTTGTCATCTAGTGCTTCATGAAGAGCACTAATGGCAATGTCATTGCATTGGAGCATCTTCTCTTCCACCGGTGTTGGTGCTTCCGGATTAGCAACCTCAAATTTTGTTTCGATGACCTTCCATACTTCTCTATTGATTGACTTGAGGTGTGCGGTCATCTTAACCTTCCAATAAGCATAATTTGTCCCATCAAAGTGAGGTGCCTTCTTGGTGTTGTTGATGTGCAAGCTTAATTGAGCCATTTCTTTTTCACCGTAGGTTGTTAAGCCTCAAATAAACGGTGCCTCGGCTCTGATACCACTTGTAAGGTCCAAATGGCTAGAAGGGGGGGTGAATAGCCTATTTAGAAATCTATAAGCTTTACTAAACAACCACGTTAGTATAAAAGATGGCTAAGCTAATTCTAGCACTAGCTCAACTACACTATGCAAGCCACCTATATAATACTAGCGAAGCAAGGCTATGATCTCTAATACACACCAACAAGACTAAGTCACTAAGCTACTTACTTCTAAGTGATAAAGGCTACACTAGGACTAGTACAAGAAAGTAGAGAGCAAGTGACTTGATTGTTATACCAACGATGTAGAGAAGTAATGCGCTCGAAGAATCAATCACAATGATCAACCACAAGAGAAATCCTCGGCAAAGAGATGACACAAGATTTTTACCGAGGTTCACTTGCTTCCCGGTAAGCTACTCCTCGTTGTGGCGATGCACCCACTTGTCGGTTCGCGAGCTAATCGACTATCGAGAGTCGAGCCCTCGGCGGGCGCCGCACAACCGCACACAAGATGAGGATCCTCCAAGCCACGAGCTTCACTAGAGTATCCAATTTGCGAACTCCCGCGGGGAAGGATCAAGAACCCCTTACAACACTTGGTGAGGGCTCCAACAATCTCCAATTTGCGAGCTCAATCACCTCTGCTGCTCCAAGCCATCTACCGTGTCGGGAAACACGGAAGAGTAACAAGAAATCTGCAGCAACTCGAAGATCAAGTGCCTCTAGAATGCAACTCTCAAGCAATGCACTTGAATCTCACTCAATCTCACTCAAGATGTGCAACCAAGCAAAGAGATGAGTGGAGGGGTTGTTCTCTAGTTCAAAGGATGTCTCTGTTGGGCATTCTTAACGTCACTACCAAAAATAGACTTAGTTTTCTAATTCTGATAACGGCGCCAAAAATGCCAAACCTATCCCTCATGCCACTTAAGCCAAGTTGTCATCCCCAGCATGACATGAGAGACGCGGTATTGAAATATGCATTTGCTTATCAAGATAAATAATAAAAGGGATCTGCAAGCGCACAGATTAATACCGATGTAGCATTTTAACCGGAAAGTATTCCAGGTATCGTTATTTATATTTTTACCACTGGGAAGGGATTTCTAAGTATCATGGTTGATAATGGAATGAGAATATGGAACTGAGTACACATCATTGCATGTATAACCGAGAGTATTTATCAATCTCTTTATACAGGAATAAATGTCACATTAAGTAAAGGTAAAGTGATAATGGTGACAAAGATAATTAATCTGATCAGCTAGCCACATATAATAATGATAAGCACCTCAACAGATATTCTAGCAAGTCATTAACATGGAATTAGGATGAACTACAAAGATATTCCCTAAGTTATTATTAACTATAAAGTCTAGCATATCATAGTTAGTGCAATTATACTTGGCAATCATGGTGAGAAAAGACTATATCCATGCATAGTGAATATTAGCAAGGAAGATGAAGAACATAGCAATCACTCTCCTGTAATAGTGTTGCTCTGCCTGCCCTATACACGAGAGGGGGACTATATAAGAATCAACGAAGCTGTCACTATCGCGAACTACCCCACAATCCGGCATATAGGGTGCAATCGCAGATAAATACGGTATAGACACCACGTCTACACAATAATTATCATTCACCCACTGTACACATGGATAAACGCTATACGATCCTAGGCATGTATATAATTCCAATCTAACTAAGCCAAGCATATAACTATGATAAACTAAGAACAATATAATTGCAAATATAATCAAGTAAAGCAAAGTCATAACCAATATATTGAAATAGAACAAAGTCATATTCACAATATTGAAGAACAATGATGAACAATTGAAGAACAAGAGAGGAATTACCAAGAATCCTCTTGACAGATCCGGGAACCAATCGAAGATTGACTCCTTCTAGTTCTAATCCTATGTAGCTATGCTAACTAGAGATCTAGTTGATGTGGTGGCTCTAGGGCTTGATCAGAGGCTCTCCTCCTGAATTAGGGTTTGAAGTATGAGACGAGGGCCTCTCCTCCAGGGGCAGGGGCCTTGCTTATATAGCCCTTTCGGATGAATCTGGGCCGTCTGATCAAACCGACATTGAACGGACGGTTTTCCTTGATCCTCTAGGTCGGTGGAGCATAATCCTCGAGGCGGAGCCTGATTGGCTCCGGGGCCAGGGCGGGCGCCCTAAGGACCAGGGCGGGCGCCCTGTGTCCGGCTCCGTTACGTCTCCCGTTCGTTCTCGTGGCTTCTGGACTCTTCTAGATGTAAGATAATTACGTGTTCGGTTAATATCCCGTCATTAATCCGACATGTGGGCCTTTCTTCCGTATTTCCTGATAACCCCCTGCAGAAATAGATAAACAGCAAAACTCGTGGAATTCTGTCAGATAAAACCCTAAGTCTAGGTGTTGGTTTCATTTGGATCCTTTTCTCTATTTATTTGATAGTTATAATTGATACTTAAGGACCGTCAATAGTCTCTAGGTCTCAAAATGTGCAAGAGTTGCCCTCAAACCCCGGCCAATGTCTATTTATAACGAAGGGGTACGCAGCTAGCCGTTACCGGACGGCGTAGTTCAAAACGCGCTGACCGGACGCTCCGGTCTGGGTGACCGGACGCGTCCGGTCACTACCAGACAACCGTGAACAGTGCGCGTCAGAACTAGCCGTTGCCCTGACCAGACGCGCCCCAGCGTCTGACCAGACGCGACAGTGCCAGCGTCCGGTCGTGTTCCAGTAAGCACCCGACGAGACCGGACGCGCCGCGCGTCCGAACAACACTTTGCCCCTCTGGACGCCTGACCGAACGCTCCGGTTCTGTAAGGGACCGGACGCGCTGGTCGCGCGCTCTACTTCAGCACACGGGAGAACTGACCGGATGCGCTGGTCAGGCCAGACCAGCGTCCGGTCACAAACCCTAGTGCCCGCGCCGCGTTGAACTGACCGGACGCGTCCGGTCAAACCGTGACCGCGTCCGGTGCAGCGTCCGATCACCGTTTTTCAGTGAAAAACAATTCGGACTATCGCCACCTTTTCTCGCCTCCGGCGTAATAGAAAATAGGCATTTCATTTCCTCGAAAACGCCTGAATCCCGCCCCCCAAACCCCTTACTACCGCTCAAACACCACCGCCTTTGCAAATGTGCTAACACCACCAAGTGTACACCATCAATGTGCATGTGTGTTAGCATTTCACAAACATTTTTCAAGGCGTTATGTTAGCTCTCAACTAGATCCTAATGCATATGCTCAAGACATTGATCTAGTGGCACTTGATTCCCGAGCTAACCGTGATTTCCCCTCTTGATAGTCGGCTATGTATCCTAAACCCGGTCAATCACTTCTCTACTCATCTTAGACCGGCAAAAGGAAAACCCTATGGTTATACCTTTGCCTTGCGCTCTTATATCCTTCTCTTCCACTTGATCATCAAGTCCATCATTTGATGTGCATTCCATCATGATCAATATTTCATGTCCATGCACCATCTCTTTGTGATCTTGTGGCCACCACTCCTTGCCACGTACACCTTCATCACATGTGTTGCTTATGCCTAACTCAAAACACTTAACACATGGCATTAGCAACTTGGTGTCATTAATTACCAAAACCAAACTTGGGCTTTCAGTTACATCTAAGACCTGAAATCTAGTATTGTCCAAGAAAAAAGAAGATTATTTAATGTGTTTCTCTACTAGAGTCAAACACAACAGTTAATCTTTTTCCCTTACTGAACTTGCAGTACTTTTAACATCCCTTCAGTTACAAATCTTTGATGGACATCCAGAAGGACTGCAGGAATATGTTGATCTCTTCGCACCAAGCTATAAATCCGTCAACGCTTGACAATTCATAGTTTCCACCTTGATACAAGCTCTCCACTGGGGTACCGCAAACTAGTGCAGCGTTAACTCGATGTCTCGATATAGTCGTGGCTCTCCACTAGGCAAGCTCAAGGTGGCGTGGCAACGCCGCGCAAGTTTTCTAGTCAACGTTGAAAACCGAATCACCCTTGGGTCGTCATCCACCACTGTAGCCTAAGGGAAAGAAAGATTAGAGAGAACCATCTCTAGCACAGACAGAGAGTAGATAGATATAGGAGGTGTTTGAATGAAGGTACTTAAATTTAAGAGATGTCACATCGGGTGTCATATGATGTCACATCGGGTGTTTGATACTAATCATAAAACTAATTACAGAAGCCATGACTAATTTACGAGACGAATCTATTGAGCCTAATTAATCTCATTAGCACATACTTACTATGGCACCACATTCTCAAATCATAGACTAATTAGGCTTAATAGATTCATCTCGCGAATTAGTCTCAATCCGTGCAATTAGTTTTGTAATTAATCTATTTTTACTACTCCACATTACTATCAAACTTCTGATGTGACACCCCATAGAAGTAGTTTAGGCCTTGTTTAAATTCAGGGGCAAAAGTTTAGGGGATGTCACATCGGGTGTTGTATGGGGTATTACATCGAGTGTTTGGATAGTAATAATAAAATAAATTAGTAATAATAAAAAAAATTACAGAAGTCCTCAGGAATCCGTGAGACAAATTTATTAAACTTAATTAATCCGTCATTAGCACATGTTTACTGTAGCACCATATTATCAAATTATGGACTAATTAGGCTTAAAAATTTATCTCGCAAATTAGTCGCAGTTAGTACATTAGTTATTTTAAGTCTATATTTAATACTCTATGTATGTGTCAAACATCCAATGTGATAGGAAACTTTAGCAGAACAGAAATACTTAGGACCGGGTGTCCGACTCCCTCTCTCATATCGGATGGATGCGGACGACCCAATGCGAGCGTCTCGTGCTATCTGCCCCGCTCCGACGCGCTCCCCATTTTCCATCCCGTGCGGTTCACTTCACTTCGCTGCTCACGCTCTCTTCCTCGCGAGCGCCGCCGCACCTTCCTTTATCCTCGACCCCAACGCCACGATGACGACGGCTACTGGCAAGCGCGCCCTTCCTCCCTCCCTCTCTTCCCCCTTTCCTCTATGCCTCCGTGTCCCCCACGACCTCCATGGCACCGAGAGAGGAGGGGTGACGACGGAGGCTTCTTGGCGAGCCGCTCCTCCCTCCTTCCCTGCCTCCTTCCCTAGCTCTACGACCTCCATACCACCAGAGAGGTGTGCGACGTCGGTGGCTTCCGGCGAGGTTGGTGGATCCTTTTCTGGATCGGAGCCCTCTTCCCCCTCCTGCTCCTCCTCTGGATCTGGCCCTCCTACTCCTTCTCGTCTTTGTCCTCCTCCTTCCCCCTTTGAATCTAAGGGATGCGATGGTGCCTAGGGTTTCGGCGAGCTCTTGGGTTCAGATCTCGCTACGTTGCAATGGCTTTCTCTGGTTGTTGCAATAGATTTCAGCTGATGTTGCAGTAGTACTGCTTTTGAGATGTTGCAGTATGTTTCAGTTGCTTCAATCTCATGTTGCAGTAGTCATTCCATGCTGTTGCGACAGTTTATTCGGTGTTGTTGCAACAATATGTTTATGGCATTTTCAGCTGGTTCAGCCTAATGTTTTAGCTGTTGTTTTTTTGTTGTTGTTGCAATAATATGTTTCTCGGTGTTTCAGTAACTATCTCTTCGATATTGCAATTTCATTGATTCCAATGTTTCAATGGACAATTTCTTATGTTGCAGTTGTTGTCCTATGTTGTTGCAGCAGTTTATTCGGTGTTGTTGTAATAACATGTTCATGGTGTTTCAGCTGTTTCATTCTAATGTTGCAGCGGCAAACAGGGGGCGGGCTATGGGGGACGAGCTGGCGACGAGCGGAGGTGTTGGGGGCCGGCGGATTTCGTACGCGTGAGGGACGGGGAGGGTCCTTTGCACGGGGAGGGGAGGAAGAGCGGTCTCGATTTCTACATTCTCCTCTGTGCGGGCGGACGGCGGCACGATTCGGTGTGAGATGGCACGAAGGCTCACGTGTGGGCGCTAGCAGTTCTATCAGCAGAAAGAACTAAACAAGCCCTCGGTGGGCCGGAACCTTCTCCTTGCGGCCCGCCTTTTGTTCTCTATTCCAGTGCCCCCCGGGCCCCGGCATTCTCTCTCTGTTCTCCCGTTCCTCTCGCGTGTGTTCTCTGTTGGCGACGACGACTGGGCTGCCGCTGCCGCCTCCGCCTCCGCCCTACGTGCCCAGGCCTTCATCTTCGGGACTTTCGCCGGTGACGAGCACCCACCAGGTACGCGCACCCCTTATCTTCCGTTCCTGCTTCGCGAAACCGAGCACCCAAACCCTAGCTATCTGTATCCGGATCTGATGATCCAGTTACAAGTGTAGGATACCTGTATTATGCCTACAAACTTTTTTCTTTTCCTTTTGCGAAAAAAGATTGGGTTTTCATGTGTACACCCATGTCCTTTACTGGCTCCGGACCCTGTCTCGAACTTAACCTGATTCATCCTTACTTGGTTCGGTTAGGTTGAAATCCCTCGAGAACAATGCGACGCACGGTGCTCTCCGATGAAGAAGGTATGTTTTTTTCGCTGATTTCTGCGGTTTGGTTTGTTCAGCGGTTTTCGTGGTGATTTGTGTGCATTTGCTGATGGAAATTGGTGGCTTTGTTGGAACCCTAGAAGATGAGATTGAGGCCGACGAGGAGGATCCGCGGTCCTCCCGGAGGGGCAGGGACGATATGGACGAGCATGACGATGATGACGACGATGAAGACGATGGTCTGTTTTTTCTCGCAATTTCTTCACGGTGTTGACTCTGGCTCGCCCTGATTGTGGGCTGTTTAGTTTTCTCCCCATCAGGGAGCAGTTTTGCTTCGTTACTATTCGAATTATTCAGTTTTTTTATGCTTTGCTGTTGCAGTGTTTTATTGTTTCATTTTCACTTTTTTTTGTTAGTGTCAAATTATGATATCTCCTGGGGCTTGTCACTTCTTAAGTAACAACTGTAGAAATATGTTTATGTGCAGAGGATGGTCAGGATGAATTTGAGAAGGATGACTTCATAGTGGACGATGAGGAAGAAGAAGTGGAAGGAGAGGAAGAGGAACAGAAGAGTGATGACGAGAGGCGAAGAAAGAAAAAGAAAAAGAAGAGGTACCTGCATTTGTTCCTACTAGAAATACATGTGAATCTATTGTGTACACTGATCTCAAATGTAAGAGATATTACCCAGGGAATCAGAGGACTTCATGCTTGATGAGGATGACTATATGTTGCTCCAGGATAATAACATCACTGGCATCAGTCGCCCAAAGCCTGTATGTTTTTTTAGTCATAGTTTGCTGTCCTGTCCAAATTTTCTTAGGCCTGTTTATGAAGAATGCTCCTTTTGTCTTCTTGCAGGGAAACAAGTTTAAGCGCTTGAAAAAGGCTGGAAGGGAATCTGAAATGGATGAGCGCTCTGGTTTTTCAGATGACGATGGAACAGGGAAAAAACGCAGTGGCAAGGAGAGAGTGGAGTACAGTTTATTTGGTGATCATCAAGGTACCAGCACCAGAATTTGATTCCTCTGTCTCTTTTTGAATTATCCCTGGAACTTGCTGAAACTTTTTTTTTTGTATCAACTTCAATTTCCTCAGATGCTGCGCCGTTTGAAGAGGACTTCGAGGACGATCAGCAGGCAGGGGAGGGTGAGGAGGAAGTTGGTGATGATGAAGATGAAATGGCAGACTTCATTGTGGAGGAAGATGAAATTGATGGGAATGGCCAAGTTGTAAGGTGCGGATCTTTGTCTTCCTATCTTTTGAACACCTGCTCCATGGTGTTGGCTCTGTGGAATTATATCTGACTGTGTTCACTCTCATGTAATTTTTATGATTTCTTATTTCTAGGAGGAAGAAATTTAAAAAGAAGGTACCACGACAAGCAGCAGGTGTATCGTCGTCTGCTCTGCAAGAGGCCCAAGACATATTTGGTGATGTTGATGAGCTGTTAGCACTAAGAAAGCAAGAGCTTGAGAGGGAGGCTGCTAACTCCGGTGAGTTAAGAGGAGCGAGACTTGAAGACGAGTTTGAGCCATTTATTCTTGCAGAGAAGTATATGACAACAAAAGATGAGCAAATAAAAGAAAATGATGTCCCTGAGAGGATTCAGGTATGTACTAGCTAATGTGTTTTTTACACTACATTTTGATTTAGTTTAAGATGCACGTCAAATTTGTTGCTGTTTTGGCAGTTGTCTGAAGAGTTGACTGGGTATCCTCCAACGGATAAAACAATGATTGAGGAAGAGAGTTTATGGATACACAGCCACCTAACCGGTGATGGATTTCTGTCCTTTTTTGGCAATGAGCGCATGAACAAGGATATTGACCAGAAGGACATTGTTAATGTCGTGACCATGTTGCATGTCAACAAATTTGAAGTACGCAAAATTATGCAAATTTGCTTCTCAATGTTATGCTTGCTTGTCTGACTTAATTTTTGTTACCTGTCAGATTCCGTTCATTGCAATGTACAGAAAAGAGAGCTGCCCAACCCTATTAAAAAGCCTCGATTCTGATGAGGGTTATGATGAGGGTAATGAGGATAATAAATCTGATGCACGCAAAATGAAGTGGCATAAGGTAATTAATTATTATTATTTTTTATTATTATTCACCGAGTACTTGTTCTTCTCGCTAAACTTACCAACTATTTGCAATTACTAAGACAAATCTGGTGTTCTATGTAGTTGCTCTGGGCAGTTCAGACCTTAGACAGAAAGTGGCTACTTCTTCAGAAGCGCAAGGTTGCTTTACAGTTGTATTATGAGAAAAGATTTGACGATGAGAAACGGAGGATAGATGATGTCACAAGGCAAGAACTTAATAGCCAACTTTATAATTCCATCATTGAAGCACTGAAGGATGCTAAATCTGAGAAAGAGGTGGAGGATGTTGATGCAAAATTCAATTTACATTTTCCTCCTGGTGAAGTAGAAGAAGAAGGCCAATTTAAACGTCCTAAAAGGAAATCCTTGTACAGTATCTGTCACAAGGCAGGGTTATGGGAGGTTGCCAACCAATTTGGGCGCAGTGCTGAGCAATTAGGCCACCATCTGACATTAACTAAGATACCTGTATGTGATCTAAGCTTGCACTTCACATTTTTTTTCTTGAGAACAATACTGCATGTGCAACCTACCCATTTATTGCATATATTTTCATGCCATAGAAAGTTGTTCTGTATAGAAAATGATTTCAAGATTGGCACCTCACATGCATATGTTTCTTACAGGAAGCAGGCGAGCTTGAGAGCGGTAGACATTCTCCTGAAGAGGTTGCTGCAAATTTCACATGTGCAATGTTTGAAACACCACAAGATGTTCTTCGGGGCGCGAGACACATGGTATTCAATAGACCCCACAATCCTGACCCCTTTTTGTTCCCCCTCTGTTCCAAATTACAAGACGTTTTAGTTTTTCTAGATACATTGATTTTACTATGGATCTAGACATAGTGTATATCTAAGTTCATAGCAAAAGCTATTCATCTAGAAAAGCCAAAATGCCTTTTTAATTTGGATTGGAGGGAGTAGTACATTAAACTTAGTTGATAGGTTTGTTCCAGCTGACACAGTATTCCATGCCCCCCTGTTTCTTTGTTATCAGGCAGCAGTTGAGATAGGTTGTGAGCCAATTGTGAGAAAGCATGTTCGAGGCATCTTCATGAATAAAGCAGTTGTGTCAACAAGTCCCACACCTGAGGGCAATACAATCATAGATCCATATCATCAGCTATCAGGTGTTAAGTGGTTGAGAGAGAAACCACTTAGCAAGTTTGTAGATGCACAGTGGCTTCTTATTCAGAAAGCAGAGGAAGAAAAGCTCCTCAAGGTTACCGTAAAATTGCCAGAAGATGCAAAGAAAAAACTCATGTCTGAAGCACGTGAAAATTATCTAAGTGATTGTGTCAGCAAGTCTGCACAACTGTGGGATGAGCAACGGAAGATGATACTGGATGATGCCTTCTTCAATTTCCTTCTTCCATCAATGGAAAAGGAAGCTCGATCACTGTTGATGGCAAAAGCCAAACATTGGCTCCATATGGAATATGGGAAACAGTTGTGGAGCAAGGTTACTGTTGCTCCTTGGAGGAAGAAAGATGCAGACAAGAAGGATGCTGACATTGATTTGGATGATGAATCGGAATTGAGAGTTATGGCCTGCTGCTGGGGTCCTGGGAAGCCAGCAACCACCTTTGTTATGTTAGACTCCTCAGGAGAATTGGTTGATGTTCTGTATGCGGGTTCTATCAGTAACAGGTCTCAAGGTGTCGCTGAGCAGCAGCGGAAGAAGAATGACCAGCAACGAGTCTTAAAGTTTATGACTGATCATCAACCACATGTTGTGTGTGTAGGAGCATCAAACTACAATTGCAGACAACTGAAGGATGATATTTATGAGGTATTTTTCTGTCTTCTTTATTGGTGTGTAAATACATAGTCAAAATAGACCAAGCCAGTGCTATGTTTCTTTCAGAATTATATAGTTGCACCTGCACATATATCTTCAAATTTTTCGCTTGACTGATACAATCTTTCCATTATATTTTCTACAATTAGCATTTGCAAAGGATTGTTGCACGTGGTTTTTGTGGTTATCTCCTGAATTCACTATGATGTTGTAGAACACCTTATAAGATTAGCACTGCACAGTCTTTTTTTATTCTGATTTTGTTCTTAATTTCCTGAGTTCAGATTGTAGGCTGCCCCAATCTTGTTCCTTACATGCAGCAGGCAACCCATTAGCTTTTTTGAATTGTATTGTATTGGGTTCAAGTAATGGTTTCCTTGGGTTGACTTGACATTGTGCCCATGGTTTTGGTTTAGCCTCAGGCGCTTTCTTTGGTCCTTAAGTTTCACTTTACCAATGTTCTTGAGGCGGTAAGTCGAGCTGTGGTGAGCCACCCCCTTCCAATTGCCTAGGTGACGCCTAGGTGCCTGTAAGGCGAGGCAAGGCGATACCATACCATACCGATATTAGAAACTTCCAAAACAGCAGTATGGAGCAGGAAGAAAAAGGAAACGAAAAAAGAAGAAAGGAAGGAGAAGAGGCAAAGGACTAAGGAAGAGATTGGCCCATCTCACCACACAGCCCATATACCTTTCATGTGGCTTGAGCTACCTGTGGTTCCCTTGATTCAGCATGCAGAGCTGCCACTCCCCCTCTGTCCCTCCTGTGCGCTTTCTCCACGTCTTCTCTCCTCTCTGTGTCCTCCGGAAACGCATTTGATCCCTCAACTCTCCCTGCCTCTTCCCTTCACTTTCCTCACCGCTCTGTGCCCTCGGATCCACTGCGGCTGCCACCTCCTTCCAGATCGACCATGCCACGACTGACCGGAGGAAGCTCTGTGCTAATCACCCACGCTGGAGACAGCGGGGTTTTCAGGGCTGCAAGTTCTTGGCCTTGCTGGCGAGCTCCCCTCCTGTTCCTCTCATCTTCTCCTTCCCTCCCTCCCTCTGTTTTGCAAATTTTTTGGTTGTGGTGGCTGGGATGCCCGGAATCCCAGCGCGCCTCATCGCCTAGGCAATGCCTGACTTTACTTTTTATTTGTTTGTTTTGGTTTTGTGATGGTGGGAGGCCAACTGTATTTATTAATATTGGGCTCGACTGCTGGGTTTCTTGAGTTGAGTTGACTTAGCGCCCATGCTTCTGCTTTCTGCTAGCCTGTCACTATGAACATACTTCTTTGGAGTTTGTAGGTTGATTTTAGGTTGGCTTTCGTTGATATCTTTCACTTTTGTTAGTTGTTTGTTTCTTTATGGTGGGAGTCCAACCTATATTTGTTTATTTAACTTATTGTATCAGTAGAAAGTTATGCATATTTGATGACATGATTACTGTTTATTTTGTACATCCCAAGTTTTTTTGGTTAACAATATAACAAATGCTGCCAGATGGCATGATGTACACGATTGTCTCTTGGCTATGTGGCTTTGCATTTGCAGTGAGGGATGCAGTTGCTATAAATGTGAACATGTTTCCAGTGCTTGTAACTGTGTATATAGTAGTTGTTGAAACTTTCATTTATGCTTTCTAAATGGCTGTGCAGCAATGGTACTGGGGAAGTTTATGTTAAGCTTTGTGCTCTCATCGGTCATCGCTTAATTTTAAACTGACATTTATCCTTGTGATAGGTTATTTTTAAAATTGTAGAGGACCATCCAAGAGACGTTAACCCCCAAATGGAAAATTTGAGCGTTGTCTATGGTGACGAGTCTGTGCCTCGCTTGTATGAGAACTCTCGAATATCTTCGGATCAACTTCCTGGGCAGTCAGGTACCGTAGCAACATGGTGATTTACTGTTATCTCTTCTGCTCGGTACCTTACAAACAGATGTTTTATCTTCATGTCTCATTGACTGTACAGGTATTGTGAAGCGGGCTGTAGCGCTTGGACGTTACCTTCAGAATCCATTGGCGATGATCGCAACACTGTGTGGACCTGGGAAAGAGATACTTTCTTGGAAACTGCAAGCACTGGAACAATTTCTGACTCCTGATGAGAAGTATGAAGTTGTTGAGCAAGTAATGGTTGATGCAACAAATCAGATAGGTTTTGACGTTAATCTTGCTGCTAGCCATGAGTGGCATTTTTCTACTCTACAATTTATTGCTGGTTTGGGTCCGCGCAAAGCTTCTGCTTTGCAGAAAGATCTGGTAAGAGAGGGATCCATTTTTAGTCGCAAGGAACTTGTCAAACCTCTAGGCAGGAAAGTCTTCATGAATGCTTCTGGGTTTTTACGTGTTCGGCGGAGTGGTGCAGCTGCAGCTAGTGCTCAACTCATTGATCTGCTCGAGGATACAAGGATCCATCCTGAATCATATGTATTAGCAAAAAATTTGGCTAAGGATGTCTATGTTGAGGATGCACAGCATGAAATAAATGAAATGGATGATGACGAGCAAGAGATGGCGATTGAGCATGTTAGAGCAGACCCAAAAATGCTTAAACGTCTTGAAATAGAGGAATATATAAAGAGCATTCCAGAAGAATACCGTAAATTGGAAACTCTGTTGGATATAAAGGAAGAGCTGCTGTCTGGTTTTTCTGACTGGAGGAACCCCTATACTGAGCCAAGCCCAGAACAGGAATTCTGGATGCTTTCTGGTGAAACTGAGGATACCATATCTGATGGAAGGATTGTTCAAGTAACTGTTCGCAATATACAAGAGAACAAAATAATTTGCACCTTTGATTCTGGCTTGAAAGCCATAGTTATGGCAGACAACTATTCTGATGAGGGTTTTGATCCAGAATCATCACAGTTACGTGAAGGTGACGTATTAACTGGCAAAATTCGAAACGTGAATAAAAATAGGTTCATGGTTTACCTAACGTGCAAGGCTAGTGAGATGAGGAGAAGGCCATTCTCCAGAGGTGATCAGGATCCTTATTATCACGAACAAGACATGACCTCACAAACTGTAGAAGATAAGGCTCGGAAACAAAAGGAACTTGCAAAGAAGCATTTCAAGCCCCGAATGATTGTCCATCCCCACTTTCAGAACCTGACAGCCGAAGAAGCCATGCAGGTTTGCTGCCTTGTTAAACTCAATCTGTGTGCTTTGCATCTCCTTTTATGGTAGGTATGTGAGTCTTTATCTAAACAATTCTCTTGAAACAGTTTTTGTCAGATAAAGAGCATGGTGAGAAGGTGATCCGGCCAAGTTCCAGGGGACCATCTTTTTTGACACTTACCCTGAAAATTTTTGATGGCGTTTATGCACACAAGGAGATAACCGAAAGTGGAAAGGATCACAAAGATATCACAAGTTTGCTTCGCCTAGGGAAAACACTAACAATTGACAATGAAACTTTTGAAGACCTCGATGAGGTTGGTGCACCTGATATATACACCTGCTCTCTTCTGAGTTATGTTATGTCAGTTTTAGTTATCTTATTCCATTTTCTGTGACAAGATTTTGCTCTAGTTAAATTGGTAATCTTTCATTTTGTGCTATCTGGGCCTTCCTCTAATTTTGATTTATCATATAGGTCATTGACAGATATGTGGACCCATTGGTAGGACACCTGAAGAGCATGCTCTCTTATCGTAAATTCAGAAAGGGTTTAAAAAATGAGGTTGATGAGATGTTAAGGGCAGAGAAAGCAGAGAACCCTATGAGAATAGTCTATAGTTTTGGCATCTCTCATGAACATCCTGGCACCTTTATATTGTCATATATTAGGAGTACAAATCCACATCACGAGTATATTGGATTATACCCGAAGGGCTTCAGATTCAGGAAGAGAGACTTTGACAACATTGACCGCCTTGTGTCCTATTTCCAGAAGAATATTGACAAACCACCACCCGATGCTGGACCATCAATGCGAAATGTTGCTGCAATGGTACCTATGAAGAACTCAGCTTGGGGTTCTGGTGGTGGTGGTGGGGATGCAAACGGTGGTTGGAGGGGAGATGGTAGTAATGATAGGGACAGACCTTTCTCTGGCAGATCAGGTCAGTTATTAATGCCGCTTAAGATGTTGATAAAGTTATATGCATTTTTAGCTATGGTAATCTTTAAATGCTTTGCGTGGATTTAGATTATAATATTTTCACCAAGTACTGGATTGTTATTGTTCTCATGATCTGCTAGTGTTCGCTGAAGATAGTATTTGCATTCTTGTGGTGAATTCCCATGCAACTTTTTTCTCTGTATGATTTAGAAGCTATTTCTGAAATAGGTGACATTCATCTGGTTCTTTAGAAACTAACCAGTTCTTTGTTGTCTTTGTCTGAATGAAATATATTTCTCTCTGTTTTCTGTTAATAATTTTGACAGTGGATTTGTGCCAATATCTAGTCAAGCTGTGTCTGGTACTCTGGTATAGCCATTATTTTACCACTGGTTTTTGAGAAACGTTTGTGATCTGACTTGTGTACATTGTTGATACATTAATAGACCCGTAGAAATATGTGAGTAATGCGCCTTGTTTTCCTAAAACAGGAGGGAGGTTTGATTCAAGGAATAGCTCTGGTGGTCGTGGACGAGGACGGGGGCGTGGCCGGGGTAACTTCGGCAATGATGATAATGGTGGTGGAGGTTGGAGTGGAGGAGCTGGTGGTGGCAACAGTGGAGGGTGGACCGATAACATTGGCAGCGGCGGAGGTGGATGGGGCACAGGTGGCAGCGGTGGAGGGTCTGATGCTGCTGGCTGGGGTGGAGCTGGCGATGACAGCAACCGTGGCGGTGGAGGTGGCTGGGGATCAACTGCTAGTGGTGCTGACAGTGCTGGTGGCGGAAATGGAGCCTGGGGAGCAGCTGCTGGTGGCTCTAATGACTCAGGATGGGGTAGCGCCAAAAAGGCCGTCCCAGCACAGGATGGTGGAACCGGTTGGGGGTCTGGCGGTGGTAGTGGCTGGTGACCGCTGTGTTTTGCGTTGTAGTTCAGACGACTGCTAGATGAAAGCTGTTTCCTCGTTTTAACTCTTGTCCTATCGTACTGTGGATGGAGAAAACTGGCACTTATCTGTGACTTAGTCTTGCAGCTGCTTGATGCCTGCAAATGTTGTGAACAGCGTTATGTTTCAATGCATGTACATAAATCTAATAGATTTGGTCACTGTTTCCTGCTACGAATTTGATCCTGGTGCCTCCTCGTTAAGGCTATCCGCAATTAGGTCTTTTGTGTTGAAATTGTGACAGGCCACATTTTGTTTCTCTAAATTTATATTACCCCGCTTGTTCAGAATCTTCAAGCGTTTCAATGTTTGGCGACCATCCAAATGCCTCGCGCTTTGTGGTCGTTCTGCAATGCCGCGGTATCGTAGTGTTCATCTGCCAGGCTTGAGATTCTCAAACAGGACCGCCAGACCGCTGGCGTTGAAATGACGAAAGAATTGTAAGAGAGACATGGGTCAAAACTCAAAAGGCCGCATTCCCCTCGAGCGAGACATGGGTCAAGAGGTCACATTTTCCTTTCGGTTCTTAGGGCTTTTGAAAAACCCTCCCACAAATTGGCGCGATAACAATGGACGCACGTTGTTTCCATTGCTAAGGCCTTTGAAGAAACCTCCCACAAATTATGCTAGGACCAAAAATTCGTGAAATACTGAAATACTAGCATTCTCCATATGTCAAATGGGCAGCAAAAGCCGGGGAGGTGGCACTCGATGGTCTTACATGATGCTACTGTTGACTCCACAAATGGGTTGATCGAAAGCTAGTACTTGTTATAAAGAACGACCAATGATTAGGAAGCATTCTTAGCTCCCATAGAGATCTCCTAACTCTCCCCGTCTTCCTTCCTGTGCTTGTGTGATGCGTTCGCGTACCAGCGATGGAGAGCTACTCCTGCCGGTTCGTGTGCGGGCAGATGCAGCAGGCTCCTCAGCTCCACGGACACCTCCATCGTCGTTGTCTTCGACAAGTACTTCACCGTGTCACACTGAACTGATCGTCCTTTGCTCCTTTTCGTACAGAAATAATGCGCACGGAACTTTCAGATTTATTTATCTAGTTACATTTTCTGTATTTTATTTCGGGGTATCGTGCGTACCTCTGAACTCAGAGTGAGACGACAAGTCACGAGGTACGGTTGGTGTGGAGTGTAGACCCTTGTGTAAGCACTAGTAATTCGTAATCCAAACCAGAACAAACAACTTGGCCCGAGCCACTTCTCAGCCCACTTGCTATTACCAATGGGGCTTTCGTGTCACACACCAAAACGCCTATTGAGACATTTGGTGCTATAGTTAATTTTTTTCTCGCCTTCTCATCCACGTATTTTCTTCCGCTCGTTCCCCATGACCTTCTTCCTTGAGTTCACCAATGTTCCTTCAACCTTCCTCCCCTCCCCTTCCAAAATTGGCTACAGATCAAGCTCGTGGTGGATCGGTAGGATCTTCGTTCTCCTCTCCCACAAATCCGAGCAGGTTCTCCCTGATTCTTAGCTCTAGTTCTTTGCTTGTTTGGTGGAGTGATTTCAGTTGGAAAATAAGACGAGGAATATGTAAGCGTTGATTCTAAAGCAATTTTCGTGAAGAATTTTTTTAGCTCTCAGTATAAATGAACAAGTGTTTTTTATTTACTCTTCACTAGAACTTGTATTTTATAGCCGAGAAAGAGTATTTGTCAGAGAAAAATCTACTTCGAGGAGCGAACTACCCCTCGTTCATGCGTCGTGTCGAGTTGAGAAGCAGCAGTGCAGGGTGGCATCGACTCCCACGGTTTGATTTTTCTTAACGTGGTATAGGTGCTCTAATACCACGGTTGAACCGTCTCAAGCCCGGAGCAGCCTAGACCCTGACCGCGCCTATCTCGCGACCGTTCAGCCGTCCCTCATCGGCCAGTCAACAACCCACACGCCCGCCGTCCTCCCCAGCCATCGCCGGCCGTCCACACGCAAGCTCGTCGCTGATGCCGCTTCTACCGCCAGTTGCCCATCTTGCTTCCCCACTCGCTCATTTCTCCCTTGCCCTCCCCTCCTACCGCGACAGTTAGGTTGGACACATTTTCACCGAAAACCGCAAACAGAACAGAACCTAAAACTCGGTTTGTTCGTTCTTTGATTCGGTTTCGGTTCTTGTGTTCCAACGTTCGGTGTTTGGCTTTATTTTCAGCTTCCTACTCGAACCAAACCGAACCATATTACTCCCTCCGAGCAAGTTTGTTAGACGTAACAAGGAAACCTCAGATACTAAGTTCGCCATCAGGGACGGAGCCAGGATTTGACCATAGGGGGGCCGTTTCGGTATACCAATGGTAAGCGCATATGATAAAGTATGCATGCGTACATACACATATATGTATATTGAGTTAGCAAGAGTATAAATAATAACCAAATCAATATTTGTTTTGCGATACAAAAGAAAGTTAAAAAATCTAAAACGATACTAAAAATTATAGCGAAAGAAAAAAATTAAATAGACCTAAGTCTATAATCTCTACCCAACTAATCTAATTCATGGAACAAAATCATTGTAATAACTGGAATAAAAGAGAGGGGAAAGATAAAACACTAATTAATGTCATAACTAGCTAATTGGTCGTATATTATGAAGATCAACTAAGATGTTGTGTAGGAAAAACTACAACAACAATATCAAGAACAAATAGAGGGAGAAGATAACATAAATCACATAGATATCAATAAAGACTAACACAAAGAAGAGATGATAAATAAATACAACACCAATTAGTAATTTTTATTAGCTAATTATAGGGTTATATTTGAAGCTGGTACGAAGCAGCTTTAACTTTGGCCCGCTGCGTAGTGCCCCGCGGGCAACCCAACCCAACCCAGCCTCTTTCTAAAGAAAAAAGAAAAAGAAAAAAAAACCCAACCTCGACTCGGCTCTTGGAACCGAAGTTTTACGAAACCGAATAAACCGAACCAAATTTGCGGTTTAAACTGAAGCCCATTCTGACGCGACAGCTTCCGTTCCTCAGAACCTTCTAGACGCGGACCGAAGAGAACCCGGCCGCCAGCGGCAGCATCTGTGCGCGAAGGCGAAGTAGGCAGGCTCGGGTTCTAGGGGCGGCCTTGCTCGCCCGGTATGGACCAGAGGAAGGCCATCTTCCGCGCGAAGCTCCGCGAGACCAAGGAGAAGCAGCAGCGGCGCATCGACCCCGCGCTCGTCAGGTCCTCCTTCGACTCTCTGTCTCGATCCGTGCCTTCGGTTTGGCTCTCGATTATCTGTCGGAATCCTGCCGCTAAGTTCGTTCAGTGGTTGGGATGCCTTCTGTGCCTGTACAAGGTGTAACCCTAGGACATTTGGATGAACAGCCGTCGCGAATTCTGGCTAGTTGTTTGGATGAACTAGGCTTTCTACCAATATAAACTACTTCCGAATTACAGCTCGGCATCATCATGGTTTGGACTCTTACACATTGCGTAGCCATGTTGTTTTTCTCCCCGACGTGATATCGAAGTCTTAGTTCGAGTGGATTCTGGTATCCTGCATCTGTGCATCGAAGTTTTAGTTCGAGTGGATTCTGGTATCCTGCATCTGTTCATCGAAGTTTTAGTTCGAGTGGATTCTGGTATCCTGCATCTGTGCATCATTTAGTTATTCTGCAAAGGCTGTCATAGATTTTGAGAGCATAGATGTAAGACCACAAGTAGTTGCCCTGAGTTTTAACTACGAACTGTAAATGTGTTTTAAATTGCACTCTGGAGTGCTGAGAGAATCAGGATCTTAGTTAAGAAATACTATTATGACTATGAACTATGAGACATCAAATTGACATCTTAAATTCTCATAATCTTGTGCAGGTATAATGAATTTGATCAGCCCATATGCAGAGTATGCAATATTACGTTGAAGTCTGAAGCACTTTGGCCTGCACACCAAGTGTCACGGAAGCATCATGAGGTAAGAAAGCTTTGCCTGCGTTAATTGATTTACAGTTTTGAGTTGGTGTTTATGGCTGCTTGTTAAAAAAAACCCTCCTGACTGAATGCTTTGCTGCAGCGACACACAATACATTGCTGTGCAATCTTAACTAAGTCATGTCCATTACTTCATTAAAAAAAGATTAGACAAAGCACTATGTAACAAAACCAGACATGGTGGCTTCTGCTGCTTGTTTTACTACAAATTCATATTTGATGCTTTTGTTGTTATGATTATTTTGGTCTATTCAATCCAAAACCCTTCTAGCATTTTTGGAAACCACCCCCTTTTCAGATTTAGTTTCTGCTTACTATCAGATCAGATTGTGTACATTTGATTCCATGGGAGCTGCATGCACGTGATTTCTATGTTGACTTAATTAATTATGTATATTTTAATTGCTTTGGCTTATGGTTTATGAAATCGCATTGATATACTGCATTCAAAGTGTATTTGCTCTTGAAGCTGAAGGTGCCTCTGTATTTATTACTTCTGAACTGAGGTCGTATTTTGATTACAGGCAAAAGCCGCCGCTGCTGCTAAGGCTGCAACTGGTGCAGGATCTAGAGGCAACAGTGCCAAGCAAGAGCAACCATTGGAATCTCAGAAACAAAAATCTTCCACACTACCTACCAATTTTTTTGATAATCAGGGAACTAAAAGGCAAAGTGATGGTGAGAATACCTAATGACCTCCCTTGCTCCAAATAGTGTAAAATCAACTGGGTCTGTAGGTATTGCTCTAGAGGCATTTGCGTATATTATCATTATCATGGAAATAAGCATTTTTTTTTATTTTGCTTTTGAGCTTACATTTGATTCCTACTTTTGTTCTGCCACTTGTCTAGTGTTTGCCTTCCTTTTTTTTGTCGCCTCTATGTACACTTGCTCAGACACCATGTTAAAATAAAAACTCGACTTGCGGGGGAAAGATTGCCCCCACAGCATTGCTCTCAGATACCATGTTTCTGTAGAGATGTGCATTATAACCTACTCAATTTTATTTTCAAATGAACCATCTGTATAAATTTCTCATTTTCTTCTTCTCTTATTTGAATCTACCAATAAACTGTAATGTCCTTCCTAGCTGTACATGCTAAATCATTAAACCTATTCAGTCTGCCACTGTGTTACTGTTAAATGAAACATGGTGTAGGATTTTAATACACCATGAAGTTGTTTTAGAATGTTTTACCTACATTGTCTAAGTATAATGTTTTAGTTATTCTGTTTTCTGTACATTTTGTCATATCAATGTCTAATATAATGCAGATGTGTTTTCTGTATAGCTTTCTACCTGTAGTAATATGGTACAGTAAAATGTAAAATGGCTATTTGTTAGCGCCCCTAGTAAAGTCAACAGTTTTTGTGAACATCAATGTCCTGATATAACAACTTTGATTTCTAGATACTGGTTCTGAGGGAAGGTCTGTGCGCCGTGAAGTTGCTGTTATTCAACCGAAGACCATAGAAGCAAGTACCGGTAAATCATCTGTTAGGATGGATCAAATGTCTAAGAAAGGGAGTCAAAGCAATACCAGTGTCAAAGGAACCCTTCCAGGGAATTTTTTTGACTATGGAGAAGAAGACGAAGCTCCAGCTCCAGTTCCAAAAGAGCTTTGTACATCTCAAAATGTTGCCAGTTCCATCCACACGAAGGTGAAAGGCGTCCCTGATGGCTTCTTTGATCACAACAAAACTGGCAGTGGCATACAACCCAATGAACCAAGTTCAGAAACTGCTCAAGCAAAAGGATCGTTGCCTGAAGGTTTCTTTGATAACAAAGATGCAGATCTCCGTGCACGCGGTATCCAACCTCAAAAGGTTGACATGAAGTAAGTTTTAGTGGCTATCTCCTTCCAGGATTATGTTCAGCATTCATGCATAACCATTTTTACCAGACCTACCCGTTTGTCATGTATTGTCCTGTTCATTTGGCAATTTTACATTCTGTTGTCATGACTCTGTATAGTCACTAGTCAGGATTGACAGATTATACGTTGGAGTTTGGATAGTGTTTTATGATCATGGCTCTTAGCAGCAGCTGGTCAGCATAGTTTAACAGCATAAATGAGTTTGATTTCTTAACTGGTCGTTTTATTGTCTTTTCCACACCCATTTTGTGTTTGTGCATCTGTCAAGTTCAAAATCTGCAGTAATATACAGCAAGTAAGATGTTATCTGCTGTCTGTACACTGGCATTATCATGTCAATTCATTAAAAATCTTGTGCAGTGATGCGTACAAAGAATTCGAGAAGGAAATTCAGGAGGATTTGCAGGAAGTTGATGACCGCCTTGAAGAAGAGGAGGTTAGGCTAATTTATATTCTACATTATATTCTAACAGTGAAAAAGATATTTACCTACCCATTATCAATGTTAGTTCCAGACTGCTGATACGAGCAAACTTTTCCTTTTTGCTGTAGATTGATGCTGCTGCTGAGAGGGAGGAGTACTTGACTCTAGAGCAACAGTAAGATACTTCTCCACATCCAGTTAGATTTTGAAAAACATGTGTACCAAAGTGAAGGTTTTTACTGTGGCCATCCTTTCATTTTCTACAGAGAGTACAGGCAGCAAGTTGATATGTTGAAGAAACAGCTAGTAGAGTCGAAAGCCGCCCGTACTGCTAAATTAAATAGCAAACCTATCGGTATGGATGCTGAGTCCAGCAGCAGCGACTCATCGAGCCATGAAGAGGATGACAACACAGATTTTGCTGTTGACTGGAGAGCACAGCATTTGAAATGATGGAAACATTTTTTTAACTGGTGTGAACTACCGTGGAAGGAAAGTTAGAACCTTTAGGATCCCGCCATTATCGAGAATTCTAGCCCAGTTCTAAAGCTTTTTTTACATGAAGAAAACACTGTAGTTTTACACATGTTTCGTCCCCCACAGTAGTAACCAGTTCCCATCATTCTGTGTAGCACCCATTGGCAACCTTGTATACAGTGGAGTTCTGAGTCTTTTGACTACCTGAACCCACTCCGAATCCCTTGACTGATTGAACCTCTTTGGATGTACGTAGCACATTCAGACCAACGGTATGTTTAACTTGTTCCAAGAAATTTTACACGTTGCTTCCGATTTTGTACAATAGGAGTACATGTTAAGCAAGTTATCTGCCTCTAGATCACGATCCCGTCAAAGATTTGCTCGTGCATTTCAATCTTTTGCTGTCGACACGAGGATATCTGACATCTCAGTTGGTTGATTTATTGGATGGTTGAAGGGACGCCTCAGCCTGTGCAGATCGACCGCCTTGTGCATGCTCCAACGCTTGTGCTACACCTACAGGGCTTGTGTCTATCTAATGTTTCTTTCTCTGAGCGATGACTGACCATGTTTCTTTCTCTGAGTGATGACTGACCAAGTGACCCTGGCCTTGTTTTGAAAGAAAAAAATAGTACTTTGGTGGGTAAGGATGTAAGCAGGGACGGAGTGAGAAAATACAATTGATGATGATGATGATAGCTAAGTACTTATAGATGAGTTGTTAAAGGGGGTAAAATCAAATATTTTCTTTAAATTACACGGTGATTTATCTAATGTTTCTTTCTCTGAGCGATGACCGACCATGTTTATTTCTCTGAGTGATGACTGACCAAGTGACGGTGGCCTTGTTTTGAAAGGGAAAAAATAGTACTTTGGGTGGGTAAGGATGTAAGCAGGGACGGAGTGAGAAAATACAATTGACGATGACGATGATGATAGCTAAGTACTTATAGATGAGTTGTTAAAGGGGGTAAAATCAAATATTCTTTAAATTACACGGTGATTTTTTTTGTGTTGCATAATAAGAGAGTTAGCGTTAGCATAGGGAGTGTTACCCCTCCCTCCGCCCCCTATGTCTATAAAAAATACGGAAATGCTATGTGTCTGATGCATCGCACAAACGTCGGACGACTTTTCACCCTCGCTGCTCGCTCCCGCTCGCATGTATACTAAAAAAACTTATCCCTTTGCTTCTTTCTCTCCATCCTTACCCCTTCCGTACTCCTCATCCTCTGCCGCAGTGCACCAACGCCCAACATCCTCCCCCACCCCCGCGTCCTCCCCTACCGGGAGCCCCCAATGTCTGCAGATCCGACGACTCTCTCTCCCACCCCGGCGAGATCTATGGAACACGAGCGAGTGAAAGGTCTTGATGGCTAGAGGGGGGGTGAATAGCCTTTTAAAAATTTCTACAAAGACAAGCTAAACAAGTTTATCAATACAACAAATAGCGAGATGCGAGTTTTGCTTAGCCTACGGGGTGTTTGCAAGTCACCTATCCAATTCACAATTCTAGTATATTGGCACTCAACCGCACAAGTTAAACCGAGAAGGTAACTACAACTACAACTAGCAAGCTACACAAAAGAGCTACTCTAGCAAAGCAAACTAGCTAGCAAAGATAACTAAGAAAGTAAAGCGGAGTTGAGTTAGGAGGGTTTCACCGATGGGCGAAGAATTGAGCCAACCAATATGATCAACAATGAATACCAAGACAACCGAACACCGGGATCAATCAATCACAATATGAAAGTGATGACACAAGATTTATCCCGAGGTTCACGTGCTTGCTAGCACGCTAGTCCTCGTTGTGTCCCTCTTCACCACGTGGTTCGGTGGCTAATCGGTCTCACACCGAGCCTCTCAAAAGGCGCCACAAGATCCTACCAAATGGTAAAAAGGTTGCAATGACACGAGCAATTTACTAATATTGCCTTTGGCGCTTCGCCGAGGTAGGCACAAACCCCTCACAATCACCGGAGGTGGCCAAGAACAATCACCAACTCTTGCCAACGCCTCCAAGCTGCTCCAAGCCGTCCAGGTGGCGGCAACCACCAAGAGAAACAAGAATTCCGCAGCAAATCAACCACCAAGTGCCAACTAGATGCTATCTCACAATGCAAATGCACTTGGATCACTCAATCTCACTTCGAATATGCAAAGAAGCAAGAGAGATGAGTGGGAGGGGAGTTGCTTAGCTCAAAGTGCTCACAAGTATGTCAAATGTCCAAGAGAGGGAGCCTTGAGCCGGCCAACGAGTATTTATAGACGTACCCCTTCGAATATAGCCGTTAGGAACTTGATTCAGCAGCAGTCGCGCTGACCGGACGCGCTGGTCCAACTGACCGGACGCGCCGGTCACGCAACGGCTATTTTTTGAAACGCCGACCGGACGCGCTGGTCGCAACGACCGGATGCGCTGGTCACGACCGGACGCGCCGGTCCCGTGATTGACCGGACGCGCTGGTCAAACTGAGCCGCGCACAACAAAACATCGACCGGACGCGCTGGAGAACTGACCGGACGCCACAGTGCCAGCGTCCGGTCGGAGTCCAGTAAGCTCCCTGGACGACCGGACGCGTCCGATCGACTATGACCGGACGCGCCTCGCGTTCGATCACACAACTGAAACACGCGCAGACACTGGACACTGACCGGACGCGTCCGGTCAAACAGTGACCGCTTCCGGTCCAGCGTCCGGTCACCACTGTGACCTCCGTTCGCCTCCGTTTCTTTTTCCGACTTCCGGCGTAGTGGAAAAAAGGCATTTCATTTCCCCGAAATCGCCTGAATCCCGCGCTCGCACGCTCGGCGGGAGGGAGAGAGGACCCCAAACCCTCTCTACCGCTTAAACTCCAACGCCATCGCAAATGTGCTAACACCACCAAGTGATCATGTCATGTGCGAGTGTGTTAGCATTTTTCACAATCATTTTTCGAGACGTTATTAGTTCTATCCAAATGCATATGATCATGAAATGCACACCTAGAGGCACTAAGGAGTTCAATAGCCGCGTAATTCCCCTCTTTATAGTACGGCTATCTATCCTATAATGTAACCACACCCACTAGGTGTCTTGGTTACTAAAACACAACCCTTAAGCATATACCTTTGCCTTGATCATGTAGGGTTGCGTCGAAATCCAAGTGTGGCCATCATGATCACCATGTCCATCTTGCCACCAACCTTGGAATGTACTAATCCTCATATGCTACACACAACTTAGGCATAGGATTAGTACTTAGGCATTGTCACTAATTACCAACACCAAACATAGGACTTTCAGCGAGGTCCACTCGCCTCCGGCGGGATACATGAAGATGGTGTGGCGGTGTTGTAGGGGAATGGGCGGCTCTCTCCCACCCCGGCACGACGCCCTCTCTCACCCCGGTGACCGAGCTGCCCCCACCTCGGTGGCCATGATGCTCCCCGCTCCCCACTCCCCACCCCCCCACCGTCGCCGCCGAGCCAAGTCCGGTGCTGGTGGCGGTGGTGCTCGCGCGCGCCAGTGGTGTTGGTGCTAGGTGGTGCTCGCCGCCGGCTCCCACCCCGTCGGCTGTAATCGACCGGCCTAGGCCTCTCCCCCCATGTTGCAAATGTATGTTTTAATTATTTCAGATGTTTCAGGGGTATGTTACTTGTTTCGTATGGATGTTCTAAAAGTAAATCAGAGGATGTTGCATATGTTGCAAGTGTTTCAGAGGCACGTTGCAAGCGTTTGTTCAAATTCCAAACATATGTTGCAAGCGTTTTGATCTAGATGTTGCATATGTTTTCACACATATGTTGTACCAGTATGTTCTAAAATATTTTATCTGTTTCAGTCTTCTGTTGCAGCAAGTGTTTTCATGTTGCAAGTTGCAAGTGTGTTTATCTGGATGTTCCATATGTTTTCACACATATGATGCAAATGTTTTATCTGGATGTTGCGTATGGTTTCAAGTGTTTTTAGGTGTTTTTGCTAGTGTTTCAGACACAGGTTTCAAATGTTTTATTTGTTTTTAGACGTATGTTGCAATTGTTGCATCTGGATGTTTCAAAACTAGATCGAGTGTTGCATCTCCCTCCTCGCCTTTCCGTTGTCTCGCCTCGGTTTCAGGCGTGGGAAGGTGGAGGCGGTGCCGGCGAGCGCAGCAAGCAAGACGTGGGCGGGCAGGCGGTGCGGGACGCGGGACGGGGGGCTAGCGTCCGGGCGCTAGCCACTCCCTAAAAAATGTTATGCTGATTTTTTTCTTTTGATCATTATGTTGATCCAATACATATTAGAAATAACAGTCTGAGTTTCAAATCAAAACAAAAAAAAGGTAAAATAAATGAATTAACGCATTGATTTAGAACTGTTGGAAGGTGCCCAACGCACTTCTAGCCCCAAATGCCTCAACTGTGGGAGCGAGTGTCACCGCCAATGGGGCTGTGTGGCAGAACCTCCTAATTACTATGGCCCACCTGTACTTGTTATTGTCTTAAAGACTTCTAACCACTGTACAAGTGTACCACAGATCTTAAGAAGTCTGTCGGGTGTCCTCGGGAAACCCGAATCATCCACAATCTTCCGAGCAGGATCACATTACAGAGGCATCATAGTATTACAACAGTTTATATAATAAATTACATCAGAGTACAAAAGCGGAAGTCTTACATAACATATGTTTACAAACTTGAGGTTCCAAACTTATAAAAACTTAAGTTTAGTGTTACAACCATAGTAGTGGAGTAGCAATATTAACATTATTACAACACCAAAACGCGATGCTCTGCCCAAGAGCCAAACATCTCTACTCGTCATCGCTTGCCGCAAAGACAGTCATGCAACAGGGTCCAAAACACACCTGCTCATGAGACGAACCTGCAACAGGGGTTTAACAAACCCTGAGTACGAAAGTACTCAACAAGACTTAACCGACAAAACTAGTGGAACGACTCAGGGATGCAGGCTTAGGGGAATCAAGGTGAGGTTCCAGCAGGAAGTCAAGTTCTTTTGCATAAAAGCTACTAATGGTGAATCCTTAAGATCACGATTTTATTTCAATATTATTTATCAATAGAATGTAAGTGATTCTAATCTAGATCATATAACTCATTCAATATCTTTCTGATTCTCCGACCAAAGTTTCATTTCTTATCTACGATGTTGAACAGAGAATCGAGTCTCCTTAACCGAGGAGCAGCGACGATTCGAATCGATTAGACCCAGCTGGGGATTCCTAATCACACGACATATGTAGGACTCTAACCGACATATATCAACTTTCACTCGGATCCTCCAAAATGTGACCGGGTCTAGCGCCACCCGAGAGTACAGTACACCTCCAATCCAGCCCTTGGCTACGAGGGTACACACTACTCTCGCCATCTCTCCACTCCCAGTGCGCGGTTGGCCGTTTACATGTTGGTGTTACCGAGGTCTTAGGCTTACCGGAGCATGTGATCAGTTACAAAGTCTCGACGCACACAGTTCAGACAACGGTACGGTCCTTAACTGACTCAGTCGGAGACACTACAGGGGGACTCCTTTCCCGATGCAAGTCCACCGACCGGTCCCAAATTATCAACATTAACATTCATCAAGTAATTGTCCAACAACCCTTCAAACTTTGTTTAAAAGTTTTAAAGTTTTCTCATTAAGCAATGCTAAGCATACTAAGCATTTTTAAATCAAAACAGTAACAAGGATGGTATTGGAATATCAAGGATGATAATGCAGTAATTAGGTTATCACTCAACTCCTAACACTTAATGCAATAGAGCCGTAATAAAAGTTAAATAAAACTTTTTAAAATCACAAGGTAAGTTTAGATGTAACCGGGGCTTGCCTTGGTCGACGGGAAACTCAGGCTCGGGTTCAGTACCGCAGATGTCAAACCCTACTTCCACGGACGATGACTCTTCGGCGGGAACATGTTCGGCTTCGGTACCCTCCTCTTTTACGGGAACTATACGTAATGATAATGCATGCTTTAGGATGATGAGATAATAAATATGATGCTCGATGGATGCTTAACATAGTTAACAACTTGAGTACAACTTCCCTTCACGGTACAACTGAACAACAAAGGTTTCTAACCTAACCCTAATATAGGGTCCGATTACTCTAAATAACTTATTACGGAATTTGTTAAACACATGAAATGACAGTAATTAGGAATTAACAACATAATTAAGAAAGCTTAAGCAACCAATTAACAATGCTAAAGGTCATCAAGGGTTAATGACCTAAAGTCAACACTCAATCATAAAGTCAAGCAACATTAATTATCATGCCCTAATTACCTTATTAATTAATTAATTAATTAAAGCATAATCTAAGAATAAAAATTAACTTAATCCAATTAAGCTAAAATTTTTAATTTAAGAAGGTTATATCTTAATTAGATGATAAAATAATTTTCATGATTTTTGGATAAATAAATAAGCCTAGAAAAATTAATTAAGAACCACTTAAGAATTAAATGGACTAATTAAATAATCTATAAAAAGTACTTAAAATTGATATTTATTATTTTTATTAAATAGTATACAGTGAAAAATGGTTACTCAAAATTTTTCATAATTTTTGGAATTATAAATAATTTATAACATAAATAATAAAACTGAAAATCATTTTACAATTTTAAAAAAGGAAAACGAAAATTATTAACGCGGGCTGCTTCTTCTCCTTTCCCTCCTCTCGGCCCGGCCCAACCGCTCGCGCGCGGCCCGTCGGCACGGCCCGGCCTGCTCGCGCGCCTGCTCCCGCTCCTCTCTCTCTGACTCCCGGGCCCCGCCTATCATCCTCGCCTCTCTCTCTTCTCCTTCTCTCCCGCGCGCGCGGACGCACCACCGCGGTGACCACCGACGGTGAACTCACCGTCGACGAGTCTCCGGTGAGTCGGACCCCTACCTAACGTCTCAACAACACCACCCGAACCTTGCGAACCTAACTGCGACAAGACTTGGAGTGGCTACCGCACGGAGGAGGCGTAACCGCGGCCATGGCGGCCACGGTGGCGAACCGACCGGCGACGCGACGAGCAAAACGCGACTACGGTACGGTAGAGACTAAAACAAGAGAAGCATCACGTGCAGGAGCTCACAGTGAGTACGATGAGCAGCTTGGGGTTGCCGGAGAGGCGCTGGAAGGGCCGGTCCACGGTGAGGCGGTCACGGTGGCGTTGCTGCCGGCCGCGAGGAAGAAGAGGACGCGCTGGCGATTGCAGAGGAGGTGAGGCGCAATTGGGTGCTCCAGGAGCTGCGCGCACGCGCTGCGGAGCCAGAGGCAAAAGCTGTGGGGCGGTAACGCAACAGCAGCGGCGAATTTGGGCGGCGGAGGGCGGTGGCCGGTCGCGGCGAGGAGCGGAGGAGGAAGAGAAAATGATTTGGCCGACGACGGTGGCCTTTATAGCCGAGCCCAGACGGTGTGGTGGCGACACGCGGAGAAAAACGGCCGTGACGAGGTGGTCGCGGGACGCCGCGGGCGCGCCTGGAAGCGGGACGAAGGTCGCCGGCGTCGGGAGAGGTGGCGTGCGGTGATTGACGTTGATTTCAAATTATTTACAGAATTGCCACTGGAATCAAAATTCAAATTACTCTCAAATTTTCAATAGAAGTTGAAAATCTGTAAAAACAAAGTTGTTCAATTTTCTAAGATCTACAACTTTCTCAATATGAACTTTTTCCAATTCAGCTTAGTTTTTTTGAAATTTGAATTTGAATTCAAAAAGGGACATTTTTGGGAAATCTGAAAAATCAAAATTACTTTGAATTTTGTATTGAAACTTCAAAAACTCAAAATACCAAAGTTGTACATCTAGGGCAGACCTACAACTTTGCTATTCAAAATATTTTCAAATTATGCCTCCATTTTGAAATTGGATAGGGAAAATGAAAAGGGGACAATTTTGAGATTTGAATCTTTTCAAAATTACTTCAAATTTTACATTGAAACTTTGAAAACTCAAAACATCAAACTTGTAGCCCTTGAAAAGATCTACAAACTTGGTTTTACACTTTTTCCCAAATTTTGCTTAGATTTTGATTTATATCAAAAGGGGTAAAACTAGGGTTTTGTTTTTTAGGGTTTTCGAAAAAGTTTTGAATTGAAACTTAATTCTTTCTTAACTTTGGTTACTTAGGAATCACACCTTCACCCTAGGACATCATTGAGTCAAGCCTCACATGGTTGACCAAATGGCTCCCTAGGTTGACCAATTTGACTTAAGAAATTCTTGTAGTAATTCCTCAAATTTGAATTCGAATTCGAATCAGAAAACTTGTAACAAGCTTTGGATCCCAAACCCTAACTCAAAATTGAAGCTTTATTTTATAGGTTGGACTTGAGCTTATACCCTACACTTGGCACTAGTGTATAACACCGTCATACACCTCAAATTACGCAGGGCATAAACTAAGTATTTGCGGTGATAATCAAAATTAGGGTTTTCGGATTTCGAACCACACAACGAGAAACACATCGAACCTAAGAATTCAAACTCATTTTAGTTAATGCATAACAGTGTTAACCTAATCATGGATGATTTGCAGTGCAAATGATGACATGGCAGGTTTTTAGTTACTATAACACCAGGGGTGTTACAGCCCTTCCCCCTTAAAGAAATCTCGTCCCGAGATTTAAAGCCTTGGGTTAGGTAAAGGAAAAGGAAACGTGCCATACAAACACGTTCAAGATTTGTTCATAAAACAGGTAGGTATTTTACATCACAAGGTTTTAAAAGAAGGAGTTACAATCTAGAGAGGAAATTGTAACTTAGATGGAAGCAAAGAAGTCGGGAAAGTTTTCCAGCAAATAATCTTCAGATTCCCAGGTTGCTTCTTCTTCTGAATGCTGATTCCATTGAATCTTATACCACTTGATTGTTCTACTCCGGGTGACACGATCTTTCTGATCCAAAACTCTGACAGGATGCTCTGAATATGTTAGATCTGGCTCAAGCTCGACCCCCTCAAAATCAATCACTTGGTCAGGCACTTGTAGACACTTCTTTAGCTGTGACACATGGAACACATTGTGTACTGCAGAGAGTTGTTCAGGTAACCTTAAACGGTAAGCTACTTTACCAAATCGTTCCAGAATTTGAAACGGTCCAATATATCTGGGTGCCAATTTGCCTTTAACCCCAAACCGGGTAACTCCTTTCATAGGTGATACCTTCAAGTATACATAATCTCCGTTGTCGAACACCAGTGCTCGTCGTCTCTTATCTGCATAACTCTTTTGACGAGACTGTGCTATCTTTATATTATTTTATATACGTCTGACTTTTTCTTCAGTTTCTTTTACTAAATCAACCCCGAAGAACCATCTCTCTCCTGATTCTGACCAATTCAGTGGAGTTCTGCATCGGCGTCCATACAGTGCTTCAAACGGTGCCATTTTGATACTTTCTTGATAACTGTTATTGTAGGAGAATTCTACCAAAGGTAAACAGTCATCCCAAGAATCTGAGTAATTGAGCACACAAGACCTTAACATATCTTCTAGAATCTGATTGACTCTTTCAGTCTGACCATCTGTTTGAGGATGATAAGCGGTACTATGCAGAAGTTTAGTACCCAGTGACTCATGTAAGTGCCTCCAGAAATTGCTAACAAATTGTGTACCTCTATCAGATACAATTGTCTTAGGTATCCCATGCAGACTGACAATTCTGTCAAAATATATCTTAGCATACCGGATAGTTGGATATGTAGTTTGAACTGGAATGAAATGTGCAGACTTAGTGAGGCGATCCACAATAACCCAGATAGAATCAAACCCTTTTGCTGTTTTGGGCAGACCCACTATGAAATCCATATTGATATCTTCCCACTTCCAAGCTGGAATGGGTAACGGCTGCAATACTCCGGCTGACTTCAGATGTACAGCTTTCACTCTCTGGCAGGTGTCACACTTGGCTATGTATCTGGCAATCTCAATCTTCATCTTGGTCCACCAGAATCTTTGTTTCAGATCATGATACATTTTATTACTTCCAGGATGGATGGAGAATTTGGTCAAATGTGCTTCATCCAGAATCAATTGACGTAACTCCGGAACCTTAGGTACAACCAAACGATCTTTGAACCAGAGGACCTCTGCTTCATCAATTCTAAAACATAAGCCTTTTCCCTTTCTGACTTTTTCCTTTATGTGAACTATACCCTTATTTTCCTTCTGAGCAGAAATAATCTTATCTCTTATAGTTGTTTCCACCGTAATATTGGCAACACTACCATGTTGAACTATTTCGATACCCAACTTTTCAATCTCATGACACAAAGATAGATCCAGCGGTTTCACTGTCAAACAGTTGCAATGAATCTTTCGACTGAGGGCATCGGCAACCACATTTGCCTTACCTGGATGATAATGCACTTCTAAGTCATAGTCCTTTATCAATTCTAACCATCTTCGTTGGCGCATATTCAAATCAGACTGGGTGAAAATGTATTTCAAACTCTTGTGATCTGTATAGATGTGACATAGATTACCCAATAAATAATGCCGCCATATCTTCAAAGCATGAACAACAGCCGCTAACTCTAAATCATGGGTTGGATAGTGCTCTTCATGTTGTTTGAGTTGGCGAGAAGCATAAGCAATCACTCGACCTTCTTGCATCAGCACACATCCAATACCAGTGCCACAAGCATCACAGTAGACGTCAAACGGCTTTTCAATATTTGGTTGAGCTAACACTGGAGCAGTGATTAACAACCTCTTCAATGTTTGGAAAGCCTTCTCACATTCTGATGACCAAACAAATTTAACCTGAATCTTCAACAACTCAGTGATGGGTTTTGATACCTTCGAGAAATCAGGAATGAATCGACGGTAATAGCCCGCCATTCCCAAGAAACTGCGAACCTGATGAACAGTACTTGGGGGCTTCCAATCTAATATATCCCTTACTTTACCAGGGTCAACAGCAACACCTTCTGCCGATAAAACATGTCCAAGAAATGGCACCTCCTTAAGCCAAAACTCGCATTTGCTGAACTTAGCATACAACTGATGTTCCCTCAGGCGACTGAGAACGATGCGTAAATGTTCCGCATGTTCTTTCTTGTTTTTGGAGTAAACTAAAATATCATCAATGAAGACAACAACAAACTTGTCAAGCTCTGGCATGAAAACCGAATTCATGAGATACATGAAATGAGCGGGGGCATTGGTAAGACCAAAGGACATGACTAGATATTCATAAAGGCCATATCTAGTAGTGAAAGCAGTCTTTGGAATGTCCTCAGGGCGAATTTTTATTTGGTGGTAGCCAGATCGGAGATCGATCTTAGAAAAGACTTTGGCTCCAGCAAGTTGATCAAAAAGTAGATCAATACGAGGAAGGGGATACTTATTCTTGATAGTCACTTCATTCAACGGACGATAATCAACACACAACCTCAGGGTTTTGTCCTTCTTTTTCACAAATATGGCTGGACATCCCCATGGTGAAGAACTAGGTTGAATAAAACCTTTATCACGCAACTCTTGTAATTGTATCTTGAGCTCTGCTAACTCTTTCGGTGGCATTCTGTATGCTCTTCTAGATATTGGGGCAGTACCAGATTTCAACTCAATTACAAATTCCACATCTCTGTCAGGAGGTAATCCAGGTAGATCATCTGGGAAAACATCCGGAAACTCACAAACCACAGGTATATCACCGATTTCTTTCACAGACGTTGCACAAACTCTTTCGACTGCCCTTTTTGGTGTTTGAAGTTGGATAAGAAGTTGAGAACTATTATCAGGTAAGTTCAGCCTTATGGTTCTATTCAGAGTATCTATTACAGCTCCGCGCTAATACATCCAGTTCATGCCTAGGATCACATCTATATCCTGATCCTTCAAAATTATCATGGACGTGGGAAAAGTATGCCCACCCAAAACTATAGGTACCTGATGTACCATCTCTTTAGTACACAGACGCCCCCGGGCGACTGTATAAAGAAGTTCTCTTTTGTTTCCCCAATTGGAATTGCATGTTTCATAACAAATGTACGATTGATGAATGTATGTGATGCGCCTGAATCAAAAAGCATAACTGCAGGATGATTTGCAACAGGAAACATACCCATCATGACGGGCTCTCCTTCAGGTATTGCCTCGGCCTGCGTGTAAAAGACTCGTCCAGTTTTCTTCTCGGGCTTGCCTTTCTGAGCATTCTGGTGATTGCCCCTCTGCTGATTCTGGTTCTATTGTTGTGGCACAACAGCTTTCTGATAATTCTGATTATACTGCCTCGGGTATGGACACTCCCTCGAGAAATGCCCGGTCTTTCCGCAGTTATAACAGGGATAATTATTGATATTGTTGCCCTGCTGAAGTGGGGAACGAATGCCAGGAGCACTCGGCTGACGTGGATAGGATAGAGCTGCAACAGGACGGACAAATGTCTGTTGCCGGGCTTGGAATTGTGGTGGACGAAAAGGAGAACGGAAATGATTTTGGGGATGGTAAATTATCTTCTGGCGCTTTTGATTGCCACCAGATGATCCATACGACACCTTCTTCTTCTTAGCCTCTTTATGCTTCCGGTACTCTTCTTCTGATGAAAGAGCAATATCAACGGCCTCATGATAAGTCACATTCAGACAACCAGTCATCATAGTACGAATCTTCGAGTTCAGACCCCTCATAAAACAAGCTTGCTTCTTGCGATCAGAGTTGATTTGATCAGCAGCATACTGTGACAGGTGATTGAACTTGCCCACATATTGCATTACTGTCTGGTCTCCCTGCTTCAGTGCAAGAAATTCCTCTAACTTTCTGATCATAATCCCTTCTGGAATAAAGTGAGCTCTGAAAGCCGCACGGAATTCCGCCCAGGTCACCCGATGACCAGCTGGCTGTGCAGCAAGGTGATTTCCCCACCATGCTCCGGCAGCACCTCGGAGTTGCTGGGCTGCAAACACCGGCTTCTGGTAGTCACTACACTCTATGAGTTCAAACTTTTGCTCCATAGTGCGGAGCCAGTCATCTGCTTCCAACGGTTCATCAGCTCTGGAAAACACTGGGGGTCGGGTATCAGTGAAATCCACATAAGTAGTTTCATTCCGGTGGTTATTTCGACCCCGATTGCCTGGTGGTGCATTGTGATTATTCTGAACCACTTCTCTTAGTAGCCTAGCATTTTCTGCAGTAGCATTGACAAGGGCGAACATAGCCTCTGCCATATTTAGTGGAACGGGTGGTGGGTTAGGGACACCATTCCCACCCTGAGCAGCCCCCGTACCATCATCATTATGAGCCATCTGTTGATAACAAGCCAAACCTTATTCACAAACTTTTATTGAACCTTTACAAAAGCGATTACAAACACGCCACACAGATGCATTTATTTATAACACAGGTCCGCACACATGCCGGACTTCCCGGTTAACTAAGGCTGACAACAAACATAAACTTCTAACTACTCACTGCACTTGACCAACTCAGTCCTCACGGTCAGTGTCCATCCCTGAAACGTGACCTCCTTCATCGTCACTCTCGTCCACAGGCTCCACTTCCTCCGGATCTTCTTCTTCCTCTGATTCCTCTGCAGATTCCCCACCATCAGCGAGGATAACACCAGGGTCTAGCTCAGCTGCACCAGGTGGAGGATGCAGTTGATAGAACAACTGATGTACCTCCTCGTGGAGAACCTGATTATCTCCCTCCAGATCGTTGACATAGAACTGTAACTCCTCAGCACGTTCCCTGGCAACATCCTCTCGGTGCCATGCCTCATTCCTTTCCGTTACTAAGCGACCCATCATCCGCTCACAGCTCAGATGAGCCCCAGTGAGCCTCCGTAACTGATTCTGTAACTCTCCGACCTGGATAGCGTCCGTAGCTCTATCACGTGTAGCCTGGGCTAACTCGGCGGAAAGCCTCTCAATCTCCGTCTGAGGAACAGTCCTGCTACCGCTAGCACTTTCGTCCCTAGGAGCAAGCTGGCGATGAGGAACTCCCTTTGGTCCGGTGGACTTGCGGGGCGTCAACTTAGTACGGGCCATCCTGTAGCGGGAAAAGGTAGAATTTGGTAAGGATAGCTGGGGAGGATCTGAAGGTTAGCATGAATAGGATTGATACTACTTAACCCAAACCTCAATAACGGGGAAGGTAACTTAACAGATTCATTAAGCATGATGCATGACTTAACATACGAACGATTATTAAAGATTTTTGAATTAACTGCACAAGAGTAACAAAACATAAACTTTATTTATAGGGCACTTTTAATATGCTATTCCACCAAAAGCTTTTAAACATGACTAAAGATCTACCAGAGGAATAAAGATAGGTAATAAGCAATTTGGACCAAAATAGTCAGTTACATTTATTTGACTCAACTGTTTTGAAGTTTTTGAAATGTAATACTACAATCGCTCTGTCCATGATCGCTCTGATACCAGCTGTGGCAGAACCTCCTAATTACTATGGCCCACCTGTACTTGTTATTGTCTTAAAGACTTCTAACCACTGTACAAGTGTACCACAGATCTTAAGAAGTCTGTCGGGTGTCCTCGGGAAACCCGAATCATCCACAATCTTCCGAGCAGGATCACATTACAGAGGCATCATAGTATTACAACAGTTTATATAATAAATTACATCAGAGTACAAAAGCGGAAGTCTTACATAACATATGTTTACAAACTTGAGGTTCCAAACTTATAAAAACTTAAGTTTAGTGTTACAACCATAGTAGTGGAGTAGCATTATTAACATTATTACAACACCAAAACGCGATGCTCTGCCCAAGAGCCAAACATCTCTACTCGTCGTCGCTTGCCGCAAAGACAGTCATGCAACAGGGTCCAAAACACACCTGCTCATGAGACGAACCTGCAACAGGGGTTTAACAAACCCTGAGTACGAAAGTACTCAACAAGACTTAACCGACAAAACTAGTGGAACGACTCAGGGATGCAGGCTTAGGGGAATCAAGGTGAGGTTCCAGCAGGAAGTCAAGTTCTTTTGCATAAAAGCTACTAATGGTGAATCCTTAAGATCACGATTTTATTTCAATATTATTTATCAACAGAATGTAAGTGATTCTAATCTAGATCATATAACTCATTCAATATCTTTCTGATTCTCCGACCAAAGTTTCATTTCTTATCTACGATGTTGAACAGAGAATCGAGTCTCCTTAACCGAGGAGCAGCGACGATTCGAATCGATTAGACCCAGCTGGGGATTCCTAATCACACGACATATGTAGGACTCTAACCGACATATATCAACATTCACTCGGATCCTCCAAAATGTGACCGGGTCCAGCGCCACCCGAGAGTACAGTACACCTCCAATCCAGCCCTTGGCTACGAGGGTACACACTACTCTCGCCATCTCTCCACTCCCAGTGCGCGGTTGGCCGTTCACATGTTGGTGTTACCGAGGTCTTAGGCTTACCGGAGCATGTGATCAGTTACAAAGTCTCGACGCACACAGTTCAGACAACGGTACGGTCCTTAACTGACTCAGTCGGAGACACTACAGGGGGACTCCTTTCCCGATGCAAGTCCACCGACCGGTCCCAAATTATCAACATTAACATTCATCAAGTAATTGTCCAACAACCCTTCAAACTTTGTTTAAAAGTTTTAAAGTTTTCTCATTAAGCAATGCTAAGCATACTAAGCATTTTTAAATCAAAACAGTAACAAGGATGGTATTGGAATATCAAGGATGATAATGCAGTAATTAGGTTATCACTCAACTCCTAACACTTAATGCAATAAAGCCGTAATAAAAGTTAAATAAAACTTTTTAAAATCACAAGGTAAGTTTAGATGTAACCGGGGCTTGCCTTGGTCGACGGGAAACTCAGGCTCGGGTTCAGTACCGCAGATGTCAAACCCTACTTCCACGGACGATGACTCTTCGGCGGGAACAGGTTCGGCTTCGGTACCCTCCTCTTTTACGGGAACTATACGTAATGATAATGCATGCTTTAGGATGATGAGATAATAAATATGATGCTTAATGGATGCTTAACATAGTTAACAACTTGAGTACAACTTCCCTTCACGGTACAACTGAACAACAAAGGTTTCTAACCTAACCCTAATCTAGGGTCCGATTACTCTAAATAACTTATTACGGAATTTGTTAAACACATGAAATGACAGTAATTAGGAATTAACAACATAATTAAGAAAGCTTAAGCAACCAATTAACAATGCTAAAGGTCATCAAGGGTTAATGACCTAAAGTCAACACTCAATCATAAAGTCAAGCAACATTAATTATCATGCCCTAATTACCTTATTAATTAATTAATTAATTAAAGCATAATCTAAGAATAAAAATTAACTTAATCCAATTAAGCTAAAATTTTTAATTTAAGAAGGTTATATCTTAATTAGATGATAAAATAATTTTCATGATTTTTGGATAAATAAATAAGCCTAGAAAAATTAATTAAGAACCACTTAAGAATTAAATGGACTAATTAAATAATCTATAAAAAGTACTTAAAATTGATATTTATTATTTTTATTAAATAGTATACAGTGAAAAATGGTTACTCAAAATTTTTCACAATTTTTGGAATTATAAATAATTTATAACATAAATAATAAAACTGAAAATCATTTTACAATTTTGAAAAAGAAAAACGAAAATTATTAACGCGGGCTGCTTCTTCTCCTTTCCCTCCTCTCGGCCCGGCCCAACCGCTCGCGCGCGGCCCGTCGGCGCGGCCCGGCCTGCTCGCACGCCTGCTCCCGCTCCTCTCTCTCTGACTCCCGGGCCCCGCCTGTCATCCTCGCCTCTCTCTCTTCTCCTTCTCTCCCGCGCGCGCGGACGCACCACCGCGGTGACCACCGACGGTGAACTCACCGTCGACGAGTCTCCGGTGAGTCGGACCCCTACCTAACGTCTCAACAACACCACCCGAACCTTGCGAACCTAACTGCGACAAGACTTGGAGTGGCTACCGCATGGAGGAGGCGTAACCGCGGCCATGGCGGCCACGGTGGCGAACCGACCGGCGACGCGACGAGCAAAACGCGACTACGGTACGGTAGAGACTGAAACAAGAGAAGCATCACGTGCAGGAGCTCACAGTGAGTACGATGAGCAGCTTGGGGTTGCCGGAGAGGCGCTGGAAGGGCCGGTCCACGGTGAGGCGGTCACGGTGGCGTTGCTGCCGGCCGCGAGGAAGAAGAGGACGCGCTGGCGATTGCAGAGGAGGTGAGGCGCAATTGGGTGCTCCAGGAGCTGCGCGCACGCGCTGCGGAGCCAGAGGCAAAAGCTGTGGGGCGGTAACGCAATAGCAGCGGCGAATTTGGGCGGCGGAGGGCGGTGGCCGGTCGCGGCGAGGAGCGGAGGAGGAAGAGAAAATGATTTGGCCGACGACGGTGGCCTTTATAGCCGAGCCCAGACGGTGTGGTGGCGACACGCGGAGAAAAACGGCCGTGACGAGGTGGTCGCGGGACGCCGCGGGCGCGCCTGGAAGCGGGACGAAGGTCGCCGGCGTCGGGAGAGGTGGCGTGCGGTGATTGACGTTGATTTCAAATTATTTACAGAATTGCCACTGGAATCAAAATTCAAATTACTCTCAAATTTTCAATAGAAGTTGAAAATCTGTAAAAACAAAAGTTGTTCAATTTTCTAAGATCTACAACTTTCTCAATATGAACTTTTTCCAATTCAGCTTAGTTTTTTTGAAATTTGAATTTGAATTCAAAAAGGGACATTTTTGGGAAATCTGAAAAATCAAAATTACTTTGAATTTTGTATTGAAACTTCAAAAACTCAAAATACCAAAGTTGTACATCTAGGGCAGACCTACAACTTTGCTATTCAAAATATTTTCAAATTATGCCTCCATTTTGAAATTGGATAGGGAAAATGAAAATGGGACAATTTTGAGATTTGAATCTTTTCAAAATTACTTCAAATTTTACATTGAAACTTTGAAAACTCAAAACATCAAACTTGTAGCCCTTGAAAAGATCTACAAACTTGGTTTTATACTTTTTCCCAAATTTTGCTTAGATTTTGATTTATATCAAAAGGGGTAAAACTAGGGTTTTGTTTTTCAGGGTTTTCGGAAAAGTTTTGAATTGAAACTTAATTCTTTCTTAACTTTGGTTACTTAGGAATCACACCTTCACCCTAGGACATCATTGAGTCAAGCCTCACATGGTTGACCAAATGGCTCCCTAGGTTGACCAATTTGACTTAAGAAATTCTTGTAGTAATTCCTCAAATTTGAATTCGAATTCGAATCAGAAAACTTGTAACAAGCTTTGGATCCCAAACCCTAACTCAAACTTGAAGCTTTATTTTATAGGTTGGACTTGAGCTTATACCCTACACTTGGCACTAGTGTATAACACCGTCATACACCTCAAATTACGCAGGGCATAAACTAAGTATTTGCGGTGATAATCAAAATTAGGGTTTTCGGATTTCGAACCACACAACGAGAAACACATCGAACCTAAGAATTCAAACTCATTTTAGTTAATGCATAACAGTGTTAACCTAATCATGGATGATTTGCAGTGCAAATGATGACATGGCAGGTTTTTAGTTACTATAACACCAGGGGTGTTACAGGCTGCCCCTTCCCTCCCATGGGGAAGCATGTGACCGGGACGCGACGACGTTCCCCGGAGCTGCAGGCTCGCCGCGCCGCACCGCTGCGGTCCGGCCCGAGGCGCCGGGGACATGACGGCGCCTCCGACGACACGTTCTCCTCCAGGTCTGTTTCCAAGGGTCGATCCACTTCGGTGCCACATTGCTGCGCGCCACCCTCCCCGGAGCGGCCTCCCACTGCCCCTCGTCTCTCCCCCGATGTGAGCGAGCCGGAGGCGTCTGCCGGTGCTGCCGCGCTCCACCCGGAGCTAGTCGTGGTGCCTCGCTCGGCCGAGCTGGAGGCGGCAGAGCGGGACCTCGGGTTGGCCCTGGTTGCCGTTGTCGCCGACACCCGACCTGCAGTGTCCCCTGCCATGATACGCGACTTCCTCGCAACGTACTTCGGCATCATGGACGCTTCGGTGCGGCGCCACGACCCTGAAGACTTCATCGTCAGATTCGGCCGCCTTGAGGACTGCGAGGCGGTGCTGCGCTCCAGGATTCCTACGGCGCCCTTCCATCTCATCTGGCATCCCTGGAGGCGTACCTCACTTGCTTCGGCAGGCTCCTTCCGCTTTCGGGTGCTGGTGGGGATGCAGCAGGTGCCCCATCATGCACGCTCCAAGGAGGTCGCTCAGGCCATTCTGGGCAGAGCGTGCATCGACATTGAGCTCGCCCCGCCAGAGGTCACCCCGGCGGAGGATGACCGTGAATTCTTTGTTGCTGCTTGGTGCCTTCACCCGCGCTTCGTTCCTGACGAGAAGACAATCCTTATCCCTGAGCCTGACGTTCGCGTTCCTGGGAGTGCGCTCTACCTCCAAGCCGACGATACCGTCTTTGATGGCCTTCTGGGCCAGCGCTACTTGTTAAGGCTAACCACAGGATCACTAACAGTGAGAGTAGATGGGTACAAGAACTTAGACATCTAAGTGAAGAATCAACTGCAACTAGTACAAGATCTAGGCAGAGAATAGAAGGAGAATGAGGAAAACGGGTTAGTATAAACAACCGTCGGTCTTGGGCTCGGAGGAGTTGGAGTCGGCCATCGTCTTGGCGTTGATGGTTGCAGCGCACTGGTAGCGATTGTCGATGACGAACGGAGGTCGGTCCCGTGCTGTGACGGCGGGGTGAGTTTCCCGTCACTGGCTGCTGCGGCTGCGTGTGAGAAAGGGATAGAAAGAAGAAGCTAGGGTTCACGGTCGGCTGTCGGCGGGTTTTATTCTCACGAAAACGGCGGGCAACCGTTGGATCCAAGCCGACGGCTGAGATCGGCGATCCGTGGACAGGCCGGCGGGGGCACGCGGCCCGTGCTCGCTTTCCCGGCCCAGGCCCACGTTACGGCCTGGGGCGCGGGAGGCATCGCGCGTGCTGCTTAGATGGGCCAAGCAGGCCGAGTCAAGCCGGCCTATGCTGTTTTTCATAGCCCATATCAATTAGTAAAGTTTTTTAATTTTTTCCAGAAATATATCTAGCATAAGTATTTTCATGTGTTTGAAATTAGTCAAATCTTTATCAAAAGTGATAATTTTTTTAGTGACAATATTAGAGATGTTTCTGGAATTAAGAATTAGTTTAGTTTATCCACGTTTTTTCCGCTGCTCAGTAAGTATAATTTGCCCCTTAATTATATTCGAACCAACGAGAGATTTAGTTATGGGGCAAATTCCAGAAATTAGAAAATTTTATAATATTGTTATTTTGACCAGCGTCGATTATATCAATATTATAATTGCTTAGTCCATCAGTTATTGTGCATTATTTCTAAATCTTGCCCAACGGTGATATAGATTTAATGTACAAAGGATTGTATGTATTAATACTGACCAACGTTGTATTAATACATGCAATTTTCAAATCAGTTATTTCCTTTTACTAAGTTTATTCACCATTTTTTTAATATGAATTTTCAGGACTCACCAACTGGGTGCAGATGGTCCCGAAGCTTAACGGGTCCAACTATAAGATGTGGCGTGAGCAGTATGAATTAGCCCTTGTCATGACAGACAATGACTTAGCTCTCAATGAACCGTGCCCTCAGGAACCTGAGGAGCCGGTCATTGCACAGAATGAGACTGATGCAGCGTTTGCTACACGCAAGCGTGAGCATGCATTAGTGAGGATGTCCTATGATCTTGCAAAGAAAAAATGGGACAACTCCAATAAGAAATGTCTGACATTGGCTAAAGCAACTATTTCTGAGCCCATCAGAGGATCACTGCCTGAGTGCACCACCATCACTGAATATTTAGAAAAAGTCAAAACTCAGTTTCATGGTACAACTAAGACTCAAGCCAGTGTGCTTATTAGAGAATTTATAAATAAGAAATACACTGGTGGTGGTGTTAGAGAGCACATACTGAGGATGAACACCTTGGCATCTAAGCTTGCATCAATGAAGATGGTTCTTCCAGATCCATTTGTCGTTCATGTGATCATAGCTTCTTTGCCAAAGGAGTTTGAAGCCTTTGTTGTGCACTACAACATGGCACCTGAGGACTGGAACATTGAGAAGCTCCTTGGGCAAGCCACTCAGGAGGAGGAAAGACTTAAGGAATCACGGGGAGACTCTGCTCTTTTCGTGAAGCATAACAATAATAAGAAGTTCCACCATAAGAATGCCAGACCAAAAGGAAAACCAAAGTGGGATGGTAGCTCTTCCTCCAGCGCTCAGGCACCAAACTCTCAGGGTAAAGCCCCTCAGAACCCTCATACTCAGAATTCTCAGAACAACAACGGGGCTCAGGACCAGAACAGGCCACAAAACCCACTCCGCAAGAAGCCCTGGCTAGCACCGGATCAGTGCATGTTCTGTGAGAAAACATGTCACATGCAAAAGGATTGCCTTGGTTTCTTGAAGTACCTCAACAGAAATGGTGAGGATTTAGTTACATTTGTAGATGAATCCTTATATATTAGTTATGCCAAATCTACCTGGTGGATTGACTCAGGTGCAACAATTCATGTTGCCAACTCTTTACAGGGATTCCATACGAGGAGAACCCTGCAAAGAGGCGAAAGAACAATTAAGGTGGCAAATGGAGTACAAGCCGACGTCGAAGCCACTGGCGATCTGACTTTGGCATTATTAGATGGTTTTGTACTTAGGCTTTCTGATGTACTCTATGTTCCTTCTTTGCATCGAAACTTAATAAGTGTTAGTAAGTTAGATGATGATGGATTGGCTTGCCATTTTGGAAATGGCAGATGTAAGATACTTTCTAATGATAAGTGTGTTGGTCTTGCCTTCCGACAAGACAAACTTTATTTGTTATCAGTTTCTGAGAATATTAATGCTATATCTGTTGAGAATGAAAAAGTTCCATCGTCTACGAATGTAAATAGAAAGCGTAAGAATATTCAGATTGACTCTTCGAAACTGTGGCATTGTAGATTAGGCCACATTTCGAGGGGGAGAATTGATAGATTAGTCAAGGCTGAAATTCTTCCGCCATTAGAACTCTCAGAATTAGATCAGTGCATTGATTGTATTAAGGGTAAGTATGTTAAGAAAGTTAAGAAAGATGTCAAACGAAGTGCAGGGAATTTAGAAATAATCCACACAGACATTTGTGGACCATTTCCTGTTAAGAGTGTGGATGGTTATGATTCATTCATAACCTTCACTGATGATTATTCGCGTTTTGGTTATATTTATCCAATAAGAGAAAGATCAGAAGCATTAGACAAGTTTAAGATATTTAAGGCAGAAGTAGAAAATCAGCACAATAAGAAAATCAAAATAGTAAGATCAGACCGTGGTGGGGAATATTATGGGCGACATACCCCGTATGGCTAAGTTCCGGGACCTTTTGCAAAGTTCCTTCAGGAAAATGGCATAGTTGCCCAGTATTCCATGCCAGGAGATCCTCAGCAGAATGGAGTGGCTGAGAGAAGAAACCGTACCTTGATGGATATGGTAAGAAGCATGATTAGCTACTCCACCCTACCGGTAAGTTTGTGGATGGAGGCGTTAAAAACCGCCATTCACATTCTTAATCGTGTTCCAAGTAAGTCGGTGCCTAAAACACCGTATGAGCTATGGACTGGCAGAGTACCCTCACTTAAGTATTTAAGGGTGTGGGGCTGTCCTGCTGAGGCTAAGATATTTAACCCAAATTTAGGAAAATTAGATCCTAAGACAGTTAGTTGCCATTTCATTGGCTACCCAGATAGGTCAAAAGGTTACCGCTTTTACTGCCCTGACAGGCATACTAAGTTTGTGGAAACCAGACATGCTGAGTTCTTAGAAGATGATTTGATAAGGGGGAGCAGGGTAGCACAAGAGATTAATTTAGAGGAGAAAAGGGTTTATGCCCCTACTCCAATGCTTCAGGAACAATTCTTTGTGCTACCCATAGCTGTTGCACCAACAGTGCTAGACACTACAGTGACAGCACCGGTTGTTAGTCCTCCGTTGCCGACATCTAATGAAAATCTGGAACCTGTCCTTCAGGATCCATTAGAACATCACGTCGAGCATCAGGAAGAACAACAACAACCCCAAATAGCGCCAAATGATCAGAATCTTAGAAGATCAGAAAGAGTTAGAAGATCAGCTATTTCAGATGATTATGAAGTTTATGAAACCGAAGAATTTCATATGGAGGATGATCCCACTACATATGAACAAGCCATGAGAAGCGAACACTGTGAGAAGTGGTTAGAAGCCATGAGAGATGAAATAAGGTCCATGGATTCCAATAAAGTTTGGGAACTGATGGAAATTCCTAAGGGAGCTAAGAAGGTTGGTTGTAAATGGGTTTATAAAACTAAGTATGACTCCCAAGGGAATGTTGAAAGACGTAAGGCGCGACTCGTGGCAAAAGGCTTTACTCAGAGAGAAGGAATTGATTACAATGAGACTTTTTCTCCGGTCTCATGTAAAGATTCTTTTAGAATAATAATGGCGCTAGTAGCACATTTTGATTTAGAATTACATCAGATGGATGTTAAGACGGCATTCCTAAATGGGGATCTTGAGGAAGATGTCTACATGGCACAACCGAAAGGTTTTGTCATGGAAGGAAATGAGAACATGGGGTGCCGCCTAAGGAAGTCTATTTATGGACTTAAACAAGCTTCAAGACAATGGTATTTGAAGTTTAATAATACAATACGAAAGTTTGGGTTTAAGGCAAATGTAGAGGACAATTGCGTTTATGTAAAGTTTAAGAATTCTAAGTTCATCTTCTTGGTCCTATATGTGGATGATATTTTGCTAGCAAGCAATGATGTCACTCTACTAATGGAGACTAAGAAGTTCTTGTCCTCGCATTTTGATATGAAAGACCTCGGTGAAGCCTCTTTTGTTCTGGGGATTGAGATTCACCGTGATAGAAATAGAGGGGTATTAGGGTTGTCACAAAAGGCATACATAGAAAAGATTCTTAAGAAATATAGTATGCACAAGTGCAGTCCATCACCTGCACCCATTGTTAAGGGCGATAGGTATGGGGAACATCAGTGTCCCAAGAATCAGTTCGAGCTCGAACAAATGAGATCAGTACCTTATGCTTCAGCTGTCGGAAGCTTACAATATGCTCAAATTTGTACTCGCCCTGACATAGCTTTTGTTACCGGGTTGCTTGGCAGATATCAGAAAAATCCAGGTACAGAACACTGGAAGTTAGTTAAGAAAGTCTTACGTTACCTGCAGGGTACTAAAGGCTTCATGTTAAGTTATAATAAGACTGACTCCCTAGAGATAGTGGGGTTTTCAGATTCAGATTATGCGGGGGATGAAAGAAAATCCACGTCAGGTTACATATTCACCCTCGCAGGTGGAGCCATATCGTGGAAAAGCTCCAAACAGACTCTCGTTACATCATCGACAATGTATGCTGAGTTTGTAGCATGTTATGAGGCCACGGGGCAGGTGAGTTGGCTTAAGAAATTCTTACCCGGATTAAGAGTGGTAGACAGCATTGAGAGACCACTTAAGTTATACTGCGATAATAATCCTGCAGTTGAATATGCTCACAACAATAAGTCAAGTGGTGCTGCCAAACACATTGACATTAAGTATTATGTTGTGAAAGAAAAGGTTCAGGATCATGTCATAAGTCTAGAGCATATTAAGACCGAAAACATGTTAGCGGATCCGCTCACAAAAGGTTTACCACCCAACGTGTTTAGAAAACACCTAGCCGGCATGGGGTTAAGGGAAAGCCTATGATCCTTGAACGCTTAGGGCCCGTTAGTTAGATCTCTGTCTCAATTTAGAGAGGTGTACTGTAGCCTTCGAATCCAACAGAAGATTTTTTCTGTGACGATGAGACGTGCTCTAAGAATCTCTTTATAATGAGGGGGAGTTAAGTGTTTAAGTTAAGATTAAGACAAGTCATTAAGATTAAGAAAAGTGATTAGAAGAGATCAAGGGGGAGAATGTTAGTTTTGATCTCCTCACGTTGAGACCCAACGGTCCTCAACGGACCCTGATCTGCTCCTGATCGGGGAGCCCAGCCCAACTCATGGCTGGTGGGCCCCTGTCACACTGCGGATATAAATAGAGAGGGAGGCCGGGGCGCTCTGTACGAGGTTCACCGCCGCCATCACTCCCTCAAACAAACCCTAACCCGATCTCCTAGGGCCGCAGCCAGTGACGGGAAACTCACCCCGCCGTCACAGCACGGGACCGACCTCCGTTCGTCATCGACAATCGCTACCAGTGCGCTGCAACCATCAACGCCAAGACGATGGCCGACTCCAACTCCTCCGAGCCCAAGACCGACGGTTGTTTATACTAACCCGTTTTCCTCATTCTCCTTCTATTCTCTGCCTAGATCTTGTACTAGTTGCAGTTGATTCTTCACTTAGATGTCTAAGTTCTTGTACCCATCTACTCTCACTGTGCTAACCACAGGATCACTAACAGTGAGAGTAGATGGGTACAAGAACTTAGACATCTAAGTGAAGAATCAACTGCAACTAGTACAAGATCTAGGCAGAGAATAGAAGGAGAATGAGGAAAACGGGTTAGTATAAACAACCGTCGGTCTTGGGCTCGGAGGAGTTGGAGTCGGCCATCGTCTTGGCGTTGATGGTTGCAGCGCACTGGTAGCGATTGTCGATGACGAACGGAGGTCGGTCCCGTGCTGTGACGGCGGGGTGAGTTTCCCGTCACTGGCTGCGGCCCTAGGAGATCGGGTTAGGGTTTGTTTGAGGGAGTGATGGCGGCGGTGAACCTCGTACAGAGCGCCCCGGCCTCCCTCTCTATTTATATCCGCAGTGTGACAGGGGCCCACCAGCCATGAGTTGGGCTGGGCTCCCCGATCAGGAGCAGATCAGGGTCCGTTGAGGACCGTTGGGTCTCAACGTGAGGAGATCAAAACTAACACTACTCAGTACGCCTCCGCATCATCGAATACCAAGACTGGCGCACTCCGCCCCCCTCCTCTGATGACGGTGGTTACGGCGCCGGAAACAGGGGTGACTCTGTCTCTGACGACAGTAACTTCAACCGCCGCCATTCGGGTCTCGATGGCGGCGGCAACCCCCCTCGGGGCCCGCGGCTCTACAGGCTAGCTTCCAAAGATGATGACACCCCCTGCCTGGGAGGCCAACAGGGTACGACCTTCATGCCACGCCACTCGGTCGTCATTGGATCGGTGGCTTGCCCCCTCGGTCGCTTCACCGTGGGTCAGCAACTGGTGCTCCGCCCGCCCTCCGCTAAGGTGACCCAGGTGGCCACGGACCCGGTGCGCTGCTGCACTGCGGTGACTGATGCACTCCACGTGATCGTCAGGGATCTGGAGCGCCTGAGCGGCCACGCCTCCCGTCTCCACTGTGATGAGCGCCGTTCGGCTCTACTAGGCGCCGAGGCCCACCCGCCGTGGGGACCTAGCGACGACGCTCAATTCCTGGAACGGAAACCTTGGACAGCACGGCTTCATTGGTTCCCTGCTGGGCTCCGACCTCTCCGCGCTGGGGGCACCACTCAAGCGCGTCGCCCGCCCATCAGCGGCGGCCCCCTCTGCCCCAACGTGTGACGATATGGCGGTGCTCCGAGACCCGGGTTCAGATACTTACAGCGGCGTCTCTTCCATCATCGATGACATGTTCGTGGCACAGCTGACTCCGGCCTAGCCCGCAAGGCTGCCTGGGACTATGCAGACTACGGTACAGCCCGCAGGGCCGCCCGTTGGAACTCCGGAGGACTCTGTCGCTCCTACGTTGGCCGCCCCGACGGCTCCTGCCACTGACATCCCTCCGAACGACGTGGTGACCACGACTATTGCGGACGAAGGCGTGATCTCGCCGCTCCCGGCCAACGATGCTTCTCCTACGGTGGCAATCGCGGCACCTGATCCGGCTTCTTCCGCGGTCCAGGTTACGGCGCCCACCACGGCTTCGGTCGCTGCTTTCATCGACTCCATGACGCTGCCGCTGCAGGAGCCGCTGCTCAGCAGCCCACCACGCGTCCGGTCCTCTCGGGCCGCGGACGACGACTGGAGTATAAGGCGCCGTGTTCGCCTGGCTGCTAAATCGGCCTACCGTGACCTACAGCCTGAGAGGCAGGCGCGCAGAGTCATGCTCAACAAGTGGTCCGGCCGCCCTGATTACGTGGTGACCAGCACGCCGGACCCGGAGATTGCTGTCAAGTTCCACGAGACGTTTCGCGGGGACGTGTCCTCCGCAAAGCGTGAGGCCATGCGTCAGCTCTTCCCCATGCGAGTCGCACAACCATTCCGCCATGAGTAACAACTAAGTCTGGGCACAAAACCCGATACCCGAACCCCGAACCCGAAATACCCGCACCCGAATCCAAAAAACCCGAACCCGCAGTACCCGAAGTCTAATTCGGGTAGTGAATGCTATTACCCGAATTTATTTCGGGTAAATCGGGTAGTATGCCCTGGTACCCGATCTACCCGAATTTTTATTTTTTTTCAAATATGTTGTTGTGACCACTGCCTAGATTTGAAGCATCATTTTTTATTGCACAGTATGGATGATGGATGGTCTATGGAGGACTGGAGCTTGATGCCTTGATTCCTATCACTGGAGTACTGGACTGTCTGGAGCTGGAGTATGGAGAACTGGCGTCAACCATCATTCTGTTCTGTCTTAGTGTCTTCGTCTAAACTCTAAATTAGTGCTTTTTGTTGAATGTCGAGTATCAGTACCTTAAGTCTTGAATGTTTGAACCTGTTGGTTGTCGTGGTTTACAGTACTTGCTTACATGTTGCATTCGCACAAGAGACAAGACTATTTAGTATTATTGTGTTACAGTTTGGCACCTGTGGTTGAAAAGTTTTATAAAAATCTGTCCAGTTCTAGTTCTTCGTAAAAATATGTGTTCTTTTAGTGTTCACTATCATTTTATATATTTCGGGTAAATCGGGTAATACCCGAACCCGAACCCGAAATTACGGGTAGTGTTTTTTTTTTGTCTCTAATCGGGTAACAATTCTCAATACCCGAATTTTCTAAAACCCGAATTACCCGACCCGAACTTTTCAGGTAAGCCGAACGCCCAGGCTGAGTAACAACCACCTGCTGGTCTGGAACACGCGCGGGCTGAACAGCCGGGCGCGCCGCAGCGTGGTTCGTAACATCGTCGTTCAACAACGCGCGTCGATCTCTTGTCTGCAAGAGTCCAAAGTGGCAAACTTCTCTGTTTCAATGAACACCGACATAACGGGGTCATATTTTGATTTTACTTACCTCCCCGCGACTGGAGTAGCCGGAGGCACGATCACCTCCTGGCGCCGCGACCTATGGAGCGTCTCCTCATCCTATGTATGCCGCTTCTCCGTCACCATCATGCTGACACCCCTAGACGGTCAGGGTGTGCCATGGTGGCTCACCAATGTCTACGGTCCGGCAACGAGACCCGACAAGGCCGCCTTTCTCCAGGAATTGCGCGACATACGCGCCGCCAGCCCCGGGCCGTGGCTCATTTGTGGTGATTTCAACTTAATTTACCAGGCCGCCGACAAGAACAATGGCAGATTGCACCGTGGCCTGATGCGTAGATTCCGCAGCGTCATCGACGACCTGCAACTGGACGAGCTACACCTCTCTGGTCGTCTTTTCACTTGGTCAAGCGGGAGAGACGAACCGACTCTGGAGCGTCTTGATAGAGCCTTCGCCACCGTTGAATGGCTCGAGCAATACCCGAACCACCACCTCCGTTGCCTCTCCTCTGACTGCTCCGATCACGCGCCCCTATTGCTAGTAATCAATTCTGAACCTTGGGCAAGACCACGCTTCCGGTTCGACCTGTACTGGACCAAAATTGACGGCTTCCTCGACACCGTCAGTGCCGCCTGGGGTCCCCAGAACTTCGACATCGACGCCTGCAAAAACTTGGACCGGAAGCTGCGCTCCCTTGCCAGAGCGCTACGGAGCTGGCACGCCAACTGTGTCGGCACTCGGCAGCATCCGTTTCCAGCTGGTGGCCGCTAGGATCATCATCTACGAATTTGACGTCGCGCAGGAGTCCCGCTCGCTCTTGCCGGGGGAGCTTGAGCTGCACCGCGAGCTCAAGGCCCATGTGCTGGGCCTCGCCTCGATGGCCAGATGCATGGCCCCGGCAACGTGCACGGACGAGGCACCTTCGTGAGAGTGACGCCTGCACCAGATACTTCCACCTCATGGCCTGCCACCGTCGACGGAAGAACTACTTACTCGCAATCTCTCATAACGGCCAGACCTTCAGCGAGAACGAGGCGAAGGCAGACGTTGTCTACTCCTACTACAACGACATGCTCGGCACGGCCTTTGTCAGGTCGCACCGTGTCGACCTCACTCAGCTCGACTTGCCACGGCTGGACCTCAGCGAGCTGGTACTTCCTTTCACGGCCGAGGAGGTGGCCAAGGTCGTGCGTGACACCCCGGCGGACCGTGCGCCTGGGCCGGACGGCTTCTGTGGGGGCTTCTATAAAGCCGCCTGGGAAATTGTGGGAGCTGACATCGTGCGGGTCTTCCATGCTCTTTGGGACATGGATTTCAGAAACTTCAACAACCTCAATGAGGCGATCATGGTCCTTATCCATAAAACCCAAGCGCCTGCTGGCCTTCGGGACTATAGACCGATCAGCTTGATCCACTCCGTCGGCAAACTGTTCGCCAAGGCTCTGGCCCTCCGCCTCGCACCGAGAATGCCAGAGATCATCAGGGCCAACCAAACCGCCTTCATCCGTGGCCGGAGAATTCACGAGAACTTCCGCACGGTACAGTTTATATGTCGCTGGCTCCACGCCCGCCGTATCCCAATGATCATGCTCAAAGTCGACCTTGCTAAGGCCTTTGATACGGTGGCCTGGCCTTTCCTCCTTAGGTGATGGAGCACATTGGCTTCCCGCTACGGTGGCGCGACTGGATTTCCTCTATGCTTGCCACCGCGTCCACCAAGGTATTGATCAATGGTCGGCCAGGGCGCCGCATCTACCACGCACGCGGCCTCCGGCAGGGCGATCCGCTCTCGCCATTCCTCTTCGTGATCGTGATGGAGGTACTAAACGCGTTGATCGCGGAGGCGGACCGCCGGGCGCAGTTGACACCGCTGCCGGGTAATGCAATCAAATTCCGGGCATCCATCTATGCTGATGATCTGGTCATCTTCCTCGCGCCGTGGGCCGTCGACTTCACCTGCATCCGGCAAATCCTCAGCCTATTCGCCGGTGCATCGGGGCTCGCCACTAATCTGGATAAGTGTGCCATCTCCCCCATTCGATGCTCCGAGGAAGATGTAGCCATTGTGCTGCAGGTCTTCCCGTGCCGCGTACAAGGCTTCCCCACCAGATATCTGGGAGCACCACTGTCGATCACGAGGATGTGCCGTGCTAATGAGCAAGCCCTCGTTGATTCTGTCGCCGCCCGGATCCCAACTTGGAAGGCCGGTCTCCTGACGAACGCAGGGAGAGCTACACTGACGCAGACTACCCTCTCGGCAATCCCGGTCCACATCTCCATCTGCTGCACTCTTTCGCCTTGGGCCATCAGAGAAATTGACAAGCGTCGACGCGCGTTCCTCTGGGCGGGAACCGACTCCGTCGCTGGTGGGAAGTGCAGGGTCACGTGGCCCGTGGTCTGCTCCCCCCGTGACCTTGGCAGACTGGGCTTACCGGATCTGAGGATCCTCGGATTTGCGCTCCGGCTTCGCTGGGAGTGGCTCCGGCGAACGCAGCCTGAAGCTCCTTGGGCGCTACTGCCGAGCAAGCCGGAGCGCCTCGTCGACAGCATGTTCCGGACATCCGTCACAGTACACGTGGGCGACGGGGCGACTGCTCGCTTCTGGACTGACGCATGGTTGCCTGCTGGAGCCATCTGCTCATTCGCGCCAAACCTCTTTCGGGCAGTCGGATGCCGCAGGAGGGGACGCTCGGTGCGTGATGCATTGGCGAACCGGCAGTGGACGAGGGACATCACTGGGGCGCCCACCGCTGCGGTCCTCGTCGAATACATACAGCTATGGGAAATGATCGATGGAGTACAGCTCCGGCACGACATTCCTGATCGCCTCGTTTGGAAATGGGCAGCGACCGGCGAGTACACGAGCTCATCAGCCTACCGCACGTTCTTCTTTGGGACGACGACGTTGTTGGGCGCCAACGAGCTGTAGTGATGTTCAGCACCGCCGAAGGTGAAATTCTTCTTTTGGCTTACCTCGCATGGACGGATTTGGACGGCTGAGTGTAGGATGCGCCACGGGCTTCAGCCGGCGGCCGACTGCGCGCTCTGCGGACAGGACGACGAGACCTCCGACCATCTCCTGGCGTCCTGCATGTTCACTCGTGAGGTCTGGCATCGCTTGCTAGGGCTAGTCGGCTTTCAGCACCTGAGCCCTGCCAGCGGCTCCCGCATTGTAGAATGGTGGCTGCAAACCCGCGAGATGGTGCCGGAACACCATCGCCGCGGCTTCGACTCCCTCGTCCTGCTCGTCTCGTGGGAGGTATGGAAAGAACGTAACCGCAGGACGTTCGACGGCCACAACAAGACTCCGACTCAGCTGCTTGGCGTCATCCGGGACGAGGGCGACTCCTGGATCGCCGCGGGCTTCCGGGGACTCGCGCAGCTCTTCGCCGCGGTGACGTAGCTACGACGCTTCTTCTCCTTAGTCGCGCAATTGTTTCCTTTAAGTACATCGTCGCTGCTCCACCGTAAAGCCGGTGCTTCTTGTAAGTGTTTGCTCGCTGCCCCTCTGTGGTACCTCGCCGTCAGAGCCAGTGAGCCGTGTACCCGTACTCTAATTTTCTCTTAAAGCAACACGTGCCAAGCACGTTTTCGAAAAAAAACAGCCACACCTACACGTCCCTTTCACCAACCGATAACTAGCTGCCACATATGAAATATGGAGCAAAGAAACACCTTAGTCTCTGGTCAATTCATTGGGTGCGTGCGCTCCTGAAAAATTACGTCAGGTGAACGCCACCTGCCTAAACAATCCATAGATGATAGAACTCTTCTAGAAAGCAAAGTAAATAATCCACGGATGGTGCTGGAAACAATATCATCTTATTTTTAATCATGCAACCGCAAATGAAAATGAAGGTCTGAATTAGTACAAGAGTATTCGATCACAACATGTTTGGTGTTTTTGTAGGATTTCGCAATCATAGAGGAGTGCCTATAGCCAATTATAATCAGATTAAATTCTCCGAAACTGACAGCGATGAAGATGTCAATACCTAATATTTGTGGCTCACACAAATCCAAGACACCAAACTAAGAAAACAACATTTGGTCCAGCTTTTTTTTTTGTTTCAAGAACACGGTTCTTCATTGAACTAGCTTGCATCTAGCGAGTCACGCAGCAAGGTGCTACAGCACCAGAATTCTTTTTCGCACAAATATAATCAGGTCTCATATAAAGCAAATAAACATCCTGAATTCTATTTTCAATTTTCTAGCGCTTAAGGAGATAACTTGTACTTGTAGCCCTATATAATAGACATATACCATTTTGGATAGTTCTGAAAGAAAGCCGATTGCAAAATTTATACAGCTGAAAAATGATGCACAAGACATTATCAAAAGGAAGCAGAGCACTAGATAGGCAATTGACAGCAACAGTTTCTCAGGCTACATATCAAAGAGACAAAGACCAATAATGCCTGGAGGGATACTGTACGAAGATGGTGCCAGGGTCCCATAATGATCTTGCAGAAACAGTTAAATAAAAACTTCCAGTTTCAATCATTTCAAGCTTACAACAGTACCAGCTGTCGAAGGAAAAAAATCATCGCTGGGGAACCATGTCCAATAAAAATCTTTCCCCTGCGTCATGTTTGGCTCAGGAGGAATCAGGAGTGCAATGGCCAAGGCCTACTTTTTTGGAGTAAACCAGAACAGTGCGGTGATGCCTCTCAGTCCCAGATGGCCAGATTACATCACATCACCATCAGTAGCATGCCAGGCTAGAAAGTTGCAGCTGCCTCTTCGGTTCCTTTCACAAAAAGAAAAGATCTAACCAGTTTCTTCTTACGAATATTTTTGGCTCCGGTTTTTGCTCTTTGCATAAATCCTCTGAACGTTAAACACTTGCATTATTAAAAAAATCTGCCATAAATGCGTATCATAATTCATTTCCATGGACCACAAGGGTCTGAATATTTTCTTCTTTTCTCCCCTTTTTTTCATACTTCTGAATATTTTCTTCTTTTCTCCCCTTTTTTTCATACTACTCAGAAGGGTTTACCAACCAGTAACTGAAACCTACACAGCCCCACAAAGATTATGCAAATCAGACTGCATACATGAAACATCCGCTGAGCTGCACACAGATTCCAGAGGTACAAGGCTGAGAATCCAAAGAAACAAAGCTGTAGTAGTCAGATAACTCCATAACAGTCTGAAAGCAAGCAAGTAGCAGTACTGCAGTAGTATCAGTGAAGTGCTGTAGTAGTATAAATGTATAATATCCGGGCAAAACCATTCTAAACTAGCAACAGAAGTTCTTTCAGAGCAGACCAGTGCAGGATGACAATAAACCTTGACTTGAGGAGATCATATCTTTCTCTTTGCAGCAGAATCCTGACCGCTGGTTAAATACTAAATTCAAGTTGGTTCAGACAGCCCTGAAAGCTCAACACAGTATGCACACCACAACCTTGCCAAATGATTAGGTCCGTGGTATTTCAGAAAAGCCTGGCAAAAAATATCCTCAATGTTCTGCAGAATGAAAAAAGAATTTGACAATTTTGTAGTTGGTGTCTAATAATTGCAGAAAATAAAAATTCTTGTGCTCAAATAAATGAGTTTTCAGATGTAAACCATATTCAGTGCATTTTATATTAATAGTTTAATATAATTTCAGCTAAGTACAAACAAACTCCAAATCAGAAGTCAAGTGCACTTCATTGACATACCTGCGGTACAATTTTGCATTTTCGATTTCTTCAGTGCTCATATAGTCATATGTAAGTATTCTGTACCCTATATACACACTGAACACCAGCACAAGAAGCATAAACCACAGCGAAGATAGTTCTACTCATTATCAGTTCCTCCTCCTTTTAATCCATCAAAAATTGATCTTTCAAGCAAGCCCAAAGAAGCTGGCAGAGACCCCAAAACTGCCAATCAGGCAAACTTGCTCATTCAGCCAGAGGATCAGAACTCACGAAGCTTGCAACAACATCCACGGAATGATGCAAACCTTCTGAAGCATCAATTTCTCGTGACATCCCTCCCACTCCATCGATCCTGCAATCCGCAACTGCTGGTCTTGAGCTCTCCTCCCAGCCGCCTCCTACCTCCGAGTTGCCATTGAAGCACAGAGCTGGATCAGCACACGCCACAGAGCCCACACTGCACGGCTTCTGAATCGGGAACACGCCGACCTCGGCGTCCATCTTGCCCCGGACATCGAGCAGGAGGCTCCTGAGCCTCACCACCTCCGCCTCCAAAGCTGCATGGCCCTGCAGCCGCCTCAGGAGCTGCTGGTTGGCGGCACGGAGCTTCTTGACCTCCTCTTCCAGGAAGGCCGCGTGCGCCTTCTTCTTCTCCCGGTACTTGCGCACAGCTTCCCTGTTCCCCAGAGGTTTCCGCGGCTTGGTCGAGTCCTCCTCCCTGGCGTCGTTGTCCTCCCCGCCGCTGCCGAGGACCTGGGTGTGCGTGTGCAGGCACGTGTGGGTGTGCATGGCGGCCGAGGGGCCGGGAGGGTTGCAGCTGTGCGTGTGGGTGCAGGTCGTCGTGGCGCTGCTGAAGAACTCGTCGAAGCTGTCAGGCATCTCCGGGTGGGAGAAGAGCAATTGGTAGGGGATGTCAGCTCCATCGTCCATTGTGGCAGAGAATGTGCCGAGAACAAATTTCTCCCCCTGTGGCTGTGGTCAATGGACAAGTTGCACAAGAAAGATACCCAAAAAGAAAGAGGAAGAAATCAAGGATGCTCCTTGAAGCTGAATTTCAGAGCAGCGATTGCTGGCTGGGGGCAAACTGGCGGATCACGGATGAAAAACTAACTTGCAGGTGCAGCGTGCAGGGCAGCAAACCTCACCACTGAACAGTAGAACCCGGGGAGCATGCACTCGAGAAAGCACAGCAAACTCCTGCAAGAGATGGTGAGCTGCTGCCCGAATTGGGTGAAAAGCAAATTCACAAGATGGTAGAGGTTGGAAGAGTGAGGACTGGAAACCACCCACCCAGGCGGTATCGGTAAACTAGCCGGAAAAGCAGGATTCCGGCATCAGAACCTCGGGGGAGACGATATGGAATCGACGGTAGGGCAGGCGCGACAGGTCTCTCGCTCCCTCACCGCCGAACTAGCTATCTCTAGCTCTAGCGGGGAGAAGCTAACTTCTGGTTTCTACCTTCCCTTTTCGGTCCTCTCCCCTTTTCAACTCTCTCGGCTCCTTTCTTTCTCGTCTCGCCACCGATCTTTTTGTTTGGTGACGTCCGATCCAGTGCTTTTCGTTTTAGCGGCGATTGGAGGAGAGGAGAATCCTGGAAAGGGAGTTGTGGAGGAGGAGATGGACGCCGACGTGATTGGATGAGTGGTGGGGTGGAGGAGACGGAGGGAGAGGCGACGATCCCCAGTTCTTGCCTGTGCTGGGAGGTTTTTTTTTTTCGCTCGCAATGGTCGAATCTTTTTGCTTGCGGTGGCCTGCCACTTGGCCTGGTTTTGTCTCTCAGTTGGACTTTTTTGCCTCTTAAGATATTGCCTAGTTGACTATTCACATCATTATTATTTATTGTTTGAAATGGTCATCATCATTATTTATTTATAAATACACATTCAAGCAGCAAAGGGTTGGTAAGGTTGCTGCATTATTAGAACCACGGTAATATATTTTTTTTTTTTTTCGAAAGATCCGTTACCGGCTTTCATTATAAGGAAAGAGCATAATATTTACAAACTGTTTGGTGCAACAGGGCACCGATTTTGCTCAGCTTTCACAGTTCTGTGAATGCCGTGCCAACCCTAATCTGTACTTGTTAGATTACAGAACCACGGTAATATATAAAGAAGCAGTATGGGGATAACAAGGAGAATTTGACCTTTGGTTCTATATTCGCTTTTGCATAAAACTTCAGCATCCAGGTGGTGTTTAACACCTCGGTTAAACTCACAAATTGGGCACGTTGCATTCAGGGTCGCATCCAATGTGCCCAAAACCATGATATGCCCGACCATCCACCCTGTTCTTGGACAGATGAATGTTGTTCTACACCCACGTGTCCCACGCTCTTTCTCCTCTTCTCCGATCTTCTCTCTAATTATCATTTTCATGTATGCAAGTTAGTGATCAGAGTTACATAGTCTTCAAAGATACGTATAATAGCTAGAGGTTCTTCATTACACGTTCCTGAAGTCTGAAGTCTGAACACAATTACCATTGGTCCATTGCATTGCAGTTGCAGCACCATGCTTGGCAGCGCGACCGGCGCTGCGAGCAGGGAACCCGCTGGCGCTGACGGAGCCTCCCTCGCAGTTCACGATCCCGACTCATATCCCTGTCCTGCTGTTAGCAGTAAGTGGGATTGGAATCAGACAAACTGGAATTGGGGATCAGAGCAAGCATAGGATAGAATTCAGTCGGAGGAGTGCTTGGGGAATAATACAAGTGTTTACGAGTTTTCTTCCATATCCCCTCTCCCTCTCACATCAGATACATATACTACGACTCCATCCGGAACGGCGTAGCTCAATTGTTGCTCCACGTTGGGCCGAAGACTCGTGTACTGGACTTCCTACGTTGGCGCACTCCTGGGCTCGACGACCCGTCTTGGGCCTGAGCTTCATTTGCTCCGAGTCGGCGCTCTCCTGGGCTCGACGGCTCGGCAGGCCCATGCTGGTGTTGTGGATGTCCTGGGCCTATGTTAGCTATGGTGCTAACACTCCCTCCTCCTTTAGCTATGGCATGTCCCCATGTCGGTGCCCTTGGAAACTGCTCCTTCAGATGATCAGCAGCCTTCCAAGTCAACAGGGATGCCAACATGTGCGACCACTTGACGAAGACTTCCCCGACGGGATGATCCCCTAAGTCCAGCGGCGCTGAAGGATCTTTTCTAGGACCTAAAACATAACAAGGTCAGAAGGGAGCGTAGTGCTCACCGGGTTGCCACCTGGGGATCGCTTCACCTGTGATACATGGAAGATGGGATGAACTGACGCAGTAGAAGGCAGATCCAATTTATAGGCCACTGCACCAATACGATCCAAGATACGAAAGGGCCCAAAAAACTTGAAGGATAGTTTGTGATGGGCACGGCGAGCAACAGATGCCTAGACATGCGATTTCAACTTGAGGAAAACCATATCACCAACATTGAAAGAACGCTGTGACCTGTGCTTGTTAGCTTGCCTTCGCATACGATCTTGAGCGCGGTGGAGATGGAGACGCACCAAGCTGTTCATGAGTTCACGCTCCTCCAACCAATGTTGCAGGTTCGGCACGGGGGCAGCAGCTGCCACATCAATTCCTAGCAGGCGAGGCTGATAACCATAAAGGACCTCAAATGGTGTTCTGCCGAGGGTGGAATGGGTACTAGTGTTGTACCAAAACTCAGCGAGTGAAAGCCATTGACGCCAGCGGGATGGACAAGCATGGACGAAGCACCAGAGAAATGTTTCAAGGCACTGTTTGAGTCTCTCGATCTGACCGTCTGTTTGCGGATGATAGGACGAACTCATTCTAAGTTGGATACTAGCCATTTGGAACAGTAGTTGCCACAGCTTACTCATGAAGATCCGATCATGGTCTGAGATTATGGACTCGGGTAAACCATGCAGCCTGTATATCTGATCCATGAACAACCGGGCTACTGAGGCAAAAGTAAATGGATGCCCGAGAGGAACGAAATGGGCAAACTTGGTGTATTTTCTACCACCATGAGGATGGTGTTGGCATTATCAGACATTGGCAAATCCTCAATGAAATCCATTTCAATTATTTCCCAAGCAGAATCTGGCACTGGCAGTGGCTCCAATAGACCTGGGTAACGAGTCTGATCTGGTTTGGCTTGGAGACAAACAGAACAGCTTTGTACAAACTGCAAGATGTCCTTGCGCATACCAGGCGAAAAGAACAAACTATGGACCTTGTTGAGGGTGACTGGAGCGCCGGAGTGGCAGCCCACCGGGCTATTATGCAATGTAGACATAACCTGCTGTTGTAACAAAGAGTTGGAGCCCAACCAAATACGCTGCTTATACTTGATGATCCTTGTTGTAGTGAGAAAGGAGGCCTTGCTGAGTCATCTATAGCTAACTGTGAGAGTAGGGCAGAGGCGTCGGGGTCAGAGTCATACCACTTCTAGAGAGTAGATAGCCACATAATAGAAGGAGCCGATATAGCCATCAAGGATTCAGTGGGTTGACGACGGGATAATGCATCTGCAACTCCATTATCAGCACCAAGGCGGTAGACCACTCTATAACAGAGACCCAACAGTTTGTAGAACACCTTCTATTGCCAAGGTGTGTGGAGGCGTTGTTTGTTAAGATGAATCAAACTCTTGTGGTCTGTATGTATGACGAATTCACTCTGCTTGATATAGTGGCGCCAAGAGTCGACAGCCATCAAAAATAGCCAAATACTCCTTCTCATAGGTCGATAAGCTCTGGTTTCTTGGGCTGAGTGATTTGCTGATGAAAGCCAAGGGGTGTCCGTTCTGCTGCAAAATGGCACCGATACCTGTCCCTGAAGCATCCGTCTCCACATGGAATGGGATTGTGAAATTTGGCAATGTCAGAACCGGAGCTGATGACAGGGCCAACTTCAACGTTTGGAATGCCGAGTTGTGCACAGAGGTCTAGATGAATAATGATTCCTTGAGTAGGTCCATGAGCGGCCGGGTGTAAGGTCCAAATGGCTAGAGGGGGGGTGAATAACCTATTTAAAATTCTACAAGCTTCACTAAACAACCACGTTAGTATAAAAGATGGCTAAGCTAATTCTAGCACTAGCTCAACTATACTATGCAAGCCACCTATACAATTCTAGTGAAGCAAGGCTATGATCTCTAATACACACCAACAAGACTAAGTCACTAAGCTACTTACTCCTATGTGATAAAAGCTACACTAAGCAAACTACACTAGGAATAGTACAAAAAAGTAAAGAGCAAGTGACTTGATTCTTATACCAACGATGTAGAGAAGTAATGCACTTGAAGAATCAATCACAATAATCAACCACAAGAGAAATCCTCAGCAAAGAGATGACACAAGATTTTTTACCGAGGTTCACTTGCTTCCCGGCAAGCTACTCCTCGTTGTGGCGATGCACCCACTTGTCGGTTCGCGAGCTAATCGACTATCAAGAGTCGAGCCCTCGGCGGACGCCGCACAACCGCACACAAGATGGGGATCCTCCAAGCCACGAGCTCCACTAGAGTATCCAATTTGCGAACTCCCGCGGGGAAGGATCAAGAACCCCTTACAACACTTGGTGAGGGCTCCAACAATCTCCAATTACGAGCTCAATCACCTCCGCTGCTCCAAGCCGTCTACCGTGTCGGGAAACACGGAAGAGTAATAAGAAATCCGCAGCAACTCGAAGATCAAGTGCCTCTAGTATGCAACTCTCAAGCAATGCACTTGAATCTCACTCAATCTCACTCAAGATGTGCAACCAAGCAAAGAGATGAGTGGAGGGGTTGTTCTCTAGCTCAAAGGATGTCTCTAGGTCTAAAAAATGTGCAAGAGTTACCCTCAAACCCCAGACACCCTCTATTTATAACGAAGGGGTACGCAGCTAGCCGTTACCGGACGGCGCAGCGAAAATCGTGCTGACCGGACGCTCCGGTCAGGGTGACCGGACGCGTCCGGTCACTACAAGACAACCATGAATAGTGCGCGTCAGAACTAGCCGTTGCTCTGACCGGACGTGCTCTGGCGTTTGACCGGACGCGACAGTGCCAGCGTCCGGTCGCGTTCCAGTAAGCTCCCGTCGAGACCGGACGCGTCCGATCGCACGTGACCGGACGCGCCGCGCGTCCGATCAACACTCTACCCTTCTGGACGCCTGACCGGACGCTCCGGTTCCATGAGGGACCGGATGCGCCGGTCGAGCGCTCTACTTCAGCGCACAAGAGAACTGACCGGACGCGCTGGTCAGGCCAGACCAGCGTCCGATCACAAACCCTAGCGCCCACGCCGCGTTGAACTGACCGGACGCGTCCGTTCAAACCGAGACCGCGTCCGGTGCAGTGTCGGGTCACTGTATTTTCATTGATAAACAAATCAGACTTCCGTCACCTTTTCTCACCTCCGGCGCAATAGAAAATAGGCATTTCATTTCCTCGAAAACGCCTGAATCCCGCGCTCGCACGCTCGGCGGGAGGGAGAGCGAACCCCAAACCCCATACTACCGTTCAAACACCACCGCCTTCGTAAATGTGCTAACACCACCAAGTGTACACCACCATGTGCATGTGTGTTAGCATTTCACAAACAATTTTTTAAGGCGTTATGTTAGCTCTCTACTAGATCCTAATGCATATGCTCAAGACATTGATCTAGTGGCACTTGATTCCCGAGCTAACCGTGATTGCCCCTCTTGATAGTCGGCTATGTATCCTAAACCCGGTCAATCACTTCTCTACTCTTCTTAGACCGGTAAAAGGAAAACCCTATGGTTATACCTTTGCCTTGCGCTCTTAGATCCTTCTCCTCTACTTGATCATCATGTCCATCATATTGTGTGCATCTCCACCATGATCGTCATTTCATGTCCATGCACCATTTCTTTGTGATCTTGTGGCCACCACTCCTTACCACATACACCTTCATCACATGTGTTGCTTATGCCTAACTCAAAACACTTAACACATGGCATTAGCAACTTGGTGTCATTAATTACCAAAACCAAACTTGGGCTTTCACCGGCCGATGATGCTGAAATGGCGGACGAATTTCCTGTAATACCCGGCTAGGCCTAGGAATCCGTGAAGGGCGCGGACATTACTGGGAACCGGCCAGTCGGTGATAGCCTGCACCTTGGCTGGATCGGTTGCAACACCTTCCTCACTGATAATGTGGCCAAGGTAGGCAATCGAGCGTTGCGTGAACTTACACTTAGATAACTTCACCTTCCACTGATCAGCAGATAACCAGGAAAAGACCAAGGCCAAATGTTCCAAATGGTCTTCGAATGAGCAACTGTAAACTAGTATAGTATGTCATCAAAGAAGACAATAACGAAACGACGGAGGCCTGGAGCGAGAGTTGTATCCATTGCTCCCTGGAAAGTGCCTGGAGCTCCAGTCAATCCGAATGCCATCAGGTTGAACTCGTACTGTCCCAAATGAGTTTGAAATGTTGTCTTGAAAGACTCCCCGGGTTGCATAAGGATCTGATGGAACCCGACACAGAGGTCAAGTTTAGAGAACCAACTGGCATGTGCAAGCTCATCCATTAGTTGATCAAATACCGGCACTGGAAACTTGGATTTAGTTGTCAAGGCATTGAGCTGACGAAAATCCACGCAAAAGCGATAGGAGCCATCCTTCTTCTTGACTAGAAGCACTGGCGAAGAGGAAGAGCTGGTGCTGGGCTGAATGATACCCTGGTCCAACATCTCCTTAACTTGCTTTTCGAATTCATCTTTCAAGTTCGGAGGATACCGGTACGGACGAACAAACACGGGCTGAGCTCCGGGCAGCAATGGGATAGAGTGATTGCAGCTTCTAGATAGGGGCAAAGACGTTGGCGGCTCAAATAATGTAGCAAAGGAGTCCACTAGGTGTTGGATCTGTGGATGCAGAGGAGGAACTGACCCTGGTGAAGAACATTCAGCCTCAACAGAGAACAATTGCAAACATGGAGAAGTTGGCTGAACTGCATCGATCCCTTGTAACACTGTCCACTCCCCATTGTAAGGAATTGAAATCCACTTGTGCTCCCAATGAATCTGCATTGGGCTAAACGCTTGCAACCAATCCATTCCGACAATGGTGTCGAAGGCTGAGAGATCAAGTACTCTGAAATCTGAACATAATTGACAATTATCCACTATCCAGGGAACTGACTACAAAACCCCGGTGCTCTGCAAACAACCCCCACCTGCAATCTGAACTTGAGCCATCTATGAAACAAGTTTGAACTGATGGAGCCGGGCTGCCACAGCTGTACTGATGAATGATGTTGAGCTTCCCGAATCAATTAGCAAGATAGCAGGAATTCCGGCAATAGCACCCTAAAATCTGATGGTACGTGAAGCTGGAGAACCACATGAAGCTGCCTTGGACAAAGCGAGACACAGTTGCTCGTCAGGACCGGCTGTTGGTTCAGGAGCTGCAAGGCACTCTTCATCAGAAAATGATTCCCAAAGGACTTCAACCGCATGTAATACTTGTTGTGAACAAGTGTGGTCCTTAGACCATTTCATGCCGCATTTGAAACACAAACCCAAAGTACAGCGATAAGCCTTGGCAGCGGCCAGCTTGGAGTCGGTGGCCGAGGATGAGGCTGGTACATGCGGAGTGGCCTTGTCTTGACGAGGTGGCGGTGGTGGTAATGGTAAGGCCGTGCGCGGAATGAATGGCGCTTTGGAGGAAGACGACCAATCACCAGTTCGAGGGGTCTTCACTGGGGCAATCGAACACGCTTCCTCCTGCAACATGGCAACAGTACACGCAGTATCCAAGTCCTTGGGTCGCAAAACCAGCACAATTGCTTTGATGTCAGCACGAAGGCCATCAATGAAACGCATAGTGTAAAACATGGGATCAACTAATTCGGTGAACTGTTTGACATAGTCGGTAATAGAGGCTGTTTGTTTAGCGTGGAAGAGCTGGCGTATGAGCAATTCTTTTATCGCGGTCGAAACAATCATGGAGGAGACGGCAAAACCCTTGTCAATCGGAGAAGTCAAGCTCGGGTTCGGTGGACTAAAACCAGCGAGCAGCAGCTTTGTCTAGGTGTTGTTTCGCTACACGGATACAGACAGAGGCGGGAATAGTGTACATTTCGAAATAGTCCATGCAAAGTGAAACCCAGTGGCGCTGGTTGTCTCCATCAAAATGAGGGAACGATAGTTTAGGAAGGAAACCAGTGGCGGGTGGAGCGGTAGGGTTGGCGGCAACGACAACACCATGGGGTGTAGGAGGAGGCGTAGGCGAAGGCATTGGAGGTGTAGGAAGCGGACATGGCACGGGTGGAGGTGCAGGATTTGGAAATGGCACGGGTGGAGGAGGACGGCTGTGTGGCGGCGTACATGGGTTAGGATGGGGAGGTGGTGGAGGTGGGGGAAACACGAAACCAGGAGGATCAGCTGGGGGAGGAGTCATGAAATACTTACCGTTGGCCGGGACATGTGTCCAGGTCGTGATGACCCCGGAACCCATATCCCGTGTAGTCGATTCGAAGTCGGGCCCCTTGGGCAATTTGTTGTCGACGCTGGAAACGGGGACCATAGCCGCCAGAGTTGGTTGGGAAAGGAAACCGGCGCTTGGCGGCATATGGTCGAACACCACCCGGTCACACTTGGAGTCGATCTTCTCGACATGCCGCCAGACATCATCCAGCACGCCCTCCATGTCCGGGCGCCATGCCGCGAGATCCGCCAACGCCTTCTCGAGTGCCGCCACCCGCGGGTCGCTGTCGTCAGTGATATGTTCGACGCGGAGGGATTCGAGTTCGGAGAGGCGGTTCGAGTAATCGGTGTCGCGGTCGATGTAGCTGGCTTCGAGCGACGAAAGGCGCTACTCCAACACGGAGGCGGTGGTGGCGACCACCGATGTAGCCGCGACTTGGTGGGCAGCCAGCAAATCGAAGCGCTCATCGACGGCCGCCGCGTGAGCCGCTGAGGTGCGGTCCCAGTCAGCAAACCGGCGTCGAGGTTGTCGAATCGAGCATTCATGGTGTCCAGGATGAGCTTCAAGGATGGGTCCATGGCACCACGACGGCGTTGGAGGCGTGTGAAGTGGTGACGGGAAAAAGGGGTTCCAGGATCGCTTGAATCCGATACCAATTGTTAGCAGCAAAGGGGATTGGGATCAGACCAACTGGAATTGGGGATCGGCAGCAACCATAGGATAGAACTCAGTCAGAAGAGTGCTTGGAGAATAATACAAGTGTTTACAAGTTTTCTTCCATATCCCCTCTCCCTCTCGGATCAGATACATATAGTACGACTCCATCCGGAACGACGTATCAGCTGTTGCTCCACGTTGGGCCGAAGACTCACGTACTGGGCTTCCTAGGTCGGCGCACTCCTGGGCTCGATGACCCGTCTTGGGCCTGGGCTTCATCTGCTCCGAGTCGGCGCTCTGCTGGGCTCGACGGCTCGGCAGGCCCATGCTGGTGTGGTGGATGTCCTGGGCCTGTGTTAGCTATGGTGCTAACACCTGTGCGCCCAGGCGGCAGCTCGTCTCCTGCGGATGTGCCTGGGCCTTGCCTGCCGTGGCCCGCCATCACGGGCAAGCAGTGGCCAATGCAGAGCTCGTCAAGTTCAGTGTCTGCTCTCTGCTACTTCGTCTCTTTGACAGTTTGTGATTTGTGAATAGGTCCGACAAACTTAGCTAAAAACTTCCAGTGGCAGATAGTCCATTCAGTTTTTTTCTCAAAGCGAAATAAGCACTGTCTGGAAAACCTTTTCCGTTCAAAGAAAACACTACTCAAGCAGCACGACGAGTGGGGAATAGAAATCAGCATGGAAACAAGAACGGAAGGAGAAATTAGGACCAAGTAGTAGCTACTTCACGAGCGAGTCCCTCAGTACAGATAATAGAGGGAAGGAGCTGGATAGCCCTTTTGTACATGGCTTAGCTTACAATTTTAAGCTAGTTTTTTGGTAACTTATATAACTTAATAAGAAGATAAACAATATTAACTCGCTTAGGCACTAACACTGCTGAAGATTAAAGGTATCCACTGGATCGAAGATCAAAGCTTCATGTGAAGAAGTCGGTGAACCGGTATGGCTCAAACTTCAGTTCCCACCTCTCAATAGATGAGATGAAACGGGCTCAGGGAGCTTGCTGCGCGCCTGACAGGGACAATGACAAGGTGTGCCTCGAGTGTCCGGGCACTTCGGACAAGTTTATTTTGATGCCTTTCATTCACTGGGTTATTAATGAAATAAACTTGTCCAGCACTTCTCTTATAAAAGAAAAAAAGAACTTGTTCAGCACCAGTAGCAGAGCAATCTCCAAAACAACCAGTATTACCAGCCACGGCACTAACAACTGGAACTTGTTCAGCACTTCTCTTAAAAGAGAGAGAGAACTTGTTCAGCACCAGTAGCAGAGCAATCTCCAAAACAACCAGTATTACCAGCCACGGCAGGAGACATGACCGTCCTAACAACTGGTTCACTTTTGCTAGTTGCCTGTTGTCCTGCTCCCTCATCTGCAAGTCTGAACACTAAACCTGAAATGAACAAAACCAGCGGCAGCTGCTGAACAGTTAGCCAGCAGATTGCAATGGTATAAAGTGGAACTGAAGGAGACTCAGAATGCGACACCAGAATACAGGTGCCAAACGATGGTTAGGTTATGCTCCTCTTTGAGCTTTCAGCGTCTAGCTGTTTGACCAAACCACATTTCTTCCCAGTAGCCTAATGCCAATCATGCAACTGAGTAACCTGCAGTTCCCTCCACATTTTCGCATCCGGGCTTGGGACCGGCAAAGGCAGTGTTAAACCGCAAACAAACAAACAACAATCAACAAATCAGGAAACACAAATAATACCCAACAAAAAAATAATCATGTTCAGACATTTATTTCAAAAAAATAAACAAATCACATTCAGGGGACAGTCAATAATCAATAAGAAGCAGACCTAGTTCAAATATATTTGAAGTTGTGAACAGGTATCTGGAGTATTGCATCTAGTAGTTTATTTAGTCTCAGGACTGTGAACATTGTGTGCCAATTGTAAAACATCACATGCGCTTCCAGTTAGTTTCTCCAATAAAGCTAAGAGTCCTCCAGCTAATTTAGCTAACTTAGCCTAGGCAGAAGATGCAGTTAATCTTGTCCAATAAGTCCTAGAGCTAATTGGACTAGGCAGAAGATGCTCAATTGCCACAAGAACCAGCTCCAATAAAAATCATTCCATGAACAGACTCAAATCAAACCATGCTATGGGAAGGACAACACCATAGAAATTTCAGGAAGGGCGTAGCTAAAAAACAGCCAGCGTACACTCTCATGCAATCTTTTGCACAGTTGAGATATCCAACATATATCACAAAAATCTTACCACAGTTAAGCTTCACGACCACTGATAGGGAAACACAGGTGCCAGCTCAAGTCTACTAGAAGTACCAAGTTTCCTCCCAATGTCCAAATATTAATTGATAACCAGCAATCCAAGTAAAAAATATGGTTTGATAAACTGATATTCTTTGTTCTAGCATCCTCATTTCTCAGCTCCAACAAGTGCAGATAATGCAACATGTACATGGTACATTAAAGTTTAATATACTATTGCCATCGTCTATGTTGACTGGACCACTTTGCAAGGCAGGCAGTTTGGTTCCACCCTAACCAAATGCAAGACAACCAATCCTAGCGTGAAGTTAACCTAACTACTCAACCACCATATAACAAGACGAATGAACATACTAAGTTGGATATACAGAGTTACACAAATAGAAGCAATCCCATCCTAGCTTGCATTCAAGTTGACCAAACACCAACCTGTACAGATGACACAAATGGAACCAACCATTCAAGTTCACTCAACGTCAAGAAACCCAGTTGTAACGAATTCAAGCAAGCACTGAAGCTTCCACTGAGTTTTTACCGCTACAGTCCAATCCTAAAGATCTTCCACTTCAAACACTGCACATCAACGCAACAGCCTGAATAATCTGAACCAGGATGACTCTTAACTTCAACCAAAGCTTGTGAAATTGAAAACCCATGTTTATAAGCACTACTGCTAGTCCACGACAGAAATGGCCAAACAGCAAGCAAACAGAAGACTCCAGTTCCATCCCAAAGTACAGAGAAGCTTGCACTGCATCACCAAGACAGGCACATAGGCTGGCGTAGTCAAGGGCAACAATCATTAGCCAAACAAGTTTGTTCAGACAGATTTTCTTTTGGCAGGAACAGAAGGAGCAACATTCTTTCTTGGTTTTGATCCACAACAGATAAGATGCACCAGATGGAAGTCCAAAGTGGGGAAATTGCATAACACAGTTAAAAAAAAGGAGGGCCAATGTCACAAACACCCGACTGAGTCTGCATAAAATAGAGATGAAGGCATAAAGGATGCAGTAAAGGAAGTGTTCCATTCGTCCCAGGCAATCAAAATCTCATGACAACCAACAAAATTAAAATCTCATGATAACCAACAAAATTAAATAACGGTGTCACATAAGATCAATCTCTCTTTGATTTCAGATATTACAGCTCAAACAAGAGTATAGTTAGTAAGTAGCCTTTGCTCATAATAATAATACCTAATAAATTACTAAAAGGAACTGTGCAATATGACGAATTTAATAATGAATGAACATATTGAGCGAGTAGGGGTTATACCAAAGTAAGTAAAATCAGAAGCAAACCAGGAACTAGATTAAACATTAGTAGGGGTCCTAACAGAGAAATTGGGAATACCATAAAGAATATGGTGACCACATATGCTCAAGTAAAATATCCTACTAGGAACCAATTGTTTTCAGAATATGAATAATTTTGCTCAATGAAGGTATGTATGTCAAGCAAGAGTTCTTACTGGAAATCAACGCAAATAGTGAACCTGCACCATCGGATGAGGCATGTAGGTTAAGGACAGCTTCAAAATAAAGTTAGCGCAAAGGATTATTTATCACTGGAAGGAAGACTCCATAGGTAGAAACGTCTAGAACTCAGAGTGCCTAACCATCCATCCACCCTTTAGCGCCAACTGCGGGAATCCAACCAAACATCCATCAACTCATTAAATCAGACAAATCCAAAATAAATGACCGGTATGAGCAAGAGTATTAGGTGTAAACTCTGGTTAGAATGAAGAATGTTATAAGGTGTGCCCCATCACTCCTAAGATCCAAAGCATTAACGTTCTCAAATAACTGGAAACCAAGCAAACCACCACCAATCCAAATCAAACAAGTTGGAAAGTGATGTGCAGTCAATAGTCAGAATAGTAGTTAGTGCAAACTCTGGGCAGGGTACTAGTGCAAAGCATCCGAACAGCAGGTCAGTCAGAAGTAATCAAGCATTACATTAATGCACACTATCCGGAAGCTCCCTGGTTAGCAAAAGTGAAAGTAGCAGAATTCTAACGACAGGCACATATTATGATCAGGATCAGATTGAACTTGCAAAATTGTAAGTGCAAAACCTATATTTACCAAAGAGCCCATCTATGATTTCTGTCAATTTTGGTTCAGGGATAAGCTTAAAAAACCTTCAAATCCAAGGGCGAATCAAATGGCCAGTGGAACAGGGATGGGCTTTGGAGACAGCACCAATGGTTGGAAATTCTATTTCAGCTTCTGTTTGTCGCATCTGCACAAACTTGAAAGAGTTACTGGTTGAAGGAAGTAACTGGATAGGATTTGATAGAAACGAAGAATTAGAAGGGTCCTTGTAATTTAGACTGTTGCAGCACAAAAGAACTCCTAGGCATCCCTGCCATCCTTATAGTTTAAGTGGCTGGAAACATAATAAGGGACTACACATCAGAACGGATGAAAAACTATGCAGACCAAATAGATAAGTGAGAAGTGCGAGGTCAAGAGTCACAATTTTTTTTTCCAATTTGTTATCTCCAATTGAGGAAAATCCAACTCCAATGTCCTCCTGCATCTCTTAAGGAACACGAACACATACCACAACCAATTTGAGCTATATACAGTACTGAATAAATCCATGATCTCAAACCTTGCTTTTACTATTACTATATCAGCAATATCCACGGAGAGCCAGAATGTTAGCCAACCATTCAGATCTGAAATCACTGAAAACAAGTAACAAAACTAACATAACCGGAATGATCATGCTCTAGACTCTGACCTGCCCCCAGTTTCAAATATCAGTTCTTTGCTATAGGGATTTCCAATTGCCTAACTCATCCTGCAACCACATGTAAAAGCGAGCACGAAAACATAGATAAAGCCAGAAGAAGCATCCACAGATAGAAATCCCAAACCAAACATTATGACTGTTGGACTACCAATTACTTGAGCTAAATGATCTGCGAAACACAGAAATGCCAGCAGCACAAGAATTAAAGCTTCGGTCAAAGCATAGCATGATAAAGCAGAAACAAGTTGATTAAATGAAAGCAGTAGTGCTGTGGTTCTACCCGTCTCTGCTTGGATCTCCCAAGTCCCAAACATGCCCAGTACCTTCTACCACTGCAGATTAAATTAGAAGTATCCGAATTTTAACTCAATAGAAGTATCATGATTCATATTGTAAATTTGATAAGGTTAGAAGTACTCCCAACACATAATCCACGTGGCAAGCCCATGCAAAAAAATATCAGAAGACCTGCAATAATGACCCCAATCATTATCTACTTCGAGGTGAAGACACGGAACAAACACAATGAGAGTTGAAGGTTGTAGGTTGAATAGATGCAGAGACTGGTTCCTTTTGTGGCCGTGCAAGTGTCACCTAGAGATCTGCAATCAGCGAGCTCTGGTAACTATCTGTTTGATTGTGAGATGAGAACACTTAAACAGCAAGAACATTTCATAAAATGTGGGGATAGGATAAAGCCTGATCAATCGCCGGTAATTTCAGCTGCAAGTCCTATCTCTGTAGCGATGCCTCCCAGAACTGTCAGATTTACTATCGAAGCATTAAAGGTAGCCTATGGGAAAATTCAATTTTCAAAGAACATTGACAGGAGAGGATTGTTATTGAACAAACACAGTGAACCCTGGACAGTTCAGAACTACTTGCTCACGCAGAAGTGGAATCAAACTCAGGCTCCAATCCATCCATATAATCCAGTTGCTGGAGAAAAGCACCAGCATAAATATAAGGAACAAGAAATTTAGGAGTGCCAATGGAAGAGTGAGCTAGATATATCCAAACGATGTTCTCCGTTTCTCCGAATGAGTCCAGTCAGTCAAATCTCCAATCTACCTCCAAAACATCACACCCTCGGTTGCCTCTGCAGATCCAGCTAACAGCAATTTGCCAATTAAGGACAATCAAGCTTCTAATTACCGGTGGTAATCTTCACACCACCATGATTGACATCAAAACAGCCATATAACAAATCAAAAACAACGAACATAAGCAAACCTCCACCCTTCAACTGATCTCTCGGTAACCAGCAAGGACCTTTCCTTTTGCATCTAGGAGGACAAACTCTATAGTGATGTCTCCCAAAACTGCAGATTTACTAACGAAGCATCAAAGGGAGCCTATGAGGGAAGTCAATTTTCGAAGAACATTGACAGGGGAGAGAGGATGGTCAGTGAACAAACACAGGGAACCCTGAACAGTTCCGAACTTCTGATTGCACAAGTAGAAGCTGATCAAACTCGTCTCAAACCCATCCATCCATATAATCGAGTTGCTGGCTCGCCCCCAACCCATCCATATAATCGAGTTGCTGGAGAAAACCACCAGCCCCAATATAAGAAATTAAAAATTGCAGCGGACAGAAATTTAAGTATGATGAACCAATAGAAAAGCGATAGCCAAACAATCTTCTCCCGATGCTACGAACTCCAGTCCAGCTAACATCACCACCTCTGTTGCCTCTGCAGATCCAGCTAACAACATATTTCCAATAAATAAAGGACAATCAAGCTTCTAATTAGTCCGGTGGCAATCTTCACACCACCATGATGACATCAAAACAGCCATATATACCAAATCAAAAACGAGGAATGAACCATAAGCAAACCTCCACCCTTCAACTAATCTCTCCATAACCAGCAAGGACCCTTCCTTCTGCATCTAAAGTAAAAGGAGGACAAACACCCAAAAGGCCACAAGCGAGATCAGCCGTTAAAATAAGAATGGACCGAAGGTCTCGAATCCACCTTGTGTGCAGGCTACGATGGCACTATCTGATACCAAATCCACCTTGTGTGCAGGCTAAGATGGCACTATCTGATGCCAGAAGACCGGGAGACAATTGGGCCTGAAACCACCGAATCCATGTCCAAGTGACAAAACCAATGAACCGCCGGATCTGACAGAAGACTGACCTGCCTCCATCTCCACGCCACACGACGCCATGACGAACTCTCAACACCCAATCCGATCCGATCCTGCAACCCACACCCTGAGAAGACGAAGACGAAACAGGATCGACACGAAAACTAGACGAACCGCAGGGAAGAATAAACCGCAAACCGAACAACCCGGCCAAACCAAACTCGGCTGACTCCCGGTCCCGGCGTCGCAAGGAACAACCCGGCCAAACCAAACTCGGCTCGATCCCTCCCGACGTCGCACGGAGGCGAAACGGCCCCAAGGAATCTGCGAGAGCACGGAGGCGCAATAGCAGCGAAACAAATCAACCGGAGAAGAAGAAACCGACCCCGCTCGAAATCGAAACACAGAGAAGAAGAAATGGAAAACGCAAACGCGCCGAGGCGACGAAGGGCAGGGCAGGCGAGGCGCTTGAACACCGACGCGAAGAGAGGAAAACCAGAGCGCGAGGGGAAGAGGTCGTCCGGTGGGCGCTATTTATGGGCGGGGAGAGGCGGTGGAGTGGAGGGTCAGGCTCAGGCCTGGCGCCAGCCGGAGAGGAATCCCTTATCCCTGGCGGACACGGCTCTTTGGCGCTGCGCTGGCGTGCGCGGGGACGTTGGCCGCCCGGCAAAGCAACGTGCAAAGCTGGGGTCGCGTCGTGCTCACACCGTCACACGAACGAGCGGACGGCGGCAAAGAGGGCCGAATTGGTCGTATCCGGGTTGGTTTTGAACTGGTCGGCCGCGGTCGGTCGGTTCCGGGTGGTTCGTGGTTGGCGTCTCGGCATCGCGGCGATTTCTTTGGGCGTTTCACGTGGTCGTGGCCTGGTGGGAAGGCGCCGCGGGCCGCGAAATTTCTAGGCGCCTCGGGAGTTCCGCGGGCCGCGACATGTGGGACGTGACCCTGCCGCTGATTGCCGACCGTTGGCCTAATCCCGTGCGTAAAAACACGTGCTGCTGCATCATATAAACTTCTTTCTCTCTCTTCGGCGGGCTGAAAAAAACAGCTGGTGCTAATACTAATGCTGATTTATTTTGAGAGAAAAACACTGTTATTTTACTGAAACGGTACGGCTGATAAGTTTAAGCGAACCAGGTCAGTGTTCGCTTGAACTTATTAGCCATGGTACAATGTTTTTCTCTCACAATAAAACAGTATGAGTCGACTTATCAGCCATAAAACCTATTAGCCGAACAGCTCAGAAATTAACCATCAGTTGACCGGCTCGGAGATACAGCCAACCAAACACATCATATAGCGCTCAGAGAGAAATAGCAGATTCTATCATATTCTCAAGGAACGGTAGTGCACAATATTATTACGTAAATAAATGAAGTGATATATAGTAGTCTCTCAATTCTTTTTTATAAGATGTATGTATACATATATTATAATTTATTTAAACTTAGACTTGTAATTATATGTATCATTTAATTATTATACATTTATAAATATATACAATATTAAATAAATAAATGATTAACGCTTAGTTTAGAAGACCATACCGTATTAAATTGTGTCTTAAAAAGAATGGAGGGAGTAATTTTCTTTTGGGTAAAATTGAAAGCATGAATTCTTCTGCCGTTCATTAGACCCAACCAAGTGGGCTTACAGAGAGGTCCATGTGGGTTTTAAAGTGAAAGCGCACTTAACACAGCCTGGCCCGGTTTCCACCGTTCAGTCCATTTTTTTTAGAACAAGTCCATCCATCTTTCTGGCCTATATAAAAGCAGATTGGCGACAGTCAACGCGTCAAGCCGGCCCGTCACGGTCCAAACAATAGCTCCGTCAACTGTAGTAGGCCCAACAATACTTCGACCTTTGCATGGCCTAGAGATGGCAATATTTCCTAAAAAAAAAAACCTAGAGATGGCGAAAGTAGCCTCCACCTGTGCTCGATCAAACCATACGTTGGGTCCGATTTGGGTTGGGTTGGGAAAAAAATATCTAGTCATTTTTTTTGTTTGCACCCAACGGACACGTGGAGCTGGATCAAGTCATGCTTTGGGTTTTGTATTTTTTTCCGAGACCTCGTACCTCGTCGAGCTTGTACACAACTGAGGCCACGTTTAGTTCCTAAAAATTTTAAGATTCTCCATCACATCGAATGTTTAGACACATGTATGAAGCATTAAATATAGGCGAAAAAACTAATTACACAGTTTGGTAGAAAACCACGAGACAAATCTTTTGAGCCTAATTAGTCTATGATTGGACACTAATTGACAAATACAAACGAAAGTGCTACAGTAGCCAAAGCAAAAAATTTTCGCGAACTAAACACACCCTGAGTTCCTGTGGCCGAACTCGGACAGGGAACTCAGTTTGACAAGCCCCACACCAGGAGGCCCCCATCAACTAGGCAGAGACCAGTTAGAAGGGCATGCTCCCGCAAAAACTCAGCCACACCCAAAGAAGGATGATCGAAGCGAAGCGTGTGGGGGTAAGGGTATTGTCTTCAACTTTGTTCTTGGTCGTGGACTTGTGGTTGGACAGACTTTAGCTATCTGTAAGGCCAAAACGAGTTTTCTTAGTTGGAAACTCTTCGGGTCTCGTGGAAAACTTATGTATTTCGTGTGGAATAAGTTTTCTTTAATGAGAAAAGATTTCTCTATTTATATGAGAGGATCATTGCCCAACGATAGATCTATCTATCCGATCGTCAAAAACACATTTACATTTACTTTTATCTTCTATACCTCAACCCTCTTGGCTCTTGCTGTCCAACACATCTCCTGACGAGATTTTCTGGTGTTTTAGGTGGTCTTACCGATCCTAGAGCATCTCCGCTATGCATATCCCTCACTAATTGACCTCATCGTTTAGACTTACCTTCGTTGCATATCTAAGCCTCGAATTATCTAGCTTTTGCTATTATGTTGGACGGATTTAGCGTCCACATACTCCATCCTACTTTACTCTATCCCGTTTTAGTGGCAAGCGCCACATGGTGGTGCTTCCACTATTAGGGTATGATGTGCACTCTGCACCAGGACCTTATCGGGAGGTTAGAGCTCAATATGTCAATGGACCTGAAGGCTTTCGACCTCTGTCTTTGTTTTTTCTCCGTAGATACTACTAGCTTTGCTCTTTTTTCGAGAACATGTCTTAGCGATGTCTTAACACGTGTTTCATTAAAAAAATTGAATTACACGATGCAATTATGGAAGAGCCCTCATCGCAGGTTACAAGCCACCAAGATAGTGGTAGACAACCTAACGTAGACAACAAGAAAATACAGGGGGAGGGGATCCTCAGCTACAACACCCAAGCAACTAGCTGAGCCTATGAAACAGAAGTCATCAACGAAACGGTAGCCTAAAAATCAAAACCATGGTGGCAAAAGCATCCACCCAAATACACATGACATAGGCTTTCACAAATATCGGTGGCAAAGCATCCACCAGAGGAAAGACTCAAACGACCTCAACAACAAAGCATTGACCATGAGAACGACGATGACAAAGCATCCACCATAAAAGCTGAATGGCGATGGGAAAGCACCCGTCAGGGCAACCCAAACGACGCTATGGTAGGCAACCATTGTGAAGGCAGACGAGAAGCACACACATGCACAACTAGAACTCCGATGTGGACAGCGACACGACATGGACCACGAACGGCAGCAAAGGCCCTGCAGGATGACGATAGCATGCCACAGAGGCCAAAGCACAAGGGCAGAGGAGTGGTTCTTCAACGATGCCCCCCAAGAAGGAAAATGACGCATGAGGACGCCACGTCGCCAGGCTGGCTAGGTGCCGAGCAAGGCTTTCATCTAGAACCACCACCGTATTGAGGCCCATCCCAAGCCTCCAGTAGCTCTGACCTGGAGGCCGAAGCAGGAACAAGTCTCCCGTAGACCGAGAAAAATAGCAGCAACCATTGTAGGAAAGTGCCCCACAGCGCAGGAACCCGATGGGTTGGTGCACCATTTTCCCAGCCATGGAAGGGAGGGTCCACGTACAATAGATTAGTAGGAAGGCATTATAAATGTCCATGCAGCCCGCAGCACGACGGCTCGGCACAAAGCCTGCATTTTTGGCTCGGCACTAGCATGGCCTGGCCCGGTGGCGTGCGGGCCTGGGCTGCCATGGACCGGAGTACCCAGGCACGACGTGCCAGCCCGGCATGGCCCAGACTACAGCCCAACAACTCCCAACCCTAACTGTGCCTCAAACTGACTCCGCCATATGGTTCCAGTTCCACCCGCGCCGCCAGTTGCGTCGACTCCACCATGCCCCACCCGAGGCTCCTCTTCCCATCCGCGACTCTGCGTGGAGCGACAACAAACTGCAAACACCGATGCGAATTGCCCCGTCGCCTCCTCTCCATCCTCCTCCACACCTCTAGTACCGGCGGCGGCCACCTCCTCACTCCTCCCCCACACCACCAGCAGACAAGCACGACAGCTATCTCCTCCACGCCCCCGGCAGCGGCCACGAGCGGCAGCGGCCTCGAGCGCGCGGGCGTGGCCGGTTTCGAGCGCTGCGGCAGTGGCCCTGCTCCCTTCCCCTCTCTCTGTCGTGGACCTTGGGCTTGCCTAGCCCGTTGGCCGTAGCGTGCTTTTCGGGCCAGCTCGGCACGAAAACCAGCCCGACAGGCTGTGCCTGGGCTGTAGGTCAGGCACGATGCCCGCCTTGGCACGGCCCGGGAGGCATGACGTGTCGTGCCGAGCCAGGGCGACCCGTTGGACATCTATAGCAGGCATCTTGCGGCAGAGGTGCTCCCGAGCTGCGGAGGTGGTTTAGCTACTGTGAATAACTACGTACTTTGGTCAATGTTCACTGTAAGTCAATGTTTTGAATAGCTAATAACTAAAATATTTAGTGGCGGGTTTTTCAAAAGCTATAATGAGCTAAGTTATTTTATTTAGCGATTTTATAGAAAACATGAAGATTCTTAACTAGTTAATGTTGTCTGATTGTGATCCATGCATGTAGCAAGTACGAACTAGCAAGAAGCGAAGAAGTCTAACTTGAAGCCATTATTGGCCTGGGGCAAAATAGTCCGATTGTGCAACAACGTGCTGGGACCCTCCTCCCAATTTGATTGTTGATGAGTATAAATTAAATCAAAGACTAACCTCGGTTGACTGGCCGCGGATAGCAGCCTGGTGCGTGCTGCCGGGTGGGGTGACGTAGCTAAGATCTATGATCTATCTCAATCAGATCTACAAGGAAAGGAGGAGTGGTTTACCGTTATATGACTTTTATCAGCGCCATTAGACATGCTTAACAGCTTAAGTTCAAGAGAAGACCAGCTTAGTTGATGGAGGTGGTCATGAATATGATCTGTCTATATTATTATATATATTCATTAACGAAAGCGTCTTGCAATTTCCCTGCTATTAGCATAGTCTCTTGTTGCTAAATTTCGTAAATCAATATCGACTGACCGACCGTAGGACGCTACGGATGGGTTGTGGTACAGTGCAATTCCGTAAATCGATCTATCAATATGGTGCTGCTAAGGAAAAAGAACTTGCCTTAACGCTCCCCTTTTCTTTTTTCTGAGCCAGAAAGGTTATACCTTGTGCAGCCACCTTCGTCTCTATTAATACATGCCCGATATATTCGTGTCCCTGGCTCTTAAAAAAGAATCTTGTGCAGTCACATATAATTACTTGAATCGAATTTTCTTCCACCACTACCATAGTTCAAAAATCGTGAGAAATTTCAGACGTTTGACGTTTACAGAACTTCCGGGGGGACGTTTTTAGACTTTATTGTCACGCAAGTGGGGGGCCTTTCAATATTTTTTCTGTCTACATATATATCCCTTCCGCTTCCGGTCTTCAATGCAACGTTGGTGAGCAGTGAGCACACGCAGACGCAGCGGGAGGAGACGAGGGCGCGAAGCGCGAGAGCCGAGAGCAGAGGCGCAGCGGCCATGGAGTCGAGCAGGAGCTGGAGCATCGACAGCTACCTCAACGAGCACTTTGACATCCCCGCCAAGAACCCGCCCAGCGAGGCCCGCCTCCGGTGGCGCCGCGCCGTCGGCCTCGTCGTCCGCAACCGCCGCCGCCGCTTCCGCATGTTCTCCGGCCTCCACGCCCTCGACGACGCCCAGCGCCGCAAGATCCTGGTACGTACAGTACGTCCCTCTGCTACAGGCCGTAGAGCTAGAACCCTTCTCCGTGCGCGTCGCTTTCGTTGAATCGCGCCGTTCAAAACAGTGGATGCGCGTTTCGGGCTTAGGGAAATTGCTAGGAAACTTCCTCTGAATCAGCCGTGAGCCTTGGTATGTGGATGAGCACGCCCGCCTCTGGCTGGCCATTGGCCATTGCTTTGTGCCTCCTATGGACAGGCCAGGCCATGACATTGACGTGTCTCAGGTCTCAATCTAGCCAAGCATGGTTCCCCAAACCCACCATGTCAAATCCGGGATGTCGATCTGTATTCTTCTCTCGTCTGAATGGTCTCAAGGTCGTGGAACAGGAACTTCCGGAGGCGCCTCTAGTACACGGCCAAAATGTAGAATTCAGGATCTTTTTTTCGGCATGGTCTGATGGAATGGTTTCGCATGTGAGTATGTGACCAGCCCGGTTGACACGGCTAATTCCAAAGGAAAACAATAGTTAACTGACATGAGCACATTATGTTTCATCACATCATTGCATTACTTCGATCTTTATCATAAAAAAAAAAACCCCAAGTGGTATTGCATCAGGTGATGATGACACGTGAGTAGACAACTTGTTTTTACTTATACTACTCGGGCACTGGCTAGCAAGTATATATATTACTTAGTTGTTCATATTCGAAAATCAAAATTTGTTGTTTTACGCTCCCTCAAATTTGATCGATTAGCTCCAACTCTGACCCTAACACATGGCTGTGATACCATGTTACTAACCTTTTTGTTTGAGTGTATGATCTGTCCCTTAGGAACAATATCATATATATATATATATATATATATATATATATATATATATATATATATATATATATATATATATATATATATATATATATATATATATATATATATATATATAATTCCTCATGAGTCATATATGCCTTGACATACTTAACAACATCATCAAGGTGTGGCAGTGATGGATGACCATATGGCGCTTCATTCGTGAGCGACGTGCATGCACAAGGTGCGTGTGGTCAGACCACAAACGGGGTATGGTTAAACGGGCTATAGGGACAAGTCGGCCACATGGATGTCAGAGACTAGAATTGATTTAATATGGTCGATGTACTGCTTGAGCGTATAGATTTTTTTGTATAGAGTAAATTGCTTGGAGGGCAAGGGGCCTATTCTAGAGATAAGACATGTATCTTGGAATTATAATAAATCTAGTCTACCATATTTGGAGATTCCTAGAGATATCCTGATATACTCTAACATCTCTCCCCACTCCCATGTCACTCTAGGAGAGTCACACAAGTCGAAGGTTGTAAGCCAACGAAGTACCATCCCAAGCAGCAATAACGGGCAACGCGTCGCAGATTCCGTGGTTGGAGTGGAAGCCGACAAGGTTGCTCAAGCAAGATGGTAGTTTTGTGCCAAGGTCGAAGTTGCTGAGCATGAGGGAAAATAGCCATGGCTGAGGATCCCTTGCATAGGGTAGCTGTGGTTAGGGATGAAAACGGACGGAAACGGACAGAAAAACCCTATTTCTACTTCCGTTTCTATATTTTTTTTGGCAGAACGGGAGTAGGTTCGGAAAATGCGGGTTCGAAAACGGAATCGGAATATGCGAACATACGGAAACGGACAAATATGGATGGAGAGCCGGAAAATTAAATTAAGATCACATAATCTAATATTCTCAAAGCATATATATATATAAAGTCATGTAATAATATATACAAAGTTTCATATTCATTTACATGCTATGTACGTGAACATGCATATTTGGTGATTCGTAGTTATATTAACATAACATAAGAACATGTAATTGTTGAATATGTTGAGCATAGATTGAAAACGGGATAAAAAACGGGATAAATACGGGTCTATTCCGTATTAAAACGGAATTACTCGGAAACGAACGGAAAACACCATTTTCTACTTCCGCAAATACGAAAACGGGATCTCGCAAACACGGAAACGGACGGGAAAATGTAGAAAACGGAATGGGACGGTACGGGAAAAATTCCGTCCGTTTTCATCCCTAGCTGTGGTCAACGGAGATGTTGAGGTTGCCGAATGTGAGGTAGTTGCACAAGAAACCACAAGTGCACTAATGGGCGCCGCTGTGATGGTGGTGCGTAGAAGAAGTCATTGTAGACAGACTGCAATGCGTTGATGTAGTCATTGAGGGAGAAGGTCAAGGTCGATGCCACCATGGACGAGGGGTACGTTGGGTTTCCTAGGCCCAGGAACACATGAAGGACAAAGGCACACATTGGTGTTGCTAACACCGGACATGATGTGGAGAGGGCCCCAACCATGTGTCAATGTCTAAGGCGCCAGCAAGAAAGGCCTCCAACCCTCCATGAAGAATGTGGTTCACAAAACAGTAGGGGTAGAAGGCGCTAATGCAGATTTGGATATACATTATTTCTAGATACACATCAAGACCTATGTATTAGTTCGCAAAAAAAAAAGCAAGACCTATGTATCTAGAAAAGCCAGAAAACAATTAGGAACGGAGAGAGTACTAATTAAGATTAGGTTCATAACAATGGTAGTTATGAGGTTGGTGCGTATGTAACATACAAGCGTTTAATAACGGATTGTTATAGGAGATATTAATTACTCAAATTGAATTGCAAAAAAACTGAATTCAGTTATTCTCTGTTTGGTAAAAGAACACATTTATGTTTTTGTGTCTAAGGGATGTTTTGCTTTTGTTACCAGGGAAAAGTTCAGGTTGTAATTAATGTTCACAAGGCAGCGCTGCATTTTATCGACGGTGTGGATTCATCAACTAATTCTATCCGGCTTCCTTCTCTTATTATTATCATCCTGTTGCATTTAAACTTGATAACAAAATTACACAGGTATAAGACGATACCACCTATCTCCTGAGCTTATCGAAGAGGGATTTTGTATCAGTCCAGATGAACTGGCAGCAATTACTGGAATTCGTGAAGATTCTACAGTCTTCAAGACACATGGGGGAATTAGTGGAATATCTAGGAAAATCAAAGCATCATTGGAAGATGGCATCAAGGAAACTGAAATAGCAACCAGGCAGAAACTGTATGGCAGTAATAAGCATGCGAAGAAGCCTCCTAGAAGCTTCTGGATGTTTGTCTGGGATGCATTGCATGACCTGACGTTGATTATTCTAATCGTTTGTGCCATTGTTTCTCTAGTAGTTGGCCTTGCCACTGAGGGGTGGCCGAAGGGCATCTATGACGGCCTTGGCATAATAACCAGCATTTTATTGGTGGTGCTGGTTACAGCATCCAGTGATTACAAACAGTCACGGAAGTTCATGGAGCTGGACTGTGAGAAAAAGAAGATATATGCCCTTGTCACTAGAGATAGGAAAACCAAAAGGGTACTGATTCATGATTTGGTTGTGGGTGACATTTTGCATCTTTCAATAGGTGATGTGGTTCCTGCAGATGGCCTGTTCATCTCTGGCTACTGCTTAGTCATAGATGAATCTAGCTTATCAGGTGAGAGTGAACCAGTTCATGTTTCTGAAGAAAAGCCTTTTATTCATGCTGGAAGTAAAGTGGTAGATGGGACCGCCAAGATGCTTGTAACAGCTGTTGGTATGCGTACTGAATGGGGCAAAATCATGGATACTCTGAATGATGATGGAGTGGATGAAACCCCTTTACAAGTTAAGCTTAATGGTGTGGCCACAATCATTGGACAGATTGGGTTGGTGTTTGCTATCCTCACATTTTTAGTGCTTCTAGTGAGGTTTCTGGTTGACAAGGGAATGCATGTTGGCTTGTTAAATTGGTCAGCAAATGATGCACTGACAATAGTGAACTACTTTGCTATTGCAGTGACAATAATTGTTGTCGCAGTCCCTGAGGGTCTACCACTGGCTGTGACCCTTAGCCTTGCGTTTGCCATGCAAAAGTTGATGAATGATAAAGCACTAGTGAGGCATCTCGCTGCATGTGAAACCATGGGTTCAGCAAGTTGTATTTGCACTGATAAGACTGGAACTTTGACAACCAACCACATGATCGTTGACAAGGTTTGGATCGGTGATGTATCCAAGTCTGTCAATGGTGATACAAATATGAATGAGCTGAAGACTGCTACTGCAGAAAGTGCTCTGGACATACTTACTCAAGGAATATTTGTGAACACTGGTTCTGAGATCGTGAAGGGAGATGACGGCCAAAAAACTATCTTAGGCACACCAACTGAAGCAGCATTATTGGAGTTCGGCTTGAGCTTGCAAGGAGATCTATACGGTGAGTACAATAAGTTGGCAAGAGTCAAAGTAGAGCCTTTTAACTCAGTTAAGAAAAAGATGTCTGTGCTAATACAGTTACCTAATGGAGGCCTCCGGTCCTTCTGTAAAGGTGCATCAGAACTTATTTTAGGGCAGTGTAATACTTTCCTCAATAGTGAAGGAAATTTCGCACCACTGTCAGAAATGCAAAAGCAAAATGTCTTAAATATAATAAACTCATTTGCTTCTGAGGCATTAAGAACGCTTTGTATCGCGTTTAAGGATCTGAATGAAATTCCTGATGATCAAACAATACCAGAGGATGGTTACACACTAATAGCACTTTTTGGCATAAAGGATCCAGTCCGTCCTGATGTAAGGGATGCAGTAATGACCTGCATGGCTGCTGGAATTAAAGTAAGAATGGTGACTGGAGACAACATCAATACTGCTAAAGCCATTGCCGAGGAATGTGGAATATTAACCGAGGATGGAATAGCAATCGAAGGAAGAGAGCTTCACGATAAGAGCACAGATGAATTGAAGGAGATCCTGCCTAAAATTCAGGTTTAGTTCAATTTCATTTGATGTTTTACTAATTGCTTTGGTAATCCAGTTTTCAAGCATTGCCCAAACCTATTTCATGAGTTTAGGTAATGGCCCGGTCCTTGCCGATGGACAAATATAAATTGGTGACAAGCCTAAAAAGTATGTATCAAGAGGTTGTGGCAGTTACTGGTGATGGAACAAATGATGCCCCAGCATTGCGTGAGTCAGACATAGGTCTGGCCATGGGCATTGCCGGAACTGAGGTATGTCTTCGAATTCCTATGCCACATTTTGTTGCTCTGCTGCTATGAGCCAATAAATTCTCATATGCTCTATTTGAATGCCTCTGGCAGAAGGAAAATGTAATTAGACTTTTGCGTACTCCCTCTGATTCCAAATGTACTATACGTCATTTCAGGATTCAATCACGGAAAATACTTTCATAGCATATAGCTTTACAAAAGTTGCAAGTCAAAGCCTCACATTGGAGTCTGTCAATCTCCTAAACGATATTTGGAATCAGAGAGAGTATCATGTTTACTGCCTGCATTACTTTTTTACAGGCATATATTCCCTAAATAAAACCCAGTAATGTATTATTGTGTTTCATTTTGTCAATGCTCACTTTCCTAGTATAGGTGCTCCAGAAACTTCTTTGCATCTGTTACTTCCCTTTGCTGGGATTGTTTTTGAATGACTTATTTTTTTCCTGAAAGACCACCTTAGCTGGGATTGTATTTGTTATTCTATTCCACTAGGATTTTCTTTATGATACATATTGTTACTGTAGACTTGTGATGCAAGTGTTTGGCTGATTGCAGGTCGCGAAAGAAAATGCGGATGTTATAATAATGGATGATAATTTCAGTACCATTGTAAATGTTGCTAGATGGGGTCGTGCGGTTTACTTGAACATTCAGAAGTTTGTGCAGTTCCAGCTTACAGTTAATATAGTGGCTCTGATAGTGAATTTCATCTCAGCGTGTATCATAGGTGTGCAAATCTAATCATGATTGCTTTGAAGTCCCTGCCCTACTTGCTTATTATGTTACTTACTTTTTTTGCTGCACGTTTTTTTAATGGGTTCATATATTGCCCACTTTGAACTAACATGTAGGTACTGCACCACTTACTGCCGTCCAGTTGCTATGGGTGAACATGATCATGGATACATTAGGAGCCTTGGCCTTAGCGACAGAGCCACCTAATGATGAAATGATGAGGAGACCACCTGTGAGACGGCGGCATGGTTTTATCACTCTGGTCATGTGGAGAAATATTCTTGGGCAGGCTTTATATCAGCTCCTTGTACTTGGCACTCTCATGTTTGTTGGTAAGAGGATCCTGAACATCGAAGGCCCAAATGCAGATAGAACCATCAATACCCTCATTTTCAACTCTTTTGTGTTTTGCCAGGTATGGGTAGCGCAATACACCTTGCTTATACCTAATGCTTCAATATGTGTAGCTTTGACATTGATTTACTTAGTAGTAAGTGATAGATAAGCCTAGTGCTAAAGCACTTCTATCTTACTTTTCCTGCACTTTTACTTTCCTTGGCTTCTAAGCCTAGTATTAGGAATATGCTCAACATCCACTTTAGTGGTTAAAATATGTTATAACAAGTGGGAGTCCCCTTGCCTATAAAGGGCAAGGGAGTGTCATTGTAAAAAATCAAGCAATTACATTTCCTTTCAATCCAAGCAGCCAAGGGCCAACCTGCCATCTGATAGTTTCCAAATCTGAATCTGAGATCTATTTGAGCCAAGAGAGCCATATCGCGAGAGCGCGCGCCACCGCCGGTGCGGTGATCAACCCCGACGGTGACGCAGCAGGAGCTGGAGCCGGAGATCGTGCGACGCGCCTTGCTACCGCAGAGGCTGCGGCTGCGGCGGTGGCCGACACGGCCAAGCAGGCAGCGGCTACGGCTCAGGCCGCGGTGGGTACCGCTGCGGCGCTGCGTGCCGAGATGGAGCGGGAGCCAGAGCCAACTGGAGGATAGCGTAGCCCGGTCGGGCACTGCCGCCAGTCGCCGTCACCAGAGCGGCGTCGTGGTCGCCGCGGGCGCTCCCCGGTGCTACAGACGGTCTACCGCCACTCCGGAGCGGGATCGCCATGGCCGATGCTCACCAAGTCGAACTACCACGAGTGGAGCCTGTTGATGAAGGTCAAGCTACAGGCCCGGCGGCTGTGGAAGGCGGTACATGTCGGCGGCGTTAGCTATGATGACGATCGCCGGGTGCTGGAGGCCCTGTGCGCCGCCGTCCCCATCGAGCTCGGCGCCTCCCTCGCCAACAGGGCCACGGCGAAGCTGGCGTGGGAATCGATCGCCTTGGCGCGCGTTGGCGGAGATCGTGTGCACCAAGCGATGTTGCAACGCCTCCGAGGGAAGTGGGAAGGCCTCGCCTTTCAGCCAGGTGAGCAAGTCGAGGACTTTGCCCTTCGCCTGACCAACCTGATGGAGTAGATGGCGCGCAACTGCGACACCGACCTCACGGAGGAGTGCGCGGTGGAGAAATTTCTCCGCTGCATGGCGAAGAAGTACGCGCAGATCGTCATGTCGATCGAGACGCTCCTCGACTTCGAGCAGCTTACTGTTGAGGACATAACCGGGAGGCTCGAGGTGGTGCAAGACCGCGATAAGGGGTCTCACGCCGAGCCGGGCACTGCCGGAGGCAAGCTGCTATACACGATAGGGCAGTAGTACGCCTTCGAGGAGGAGAAGGCTCCGGACCATCCGGCTCCTCCAAGGAGCACCGCCGACGACCACGCGGTGGCAAGGAGGAGGAGAAGGGGCCCCGGGGTCAGGCAGGCGCTGATGGCGGCGCCGTCGGTGAGCGCAAGGCAACCCGGGATGACACCTGCAACAACTGCGGCAGGACCGACCACTGGGACAAGGACTGCCGCCTTCCTCCATGTCGCGGTGGGCACGCTCACATCGCACAAGCAGGGGAGGAGGATGCTGCCCTGTTCCTAGTGCACAGGTGCGTCGAGCCGCAGCAAGAAGCACGGGAGGGAGTGAAAGGTCCAAGCTTTTCCCCTTTCCACATCGGCTGGCTCCGCACATCTCCACCTCGACAAACCGTGCGCTCACGCCTTCCTCGGCAAAGGTACCGACGATGACAAGATCAAAGGCTAGTACCTCGACACCGGTCCTACGCACCACATGACTTGTCGGCGCGAGTTCTTCTCCGACCTGTACTCCGGCGTGAAGGGCTCCGTCAAGTTCGGTGACGCCTCTGCCGTCGAGATCAAGGGAGTCGGCTTGATCATCTTCAAGGCCAAGACGGGGGAGCACCGCCTCCTCACCGGCGTGTACTACATCCCGACCTTGAGGAACTCCATCATTAGCGTCAGGCAGCTGGACGAGAATGGCTCGCAGGTGGAGGTCGAGGACGGCGTGTTGCGCATCTGGGATAGAAGCCGCCGCCTTCTCACCAAGGTAAACCAGGGAAGCAACCGCCTAACGTGCTTCATGTGCAGGTTGGGCACCCCCTTTGCCTTCCCGCGCACTAGGACGATGAGGTGTGGCGCTGGCACGAGTGCTTCAGGCATCTTCACTTCGAGGCCCTGAAGTAGCTCGGCAAGTAGGAGATGGTCCGTGGCATGCCCTACGTCGACCACGTCGAGCAGCTCTGCGACACCTGTGTGGTGACCAAGCTGAAGCGCCGACCCTTCCCGTGTCAAGCCTCCTACCACACCACTGAGCAGCTCGAGCTGGTGCACGGTGACCTCTGCGGTCCAGTGTCACCGGCCACTCTTGGAGGTTGGCGCTACTTCCTACTACTCGTCGACGACGCCGCCTGCTACATGCGGGCTGTGCTGCTCGATTCCAAGGCGGTAGCTACATCGCCATCAAGCGCCATCAGGCAACCGCGGAGAAGGAGTACGGCCACAAGCTCCGGGTGCTCCGCACGAACAACGGCGGCGAGTTCACAGCGACCGAGTTCGTGGCGTACTGCGCTGATGAGGGGATTCAGCGTCACAACTCCGCACCCTACTCACCACAACAGAACAGCATGGTCGAGCGCCGCAATCAGACTGTGGTGGCAGCGGCACGCGCCCTCCTCAAGCAGCGCGGCATGTTGGCGATCTACTGGGGTGAGGTCGTAATGACCGTCGTACACCTACTCGACGGCAAGACGCCGTATGAGGCCTAACACGTGTGCAAGCCGGCGGTCAGCTACCTGCTCGTCTTCGACTGCCTCACTTTCGTCAAGGAGCTGAACCACATCGGCAAGCTCGACAATCACAGCTCGCCGAGTGCCTTCACCGGCTACGCAGAGGGGGCTAAGGCCTACCGCGTGCTCAACACAGCGACACGGCGTGTGCGCGTGGCACATGATGTCGTGTTCGATGAAGGATGCGACTGGGCATGGGACAAGGTGGTGGACGATGGGTCGACGGCCACACTTTGCGACTTCACCATCGAGTATGCTTGGGCGGGAGGTGCTGAGGGAGCACAAGATGCATCCTCATCGGCGATTGGGTCTTCATCACCAGCGCCGACCTCTTCACCAGCTTCGCCACGGTAGCCATCACCAAATCCGAGGGAGCTCGTAAGCCCATCGGCGGCGGTCGGCAGCCCATCGACGGTGGTCGGTAGTCCATCGGTGGCGGTCGGGAGCTCATCGGCAGCAGCGCCGACCTCTCCAACACCATAGCCGACCTCTCTGGCGCACCAGCCGACCTCTTGGCATCTTCTACCTCGCCGGCTGCGACACCAGCGCACGCAGGGCAGCCGGAGGTCGAGTACGCGACGCCACTAGAGGATGATGAGCCCCTCCGGTACCACACGGTGGCGAACATCCTCGGAGAGCAGTCTCCACCGGACCAGCCCGAGCGGCTCTTCACCCAGCTACATCTGACACACGTCGGTGAGCCGACCACTTATGCTGAAGCGCAGGGTGATCCGACGTGACGGGCGGTGATGGAGCGGGCGGAGCTCAAGTCCGTCGAGCAAAACCGCACCTAGGACCTGGTGCCACTGTCTGACGGCCACCGCCCATCACCCTGAAGTGGGTGTTCAAGCTCAAGAAGGACGAGCTGGGCGCGGTTATCAAGCACAAGGCGCGGCTGGTAGCGCGCGGCTTCGTCCAGCAGGAGGGGATCGACTACGATGACGCCTTCGCCCCCGTGGCGCGCATGGAGTCAGTCCGTGTCCTCCTTGCGCTGGCGGCTCAAGAGGGGTGTCAAGTCCACCGCAAGGACGTGAAGTCCGCCTTCCTCAACGACGACCTCAAGGAGGAGGTCTACATGCGCCGGCCACGTGGCTACGCCGTCGCCGGAGAAAAGGGGAAGGTGTACCGCCTGCGCAAGGCACTCTATGACCTGCGCTAGGCACCCACGCGCCTGGAACGCGAAGCTCGATGCCACGCTTAAGAAGATGGGCTTCAAGCAGAGCGCGCATGAGGCAGTGGCGTACTGGCAGGGCAGCGGACGCAACGTCCTACTGGTCGGTGTCTACGTCAACGACCTCGTCATCAACGGTGCTGAAGAGCAGAAGGTGGAGGTGTTCAAGGCGCAGATGAAGAAGGCGTTCGACATGAGTGACCTCGGCCTCTTCTGCTTCTACCTAGACGTCGAAGTGCGCTAGGACGCCAGCGGGATCGCTCTCTGCCAAACCCACTACGCCAAGCACATCCTCGAGCTCAGTGGCATGACAGGCTGCAATCCGGCCCACACCCCGATTGAGGAGAAACTCAAGCTGAGTCGGGAGAGCACGACGGAGGAGGCCGATCCAACCCATTACCGATAGCTGATCGGGAGCTTGCGCTACCTGGTCCATACCTAGCCGGACATCACGTTCACCGTCGGATACATGAGCCGATTCATGGAGCAGCCGACGATGGAGCATCTGCAGGCCATCAAGCGAATCCTGCGCTACATGGCGGGCACCCTCGACTATGTTCTCCACTACGGAAGGGCCCCCGACACGGCGCGGTTTGTCGGCTACTGCGACAGCGACCTCGTATGCAATGTGGATACTAGCAAGAGCACAACTGGTACGATGTTCTTCCTCGGTGATTGCTTGGTTAGCTGGCAGTCCCTCAAGCAGAAGGTGGTGGCCCTCTCAAGCTGTGAAGCGGAGTACATCGCCGCCGCCACTACAGCAACTGAGGCGCTATGGCTGTGAAGGATGCTAGCAGAGCTCCTTGCCAAGAAGGTGGATGTGGTTGAGCTAAAAGTGGACAGCAAGTCTGCTCTAGCTCTGGCCAAGAACCCTATCTTTCATGAAAGAAACAAGCACATCCGCATAGTATCACTTCATCAGGGACTGCTTGGAGGATGGGAGCATCAAGGCCAGCCACATTGCCACTACTGATCAATTGGCTGACATTCTCACCAAGTCGCTAGGGAAGTCCAAGTTCCAGGAGATGAGGGAGAGGATTAGGCTACAGCAGATCACCTCCAGTGCTCGGCACAAGGTTTAGGGAGAGAATTGATAGATAAACCTAGTGCTAAAGCACTTATATCTTATTTTTCTTGCACTTTTACTTTCCTCGGCTTCTAAGCCTAGTGTTAGAAATATGTTTAACATCAATTTTAGTGGTTAGAATATGTTGTAGCGAGTGGAAGTCCCCCTGCCTATAAAGGGCAAGGGAGTGTCATTGTAAAAATCAAGTCATTGTATTTCCTTTCAATCTAAGCGGCCAAGGGCCAAGTTCCCCTCTAATAATTTCTAAATCTGAATCTAAAATTTATTTGGGCCAACGGTAAGTAGCAAAATCAACAACTTGATTAGCTCTACCACTAATTGAGAGAACTAGCGGGCTCGAAGGGCGGAGCCACCCTAGGGGTGGGGTGGGGCGGCCGCCCCACCTACTGGCGAGCTCGCACCAGACCCCTGGATCCCTTCTTCCCTAGCACCGGCGGCAAGGAACGGCGAGCACGAGCAGGAAACCTGCGGCATGGAGAAGGAAACCTGTGTATGGGCCTTTTCTTCACTTAAGCCCAACAAAGGTGAAAGGCCCAATGGAACCCACCGTCGCTCCCCAATTTCTGAAGCGCTGACGCTCGATGCGGCGATGCCATAGGCTGGCAAGGTCGCGAGGCCCGCTGCTCCTGTTGCCACTCGCCCACCGGCCGCCGTCCTGCGCGGGCGCCTCCTCCGCTCGGCCAGGAGGCAAGAGCTGCCTGCTGACTGCTGCTGTTCTGCAGAGTGCAGACTCTGCTCATCTGCAAACTGCTGCGAGCCTGCGATGGAGGGAGGAGAGGAGGTCCACGAGGAGGGTGAGGGTCTACCCGGCATTCGGGCCGGCCGTGGTTTGTTACAACTCTCCCATGTAGTCGCTACTGAGTTGAGAGTTGAGACTAAATAAATTACACCCATCTATTTTATTAATTAAAGCAATGGTTTGGGATAGCAATTCTGAAAAGTGAAAATATCACCTATGCAGTAGTGTGCCACTAGCAGTTAGCGGGTGATAACCCAATGTGTGCTAATATAATAGCCATCTGTTATTTGAGTTTGGACTCTGAACGATTGCATTCACCTACTAGTGAAAGCATTGGTTTTGGGTGATTTTTTTTTTTGGAATTGGTTTTGGGTGATTGGTATTGTCTCGTACCCTTTTAAAATATTTTTTTGCTTTTAGTTTAGATTGTGTATAGTGTTCGCCCCAGCTAAAAAAAAAATTCCTAGCTGCGTCACTGGGCCGGGCTCAATGTGATATGCATCGGAATTTAGCATGATAGTGAAATAGATGTTGTTTTTTTCTTTTCGTCAGAAAAATGATCCAGATACGTTTAAAAGATCAACAGCAATTCAAAGGAATTTTGAACCATCTATGAATGCACATCAATAATGTGGTGTAGATTCGAGTGAAAATACAAGAACTATTGCATCTGTTCTAATGACGTAGCTGCATTTCATTTTGTCATTCTTTCAGGTTTTCAACGAGATAAATAGCAGGGAAATGGAAAAGATCAACGTGTTCAGAGGGATACTAAAAAATTGGATCTTCATCAGTATATTGACAGCAACCGTCATATTCCAAGTAATTATAGTGGAGTTTCTTGGAACCTTTGCAAACACTGTACCCTTGAGTTGGGAGCTGTGGTTGCTCAGTGTTATTCTTGGCTCGGTCAGTATGGTCATCTCTGTTATCCTCAAGTGCATTCCCGTCGAATCGAGAAAAACAAATATTAAGCCCCATGGCTATGAGTTGCTTCCTGAAGCCCCAGAAACAGTTTAGTTTCACCCTGTTATTCCATGGTGAACAACCAATATTTATAGTGGAATGGAGTGTCTTGTCAGGATTTCTGTCGATGTGATTTTGTGGAGTACAGGGTTGACAGAGGAAGTCAGGAAGAGGATCAAGTAAGGCAGTGAGCTCCAAGACAAAACTACAGACTGCTGCATACTAGAAACAGTGACGTATTTTGATTCTTCAGTGCATTTTAAAAGCTTCCATTTCAAGGCTTGGTGCGAGTTTCTGCAGCCTTGGTCCGCAGAGTTTACAACTTTACATGCATGCACATACAGTTTGTAAATCTAGATTCCTCATACCTGTGACTGTTGAGACAGTAACACTACTTCAAGGATTCCATAATTCTATACACAGTTCCCCTTCATTTTTTTCCCCTTCATTTTTTTCCCTGTTCAATTTTTTTTTAGCGACCGCGCGTTTGCACGTATTCTTTCCTGTTCAACAAATGTAAATCGAACTGTAGCTATTTTTCTTTGACGTTGAAATAAAATTTGAATAAGAGGTTATATTTGCTGACGCACACAATTGTTCAATCCATAGATTACCCCTTTCTTTATTTCACTTTTTAGAACTGCTCTGATACTTCTCCTTTTAAAAATTGCACATATCTCAAAGCAGCACAGTTATCTAATTAAACATTTTTCTTAGTTATTTTCCAACTGGGTCACGCATGGGCCAGCCTGCCCGTCCGAGCCCTGCACAAACCTGGACCAAACTCACCTCTCCAGTCCCCAGCACCAGTCATTCCGTTTCCTCGCAGCTGGCGGCAGTGCTGGGGGGGAGGAGGAAGGGCGCGGGCGTGTGAGCAGCGTTCCAGCAAAAATCCAGTCCAAAGTCCACCGATCCCTGGCCCTTTGTTCGTATCTTGCTTTCCCGTGTGCCGGAAGCCAGCATGGAGTGCACCTCCTGCCTAGTGCCTACCGCGACCACCCCCGCAGGAAGGTCACCGGAACAAAATTAGGAACTCCACCGATCCTTGGCAGAGATCCAGACGACTGAGCTTTTGCTAGCTGGAGTCTAGTCTCTAACCACTTATTATGACAAACGAGGGAGAGGATAGTATAGGCAGTGGAGGAATCAACGACTTTGATTAAGAGAGACATGACAAATATGATCGTATTTTTAGTGTGATAAAATAAATATAATTATATATTTTAACAACTTGTTGAAAAATTTAAACTATTTATAACAAAAATAATAACATTTTAATAAAAAATGGGTAAAAATTAATATTTTTATGCTGTAAATTCAAATATTTATATAAGTATTAAATGAAATATTCTGTGCTTTTTGGTGGTGGTGGTGGGGGGGTAGAGTGGGGTTGGACGCCCGTGCTGCCCTCCTGGTTCCGGCACTGAGTATAGGAGCTAAAACGTTCAACAAACGCACTGATCATAGACTACTATTGAACCTCATAAATCCTAATTAATCTCTCTGAACGTGCATGGCCATCTCTGAATGTAGGAATTCTCAACATCTTTTTGTGGCTTCCATCTATGAACCTAAGGAAAGGACAACACTACCCGCCTGCGGCGGTTCCTCTCACGTCTTACGGCACGCGCTTACCGCTTGAGGAAGAGGCACAGTCACGGACTGACTCATGTGAGCGCTACTTGGCGGCATCATTGAACCCTGCGGCGTGATCACGGTATCCAAACCAGGACGTTCGCTCCTTGCCGGTTTCCAGCGCAGGGAGAAACTAAGATCCGAACAAAGAGGATCAAGGAAGCTCGAGATTGGATTGGATTTTACTTTGCTTTGACGTAGCTCCTTCTGCCATTCTGCGGCGAGGACGTCTGAGCACCGCCGCCGATTGCTTGCGCACGAGGAAACGGAAGGTGCGGGAACAGAATGGAGGGGCATCGGTGAGAAATGAGTTTAGAGTGCAATTGAGCTGGACATGGGTTGGGACGGGCCGGGGTGCAGACAGGACCATGAGAAATAATCACAAGAATATTTAATTAATCGGATGGGTTGCTTTAAGATATGTGTAATTGTTAAAAGGAGGAGTACTGGAGCCGTTCTTCATTTTTTTCTGTCCGAATAAAATTATCATAAGTGGTGCAATCGCAAATTCGCAACACTTCAACCACTAAAGTCACGACAAAGCAGGTATGTTAGAATTCCACGGTTATGGAACTGAGCCCGTGTTTAGTTGCCGATTTAGGCGTTCAAGTTGGAACAGTGACCATTAAATGTGCACTGTAGTATTTCGTTTGTATTTGGTAAAAATTATCTAAACTTTGACTAATTAGGCTTAAAATATTCGTCTCGTAAAGTACAACAAAACTGTGTAATTAGTTTTTAATTTTATCTATATTTAGTACTCCATGCATGTACCGATATTTTGATGTGATGAGAATCTTCTTTTTTATAGTGAAATTTGGGAGTAGAATTTGGGAACTAAACGACGGCTGACACAAACGAGTGGCAGGATCGGGAACCTGAAAAACGAAGACACCGCGAACTGAATGAAGGGATGGCGACGGACAGCAGGTGGGTGTGGACGCAGGTCGCAACTTTCCTATAGCAGCAGGACTTTTCTATGATCGGCAGTGTTGTTAGTTGTGACTGACAGTGAAACTCCAAGAGAGGAGGAAAGCAATACGAAACGGAACGCTGGACTTGGATCGCTCTCAATCAACCGCAGCAACCCACTAGTTGACCCCTTCATGAGTCAGCTTCTTTCTCCTCGAAACCGGAAAAGCCAACCCCTGCACGCCGCCGAATTGATCACGGCAGGCCCCCCTCCTCCTCTTGCGTGTGCGCCTGCGCTGCCGCGGACACCTCTGCCCTTGTTTAGATGGCAAACTTTGGAGGCAAAGTTTGTATAGTAAGTGTCTCGTCACACTGTAGCAATTTTGTTTTTATTTGGTAATAATTGTCCAAATATTGATTAATTAGACTTAAAATGTTTGTTTCGCAAAGTACAACAAAACTGTGTAATTGGTTTTTGATTTCATCTATATTTAGTACTTCATATATGTGCCGGTATTTTGATGTGACGGGAAATAAAAATTCTGCATAGTAAATTTGGGAGAAATCTAAACAAGGCCTCTGCTTGGACTCGGATCAGCAGTTCAGCACCAGCTAGCTAGCAGCTACCCAGCTACCACGCCGGCCTATACACCTACTAAAACGGCTGCGGATTTCGTCACCCGTGAATTCATCCATCGCTCCGCTGGTTTTGGTTTCCGCTGGCGCTGATAACGCCGGTGCTCAGCCGACCCCGACCCCGGGCGGGACGACGCGTCGGAGTCGGACGGCGCAAGGACGACAGGGACGCCACGGTCGCCAGTCGTCGACCCGTCAGGACACGGCCGTGTCACTGTGTCACGCTCACGTCTCCGTCTCCGTGCTACGACGAAGAAACCATCGAACCCGCCGCGCGCCCGTCGCTTTCCAACGCATCCGGCGTCTCCACCGCCCTCGTTCTCCCCGTGCACCAACACGTTTCCGATCCGGACCCCCCCCCCCCCCCCTCCCCGCCTGCCTCCTCGGAAAGCTTATATATTTTCATATATATATACTCCTACTCCATATATATGGGTCAAAAAGTTCACAGAAAAGGAGCAAAGGTGATTCGTTTTTCTCGTGCTCGCTTACCGGATTGGATTGTGCTCCGGAGTTGGTGCTGGTAGCTGAGCGCGACCGCCTGAACCGAGAGACCGAGCCGCCGAGCCGGCGCCGCCACCAACCCCGCGCCCCGGAGAAGAGTTCAAAGGGACGGCGCGGCGCGGCCGCGGGCCTCCTCGGTCTTGCCGATCGACAGCGAGTTCGCGCTGGGATTTGGTATTTCTGGCCGCCCAACCCCACAAAACCCCCACGAAACGTCGAAACCCAACCGCATTTCCTCCTCCCCTGGGCTCGCCAACAAAAGCCACCCATCTTCCTCGGTCGGCTGGAGCCAGCCTGCCTGCCTGTCCGTCCCGGTACAGCTTACTCGCCTCGCCTCGCTTCTGAGTTCTGAGTGAGTTGTGACGAGGAGGGTGTTGACGGGTGAAGAAGCCATGGTGGGGAGCTACGCGAACGGTGGCGGGGCTGCGGCGCTGGTGGCGGAGGAGAAGCTGGACGCGCTGCGGCGGCTGCTGGGTAAGTCGGACGGCGACCCGCTGCGGGTCGTCGGGGTGGGCGCCGGGGCGTGGGGAAGCGTGTTCTGCGCGCTGCTGCAGGACGCGTACGGCCGGCACCGCGACCGGGTGCAGGTGCGCGTGTGGCGCCGAGCAGGCCGCGCCGTGGACCGCGCCGACGCCGAGCGCCTCTTCGAGGTCATCAACTCCCGCGAGGACGTGCTGCGCCGCCTCATCCGCCGCTGCGCCTACCTCAAGTACGTCGAGGCGCGGCTCGGGGACCGCACGCTGCACGCCGACGAGATCCTCCGCGACGGCTTCTGCCTCAACATGCTGGACACACCGCTCTGCCCGCTCAAGGTCGTCACCAACCTGCAGGAGGCCGTCTGGGACGCCGACATAGTCGTCAACGGCCTGCCCTCCACGGAGACCAGGGAGGTGTTCGAGGAGATCGGGAGGTACTGGAAGGAGCGGATCACCCAGCCGCTCATAATCTCGCTGGCAAAGGGGATCGAGGCGTCGCTCGACCCTGTGCCCCGGATCATTACGCCCACGCAAATGATCAGCAATGCAAGTGAGTCTCGTTGTGATCTAGCAGTACCATGTTCGTTAATCTCGTAACTCTATACTTGTCGAAGTGGGGCTAACAAATTTAATTGAAGATTAAATGCTGCTCGACTGGCTCAAGATACAGTAGCTCTGGAATGTTCCTGATGTCGTTCATAATATTTATTGCACGTTTTATGGTTATCTGGTGGTACTATATTATTTAGCCTGCTGTCGATTATATGGAGAGCTAGTTAATGTCCCCTCACTAAGGGACTGCCCATGTGTTATGTTTGCTCTGCAGTCCTTGATTCCCTTATGAAGATGTAAAAACAGTTTAGCAGGGTTCATCTGGATTATTTACTGAACATTTTTGTTCTGGTTTCGACCTGTTGCCTATTTTACCCAACTGAAACTAACACCCTGCTCTTTATCTCAATTCTGTATAATGTACTGTTGGTTTATGCTTGTGGTTGTTGATCATGGATTCTTACTGCAGCTGGAGTTCCATTGGAGAATATTCTGTATCTTGGAGGCCCAAACATTGCTTCTGAGATTTATAACAAAGAATACGCGAATGCTCGCATATGTGGAGCTGACAAGTGGAGGAAACCTCTTGCGAATTTCTTGAGGCAACCCCATTTCATTGTATGGGACAATAGTGATCTCATTACTCATGAAGTCATGGGCGGCTTAAAAAACGTATATGCCATTGGGGCTGGTAAGTTTTGCGATCCAGAAAAATTGGATTTTCCATTCGCTTCTCTCTTTTCCCAGTTCTTATGAGATACTTGATCAAATCATTGCATATTTCAACATCAAACCAATAAAAATGCCATTTTGGCATCTTATGTGCAGTATATCCTGCCCTGTTTCATGAAGCATGCTATTTGCATTGACTGAATGCTGCAATGCTGTTGTTTCTGCCAAATGCAATGTTGCTTATATTTGTCAGACAGGACAGAATTACACTGTAGTTAATACAGTATGCAAAGCTCTCATGTCATCGTAGATTAAGAAAACTCAAATCCAGAAATTAACAGAATGTTAGCCCTGGGAGAGTGCCTCCATATTCTTTGTCCACTTCTACCTAGTTATTCTGGAGCCTAATATATCTATCACGTTGCTGAACATGATCGTATCATGCAGGTATGGTGGCGGCCCTTACGAATGAGAGTGCAACCAGCAAATCAGTATACTTTTCACTCTGCACATCTGAAATGATATACATCACCCATCTTCTAGCACGAGAGCCTGAGAAACTTGCAGGACCCTTATTAGCCGATACTTATGTCACACTGCTGAAAGGTCGCAATGCATGGTATGGGCAGAAGTTAGCTAAGGGAGAGCTGACTCTAGAAATGGGGGACAGCATCAAAGGCAAGGGGACTATCCAGGTTTGTGCTGCCAACCTGCCATCTTGACAATGTGAAGTTTGCTTCAATGCTGGGTGCTTTTGGTATAGGGATAGCTATGTGCTGAGCTGATCCTTACTTGTTTCTTTGATCTAGGGTGTTTCTGCAGTCAATGCATTTTATGAACTGCTGAGCCAGGGAAGCCTAAGTGTGATGCATCCAGAAACCAAGAAGGCTGTTGCCCCTGTTGAGCTATGCCCAATACTCAAAACGCTGTACAAAATTTTGATCAAGAGGTTGGAAACTTGTACTAGTGCTCTTAGACTCACTGTTAATGCAGTTTTAGGCTACAAATTCTAATGTGATGTTAGGCACCTAATTGTTTAGTTTTCACCTGCAGGGAGCTTACGACCAATTCGATCCTCCAGGCAATACGTGATGAATCAATGTATGATCCACGGGAAAGAATTGAGTTGGCACAGAGGCAGTCTCTTTACCGGCCATCTCTTCTTGGCCTACCTAAAGGTGATGCCAAGGCCTAAGATATGGCCATATGGGTGTTTGTTTCTTCCTGCAATACGTATTTGGTGTGAGTTTGGAGGAGGCTTGTACTGGCCTTCAAGATCCTTATTTACGTGCCTCAGATGTGCGTTGGGTTGGGTGTACACTATAGAGTTCGATGATGGTAACTCGCCCAAAAAAAAGGAGTTCGGTGATGGTATATTTACCATGCCAGGATAAACTTATTGACCGTGTCTGTACATACAACCTGTTGTGATTCAAATTTATTTGTCATTTAGACTGGAGTAAAGATGTGCATTCCTTTTATTTTATGATGGCTTTGGAGTCTCATAATTGGTTGTAAGTTGTAACTCATAAGCAAAAGCTATGTTCTGATCTCCACTGACGTGCATGGTCATATGAATGAAACAGAAACACTCATGTTAATTTAGTTATTATTGTCACTACCCTACATGGTATTCTTTCCCTGAGGCCCATCTGAAAGAAATGTCGGCCATTAAAGGCCCATGTAGACTTGTCACATGAGGCCCAACTACAGCCTGTTAAATCACAAAATGATGATACTTATTTCTCAAAAAAAAAATGAAGATACTTTGCCCATGAACGTCCTTAAAAACATTTTAAATAAACATGAGTCTCACTAGAGAGGCCTGCTCATGTCTTGCTAAAATTCAGTAGAAAAAGTCCACACTACCTCCCTCAACTTTCGCGAAAATCCACATTTTCTCTCTGAACTCCAAAACCAGACAAAGCATCTCCCTCAACTTTTAAAACTGTTCATCTTACCTCCCTGGTCCGGTTATAAGCAGTTTTATCTTTTTCCTTTTTATTTATTTTGGCTGAATATTTGAAAAATCATAGTAAATCGTAGAAAAAATATAAAATAAAAAATCCAATTTTGTTGGACTCCACATGAGTAGATCTACACAGTGAACATATAATAATATGGTATGCTTTAGTACAAAATTTTTGTTATGGCTTTAGATCTATGCTTTTCTGTAATTAAATGGAATAATTCATAGCTGCAGTTTCTATAGTCCAATTGTGGTGAAATTTCATGATGGGCTAATTATTGTATGCTTAAACTATAGTAAAATTTTCATACCCATTGGATCATGTATAACTTAGTTATAGATTTTATTTAGGTTTATTCTTGTTAAATATAAATAAATATATAACTAAGCTATACATGATCTAATGAGTATGGAATTTTTACTACAGTTCAATCATATAATAATTAGCCCACCATAAAAATTTCATCACAATTGGACCATAGAAACTGCAGCTATGAATTATTTTAATTAATTACAGAAAAAGCATAGATCTAAAGCCACAGCAAAAACTTTGTACTAAAATATACCATATTATATGTTCACTATGTATATCTACTCATGTGGAGTCCAACAAAATTAGATTTTCTATTTTATGATTTTTCTGTGATTTACTATGATTTTTTTAAAAATTCAGCCAAAATAAATAAAAAAGATAAAGATAAAACCGCCTTCAAAACTGCTTATAACAGGGCTAAGGAGGTAAGATGAATGGTTTTAAAAGTTGAGGAGGTGTTTTGCCCAATTTTAAAGTTTAAGAAGAAAAAACAGACTTTTGCGAAAATTAAGAGAGGTAACGTGCACCTACTGAAGCGTGGAGGCCCATTTACAGCCCTTATAAATGGTTTGAATAGCTGAATGATCAAGCACAAAGCAGCACTGTTTTTCCTCGGGATGTTGTCGCATGTGCAAACGCGCTCTTTTTTACGGAAAAAAAAATCTATGCAGCAGACAGCATGTGATGGAAAGGCAGGAAAGGCACCCCTTCTTTTAGGGATGAAAACGGATCAGATACGGACGGATATCACTGATATCGTATTTGTTTTCATATTTATGTTCGGATTCGGATTCGAATACGGATAGTATAAAAAATGACGGATAGAATACGATTGGATATCGACATCATAAATATGTGATTTAAATATTCGGATACGAATACGGTATCGGATGTTAAATATCCGGACTCGGATACGGACGGATTAAAACCTCTCTAAACGAATTCGGTCTCGAATACGGTCGGAAAATATCCGTACCGTTTTCATCCATACCTTCTTTACAGAAATGTGAGATTCTGAGGCCTCATTTAGTTACTCCCAACTTCTGAATTTGACACTATGTAAAAAGAAGATTTTCCGTCACATCAAATTTGCGGTACATGTATGAAGTACTAAATATAGACGAAATCAAAAACTAATTGCACAGTTTAGTTGTACTTTACGAGACGAACGTTTTGAGCCTAATTAGTCAATGTTGGACAATTATTATCAAATACAAACAAAACGCTACACTGCGCTATAGTGCGCTACAGTGAATTTGGCGGAGCTAAATCCGGTCAAGACCAGTCTCAATGGGAGTTTCATGTGCATTAAATATGCTGACATGACACTGTATTGATGAAGAGAGATGATGAAAGTTTTATGGGAGTAAAGAGAGTTTCATGGGGATAAAACTCTTCTACACTATTTTCAAAATATAAGTGTGTTGAAAATTGAGCCATGAAACCCCATTGAGACCGGCCTTAACAAGGCCTTAGACTACCCGCAGTGGGTACTCTAAAACGATACTCTAAAGCTTTAGAGTATGAATATAGAGTAAAAACTAATGCACTGGATACTCTAAAACAATACTCTATCTTTTCTCTCACTCTATATTTAGAGTAGTACAGTGCTTACTCTATACTCTATAGTGGCGAGCCCCACTAGCTAAACAAGGGGAAAAAATGTTATAACTCACAAACCAAAAATCCAAATTAAATTTCGATTGCACCATTAAATTCGTCTCAATAAATCCTTCAAAACTAGATCACACATGAATATATTTAGATAAAGTGACAAGTAGGTCCTACAGTGGATAGAGAGATAGAGGATGATATAGAGGATGGATGGGTGCGGAAGAATTAAGTATAGAGGAGAGAATCTTGCTGACTAGGATGTATAGAGGATGAATATAGAGGTCCATCAGTGCGGGTAGTCTTAGAGTTGAGACTTGAGACAGACAAGGAAACACATCTATCGATATTCGTGCTGAGATGGTCAGATTTTGAAGCGGTAACAGACCCGGTTAGCCGACAGGATGAGATGGGATGCGATGCGAGGACGAGTTCTTGCATGATCCATACTGGAGACGGCAATTACTCGGTCTCTTGTTGGATAATGATGAAGTATACGTGATGAACGATGGATAATACCAAGAACCACGTGGCGCGCATCGTTTTCACTTCACGGGCTCGTATTTTTTTGTTTTTTTGTTTTTTTTTTGCTTCAGGAAGAAGGCAAAAGAGGATGGCCTGTGATGATGTGGACGCGCGAACGCACTGGTCCGTTTCCATTACTTGATCCGGAAAAGAGGTTAGGTTTAGCGGGGAACGCGTTGGCATTAATACTTTGCATTGTAGTATCGTTCTAGTTCTAGCGTCTGGGCAGCCTCGTGTTGATGTTCATCACTGGCCAGTGCCCACCTTGTGCATCGTCCATTCATTTTCATTTCCCCCCACGATCAATGCACCGGCCATTTCTGTGTATTGGGGAGAGAAAAAATGCATTGGCCATTTGCCGGGTACAAGACAACTTCAATCTTACGAGATACTCTCTCCGTCCCAAATTATAAGATTTTCTAGCTTTTCTAAATACGTTCTATTTCCTATGCATATAGATATACACTATGTTTAGATATATAATAAAAACAATGTATCTAAAAAAGACAAAACGTCTTATAATTTGGAACAGATTTATTACTTACCATCTGAGCAGGCTCTAGTTCACCTGACCATCTGAGCAGGCTCCAGTTCACCAGCTGGGATTGCTGCCATGTACACTACTCGTACATAAGGATAAATCTACATACTACACTGCAGGAAAAAAAAACACATATTGATAAGCGACTTTTTCTGAAAATTTAATAAGCAATTTTAGTTTCTACCACAAATAGCTGAATTATATAATTTTCGGTCAAGGGCGACACTTTGCAAAATCCACATAGACAAGACGCAGGACAACGGCCAAGGACTGAGGCTGAGGTGGACACTTGTTTTTTTCCTCGATTATAATGGTGATTGATTGGTGTGTATGGACACACGACTTCACGCGCAAATGGCAATATCTCGCGCCTTGGCCCGGTTGGCGCAATGGCCCTACCTAGTGAGCTCTCATCTTGTCAGCTTGGGTGGGATGTCGTTGATCACGTGGAAGTGGAACATCACGCATGATGAGCATAAAAACTCGAGCCATGCACTCTTTTTTTTTATAGTCCTAAAATACCTCTAGGTTTGGTTGCTAGCTGGAGCGACAATTAGCTAAAATTAGCTTGTATCAGGGACGACACGAGAATATCTAGGGGGCTTCTTCAATCATATGCCCTTGTCTCAGTCTCTCTTCAAGGTGCATCCATGACAAAAATATCTAGAGAGCTAAGGGGGACTCCATGGGTCCGGCAGTGGGGGTGGGGGGGGGGGGGTTGCGCTAGAGCCCTACCCACCCCACCGCTGGATCCGTCCCTGACTGGTATTGGCTAATTAGTTGACAAGAGCAGTGGCGGATCTAGGATTTTACCTAAGGGTACGCCAACCAAAAATTTCTATGTACAAGTCGGCAAAAACCATTTGATAATTCGATAAAAAATATATAATTTATACCTAATTCGGTATACATACACTAAATAACACAATAAGTCTTAAATTCACTTAAGTTAAAAATATCCACAAATTACAATATAATAAATAGTTCAAATGCCATACTATTGTAGAAAATAACCTTTCAACTATTGTCATTCTCACCGGTACAAGCATGCATCAATCTGAGAAGCAATACCACTAGACATGATTTTTCTATAGAAAGAAGAAGAAGAAGAAGAAGAAGAAGACATAGGGGTTGAATCTTACCGTGGTGGCCGGCAGTTGGGACTCTCTGTGTTAGTCGTACATGCACAACCAACAAGCAGCACACAGCAGCAGCGGCAAATCCAGGATTTTACCTAAGGGTATGCCCACTAAAAATTTGCATATACAAGTTGGCAAAACCATTTGACAATTCGATAAAAAATATAAAATTGCTGCATAGTTCGGTATACATACACTAAATAACACGATAAGTCTTAAATTCGAAAATTAAGTTAAATATCCACAAATTATAATATAATAAATAGTTCAAATGCCATATTATTGTAGAAAATAACTTTTCAACTATTGTCGTTCAAGATGGCAACGGGGACATCCCCGCCAGGGACTTGCACCCCGTCCCCGATGTCCCGGATTTTCCCCGCTCCCCGTCTCGGGGATGTCTTTCTCCCGTCCCCGTCCCCATCCCCGATTGAAGTCGCGGGGCCCCGACGGGGTCGCACACCCGACTGCGAGTCGGCGGCGACTCCATCCCGCGCGGGTGCACGGCCGCATCCATCCCCACTTGACGTAGTGCAAGGTCCCAGGCGCGTCGATGTCCCAGGCACGTCGAGTCATCGACGACAAAGCACGGAGCAGCTCATGCATGCATGAGGATTGGGGAAGGAAGAAGATGAGACGCAACAGCAGCCAGACGAGAGCAAGCCAGCGCCACCATGGGGGAGGAGAAGGGCAAGGGAAAGCAGCCGCTGCCGTCGCCGGACGAGAAACACCGGGAGCGCGACTGCGCGAGAGAAGAAGAGCGTCGAGAAGTCGAACAGAAACAGTCGAGTGATTCTGGCGTGCGGCGGCTAGGGATGGGAGAGGATTTGGGTGCTAGGGTTACAACAATATATATCAGTGCATTGGGCTTGGGCTGAAATTATTGCTATTGGGCTTCTTTTGGCTTGCTTTATTGGGGCCTATCGGGTTTTGGGGATGGGGACCTGGAGAATGTCCCTGCACCTGCTTCACCCGACGGGGCTGGGTTCTCGCCCGCTAAGCTCCCCACGGGGACAAAATCAGCCCCGTTTTCATCCCCTAATGGATGAATTCCCCGTCGGGGATCGGGTATCAGGGCCCGTTGCCATCTTGAATTGTCGTTGTCATAGGTACAAACATGCATCAATGTGAGAAGCAATATCATTAGGCATGATTTTTCTATAGAAAGAAGAAGAAGAAGAAAGAACACAGTAGTTGAATCTTGCCGCGATGGCCAGTAGTTGGGACTCTGCGTGTTTTTTTGAGGGAGCAGGATGGGCTTATGCCCCTACTGGAAATATATTAAAATAAAGAGGTCCAACAAAACAAGAACAGGAGCAACGACAAAGAAAAGAGGAGAGGAGCTCAAGCTCAAGCTCATGAAACAAAAAAAAAAGAAACAAAAAGGATGGAAGCTATTACACAACCAAAGAGCAGCACACAGCAGCGGATGTGCGGTTTCATCAATTCGAGATGGCGTGCTGAGACTCCCTCAGTCCATCGCTAGTCGCTCTGTCCGAATTCTATCTGGCAGTGTCCGATGCATGAACTCCCAAATTTCAGATCCCGTCGTGTGGCCAAGGCAGGCATCACCATGTAGGGCCCTCTCGACTCTCGACTCTCAAGTCACATCGTGTGGCCGTAGCAAGCCCGCAAGTCGCGTCACTGTGGAAAGTGAAAAGGCCATCCCGACTGGTGAGCGGAAGGAGCCGCAAGCCGCATGGCTGCAGTGTCCATTTGTAAAGCAAGTTTCTTCTGTTTTCTTTTTATGCAAATACTAATATACAAGTATATGTACTCTATACTTGATGAACCTACAGGTATGCCAGGTAGCATACCCTCCTGCATAAGAGCATCTCCACGAATTCTCCTAAGCTTAATCCCCTAAATCCTCATATAGGGTATACACTCTAACAAAAAAATCCTCTCTAAATATTTCTCTTCTCCAACTGTTATCCTATATATATATATATATATATATATATATATATATATATATATATATATATAGGGAGAGTATTGTCACAGAACCTCCTAATTATGATGGTCTATATGTACTTGTCATTGTCATAATGACCTCTGACAGTCATACTTATGTTCCTCATAACTTAAAAGGCCTGCTTTCCTCCGAACATGATCCAATTACAGGAGTATTGCATTATTACAACAGTTTATTCAAAATACCATCAGAGTAAAATAGCGAAAGTCTTACATAACTTAAGTTTACAAACCACAGTTTCCAAACCTCAAACCATGCGTAGCATTATTACAAACCAATAGTAGTGGAGTATCACTAGTAACTTTATTACAACACTCAAACGAGGTGCCTTGCCCAGAGGCCACACAGCCTACTCGTCGTCACTTTCTTCAACAACAATGGTCATGCAGCAAGGCTCAAAGCAGACTTGCTCATGAACCGCACCTGCAACAAGGGTTTAACAAACCCTGAGTACGGAGAGTACTCAACCAGACTTACCCGACTAAGAGAAAGACCCCAAGGGCATACTAGCTTTAGGAAATCAAGGTACGGGTATTCAAGAATCAAAATTTATTTTGCAGAAAAGCTTACTAGAATAAGTCCTTATTTTCAACTTTTTATTTTTATCATTGATGGTTCATTAATCAATTCTAAGTTATCCTAATCTAGATCAAAATAATTCTCATCAAGATTATTTTCTTATTCTTTCTTTCAATTCCAGTTCTTAGCTACGATGCAGGTCAGACGATTGAGTCTCCATAACCGAGGAGCAACGACGATTCGAACCGATTATACCCAACTGGGGATCTCTAACCTCACGACATATGTAGAACCAAATCTTGCATATGTCAACCCTCATTTAGATCTCCCAAAACCAGAACGTGTCCATCGCCACCCGAGAGTACAGTACCCCTCGAACCCGGCCCAATTCTAGCCCCGAGGGTACACGCTACTTCCGCCATCTCTCCACTCTCATTGCGAGGTTAGACGTTCTCGTAGTGGAATTACTAATATCTTGGGCTTACCCAAGGCATGAGGCTAGTTGCAAAGTCTCAAAACACAAGCGGACCTACAACGAACGGTCCTTAACTGACAAGACGGAAACACTACATTGAGACTCCTTTCTCAATGCAAGTTAGCAGTGGCCAAACCACCCGCCCGATCTTCAAGTTCATTCTTATATTCCATTATTCCTCAAATATGCCATCATGGTCATATAAACATTTCATTTAAAAGCCTAACTCATTAAGCATAGCGAAGCATACTACGTATTTTTAGTAAAATAGGTACGAAGGGTGATATCGCAATAATCAAGGATGATAATGCAGCAATTAAGTTATCACTCAACTCCTAATTACTTAATGCAATAAACCCTAGTACCAGTGATAAGAATTTGTAAAACTCAAGGAAGGGTTTAAATGCACCAGGGCTTGCCTTGCTCAGACGAGACGACTGGTTCTGACTCAACAACTCCGACGTCCGATTCAGAACCCACTAGCGACTCCTCTTCTCTGGAAGCTTACTCGACAAAGTTTACCTCCTCGAAAGCGGGAACTACACGAGCATATGACATATTTCAACATGATGCGGTGATAAACATGATGCTTAATGATGACATGTCATGATTAACAATTTGAGTACAACTTTCCTTCGCGGTACAGTTGCAAAACAACAAAACCTACTAACTAACAGAGATTACAATAAGCAACATTAATATTTCTTAAAGAACATGTTAATCATGAGCTCAACCAAGCAATTAAGGTGTTAAGAATCATTAAGGGTTAATGACCCAAGGCCATCACTCAATCAAAAAAGGGCACACAACTCTTAAATTTATCAATTTAACATTTAGTTAAATACTTAATTAATTAAGGTGGAAATTAAGAATAAATTAAACTTCATCTAATTGAGCTCAACCTTTTTCTATAGATTAATCATGGTCTAAAACATTGTCAAAACAAATTTCATGATTTTTGAATTAATATTTTAATTATTAAAATTCTTGGAAGTTGCATTTAACATTTAATTGAGTTAATTAAATAACTCACAAAAAGTAATCAATATTGGCATTTTACATTTTTTCTAGATAGTTTACATTCGGAAAAGATTACACAAAATTTTTCACTATTTTTAGAGCTTTACAAAAATTCTATGGAAAATAAACAAAAACCAATACTATTCACATTTCTGAAAAAAAAACAAAAACGGCAGCTCGGGCCGACTCCTCCTTCTCCCCCGACAGTTGCGCGCGGTCGCGCTCGCCAGCGCTCGCAGCCCATCCGCGCTCGCCCGACCTAGCAGCACGCGCGGCCCAGTCGCTCTTGCGCGCTCTCCCTCTCACTCTCGCTGACAGGGCGGCCCCGCCTGTCATCCCTCTTCTCCCTCACTTCCCGCGGCCGGCCATGACGACACGGCGACCAGCCGGCGACCATGACGCCGGTGACACCATCCCGACCAACCAACCTGACCATCACGATCTACACGACACCGCGAACACGCCTAGGCACTCATCTCGGTCACAGACACGCTAGAGGTAGCTCCACCCCGGCCATGGCGGCACGGTGGCCGCGGTGCCCGTCGTCCCGGTAACCAAAGTCGGTAGCGACTAAATAGAAGGCATGAGAAGCATCAGCAGCTCACCGCGAGTGCAGCGGAGCAACCAGCAGGCCTGGAGATGCAGTGTAGGTGGCTGGCCACGTGAGGCGGCTCGGTGGCGCTCGGTCACCGGAGATGGGAAAGGAGATGGCCGCGCAGGCGCTTCGGGCGAAATTGGTTGGTGTATGCAGACTAGGAGGTACGCGAGAGCGAGGCGGACTCGATGGTGCGGTTGCTTTAGCCAGAGACGGCTCAACGGCGCAGCGGAGAGCGGCGGAGCTAGGCCGCGGTGACAAAAACAGAGAAGAAGAAGAAAAACAACGGCTTGCTTGCCCTTTTAAAGGGGTCTCCGACCCTGCTGGCGTGCTAGAAGGCGCGCGCAGACGAGGTGGCGACCACGAGCTCGCAGGAACGGCCTGGAAGTAGCCTAGCGGCTCGCCGGTGCCCATGCCATACGCTACCCGACCGGGATTCGTCGGTGCACCGTAGCATTCCCTCAACACACAAGAACCCTTGCTCTATTTTTGCCAAATTACTCCAAACATCATGTAGTGACTTGAAAAATTCCTAAAATAAGAAATCTTCAGAAATTCAAGCTCTACAAGTTTGATGTTGAAAACTTTTTCAAATTCGAAATGGATTTTGAAATTTGAATTTGAAATCAAAAGGGGACACTTTTCTGAAATTTGGTAATTTAGAAATTACTTTAAATTTTATATTGAAACTTCAAAACCTCCAAATACCAAAGTTGTACATCTAGCCAAGACCTACAACTTTGCTATTCAAACCAATTTCAAATTCTGCCTCTATTTTGAAATTTGAGTTTGGGGATGAAAAGGGATTAAATTTTAAATTTGCTTCTTTTCAAAATTGCTCCACATTTTACACTGAAACTTTGAAAACTCAAAACACCAAACTTGTATCCCTTGAAAAGATCTACAAACTTGGTTTTAAACTTTTTTCTAAATTTTGCCTAGATTTTGAATTATCCCAAAAGGGGTAAAATCAGGGTTTTGAATTTAGGGTTTTCGGAAGAATTTCAAATTGAAACTTGTTGCTATTTTAATTGGTGATTATTAGTGATCAAACCATCATCAAAGGGCATCATTGGGTCAAGCATCACATGGTTGATCAAATGCCACTCTTGGTTGACCAAGTTGACTTTTGAAAATCTTTTAATAATTTTCCAAATTTGAATTCAAATTCATATCGAAAAACTCACGACAAGTTTTGGATTCCAAATTCAAACTCAAACTTGGAGCTCCATTTTATAAGTTGGACTTGAGTTCATACCCTACACTTGGCACTAGTGTATAACACAGTCATACACCTCAAATTACGTAGGGCATAAACTAAGTATTTGCGGTAACATTCGAAATTAGGGTTTTCGATTCGAGCCACACAACTTAGAAGCACATCTAACCTAAGAATATAAACTCATTTTAGTTGATGCATATCGTAGTTAACCTAATCATGGATGTTTTGCGATGCAATATGATGACATGACAAGTTATTTAGTCACTATAACACCCGAGGTGTTACAAGTATACTCTATAGCTAGCTACAAAATAAGTTATTCTGTAGCCACCTCCATTTACGATAATTTTATATACTAATTTACGACAATGTCAGTATATATTTACGATAGTTGAATTACTATAACACATGGGGATATTTACTATAATGTTATAGTAAATCACATAGTAAGGAGTTACTATAATCTCATTAATTAGCATAGCAATTATCGTAACTCAAAGTGGCTATAGAATAAGTTATTATTATTATTATTATTATTATTATTATTATTATTATTATATATATATATATGTGTGTGTGTGTGTGTGTGTGTGTGTGTGTGTGTGGGGGGGGGGGGGGGGGGGTTGAGGGATAATATGACATATCAAATGTGAAAGGGAGAGAGGATAATTTAGGATACTACTACATATATGATGTTGAATATGGGAACGGTTGGAAGTGATTTTTGTTACATAAACTTTAATTTTAGCTCTAGGAAGATGAATAGAGGACTCTTGAAGATGCTTTGACAAGTAGTTAGAGACTTGGCTAAAAATTAGCTTATTTATTAGTCCTTCTATTTACATAGACTAGAGCTAATTTAGACTACTCTCTTCATCCTAAAATATAGTGTACTGTGACTTCTAAAATTTGTATTAAAATATATGGTGCATTCTATGTAATGACTTTGCCTAGATTTAGCAAATGTTTGTTAAAAAAACATAATTTGAGAAGAAACTTCTTAATTGGATATAATCTATGGGTAAGTGTTCTCATAAGTTATTTAAAAAAATTTAAAATACACTATATTATAGGATTAGAGGTAGTAAAAATTATGTGGCTAATAATTAGCTCTATGCATCATGTAAGTCCGTTATTAGCTTCCTACACCGAAACGGCCAAACCTACTACCGTAGTCGTCATAGCAACGGTGGCCGCCAAGACAAAACTGGTCCACCACACCACGTCACTCTCCCTGATGTCACCCCGTACTTGTAACAAATTGTTTGTTTCACTCATGCAATTTTAGCCTGTCACATTGAATCTTTGATACCAATTAGGAGAATTAAACATAGGTTAATTACAAAACTAATTATACAAATTGAGGCTAATTTACGAAACAGATCTATTAAGTCTAATTAGTCCATGATTTGACAATGTTGTGCTACAGTAAACATTTGCTAATTATAGATTAATTAAGGCTTAATAGATTTGTCTCGCTAATTAGTCTACTCCTGTGCAATTAGTTTTATAAGTATCTCATGTTTAATCCTCATAGTTAGCATCAAACGTCCGACGTGACACGAATAACTTTAATCCTTGATCCTTCCACCACTCATCTCCTAGACAGGTCCTGGCATCCATACCTCACCTAGTGTACCTATATACACACGATGGGTGTGTTTAGATGGGAAAAGTTGGGGTGAAAAGTTACTGTAGCACTTTTCGTTGTTATTTGGTAAAATTTGTCCAACCATGGATTAATTAGACTCAAAAGATTCGTCTCGAACTTTACAGACAAACTATGCAATTAGTTTTATTTTTTACCTACATTTAATATTTCATGCATGCGTTTAAAGATTTGATGTGATGGGTGGAAGAGGAAATATTTTGGGTTCCTGTAGTAAGTGAACAAGGCCGATAAAAAGATGTGCTACATTAATGCGGTAATATCTGCCGACTAGCTTGGCTTTGTACGTGTGCACAGCACCAAGCGATGGTAGGTTGCATTGCGTGCAAACATTCTCCGCCACAAAGCAAACAAACACATGCTCCCTCAGTCTCAAATAAATGCATGCATCACGTTTCTTGAAGAGCCACAAAGCAACATTTTTTTAAATTTTCTAAATTAATTAAATAAAATTAACTTAAAAACTAAAACATTAATGACTCAGATTTATTTGAGATATTACCTCCTAATAAGTAAAGGGGTACCGTAGCATTGCCCAATTCTAACTGGCCATTTTTTCCACCACAGATCAGTGCTGATCGCTACAGGCCTATTAATTTGGCATTCATAGTATGTAGGAGTACTCCTAATGTGTTGAAGTGTTCATATATATAAATATACCCACACAATAAAAAGATGTGTTCGCAATAATGCATGTATCTGCTGCCGACTACCTTTGTCTTAATAGTAGCACGTACGTACGTAGGCGTGTGCACACAACCAAAGTGAAGGTGCATTGCTTGCAGATATTCTCGTCCACAGAGCAGACAAACACGTACACATGTTACGAACGCTGCACGCGCTCGCAAGTTAAGCTGCCAAAAATTGCCACGGAACGGAACCGGCGTGCAGCTCCTGCACTGCAGCATTGGACACACTATGTATGGTTGATTAGTCAGCGTGACACCAAATTCAGCCAAGAAACACATACACGGCCGCTGCACATATATAACACACGGGCACAAGAGTGTGTCCCAGGCTCCCAGCTGATAGCTCACCATATAGTTTGCAAACGGCGCCGCTTTCCCATGCACCATCTACTGCAAATATAGTAGATAGTGACCTTTTCACCAAACCAACATTTTTATCCACTGTATTAAACAAGTACCAGTAATAGAATATATACAAACAAAGAACACACACTTTGCCATGGACTCGTGCATCGTCGAAGTTGAACTAGAACTTCGTTTTTTTTTCCTTTACCGTCTAGCTTCTACGTAATTTTTGTTTTGACGCAAAGCAATCATTTTCTTGCCTTCTCACGGGTTTGAATGAGTCTTGAGTTACCCAGGAATATACAAACTCTTGGGGATCAGTCCAAACATAGGATTGATCCGGATCCCAACTCAAGCCAACACGAGCAAGTTCATAGCATAGTTTTCTTTCCCCCCCTCCTGTTCCTCCTATAACAACAACTGTAATGACATTATTCATATAAATTGTTTTTCTCTCTCCGCGCGAAATAAACAAATTTATGGTTTCTCTGGCTTCGGCTCCTTCAACACTAATAACACGGAGCCTAAAGAAGTCCAGCTATAATCGGGGCCTAATTGGAAAAAAAATTACGTAAGGACCATCCGCGTTGCGCTTATCTTTACTTTTTGTCGCTTTTAACACACAGCTAGCGTACGTTTTATCATGTTCTTTTTGGAGGTTGTAGTGTTGTACAGCGGCTGTTCTTGTTTTTCACCTCAAGAGCAAGAAGAGAAGCTAGCTCCGTGTTCCTTGTTTCATCAGCTTTTTATATGCCTTGCGAACTGAATTATTGCTTGCGTGCATTGGCATATATGTTTGTTGGGTTGTAGTAGCTCGCAGCTATAGGCGTGATGAGAATGGCAAGTGAGGCAATCTTTCACGGGAGAGGTTAATTTACCGTGAAGAAATGTTCACCATCATGCATCAGGTTGGTACGTATATGGATTATTCGTTGCACCTAATTTCCAGATCATGGCAATGCATGGCAAGATGGTACTACGCATGCAGATGGGACACACACCGCCGGTAGCGGTAGGCCTATATCCGCGTGTTGACCTTTTTGTTTTCGTGCTCCACCGGGCCATCTTGTCCTGCTAATAAACCGCCATAGTTTTTGTTTGTGGGCTCATAAATCGGTGTCGTAATATATATCTCAAGTACAGTACAGTAGTACAGTACAAGCATCTTTCATTTGGTGACCTAATCTTTTGGTACTGTTGGACGAGACTTTGATTCCATTTACAAATCTCCATGCGTACGTCCAGATATTTTCGTATACTTAATTGGTTACGTATTACTTGGTTACGTATTACTCTAGGAGGGCTCTATTGCGGCCGGGATGGTGTTATTGTCAGTTTGTCACCAGGGAGTAGCGTCTACTAGGTGTCACATTGGCTAAGCTATTTGCCTTAATTAGGCCGCACCTCGTCCACAAATACTCATTAAAGTCTCTGGTCATCTGTTACTGTGGCCGGTGAAATTTGTGATCAGGTGATCGATCGAGTAACGCATGCTTTAAATGGCAGTTTTTGATAAAATTGCACCGCAGGAGATTAGTGCCAACAAAAAAAAAGTCCCACGCGGCGTAAATTCCTGCCATACTTGTCCCCCATGATAGCACTATATATATAATTTGGGAACACTAACATACAGTTTGGAGCCAAAAATTGTGTACCAAATCGTCCACCACCATCGCCAAAACATTCTTATTGTCACCTCTTCTTATGGTGCCAAGGATAGTATATACTCCATTCCAGTATAAACTGAGTATAACCAGCAACCGAAATCAACAAACACGTCAAGCACAGGCACAGATTAACCTTTTGCCATGCCTATAGATCTGAATTCAGCGCCAATTGAAGAAGATGAAGAAGCTGCAATACCTGATCTAAACCAGCAAGCTTCTGCTGCAAAAGATGGAGAAGATGCTGCTGAGTTCGAGGAAGGCCAGCGAATCCATGCTGTCCAAGATCAAGAACATAATGCAGCCTTGAATAAATACCAAGCACCTTTTGATCTCAACTTGAATGCAGGTAATAACCTCATCATTTCACCATATAAATAAAGTATATGTGATCTTGGTGCAATTGTTTAGTGTTTATTCATCTAACTACTTGTCATCATCATCCATGCATGTAGAACATGATGAAACTGCCGACCAGGATGTCGCTGTTGTCCAAGAAGGAGAACGTGAAGCTTCGTCCAACCACGATGGACAATCCCCTTTTGATCTTTCCTTCAAAAAAAATCCCCTTTTGATCTAAACATGGTGGCTGGTATGTAAATTTCATTTGGGTTATAGGTAAATTTAAATATTTCTGCACTTGATCATTGCCTCATGCACCATTCACATGTATCGCTTGTATTCCTGAATGGAGGAAGTACAGCTCATTGCCCTTATTTTTCTTTTGTTGAACCTTTGACAGATCTCTTAGGAATTGTTAGGAAGCGCCTTCTAATATTTTTTGTGGTGTAGCTTCACCTTACCAAAGTTTGGATGCCAATAAATTAACCCTCCATTAAACCCTTTTAGATTTTTTGTGGTGTAGCTTCACCTTCTAATGTTTTGAGGTTGACTGATGCCATATAGTTATGGTTGTGAATTTATTTCCGTTTACAAATCGGAGACGTGCAGCTCATGTGCATCTTCCTTGTGGTCTCGCAAAAGAACCCTAGCAAATATCCATTGCAACCCGTGCAAACAGACCATCGAAATTGTATGTTATTATTACGCTGAGATTCATCCCAAAATACACAGTAATCTTCAGACGACGGTCAATCAAATCAAATCAAATCAAACGCCAGATAAATGCCCATATATCTCCCCACTTGATTCACCAGATACAACCAGATCACGCGTGTAATCCCGCCTTTAATCACCACCATCACCATCGAGACGCGGTCAAAGCACCAACGGCCCCCCTCCTCCACTCCGGGGCCGCTGATCCGGTCCACGTGGCGGACCGCGCACGAGCGCGCCGTCGATTCGGTCATCCGAACTGTTTCGTATCTAACCGCAGCTCTGCTCACGCTGAGGGCAGCACAGCGCTCGCTTGACCCCGCGCGTGCGCGTCTGCAGTTGTCTCGCCGAGTCGTGCGGTTCGGTGGCTGCCCCCGTTGGATACTTGGCCCACTACGGCACTACTCAACTCCTAGTCCCTGCACGTAAACAGAGCAGTTCTCCTCGGCTTCTTGCGCGTTGCCTGCTCGTTTTGCCTTGTATAAACAGAGCAGAGCACGGCAGCCGGCAGGGCAGAGTGCAGAGTTCAGACATCAGGCAGAGCAGGCAGAGGAGAGAAATTCTCGGCCTTTTCCAAGCACAAGAAGAGGAGGGCTGTGGGCTTTCTGATCGCTGTTCTGAGGGACGACGGCGTGAGGTGGTGGTGCGAGGACGACGCCTGCTGCTGCCGCGGCGACGATGAGGATGGCTGCGCCATGGGTTCTTGCTTGCAGCTTGCTGCTCTGCTTGGCGACGTTTCAGGGTGAGTGCTGCAGTCCCGACGGTTCAGTTCACCTGCACTTTCTTCAGTCCATTTTTTCTTCCCGTCTTCTTCATGTGACTATGTGAGCAGTTCACCTATCACCTATGCGTTCTTCTGCCCGCCCATGGCGTTCCTCTTTCCCGTGCGGCACTGTGCGTTAGTCCGCCCAATTAACACTTGGACTGCAGTTTCGTTTTCGTTTCGTTTGATTAATTAGTCCAGTTTATATGATGCATGTATGTAAATGATACATGCTACCTCGCCCGCGCTCTTCCTTCTGTTTTCTTCAGTTCATGTCGAGCTCTTTCAGTAACCTGTTGCCTAGCTAAATTTTATTCAAGATCTGTTCTTGATGCTTTCCATTTCTTCTCACTGCAATCTTTGCTGGCCCTGCATCCAAATTCTCAAACGGTCAGGTACTCAGGTTGGTGGTGTTTCTTAGATCTGAGTTTTGCAGTTGCACCTGCACTAGGAAGGATAACGTTTTCCGTGTTGGCGGATACCTTAGGATAAAGAGGGCGCCAAATGGTGGCTGTGGCTGGGATAAGTTTATTGCCTCCTGGTGGAGCCGTAGAGGTGGTTGACAGGTTTATCCTTTGTGTTCTTGGTTGGGTCTCCCGGGAAATTATAATAACCAAAGAGGGTAGAGCAGGGATTGGCTTGGATTCTATCTTTTTACTCGTTCATATTTTTTTACGTAAAAGATATTATACCACTTCATATAGTAGCAGGACAGACATTGGAAATGAACTCTTACGGTGCATGTTGTATTTATTTGATGCAGTCAAATTACTGTATCTAATTACTGACCAACTCCTAGTTTGCTATTGCCACTAGACTAGATCAATCCTGTCCTTTTCACTAGAACGGCACGTCGGCCAGTACCAAAGACGTCAATAAAAACATATTTTTTTCATTGGTTATTACTCCATCCGTCCTAGAAAAAGTATCGTTTTAGGTTTTTTTAGACATCGTGTTTGACCGTTCGTCTTATTCAAAAAAATTTTAATAAATATTATTTATTTTGTTATGACTTATTTTATCATTAGAGATACTTCAATAATGATTTATTTATTTTATAATTTACACAAAATTTTTGAATAAGACGAACGGGTCAAACACGATGTCTGAAAAACCTAAAACGACACTTTTTCTGGGACGGAGGAAGTAGATGTTAGTACATCTCACCCGATTTTTTTAGCAGTAATCTGCCGAGCACACTTTTGCGTGACGAAATAGAAAGGCAGAGCCCTTTTAAGATGGGGGGTTATGTCCCTGTCAGATGTTTATATCATCTGAATTTGGCAGGAAAACCCTGTAGCAGAGGCGAATATGTCATATACTACTCATGTATATGCACAATTCTTTTTTTTTTATTTCGGATTTTCCTTGCAGCTAGGCTTGCCCAATGCATCATCAGACAACAACAAAAAGAATCATCCTAGCGGAATGGAAAACAATAGGAGCGAGAGGATTATTTTCTTTGTAAACTGTTTGGCCCATGCCGCCATGCATCATTGAACAAATTTTCTGTGTTCTTATTATAATACTATGAATCTAGACTAATTAGGGCATTTTATAGTAGCTGGACCCTTTGGACATGCTATGAGCCTAACTATATGAGACTTTTGGCCTTACAACCCATCCTCTAAGCTGCGCAGTCTAGTAAATTATTGTAACATCTGAACTGAAAGTGATGTGTTTGGACCCTTGACACCAAGGTGTATTTTCTTCGTTTCACAAGCATATCTTTGACTATTGTTTGGACCTTGCCACCAAGTTCAAAAGGTATATCTATTGCTTATTTTACATCAGGAAGTATATGAATGACGGTGTTGGTCTTGGTTATTGCAAATCCTATGTAGAAAAACGTAATAAGACGTGGAGTTGTGCACGGGATTACTTGGAAATTTGGTAGCTGCAGTTCGTCCCCTGTAGCTGTAGATTTGTTGGCTGCTACAACTACTCCACTGCTCTGGAATAAGCAACAACCTGCTACGTTTTTCTTCACCATTTCATAATGGCAACAGTTTTGAGTTTGAAAATTTTGCGCGAACTGATGATTACTTGTGTTGAAGATCAAATCACTCTTTTTTTGTTTTGATTGATGACCCAATCTAATCCTGAGCCATCAAACTAAAAATGCAGGAGCTGAGGGTGCGATTGGCGTGAACTACGGCATGATCGCCAACAACCTGCCGGCGCCGGAGCAGGTCATCTCCATGTACAAGTCCAAGAACATCAACTACATGCGGCTGTTCCACCCGGACACGACCGTGCTGAACGCGCTCCGGGGCTCCGGCATCGGCGTCGTCCTGGGCACGCTGAACGAGGACCTCCCACGCCTGGCGTCCGACTCGTCCTACGCCGCGTCGTGGGTGGCCACCAACGTGCAGCCCTTCGCGGGCGCCGTCCAGTTCCGGTACATCAACGCCGGCAACGAGGTCATCCCTGGGGACACCGCGGCGCAGGTGCTCCCGGCCATGCAGAACCTGGAGTCGGCGCTCCGGTCCGCGGGGGTCACGGGCGTGCCCGTCACGACGGCCGTGGCCACGAGCGTGCTCGGCACGTCGTACCCGCCGTCCCAGGGCGCCTTCTCCGAGGCGGCCGCGCCGGTGATGGCGCCCATCGTGTCGTACCTGTCGTCCAAGGGCGCGCCGCTGCTGGTGAACGTGTACCCGTACTTCGCCTACTCGGGCAGCGACGGGCAGGTAGCGCTCGGGTACGCGCTGCTGTCGGCGGACGCCGGGGGCGCGGCGTCGTCGTCGGTGACGGACGGCGGGGTGGTGTACACCAACATGTTCGACGCGATCGTGGACGCGACGCACGCGGCGGTGGAGAAGGCCGGGGTCCAGGGGCTGGAGCTGGTGGTGTCGGAGACCGGGTGGCCATCGGGCGGCGGCGGCGCGGGCGCCACCGTGGAGAACGCGGCGGCGTACAACAACAACGTGGTGCGGCACGTCGGCGGCGGCACCCCGCGGCGGCCAGGGAAGGCCGTGGAGACATACCTGTTCGCCATGTTCAACGAGAACGGCAAGGCCGAGGGCGTGGAGCAGCACTTCGGCCTCTTCCAGCCGGACATGAGCGAAGTCTACCACGTCGACTTCACGGCGGGTTCTTCCTAGGCTTCTCGAGAGTCTGTCCGTGTGTACAGTGCATGTCAGTAGTCAGTACACGGCGTTACGGCGTTACCCCCCATGGATTTGTTTAGCACATTACTGTCGTCATTACTCATTACTGATGCATTGGTTCAGTAGATACAGTATTATAGATACAGTATTACTCCTTCAGTATGTCACGCGTCTCTATTTTTTTAGATAAAGGAAAATAATTGGGCCTTGGCCCAAGATACAACCAAATAGCACTCAGGCTACAGAGAACCTAAAAATAAAGAGTTACATGGGAAAGAAAGCTAAAGGTAGTTTAACCTCCAATCCTGTAGCTAAATCTCCATCCAAAAAGACTAAAAATCTCCATAACAGTGATTTCGAACATTTTACATCCCCTCTTCAAAACATCTCTCTCCTCTTTATATAAAGAGCAGTGACCAACTTCTTATCCAATATGTTTCCCTAAAAATAACCTGTACAAAAGAATTAATTATCCACATCATTTCTTCTCAACGAAATAGTCCAATACAGAGTGGCTGCACCAACTTCTGTTCATGGAGGTGAATCTGGCTGGCCTATTGGGCTCAATAACGTTTGAGCGAAAGGGAACCGTGGCCCAGCCTACTAGCCCATTGGGCTCAGCGGTCGCATAGAGCCCGCCACGTACCCACTTCGCTCGGCACGTGGCGATCCAGTCCGTGACTGCAGTAGAACATCCTGGACTCCTGGTGTGGTGAAGACTCACCCTGGCATTCGGGTACCCGAAACCGATCGGTTCGGTTCCTCGGGTATTCGGGTAATTCGGGTACCAAGGAATTGGAACCGATCGGTTCCTAGTTCGGTTTCGGGTATTTCGGTTTCGGAATCGGGTAATTCGGTTCGGTTTCGGGTATTCCCGAATAGAACCGAAAAAATGAAAAAATAAAAAAATAACTCATTCAAATGTAAATTTCGACATCATTTCGCCTCATTTTCATACACATAACGGGGAGAATATGAAGCTTAAAGCAGTATAAGAGTCTCCAATGCAAACAAACAACATTCGACAAGCAACAAACTTAACGATAAGCCTGAATGGACGTCCACCACGGCTCCACATAGGCACATACCACAGTCCACAGGCATCTCCATGACATCACATTCTCTTGAAACAAGTCTTGTAAAGTAAAACAAGTAAGATTGTGCAGCTTTGAATATAATATATAACTAGGATTGTGTAAATTCGGGTACTTCGGTTCGGTTCAGGAATTTCGGTTCGGTACTCGGGTATTTCGGGTACTCAGAAACGGGAACCGAACTAGGATCCGAAACCGATCGGTTCGGGAAGTTCGGTTCGGTTCTCGGATAGTTCGGTTCGGTTTCGGGAATTCGGTTTTTCGAGGCCAGGGTTAGTGAAGACTGCCGAAGAGAAACAAACGATTCCACACTTCTCCGGTCGAAGCGCAGATCGCCGCGGAGAGCAGAGCAGAGGACGGGAGAAGAGACGGCGAGTTCCTGAGTCTTCCTCCTCCGTAGCTGAGCCTGCTCGTCAACCCGGCGGCAGGTGCGGTGACGCCTTTGGTATCTGTTGGGTTCTCGCGTACTTCGGGTGGCTTGCCCTAGTGATTCGTGGGGACTAGGGACGGGCATCTTGCTTGAACGCCTGATTATTCCTCTTCCAAATCAGGACTCCTGGACGCGGCCGGCGCGCGTTGATTTGTAGCTTTGCTGGGAAATCGAGATAGGGAGGTGGGTCCTTTGGGGATTTCTCGATGTCTGTTGCTCAGGAGTCAGGAGGGGAAAGGTTGAGATTGTTCGGACAGATAGATAGTGGCAAATCTGTTCTGTTACAACGTCTTGGCGATTGGTGGAGTAGGGGAGTGCATTGGGTGTCTCACACTGTTCTTGTTGCGACTGTAACAACTTTGCATTGAATTCCAACGGAGCCACAAATTGACTGAACGTTGTGGTTGCAGTTGCAATGGCTTTATGCTGAATGCCTGAATTGTTAGATTGGTACTTACCCACAGTTTTTGTCTAAGTTTTTTTTTAAGATCCGGTTGCCCGGCATATGATTGATTAAGAAGAGAGAGTTTTCGGGGTTCAGGTGACCCCCCTTACAAGCGCAAGAGGCGCTACCAACAGTTTGTCTAAAAGTAGCTGCGGAGTGCCCACCTTAATAATCTGGGTGGAAATTTCTCTCTTTTTAGGTTTAGTGAAGTGTTGAATAAGCTGTAACTGTAAATGATTTTACCTATTCAGCTTTCCTGGTTGAGGTTTGTGGGCAATGTTGTTTTCAGTTCCACCTCAATGAGTAGTGGACGATTATCACACTTCGATTCACAATAAGCTAGGAATTTCTTCTTGTACTTGAAGTCTTGAACCGTTTGAATTTGTTCAGTTTGTGTCAAAAAAGATAAAACAGTCTCCTTAGAATGAAAACCATACTCCAGTGGATATTTTGGGGAGCCAGCTGTTAGCTAAAATTATGTACTTCGACCTTGCTGTGGAGAGGATTTTAGTTCTACTGTTCTTGCAGGGACTAGTTTATTTTGGGGGTTTCCTGGGGTGAAAAATTTTAGGGTGTCACATCGGATGTTTCAAGGGATGTCGGAAGGGGTGTTTGGATACTAATAAAAAACTAATTACATAACTCGCCTGGAAACCACAAGACGAATTTATTAAGCCTAATTAATCCATCATTAGCACATGTTTACTGTAGCACGACATTGTCAAATCATGGATTAATTAGGCTCAAAAAATTCGTCTCGCAAATTTATCGCAATCTGTGTAATTAGTTATTTTTTTCATCTACATTTAATACTCCATGCATGTGTCCAAACATCCGATGTGATGGGGTGAATAATTTTTGGGGAGCAACTAAACACCCCCTTTGTTTATTTGGCACCCCCCTTGGAGTCGATGATAATTGTGATGTATACACAGCGTCACTTAGTAGGATGCTCCTTTATTTACATTCCTTTGGTACATGGGAAAATTTCCTTTTTTTTCCCTTCGTTTTTCCAGTGAAAATGAACTGATCCATGCGAAATTTCTGCATTTTTTCGCCCTAAGTGTTTCACTCCTGTGTATCTTGCCTAGGAATCTCACATCTACTAATTCATCGCAGGCATGGATGGAAAGAACCTCAGCAATAAACAGCAAGCTGAACAAAAGAACCCAGATGCAGTGACAGACAGTGTTCCAAGCCAAGATCAAGAGGCCTTGAATCCGTTTCCAGATTCAGATGATGGAAACACCAGTCCGTTGAATGGCCATGAAGCTGATGTGAACATGGAAGCTGCCATCTCGACCGAGGACGTCATACGAGCTGGTGGGTTCGGAGCGAAGGACGACATTGGTAGCCTCCTCCCGACAGCAATTGATTCTACCGATTTCGAGGCCTCGCTGCGGAACGCCCGCGATTTCGAAGACGAGAAAGATGCACCAGCACATCCTGGACTAGGATGGAAGGGGGAGAAGGTTGATGATGGAAGCAAACTGTCAGATGTGGCTTAACAGTGATCGTGCTTTCATCTTCTGTAGCCCAGCTCCAGCCTTCAGAAAACATTCTTTTCTGCCATATGTGTCTGGAGAGCTGCCTTGCGTATGAACTTTTTGTCACAATGTTTTGTGTGTAGCATTACATTCTGTTTGCTTCAGTGCTGTATGAACATGAGGATGACGGTTCTATGTTGTCTGTTGTATAGCATTCAACTCTGTTGGATGTCGGAGGAATGTATAATCCAGCATGGCTTCCTGTCTGTTTCAATCGCCTGCTGATGAGTGGCCACAGAGTTGCAATATGCGGTTCCAAATTCTTGAATAGAACGTGCAGTTGTCAGTGTCTCAGTGACTCGACAATACTTACTAACTTACCCATGTTCGGAGCACCCTGGTGTGTATACCACGCAGCGTTGAGCAACAGGTGTGCATGCCTCGGAATTGCTCCTCTGTTATTTTCCCTTGCAATTAAATAGTTACAGGTTCTTTTTTTTTCTTTTGAGAGAGAAATGGTTACAGGTTCTTGACCATAGAGACCGGCAGCTCAGCACCGCGATCTGCTTAGAGGGCGATCGGAGAGCCGAGACAACGATTGTGCGCACGATGAAGCGGATCAGTCGTACGGGCGGCGAAGAGTGCATCAACGGGCATGTCACCTCCCCTGGCCACGGCGAGACCAACTCTGTGTCATGAGTGGACCGAGCTCAGAAAGATCTCTGGACGGGGGGAGGAAGGCGACCTTATTTTGCGGTTTCTATTTCTTTTTTCAAAGAAAAGAGGGTGAAGTCATGACTAGACCGTTTGTTTAATTTTATTGCTTTTATCGGATAGCTGTAGCGTTTAAGTTTTAGAAATGACTGCCCTCTAATTAGACATCTTGACCCTACAGGCTCTCACTCGAGTGTTTTTACACTCACCAGATAAGTCTCGTTGCCACCCGAGAGATTGCGCCAGAGCTTAGGCGCCCCATCTATATTGGTCCAATCGTTTGTTTTCATTGTGCTAAGGTCACCGAAAAAGTCCTATGCTCCCAGCATTAGGGGCAGTGGAGCTTAGGCTCATAGGTCGACAACAATGAAGTTTTCAAGCACAACCTATTCTTTCGGTCCTCACCAGGGGAGTTTTCAAAATAGGGCAACAGAAACACCAGTGGGGTGCATTGGAAGGTTCCAGTGGCTGAAAAACATTTATGTATGCTCTCTACAATGCGTCAGAATTCTCCGATGGCAATCATTGGAGTGATCACCGGTGCTTGTTTCTAGAGAGTTATTTTGCACGCATTTTCGGATGTTTGTGCTCACCGGAATAATCTGGTGCCACCAGAGAAGGCTCATCGGACAAAAGGTTATATAACGACTAGTTTGAAGTAGTCATTGAACTAGTTGTTGGGGTCGCCGGTGATATTCTCTAGTGACCCCACCGAAAGGTTCTGATGGTCTCGCAGAAAGCCCATTAAGGGCATAACGGCTAGTTCTGTTGAGGGCTTATAAATAGAAGGTGTGGCCATGCTATTTGGCTCTCTTGGCACTGCCCATCTAATATCAACACCTATTAGAGCTTGAGAGAATACTCCACTCCCATTTGCTTAGTTGAAATCAAATTTGCGTGAGATTGGAGAAGATCTAGTGCATTTGCTTTGAGAGTTACCATCTAGTGGCACTAGAGAAGCATATTTGTTGTGATATTCTTGTTACTCTTGGTGGTTGCCGCTACCTAGATGGCTTGGAGGCAGCGAACTTTGTCGAGCATTGTGTGGAGATTGTGTGGGGGCTCCAGAGGAGGATTTGTAAGGGGCTCTTGTGCCCATCCCCACAAGAGGAAGCAGAGAGCAGCTCTAGTGGAATGGAGGCTTTGTGGCGTACCTCGTGATTGAGTTGGCTCATAGTCAAGCACTCATGTCGGAGCCGAACTTGAGGTACCTGAGCACATCTCATCAACACCCCTACAACCTTGCATACCACGCACAAGCAATAAAGATCTCCACTACACTAGATGTAGGGCATTCCTTACCTGAACCAGTATAAAATATTAAATATGTGTCCATGTGCAACCCCTTTGGTCTATTGCATGCATTCACTAATTACTAGTTGGAGGTAAAAGAAATACTGGCAAAGCCCAATAATACATCTAACAAGCCTAACCATAATTCCTCATATGGTATTAGGCTAAATATGTAGGAAATCAGTTGAAAGCCCTAAGTTTGATTTTGGTAATTGAATGACTACTAGTGGACTAATGCTTTAAATTAAGTTGTGATTGAGTCAAGGTGATGAGCAAGGCTAGGAGATGGTTGAGAGGTGATCAAGCCATATGGACCAAGCTCACACTTGGAGAATATAAGAAGAGGTGAAAATATGCCCAAAGGCAAAGTATATGCTAGGGTTTTCATTTCGCTCAATGAGACGCAATATAGTGTGTGGTCAGGTTTATGATAGATAGTCATACTATTAAGAGGGAAACTCTAACGCAAAACGATTATCAAAGTGCCACTAGGTGTGAACTAACTTTGCATATGCATTAGACCTAGTGGCGTCGTGAGATGCAAGTGAAAAATATTTTTGAAAAGCAAACTTAGTGCCTAAGGTGAAGATGTTCATGTTAGAACAGGTGGAACATATTGGAGTTGGCGGATTTGAGACGCTTGCTCAAAATAGTGCCTAGTGTTATTTTTCAGCACACCACAAAGGTTCGGTGCCCCATCTGGGAAGCACCCAAGAAAGTAGGGTGTAGTAGGGTATTAACTATGGCTAGGGTTTGCCACCGTAAATCTTCGGTGGTACCCTCTGACCTAGCATCGGAAGAAAGGGGTTGCACTGTTCACTTGGTCGGGATTTTAAACCGAGCACCACAAATGCTGGTGGGGACCACCAAAGTTTTCCAATGACCCCCTAGAGCTTTCGGGTGTGTGAAAGGTCTTGATGGCTAGAGGGGGGTGAATAGCCTAATAAAACTTTCTACAAAAAGTGCTAGACAATTTAATTACCAATAACAAATAGCGAGAAGCGAGTTTTGCCTAGCCTATGGAGTGTTGCAAGCCACCTATCCAAAAAAAACAATTCTAACATATATATCACTCAACCGCACAAGTCAAACCGCAAGAGGAAAACTAGAAGGCTACTCTACTCAAGCTACTAAGCACTAGAGAAAACAACTAAATACTTGAAATGTAATACAAGAGTAGGGTAAGAAATATTTCACTGAGGGACGATGAATTGAGTCAACCAATCAATAATTCCAAGTGATGATATTCAAGATAACCAATCCACCGAGACAAATCAATCACAATCAATGAAGTGAAGACACAATGATTTATCCCGAGATTCATGTGCTTGCCAGCACGCTAGTCCCTGTTGTGTCCCCCTACACCACGTGGTTCGGTGGCTAATCGGTATCACACACCGAGCCTCTCAAAAGGCGCCACAAGAACCTACCAAATGGCGAGAAGTTCCGACACGAGCAATCCACTAGAGTTGGAATTCGGCGCTCCGCCGGGGAACCACAACCACCCCTCACAACAAGCTCACCGGAGCCGACCACGAACAATCACTGACACGTGCCGGACCTCCACTGCTGCTCCAAGTCATCTAGGTGGCGGCAACCACCAAGAGAAACAAGAATCCCGCAGCAAAAGAACACCCAAGTGCCAACTAGATGCAAACTCACAAGCAAATGCACTTGAGATCACTCAATCTCGCTTTGATTAGGCAAACAAGCAAGGGAGATGAGTGGGAGGGGATGTGCTCAGCTCAAAGGAGTGCTAGAATGATCAACAAGCCAAGAGTTGCTCCAAAGAACCGGCCAACACGTATTTATAGGCGTACCCCTTCAAATAGAGCCGTTAGACAGTTGATTCTACTGCAGTCGCGCTGACCGGACGCGTTGGTCGCACTGACCGGACGTGCTGGTCGCACACTACCCACGCGCGTAGCTCGACCGGACGCGCTGGTCCCGTAACCGACCAGACGCGCTGGTCAAGCCGAGCAGCGCTCCAACGAGTCAGCGACCGGACGCGCTACTAGACGAACCGGACGCCACAGTGCCAGCGTCCGGTTAGAGTCCAGTAAGCACCCACAACGACCGGACACGTCCGGTCGATCGTGACCGGATGCGCCACCGCGTCCGATCAGAATACCGAGACACGCGCAAACGCTGAGCACTGACCGGACGCGTCCGGTCAAACAGAGACCGCGTCCGGTCCAGTGTCCGGTCACCTCTGTGACCTCCGTTCGCTTCTGTTTCTTCACGTCCAGCACAGTGGAAAATAGGCGTTTCATTTCCTAAAAAGCGCTGAATCCCGCCTCGCAAGCTCGCTGAGAGGGAGAGAGGAACCCAAACCCCTCTCTACCGCTCAAACTCCACCGCCTTCGTAAATGTGCTAACATCACCAAGTGTACATTATCATGTGCATGTGTGTTAGCATTTTCATAATCATTTTTAAGGCGTTAAGTTAGCTCTCCACTAGATCTACATGCATATGCAAATGAATCTTCATCTAGTGGCACTTAAGTGATCAATAGCCCTGGAAATTCCCCTCTTTATAGTACGACTATCGATCCTAAATGTGATCATACTCTCTAGGTGTCTTGATCACCAAAATGCAAAACCCTATTGATACCTTTGCCTTGAGCTCCATAGGGTTGCACCTTGTTCCTCCTTCACCATGGCAAGCACTTGATCACATCACCATTGCTTGATCCTTGCTTCACCATGTCATTGCACCAACCACATTATAGCTACACACATTCTTATGCATATGTGGTTAGTACTTAGGCATTGTCACTAATTGCCAACACCAAACATAGGACTTTCAGTGTGCCACCAGTAAATTTCTGGACTCACAAATTTGTCTGGTGCAGGGCACCTGAAAGGTCCTAAATGGCTAAAGGAGGTGAATAGCCTAATTAAAAATTCTTAAAGGCACTAGAGAAAATTGGTAGACAACAATAAGGCGATAAATGTGTTTTGCTCTAGCCTACTAAAAATGCAAGCCACCTACCAATATACTAGGAAATTATGATCTCTATGGCAATCAATGATCTATGTCACTACTTCTAGTCTAGTGAGCTAGCTAGTTCAAAGAAAAAACAACTAATTACTTCTAGCTACTCAACTAAGTGCTACTCTACTCAACTAGAAAGACTAGCTAATTCTATCACTACACAAGTATATCAAAATGTAAATACAAGCGATAGAAATATATACCAAGCCCGGCAAGAGATGTATCAACCACAATGAATACCAAGGGAAACAATGAACCAATTGACACATGATTTTTCTCCCGAGGTTTACTTGCCGGCAAGCTAGTCCCCATTGTGTCGACCGATCACTTGGTGGTTCACGAGCTAATAGGTATACACAAGCCTAGCCCTACACAAGGACGCCGCAAGAACCTACACAAACGAGGGTACTCAATGACATGAGCAATCCACTAGAGTTTCCTTTGGCGCACCACCGAGGAAGGCACAACACCCCTCACAATCAACTGATCGAAGCCAAAAACAATCACCACTTATGCTCAACAATCCTCCAATCTCTGGGTTGTCTAGGTGTCGGCAAATACCAAGAGTAACAAGAGAACGACTAGCCCAATGCGCTCAACTAGTGCCACAAGATGCAACAACTCAATGCAATGCACTAGAGGCTCACCAATCTCACTCAAATGATAAAATCAAGTGTGCAAGTGAGTGGATTGTGTTTCTTTAGCTCTCAAAGGGTTAGCACAGGTGTAGGAAGAGTCAAGAGAGTGGCCAAGGATGACCACCACCTCTATTTATAGCCACACAAGTAAATAGAGTTGTTGGACCTTTGGAGCTGATTTCTGCGTGGGCACCGGAAAGGGCGGTGCTAGCACTGGACAGGGGGCGGTGCCCCAACGGTCGAATTGCAATGGCTAGTTTGGATGATTTGGCACCGGACACAAGGGGCGCTGCACCACCCTAGGGTGGCGATGCCATCGCCTAGGCACGGCGGTGCCCCCGGCGGTGACCGAGCCCGTTTTCGTCCCTCTCTGGATTGATAATTAGGGCGGTGCCACCGAACAAGGGGTGGCGGTGCCCGATTTCACTAAGTCCTAAAACATCTAGTTTCTGGAATTTTAGGGTGGTGCCCTGGCGGTGGCACTGGACAAGGCAAGGCGGTGCATCGCCCCTGGCACGGCGGTGTACACCGGACAGGGTGGTGACCCCGAAGCTGTGGCTGCAAGTTTGGTTGTTTTTTTCGACCCACGGACAACCCAAACACCTCTCCACAAGTGTTGCTAACTCTTAAGATGTTTTCACAAACATGTTAGAGCCAAGTTAGCATTTCCAAAAACATTTTTCATAAATATTTTTGCTTACTCTCCGATGCGCACTAGGCCTAAATGCAATGCATGAATTAGACTAGTCGTTATACTCTAACAACTAACTGTTTTTTTATAGGAAAGCATGGACACCTCTAGTGTGTGTTTGTGTGTCATAGTGGTAGATCACCTCACAACCAGAATTGTTTAGGAGGCTTGCATTTGGGTGAGATAGAGCTAGGCAAAGTAGTGGCTATTAGGCTTGCTAATTATACTAACTAATTTGCTCTAGTGTTTGTGCTTTTATAGAGAATTTTTTATAGGCCATTCACCCCTACCCCTCTAGCCATTTAGATCAATTCATCACTTTATGTGGGCCTAACATATAGAAAATTAGCTTATTGAGCTGCCTACATAAAGAAAATGAGCCAATGTGGGGGTGGTCAGAGGGAGGATTCAATCCTATTAGTCAGCAGTGCTGCACATGCAACATACCACTTTTTATTAGGTTGCATGGGCTTTAGCTGGCCCTGCCACTACTCCTACATGGGCTTCAGTCGGCCTTGCCCATACTCCGATGTAGTATCAACGTTCGAATGCCTTTTCACACTTGGCCAACCAAATAAGGAATATGGCGGCTTTGTTTTATACTCAAAATTTCTAATTTTGGAGCCACGATTGGTCACTTTTCAGCCCTTGGATATAGATCTAATGCTTACACATGACCCTCCCTCCTTATAAATAACGCCACCCGCACATATCTATTCAAAACCTAATTGCGTCGTCACCCCCATCATAGCTCTTACCTATCTTTGAAACCTAATTGCGCCGCCACAATATTCGTGTTTCCTCTTGCCATTGCACACACCATTGCATCATGCTCCTTGCAACAAAGCATTGTTACCTCTTCATCTAGTCCCTGCATCTCCATTGCCACTACTTATACACCTCTTTTGCTGCCACATCTTGCACCAAGGCCGCCACCTCTAGTGTAACGAGAAAGGGAGGCGCTTGGTAAGTGGTTCAACCGACGACGACATTGATTCAACCTCACCAGTGGCTCCAAGGAGATACACCTTACCAAGAGCAAGCCCGTTCACAAAGAACACGGTATGTGATTGTTTACTAAAAAATATGCCTCTCTTGAAAAGCATGCTTCAAGAAGGTTGAATGATTAAACGCTAGATTAGGATTGTATTAGGCGGGGTTTATGATTTGGGGATGACAATTAGGTTTTGGGCATCAAGACAGATTTTAGGGAAGCGATGGTTGGTGGTTCGATAAGGTTCTAGTCACCACCTAAATTGGAAGGTAATGCATTAGAACGACTGCCAACCACACTACCAAACATGACATGTCGACACTAGTGGGAACGAGGGTTAGGATGATGCTACATGGGCACATAAGAAAGAGGAGGTGGCATCAGGAGGAAATAGGATATATATAGAAGCAGGAAGGTGGAGGCGAGTGGCACGCCCTTGAAAAAAGCATGATGGCTCATAGCATAGCCAAGCCCCCCTTTTGCTTAACTGAATAGCAGGAGTATTATATAGCACACTGAGAAGTTCTATTTAGCTCATGGAATCTCCATTCCATTCTATCAAATTTTAATTATTCTTTTGTAGTTACTATATGTCTTAATGTCTAGTATCCGGATCACGTTTATTTATCTTCTATTAATCATTTTTTAGCCTCTACCTAGTATTCCCATATGGATATGGACACGAGATGGTAGAGAATTGACCCATTGTGCGTTAAACCATACCAATTGTCACCAAGGGAACTCTGTTGTGCATGTGTACAGCACACAGGTGGCAAGTGGGAGGCAACCTCTTTCACACCGCCATACTACTACAAGCCAAAATGAGTGCTCGCGTGCCCTCCAAGATCAAGAGCTTGGGAGTAGTTCCAGTGTCACTAGTTCAATATCAAGGATCGGCAACGAATCCTTAGGAGCCAGTGTTGACAGACAAAGCGAGTATCCTTTCAACTTGCTCAAGAGGGTACTTTCATCTCCGCAACAATGTTGCACAAGTGGATGTTACATATTTTAGATTATCGTAAATTTGGAGTTGTCTGAGTACATTTCACACGGCTGTGATATGCTTTTTGACAACATGCTTTCGTTAATCTGTAAATTACAAGCTAAACCCCTTTTGTAATTTCAAATGTCCTATTATTCTTTTATAAAAGATATATAAGCAAAAGATCACTCACTGTCAATCATTTACTTGCAGCAAAAACTAACTAAAAAGAGAATTCCTTGCAAAATCTTCATGTTTCCAACCACATTTCATTTCTCTTGCATTTTATGAGGCATTGCAATGTAATTCCTTTTATTAAATTCCACTTCCCAATACACTTTTTTAACAATGTGGGCATGAGCATTGTCGTTCAAATGTCTGATACACTTTTGCCTGTGTCATATGTGTCATTTGGCTAATCTTTTGTGGTATGGATGTCCGTGGATAGGAGTTCAGAAGCATGGACTTGGAGAGGACAAAAGTATACTCTCGCCAACATAGATCACAAACAGACACTTGTCAATCTAGCAATCATCTAGGAAAGCGCGAACGAGATGCCCAAGACTGTCGTGTCCTCAACCCTGCTTACTCAACACTAACAAGCAAACCGAGTGCCCTAGCAACAGACGGATCAACTTCTTTGTCGGTAGGATCAACTGCAAGGCTCAGCAGCCAAGTGTTAGGACCTGGTGGTAGTAATCAAATACAGTGTCCTTCGAGACAAGCTCAAGGTAGTACATTGCATTGATCTGAACTGCAACGTTGAATCATATGTGTATTGTACATACATATACAGATCTACATCCCCATTAAGTATTGTCTTACTATAGTTCTTGTCAAACTAACTTGTGATTAGACCATATCTACCGGGAGACTGTTCGCCCCAAGTTTCAGGACGAAAATGAAACTTCACATCAGTGGACATTTGGTGGTATGCATATTAATCATTTTGTATTCATAGTCATACTAGATGATTGTTCCTATGTGTATTTTGTTCTCATATGCTTTCTCTGTCACTCTCTCAGCTGTAGCAGAGCTTCTGGACAATGCTGTAGATGAGGTGAACATCATTTCTTGTCGATTTTGTAGCCTTGATGGAGCACAGAACAGTTGCACATCTTGACAAGTTCATCATATTGTGTCATACATATTCTAGTTTGTTGCTGAATTTCCTCTTCTTGAAACAGATACCACATGGTGCTACCAAAGTGTTGATCGATAGTGTCACCAATCCGCGCGATGGATCTCCATCATTGCTCGTGCAAGGTTCTCCTCCTAGATACCATTTCAATCCTTGTTTCTTAGGAAATCAGCATCATCCACCAAGTATGCTTGCCATGACAAATGAGTAAGGTTGTTTGAATTCATTCGCATGTATTTGTTTGTGCATAAAGACGATGGCGGAGGCATGGATCCTATTTCTCTAAGGAAATGCATGACTGCTGCATGTCCAAATAGGAAGACGCCTGATTCAATCGGGCAGAGTATGTACTCATGTCTTTACCAATCCTCGACTTCACATCCTTGCCATGTTTAGTGTTATATACTTATATCTAACATTTTTTGAATTTTCTGATCAGATGGGAAAGGATTCAGGGCTGGCATAAGCTACCTTGGTGCGAGTACTATCGTTTTCAGCCGTCACGTGCATACCAGGTCAGAATTTCCCAAGATCCTATTAAGGATTCAGAAATTTCACATAAATAACTCAGTTTGTATAGGAACCGGGAGAAGTTCCTGATCTTGGGACCTTACATGTATAACATTTTCTGTGCAATTTTGTGTTTGGGACACATAAGTAATTACATTCTGTGTCACCTTTTTCTTTGATTTATGACATGGTGTTCTTGTTTGGTTCCAGTACCCCTACTCAATCCATTGGTATGTGTGTGGCACATAATGCTCATTTGGCAAATCAAATCGAAATACCCATGGTATGTGTGTGGCACATAATGCTCATTTGGCACTGACCACGATGTCTGAGGACAAAAATTCTAACATGTTCCATGATGCTTTTTTCTTGCTTTAGGTGCATTACGAATACAATCCGGTGACAGGTGAAACCACAGTATATGAAAGCGAGCCAGGGCAGTTCTCTATCAATATGTCAATGCTGCTGAAATTGTCACCCTACAATTCAGAGGAAGAGCTGCTACAAAATGTGTGTTTTGAGATGATTATTCAGTCTTGTGGTTCAACCATAGTTACATTACTACATGCAATGCATATTCTCGTTTCTAACCATAATTACATCACTGGATTTTGTTTGAAACCATGTGCTACTGAAATAATTGACCCGGAAATTGTTTGTTGATGTGTCTGCTGCTAAACAGTTCAACGACATCGGTCCACATGGAACAAAAATCATTGTGTTCAACCTGTTACGCAGCATTAAAGGCGACTTGGATCTCGACTTCGACACTGACACGAAGGTAACAAATACATACCGATTAGATAGAGTATCAATACTATGACATCTAAAAAAGGATTCTACTGCTGTGACATGTCTACTGTTATCATGGAGTTCATATCATGAATTACAATTCTTCTCTTTTTTTCCACATGGATGCCCATTTTGTTCATAAATTCCTACCTGTACACACTCCTCGTTATCGAATAGTTAATCAATTCCTTCTTGCTTATTGCAGGATATTAGAACTAGTGTACCACCAACAATGAATCTAGAAAACGAGGCTGCAGGGGAGCAAAGTAATTTGGTATATCAATACAGGAGATCTCTCAGGGCAAGTGTTACATACACAATCATTTCTGCAGACACTTCTTTAACTTACATGAATTCTTTTCCTCAAATCGTCTGTTTATGTGTTCCTAAAATGTCATTCTCTGCAGGCCTATGCTTCCATCTTGTATCTGGGCCTACCGAAGCACTTTAGAATCATTCTTCGGGGAGAAGAGGTTAAGCGTCGTAACCTTGTGACTGAGCTCAAGCAGAGTCAATGCATTAAATTCAGGCGCAGCATGGCAGAAAGGGACGATGAAGTGGTATGCCACATTTTCTTCAAATTGATTTCCTCAAATGTCTAACCATGTGCATAGCACTAAAAGTATACAAACCTATGTCAAGCGAGGTGGTCTATAGTCATTCTAGAGAGAACCGTTGCTGCAGATTTTCCAAGTGAAAAAGATTGTGTTGGTTGTATCATAGATGATAAAACTGAAAACACATAGCAAGTTCAATCAATAGTTGCTAAAATATGGTGTTAATGGAATATGCGCTCTCAGGTGTGCCATGCACTCATGTCATGCTTGTGCATTTGGGCGTCTTTCCATGTTAAATAACAGAAGAGGAATTGAAGTCAGCGCTAGATGTCTTTGTCCATTTAGCATCGGTGCTTATATTTCTAGCAATTCCTGGCTTCTAAATTCTCATTTCATCGTTGTCTATTTCACTCAACTCAGGTGCTAGGATTCTTAGATGGCGTAGCAGATGCAGATCGATTCTGTTTCTACTATAAACAGCGCCTTATCCTGGTGAGTTTTAAATTTCTTCTTTTTCTTTTGCTTTCTAAAAGCCAAAACAATCAGAAAATCTATGCAAAAAGTTGCTTCTGTGGCATGATCCTATTATTGATACCGATTCAATTCCAAAATACTCCAGCCCTTCATTCCACCCTATAGATTCTCAAACAAAGACCGGAGCATCGTGGGAGTTCTGCAGGCCAATTACCTGAAGCCGGCGAGGAACAAGCAGGATTTTCAGTGGTCGCCGGAGCTTAAAGCGCTGCTGAAGATCCTAAAAAATTTGACAACAGAATTCTGGTAGCTATACTTATTACTCCCAAATAATCAATTGCCAAATGCTCTGGCCTCACATTCAGCAGAACGAGCATGGCACTCTGAACGCTAGCATATCAGAGTACATAAGAAAACAACTGACGTTTCACTGTTTCCAGGAAACACTTGAAAGGAAAGGAGCTTAAAGATGCTGCATCCTGGCTAAGCTTGGCGCCTCCAGTCTCTCGTGATGAAGCAAATTTGAAGGGGAGCAACATCACTTGGATGCACTCCCAGATCACCCCATCTATCCCGGCTCATAATGCGGGGCTGATTTTTGAGTCAAGCTTTCGCGGTATGCCAGTTCCAAGAGCTCCAACACCATGCCTTCCATTATTCCCCATGGAATCAACCAGAGATAAACAACAGATGTTGACGGCCATTGTGACCTCTTCGGATCAAGGCACAAGCTCCAATGGCATTCCTGCTCGTCCTACGACGCTGCCATTCGGGTGGAACAGCGGTGGTCTGTCCTCACATGGCATCCAGAGAGCTCCTGCCCCTCGACCTCTCACATCTGCCATGGCATCACTGGCTGGAGACAGCCGACCAATAATACCACTCGTGGCATGCACCAATGACTATGGCCTGAACTTGGGAAGCTCCACATCTATTGCACCCCGAGCTTTCCGAGCATCAGCCTTTACCCAACCGAAAAGAGGTGGGATGGGGTCGAATGGCATCATGAGAGCTCCAGCACCTCACCTAGCTGCATGTTATATGCCAGCAACAGCTGGAGAGAGACACCAATCAACACTGGTAACGCAGGACGCCATGGTGAACACCATAGGTGGCTTGGCACCCTCACATTCAGGTCCAGCCAGGGCTATGGTTGCTCTCCATGATCTGCACATCAAGATGGAGCCAGTGGATGACAATCCGCTGACTTATGGTAATAATGCAATTCCTCTGGCCGTTGGCGTGATGGACACTGCTGCCGCAACCTCTTCTGCCACATCCATTCGTGAGCCTGACGTGATGGGCATCGGAGACTGCAAAGCATCTGCGTTCTACCCATGGTGTCCTCCTGGTTTCAAGCCGGACGATGGCTCGCCAAGCTCTTCAAGACAGGTTTGTTATAGAATTGCATTGGTCAACATTCATGCAAATGTTTTCGATCCCATGAATCTAGCTTGCTCTTCTTGTTGAGTCTTCTCCATTTCTCTTGATGACAATCTGCAAATTTGCGCTTCAAATATGTTGTGCTGACTGCCTTCCATTTGCTGAAAACTGAACAGGCACAGGAGTTACAGGATGGAAGCAACCAAGAGGAACAAGAAGCCAAGCCACTGCTGAATCTGTTCAGGCCATAGGTTTCTTTTTTTGAGAACACACCATAGGTTTCATTCAAATAGAGAGAGAACATGCTCCAATCCATTCGTGGACACCTGCTTTCTTGCTAGCTGCTGCGGTTCATGGTGCTAGTTTCAGATAGGCTCCCTAGGCAGCGGACCGATACCATTTTTACTCTTACCATTCTGTTACTTTTAAGTATGTACTGGCACTACTTGCTACCAATATTATATTTCTGTATCAGTGAGAAGCGACATTCATTTGATTTTACTAAGCTGGCATTTATGAGGCTTAAAATCAGCTGCGTGACAATGTGCAGATAAGGCCTAAGGTGTTGTTTGCTTGAGAGCTGTAAAAGGCAAGGTGAATGGAAATGGAGTGCAGCTCTATGGGTTACAGATAGGGAATAAAGATGCAACGTGAAAGTGGGGACGAGTACAGAGTGGATATTTCTTGTTCTCCCTTATTAGTTCATTTTCATACCAATTGTCTTGTTTTCAAATCTGGATTAGTTTATTTTGATTGGTTTCAGATCGAACTAATGATCTGAGGAAAAGAAAAACTTATACATCCCTAGTTACAGTACTGGGAGTAGAAAGACGAACAAAGCTACCTGCAGATCCAAATACCCCTCCTCCCAGGCTCCGATTCTCCGAAGGCTGGCTGAAATGGATCTTCTGGTCCCCAGGCGCGTCTGGCAGAGATTGCCGTCAGCCCAAATGCCTGAAGGAAAGCTATGGCTAGGGCTTGGAGAAAATGTTTGGGTGCAAGGGAAGGGTGTAGAGGGAGGGAGACACAAGCGGGTAGGCGGGTGGCTCTCACGACTCACCGGCGCTAATGCCGCGGAAGCAGCAAGTCGCTCACCGTCGTCCGTCGGCAAAGCTCGTGCACTGACGGACGGAGATCGCTGCCGTGCGATGCGAGGTCGCACGAGGGGAGGAAGGACCGATGAGTCTTTTTTTTTTTTTTTTTTTTTGAGAAAGGGAAGGACCGATGAGTCGTGCCAAACGGGTCCTTATTGGGCCAGGGAGGCCGAAGCCGTACAAATTGGGCCTGAGGCCATGAGGTCATGTCCGGATCGGCACATTTCCATCCCAAGGACTTCCAAATAACTCTGCACCTTCTGCTAAAAAAATATATAACTCTGCACCTCAATAAAGAGTGTGGTGTTCCTAAAAAAAATAAAAAAACTCCGCGCCTGATTCTAAAAAAAAACTCTGCACCTTTCGGTGGTGGTCTCTCATTCCCAAGTTAAGTCGCTTTGACTTTTTTTATACTTCTAAATTATAAGTTGTTTTGATTTTATATATATATATATATTGCTATATATCTAGACATACGTTATATTTAGATACATAGCAAAATTGTTGTAAAAAAATCAAAACAACTTATAATTTGGAACATGCTCCTTCGGTCCCTAAATAACTGTCATTTTCGCTTTTTGAGAAACAACTTTGACTATATATATATATATATATATATATATATATATATATATATATATATATATATATATATATATATATATATATAGGACAACCCTATTTGGTACCCGGGTACTAAACACTTATTTGGTACCCAGACCCATCTCAGCCCACGCACGGACCTATGAGCGCATGGGACGGTCTCCGATCGATTTTTTTTCCGACCACATTTTTTTCCGATCGATTTTTTTTCCACCCATCGACCACATTTTTTTCCGATCGATTTTTTTTGCGGACGATTTTTTTCACCCGTGAGACTCGCATGGCATGTTTCTCAAGCCGTTTTTTTTAAAGGTGACCACGTCCGGTTTCGCAAATATGGCCGTTGGACCTCTGCCGAACAAATTGGGTCAGGCCTGTGAGCCTCCGGTCCCAAACAAAAGGCCTGTGCCTGTTGCTGCTGGGTACTGAATAACTATTTGGTACCCAGGTACCATATAGTAACACTATATATATATATATATATATATATATATATATATATATATATATATATATATATATATATATATATATAATATTAATATTATGGTACATAATTAATATCATTAGATAGATCGTCGAATCTATTTTCATAATAAATTTATTTGGAGATACAAATGTTGTATGCGTTTTCTAAAAATCCAGTTAAATTCACGGCATGGAAACCAAAAGCGACAATTATTTAGGGACGAGTATGGAGTATATATTTACGGGAGTAAGCTCTTTTGATGGTAGTTTCTGGAAGTCATAATGATGCTATGCAACCATTTTTCCCACACAAAAGCAATGATGTTTTCAGATACTCCATATCCAGTTTGGTAACTCCGCAGTCTATGTTTTGCAGAATTCTTTTTCTGTATTTCCATATTCTGAATATATTGATGACATCTTAGAACAAAGATCGTCAGAATTGCTCAAAGCCTCAAATAGTCAAAAGAGGAACTAAGGCCTTGTTCAGATTGCAAATTTTTGCAACCTGATGAATAGTACCACTTTCGTCTTATTTGACAAATATTGTCCAATCGTGGACCAACTAGGCTCAAAAGATTCATCTCGTGATTTCCAACTAAACTGTGTAATTAGTTATTTTTTTTACCTACATTTAATACTCCATGCAAGCGGTTAAAAATTGATGTGATGGAGAGAGAGTGAAAAAATTTGGAATTTGGGTGGCATCTAAACATGGCCTAAAGCGAAAAAATTCCAGCTAGTGTCTGAGGCCAGAAATTTTACAATGCCATTGTCCAGAAATTTTCAGTAGCAGACCTCCATAACGAAACATCTAGCTTCCAACGCGGCATCACGCTAGAGTTTGCTTCTCTGGCAAAGAAAAGAAAAGAAAATTCACACCTTGCTCAGCAAAGCTGGTCCTGGTGCACAACAGCACAAATGATAAAGCTCCTAGTTCCCAATGGTTGAATAGGCTAGCTAGGTTACCTTTGAAGGTTTTTTATATCACTAGTTACGTTACCGAGGAAAGATGACTCAGTAAGCACATATTATTTGTTTTGTTGTTCAAACGATTTCCAGTAGCTCTATAAACACATTGATCGCTTACATTTAGAGCGGCTGACGAGGAGCAAGCAAGAATGTAGCAAGTATACAATGGCACGTGAAGATGAAGATGAAACAAAATGAAAGCTTGCTTCATACAGCCACAGGGACGGCTTCATCCAATGCGACAACTCCCGGAAGCTCCTTTCCTTCCAACAATTCCAAGCTGGCACCACCTCCAGTGGAAATGTGGCTCATAACGTCAGCAACTCCCACCTTCTCAACTGCGGCGACAGAGTCTCCACCTCCAATGATAGTTGTGACACCCTTGGTGCTAAGTTCTGCCAACTTCTTTGCCACAGCCTAGAACAGAGATATCAGGGTTAGGTTTCTTTCATTGGAACCTCTCCTCAGTCCTCAGTTCGATAGCTAAGCTGCATCAGTATGTTTGAGCAGTGCTTTACCTCAGTTCCTACAGCGAACTTGTCAAATTCGAAAACACCCATGGGCCCGTTCCAGATGACTGTCTGGCATGTATCCAGGGCTGCGTTGAATGAAGTAACAGCGTCTGGGCCAATATCCAGCCCCATCCAACCATCGGGAATTGCAGATGCTGGAACAATCTGTAAAAAAACTATATGGTCAAGTTTCTTCCTATGCAGAACCGAGAGATGCTTCAACTTCACTACAAAAGATCTGCTGATTAGGAAAGGAGAAGATGGAACAAACCTGGCTGTTAGCATCAGGGGCAAACTTATCAGCAATGACAACATCAGCTGGTAACAAAAGGGAGACACCCTTTTCCTTAGCCTTTGCAAGGAGAGATGTTGCAAGATCAAGTTTGTCTTCCTCAACCAATGAAGCACCAACAGAGAGACCTTGTGCCTTGTAAAATGTGAAGATCATACCACCACCCAAGAGAAGGATATCACACTTTTCCAACAGGGATTCAATAACCCCAATCTTGGATGACACCTTTGAACCACCCACGATGGCAGCAAATGGGCGTTTCGGGCTTGAAACAGCTCCGACAAGGTAGTCAAGTTCCTGCACATTGATTTTGTTAAATATAAGGATCAGATTGAGATTGAGGAGAAAGAGAAAATAATCACAATTTTCTGTTTTATGTAGCATTTTTTTCTTTGATCCCATCTTTCATAGTTTCTGAGTTACAAAATGGAACGTGTAAACAAAGAAAAAGAAAGATAACCTTCTGCAAAAGGAACCCTGCAACAGAAGGCTTCAAAAACTTGGTAACTCCCTCAGTTGATGCATGTGCCCTGTGGGCTGTTCCAAATGCATCATTGACATAAAGATCTGCTAGGGAGGCAAGCTTCTGTGCAAACTCTGGGTCATTCTTCTCCTCTTCCTTGTAGAATCTTACGTTCTCAAGGAGCAAAACCCCACCATTGGGCAAGGCGGACACCAGCTTCTCAACTTCAGGGCCAATAACATCGTCGGCTTTTTGCACCTATTTGTGGGTATAGATATGCTTTAGTCAGAACAATCAATTAGCACATGTGATTTAATTAGAAGTACCAATGATGTAGAATAATAAATCAATACCTGAATGCCAAGAAGCTCAGACAACCGTCCTACAATGGGACCTAAGCTAAACTTGGGTGTAAAACCCTTAGGGCGACCCTGCACATCCAGAGCAAAAGGGAGGATATTAACCATAATTGGATGAAAAGAAAATTAAGCAGCTATCTGAGAAAAATAAATTGGTTCAGCTATCTTTCATAAAATTATCATTGAACACAAGAAGCAAATCTGCAATTAATAGCCAGTGTGCATATACAAAATCACAAATTTGATTAAACACTTTCACTGTGCAGGTCCTTGGCTCCTACATTGTGAGTGTATGCCGAGAGCAACATTTAGATTCCCATTTTCTAAAGTAAAAGTCACAAACAGACCCTACATTAAAAGATCAGTTTTTTCTACTTTTGTAAGTTTATTTTTTCTAAAAGGGTTCTCTTTTACCTTTGCAGCAATTCCCAGTTTGTGCCCAAAACGAAAACAGAAGTGATAGTTAGCTATGTTGAAGATAAGCTAAATCATACTCCATAACACAGGAAAGCAAAATCACAAATAATAGCCAGTGTCCATATAGTACGTATTACTTAACCAAAGCAAATCAGATTATCATAAACACCTGGATCCAAGGAGTACCGAATTAATTCGTACATTGCCTATGCGTGCGAAGAGCATTACTTCCCCAAATCAGATGAGATACGGACGGGAGACTGGAGGGCCGGGAACTCACCAAGTGGCTTGAGAGGATGACCTTGGCGCCCTTGCTGAGGAGGTACTGGATGGTGGGGACGGCGGCCCGGATGCGGGTGTCGTCGGTGATGTTCTGGTTCTCGTCGAGCGGCACGTTGAGGTCGGCGCGCACGAAGACGCGCTTCCCCTCGAGGTCGGCCTCCGTGAGGTCCCCGACGCTCTTCTTCGCCATGGTGGCCATGGCCCGCGTGCCGCGCGCGGAGGACGCCTGCCGGCACCGCGACGCGACGTGGACCGCGAGCCGCGCGTCGCCCGCCGCGAACGCCAGCGACCGCGCCGGCTGGCACGCCGCGGCGAGGCCTCCCCTGCGCAGCGGGGCGGCGGCGGCGGCGGTGGCCGCCCTGGTGGCCGCGCGGGACGCGAGGGAGAGGGAGGTTGGTGGGGCGGCCGCGGACGCCATTGGGATTCGGACGGCGACGGCGGCAGCGGCGGGTGGAGCGGAGAGACTGAGAGGGAGTGATTCGGGAGCGCGGGAGGAGGGGGGCCTGTGGGTCGTATAGAGGGCTTTGTGGATGAAAAGGTCGGGAAGGCTTATCGCTGGCGAGAGGTCGGGACGACGGTTCCGGTGGGTGTGTGGGGGAGGAGACGGCGGTGATCGATCACGGCGATGCGATGGCGACGTGTGGGGGCTCGGTGGCTTCGATTTCCCCCCCCCCCCCCCCCCTGTCCTTTGTGTGATCTGGGATCGCCGTCCCTTCCCTTCCCAGTCCCACGCTTTGGAAACTCGGGATCACTAGCGGTGCCCGTGAGGCGTGAGTTTACTGGATTTGTCCAAAGCATATTCTGCCAAAGAAATTGATTGATCTCAGTTCATTGCGATTTTTTTACTGCCGACGGTAGGGAATTCACCGCGGGCGAGAACGCTGCCGGCTGCAAAGCTTGGCGAGTAAAACCTTTTTTTAGGGAGCTTGGCGAGTAAAACTGGGACAACGTCAGCAGTACTGGAGACTTCGGAGGTCAACGTCTTCAAGAAACACTGTAACAGACGCAGGCTGCAGCACACCACGAGTCTACAAAAAGTGTGAATTTTGTTACACACACAACGTAGCATCCACAAATCAAGCCTGAAATTCCACTCTACAGGTTGCAGGTGTTTCGTCTCAGCAGATGAAGGGCAGCCTGGCGTGCTCGTCGCTGCAGTAGAGCCCGGGCTGCTGCGTGTACCCCTGCTTGGACAGCAGCTCCCGCGCCCTGACCACCAGCTCTCGGTTGGTCACCGCCGCCCCGCGCTTCTTTCCGTTGCCGTTGCCGTTGCCGGCGAGGATGGTCTGGATGGCGTTGCTCAGCGCGCCGTAGGACATGCCGTCGGCCGTGGTCGCGTCCGCCGAGGTCTCGTCCGTCTGGCACCCGCTGATCAGGACGCCGTTGCGCGGCGGCAGCCTGGCCGCCGCCGCCGGCCCCGCGTACACTTCCTCGACGCTGTGCGTGTCCTGCTCCTGCGCCAGGGCCTCCGCCTGCCTGGGAGCGGGAGCGTGCGACTGCTCCGCTTCCTCCTTGCCGTCGTGCCGGAGCTTGACAACCATGACCTTCATGAACCTCTTCACCTTGGGGCTCGCCTCGTCGCCGAAGTGGTGGAACAGCGTCGTGCGGATGGAGCCCACGCCGATGTCGTGCCTCCCGGTCTTGTCCTTGAGCATCTGGATGAACGTCGACAGCGGCAGCGACCGGTTGCCGATGCTGCCGCCCTTCGCCGCCTTCGTGTCGTCCGCCGGCTCCTGGACGCTGCTGCTGCTGCTGCCCTGGTGCTGTCCACGGCGATTGCAGTGGATGCCGGCCCCCAGAGACTCCAGCACGCCACGGACGATTCGCGCGAGGGAGGCGCAGAGTCCGGTCCCGGAACCGGGAGGAGGCTTCATTTCGCGCTCTCGGCGCTGCTGCTGCTGGGTTCTGTTCTGCTTGGTGCTGTTGCCGATCTGCTCCTTGGTCTTGTCGATCAGACCACCGCTGTGGCACGAGTCCGAGACCATGGTGAAGCGGCAGCCGTCAGGGACCTTGGCCACGAGCTCCGTGAAATCTTGGTCTGCAGTGCAGAGCATGCATGGAAATCAGGACGGGCATTCGAGCGAGCTCAGTTATCAGAAAAGGGGCGCATATGGTCGAATCAGGTCGTCGAAAGAAACGATCATGGATAATTACATTATTAGGCAGGTTATGAATTGGCAGATTCTAACGTGGCCAGCTTGTTGAACACACCATAGCTAAACCTTAACCTTCGCTACAGGGATGCTGCCATAATTGATAGCATAGTACAGCTTAAAAGATCACATTTACACCTGGAAAAGCGCAATACGCATATTCCATCCCTCCCATCAGTAGTAGGTGTATTTTACTTAAAAAATTTGACCAGCGTATTTACCCATTTTGTTAGTATCTGTATAGTGTATAAAAAACTTTACACCTACAATGATACTCCAAGGTCAAGTATTTTGAAAACTGTACAGCTACAATGAGTATTTTGAAAATACTGTCAAGCTATACTAATTTTGGAACCGGGAAATGGTATACTTTTATGAAAAACACCGGTCAAAGTCTTGCTTTTGAGCATTTGAAGACTGGGCCAAAACAAAATACACTTTTTTTTAATTAACGACAACTGTTGCTAAAAAAACTTCTACCTATTTGCTGCGGGTTTCAGTTAGCAGTCTCCATTTCTTAAAAGTATTAAAAAAAACAAACACATCACTATGGCTCCACACACTAAACTACTCCCTCCGTCAATAAAAGAATCACATGTTAGTATATCAACTTTGATCAATTATAGATGAAAAGGTATAAATATTTATAATATCAAATAAATATCATTAAATTAATTACAAAATGTATTTTTATAATAAACTAATTTAGAGTTATAGATGCGAATACTATTTAATAGAAACTTGGTCAAACGTGAATCATTTTACATGGCACGCAACCTATGGTTGTATTCTTTTTGGGACAGAGGTAGCACCAGCTTATCTCGTACGTTTATCTTTGAATTGCTGAATCATGTCCTGGGCTTATCTTTTTTTTGGCACGTATTTCATGTAGAGAAAAACGAGTTTTTGTTACACTAGAGCAGAAGGCCTAGGCTTACCGTCTAGCGAGGCCACAATTTATCTAGTCGTTTATTACATGATCGATTGGCGACCCATGCAACTCTGTAGCTACTAAGCTCATCTTATTCATACACTCAATCTTTTCGTCTAAAAAATTCACACACTCAATCGGAATGCTGTATGAAGGCTAGAACCTACTAACCATCAGATGCCAAAAGTGTGCCTACGAATGCAACTACCGTTCGATCCTAAGTTAGTCGGATCAGTTCAGAACTGAGAGCTCACAACTAACTAAATGCAGAGAGAAACACAAGGGAGCGCACACCTTTGATCAGGTTGAGGTCGCATGGCACGATGCACTCGTCGTAGCCGGTGTCGTCGTCCTCCCCGGTCTCGGCGGGGAGCTGCAGTCCGTGGCCGCTGTAGTGGAAGAAGAGCGCGTCCCCCACGAGCCGCTCGAGCTCCAGCCGGATGTTGGCCCCCGTGGGCGGCGGCGTGGACGGGTCGGCGTCGGCCAGGACGCGGATGCCGGCCTCGTCGAACCCGAAGCGCTCCACCAGGCAGCGGCGCATGCGGGCCACGTCGTTGAGGCATCCCTTCAGCTCCCCGTCCGTGCCCGGGTAGTTGATGCCCACCAGCACGGCGCGCTTCTGCCCCATCGCTTCTGCGCCGCCGCCGCCGCCGGACGAGAGGCCGCCGTGCTTCGACGCGTTCGTTCGGCGGAGGTGTGTCCCGCGGCCGGAATGATGATCCGGTTGGTATGGTGACGCGGGGGGCCAATTGGCGTTGTGGCCTGGCACCTCGTGCGTGTCGGGCTGGTGGAGGTCCGGAGTGCTGCTGCGCGAGGTGCTCATTGCCACCACCCCGCCATTTTTGTATTGGCTGGTGGGTGTCAACGTCAGCTAAAGCGGCCTTGCACTGGGAAACAATCGGATCGGGTTATTATTTGCTTAAGCAGCCAGCAGAGTCCAGAACCTCAAAGTTCAGAACGTATATATGCTCCGTGGGTAAATGTTCACTTCATGGCTACGTAGTACTGCACTAGCATGCAACTACTCGTATGTACTATCGGTTCATGATCTGACCTGTTCTCTTCACAAGCATCCCAAATCATTAGTATGTCTTCAAAGGCTGTCTGCGATTTGGATCGTGGCGCTAGTTCTTCAGCTGTGATCTCTACTAATTATTGGAAACTAGAGGAAATGTGCTGGTTTTCCTACACGAGGAGTCACGAGACGAGCGAGGACAAAATTTTCCTGCACAACCCCACCATGGCACCATAATTCCATTGTTTGGCTCCGCTACGGCTGCAGCAGGCCAGCAGCCGCAGCTGCAGCCAGTGTGAGTGTGATCAAGCTGTCTCCGCCCAGCGGAAAATGCAGGGGAGCACACCTCGCCGGCCTTCGGAGTTCGGAGAAGCGCAGCTCGAGTTCACGCGGGCTCGCGCTGGGCCGCTGGCGCACTGGTCGTGGTCGACGTCGTCGACTCCAGTCCAGCAACACCAGCTTGCTACTAGCACACTACTGTAGTACTGTACTAGTAGTGTACGTACTACCGTTCGTCGGATACTTCCGCGGCGGCCTACACGTCCAATAATGGCTCTCCTTGCTTGCTGTCGCTGGCACTGGAGGCTGCCGCTTGCCTTATCGCTACTAGCAGCATTTGAGGTAGTCTGGCAGGGGAAGAGTCGCACAGAGCGGGTAGCGGTAGCCAACTCACCGTATAGGTGCCTGCAACTCTGGCACTCTCTGCGTCGCCATGTGAACAGGCACGAGTACGCGTCGTGGCCTCGTGGCGTGGGTACAGGTTTGGCAACGAGCTGATTTTAGGTCTTCTTGTCACGTGTATCAGTGTATGGTTCTCACAAATAGATACTACACAAATATCGGGCCCATGTCAAATAGTAGTACATATCGAACACCACGTGTAAAGCAATCTATTTATCCACGGTGAAGCTGATGATAAATGGTTTCAAGCACTTTCTTTAGACCGTATTTCTCTTGGGTGGAGTGCCATGACTTTCTCGGTGGTATCTTGATCCGTCAAACCTTCCTCACAAATGTCATTCGAAGAGGATCAGCACATGCATGCTCCCCGTAACTGGCTGCATCCATGATCACCAAAAGGTCAAGACCACAAATCCTTGCGAGTTGCGAGGTGGTTGGTATATCGTTTGAGCCAGACTAGAAAACTACTAGCACTATTATCTATCCCTTAATTTTGGCATTGTGAATTCATGCTGGAAGAAGAACAAAGAGTCAAATCGCATAGATAGTTTCAGTCTTTCAGATGACTTTGCGAGATGCTGAAAAGATGTGTGCGGATGCAGCCATGGGACGAGCAGGCCTCTGCGAAACCAACGAGTACTCCCACCGTCCAAAACAAATAGAAATTTCATTTTTTAAAGAGTCAAACAATCTTAATTTAACTAGATTTATAAAAACTAATTTCAACTTAACGTATCTTTAGATATATTTATTATACAAATATATTCTGAAATTGATCTAATAATAGTTATTATATATCATAAACATAATATATTTCTTAATATATTTAATTATATTCAGTATTTTTAAAAATTTTATTTAAGTATATACGAGATTTTCATACGGGTTGTCGACTCACTCTCGGCCCACCAGTACTTCAGTATCACCAGTTCACCACTCGGGTTCGTCGTTTCGATCGAGGTGTGAACAATACGACCGGGGTTTGCACGCAGCACACGGCTAGCGGTCTCGCTAGACCGGCCGGCCGGCAAGCGGCAACCGCCCAAACGCAGCTGCGACTGTGACCCTACCTGATCCACCGAAAGCAGCAGCGCTGCATCAGCACGCCGGTGCGCAACAATTTTTAGGTTCCTGCCTTGTTGAGTGCCGAGTGCCACCTCCTCTCCTGCACCCCGTCCCGTCATCAGTCCAAACTCCAAACTCCGAAGCATACACCACGTGACACGTGTGACGTGTCGACGAGCGTGTGAGCCGAGACAAGGTATAGGATCAGAGTAATATACACTTCTGCCATCTATTCATGATAGTTCTTTCACTTAGCGAATGTAAAACACTTATTAGTTAGAACAAACATGAACGGATATGGTGGATCAGCGGAGGAGTATCAGCTAAAATTGTACTTCCTCCATCTCAATTATAAAATCATTTTTAACTTTCTTTAGTGTCAAAGCATCTCAAATTTGACTAAATTTATATAATAAAATAATAACATTTTATGATACCAAATAAATTTTATTTTACTCTTCATTAATTATATTTTTATAGTGTACCTAACTACCTATTTGATATCATAAATTTTTATTTTTTTTCAAACTTGAGTTAGACTCTCCAACAAAGTTAGAATGACTTAAAATTTGGAATGGAGGAAGTATTAAGTTATATACCTTCTAGTGATATGTGCACTATATAACCTTGATGAAGGTTTTTTTTTCACATTTTTGGGGTCATTGTCAAATAATGTATGGGAAGATTGGCATGTTAGAAGAATAGATAAGGACATTTAGGAATAGTGATAGAATCCTAGATATAGAATAGATCTGGACTGAGCATTGTACTCTAAGATTTAGAGTCCTACTCTGACATAGAACATGTATGAATAGTACAATATAAAGAACATAATCAAGTAGGCTAAGGGTAAGTCAAACTATTTCCATAACTTTTCACATGGCTTTTTTTTCTCGAATACGCAAGAGCATTGCGTATCATTTTCCTAAGAAGGTAGGGTTTTAAAAGTTAAAGCGGTGGCACCACTGGCAGTTAGGAACTTTGGCGCTACATTTTGACTTTAACAACCCAGAATTGTACTGCCTAACGCCCAAGCTACCTTTTGGCTGAAGCGGCCAACCCATTGGCACCAGCCTCGATCCGGCAATCGGCCTCGGCCCTGATGATCTGGAGCATATCATTGATCGTGGAAGGCGAGTTCCTGAAGCAACGAGTGTTTTGTTCCTTCCAAACTTGCCATGAGACCAATGCGAACAAGCTGTCCATGCCGGAACAACGTTGTTCGTCCCAGAGCGAGCGCAACCGACGCCACCATCGCCTAACCGTCAGCTGTGCTTGAGGCGCCTGCTATCCGCTGCTGGAACGATGTATTGCCATAGCTCATCTGACTTACATTATTATGTTATCACCTGATTAGAACTGTAGCCTACCTAATGTGTGGCGGGCAAAGTTTGATAATAACCAACAAAACATGTGCTTAAATAATGCAAACTTCACAGTTGCACTGATGGATAGCTAAAGTATTGAATATAACGTCTCTTAAAATAAAATTTAGCCCGGTTTTCAGGGAAAAAGTATCTTGTTTCGTCTAGTGAGTGAACTCGAGTACGGTTATGCAAGGCTCACGATAGCCGGGGAAATTCCATGCGTTCAAAATTGGGCACTTCTACAATTATACACTTACACGAGTAAATTACTCCTATTTGGGTTCCTTGTAGAAAAAAGGGAAAAAATTGCCCATCTGTGGTCGTTTTATTAGCAGAGCTTATTGTTGCGTAGTAAACCCGGGACGAAGCAAGCTCAACGTGTTCGTTGCATCAATAATCACAAAATTATACTATGCCATCAGGAGAGGGTTTTCCAATATACTGGAACTGATCAATCTGCTCTACCTAATCTAGGAGTCCACGTACGAAACCAACTAAGGGCTCGTTCGGTTAGTAGTGAATCCTACCCTGGATTGATTCTTCCTTGGATTGGTTGTCAAATTTATATGAAGTTTTGAGCAGTTGGAATAATTCCTTGTGCATTCTTGATCAACCGAACGGGCCCTTTATGTATGTGCAGAATATCGGGGTAGCTTAATATGGTAGGTACAAATCCATCAGCAATTAGATTTTGTTTCCGTCGAAAATATTTATTCCTTCTATTAGCATCGACACAAGCAAAGAAGCCATAGTGTTGACCGCGCCCAGACCAATCATACGAGTAGCCATCGGTGACCCATCTTGATACAGACAGTTCTATAAACTTTGTAATGGTATTCTTAGGAGATGTCATCGCTGGCACGAGCAATGGAGATGAAGTTTTATATAGGTTATCTAAAAAGCGATAAACGACTTCCTCCATCTTCTTGTTTTTAGATTAGAAATGAAAAAAACTTTGAGAAAGCTTGGAGCAAGTGTACAAATTATATATGATTAAATCTAAGCTCAAAGAATGATGATGTTGTGCATAACAGTATCATTCTCAATTTCAACAACATCATAGCACCACACACCACTACACCAGAGAGTAATACGAGTAGTGTACAAAGATTGCAGTCCACGCGACGAAATGGCACAAGTTCAGCATATGAAAGGCAAACTGGCATGCTCGTCACTGCAGTAAAGGCCAGGTTGCTGAGTCGTGACCCCCTGTTTGGACAGCAGCTCCCGCGCTTTGAGCACTAGTTCCCTATTCGTCACCGCCCCGTCGTGCTTCCTGGCGAGGATGGTCTGGACGGCGTTGCTGAGCAAGCCGTAGGACACGCCCTCCGCCGTGGTGGCGTCCCCCGAGGTCTGGTCCGTCTGGCAGCCGCTGATCAGAACGCCATTGAGAGGCAGGGATGGCGCGCTCGCCGTGGTGCCGGCGTACACCTCCTTGACGCCGTCGCCGTGAACCTCCTCTTGTTCCAGGGCCCGGTTGAGAGTGTCCACCTGTCCCCCCTCGTCTCCCTCTAGCTTAAGCTTGCTTGCCATGACCTGGACGAACTTCTTGATCTTGGGGCTAGCGTCGTCCCCGAAGTGACGGAACAGCGTCGTCCGGATCGTGCCCACGCCGACGTCGTCCTCGCCGGTGGTCTCCCGGAGCATCTTGATGAACGCCGAGAGAGGCAGCGACCGGCTTTTGTTGCTGGCGGCGTGTGCGCTTACCCCTGCCTTCGTGTTCGTCTCCGTTCCTCCACTCTGGACGAGGCGAGGGAGGTGGATGCCTAGTGAATCGAACACGCCATGGACGATGCGTAGGAGGAAGGCACAGGCGCCGAAAGGATGCCGCGTGACTCGCTCGGCGGGGTGCTCGGTTTTGTTCTGACGAGTGCTGTTCCCGATCTTCTCCTTGGCCTTGTCGATCAGCCCGCCACTGTGGCACGAGTCTGAAACTATGGTGAAGATTCAGCCATCTGGGACTTTCGCCACGAGCTCCTTGAAATCTTGGTCTGCGGTTCGTGCATGCAAGAAAATTAGTATCATCTTCAAAAGCGAGAGACTGACAAGGGAAACCTTGCTGCTGTAATGCTGTTCTCCTTCTACACGATCTCTGGTGTTCATTTGTGGCTAGCCGGTGCTTTGCACTTTTGCAGGCTTGCACATAAGACAAACACATTAGGTAACATTATGGAAAAAAAAACTAAAGACACCCTTAAATTTGCACATTATTAAAAATAAATAATCCCATAAATTTGAATATAAATTTGGGTATAAAATATCCTAAGTTTGGAAAATTTGTAGAAATTCAGACACTAAAAATATAGCAACCCCCCAGACCACAACTCGAGTTAATTGAGTTCGAACAGAACTAACAACAAACTAATTAGAGGGTAGTACAGTCGTCAGAGCCCACCGCACCTTTGATGAGGTTGCCGTCGCATGGCACGATGCACTCGTCGTACCCGGCGTCGTCGTCCTGCCCGGTCTCTGCGGGCAGCTGCATCCCGTGGCCGCTGTAGTGGAAGAAGAGCGTGTCCCCGGGCCGGGCGTCCCCGACAAGCCGCTCGAGCGCCTGCCGGATGTTGGCCCCCGTGGGCGCCGGTGTGGATGGGTCGGCGTCGGCGAGCACGCGGATGTCCGCTTCGTCGAACCCGAAGCGCTCGACGAGGCAGCGGCGCATGCGCGTCACGTCGTTGAAGCAGCCCTTGAGCTCGTCGTCCCGGCCAGGGTAGTTGATGCCCACCAGCACCGCGCGCTTCCGCCCCATCGCCGCCGGCATGCCGCGCGCATGCACGCAGGCGACGCGCGTATGCTTCCTTGCGTGGTTATTGAGGTGGTGGGCTGGTTGGCGGCCGCAATGGAACTCGATCGGGTTGGCGCGGCAACGAGTTGTCGATTGGCCTTTCTTTGGCGCGGATCTGGCAGCTCGTGCAGGGTTGGTGGAGCTGAGTGCCGGTGCCCTCGTGCGAGGTGCGCAGCTCATTCCCCCGCTATTTTCAATTCGCTGGAGACGCGGGTCACCGTGTACGTGCATTCAATCACAATCACTCATATAGTACGTTGCATGCAGTTCGCGAGCGGGAGTAAAATATGGTTTGAGCTAGCGGAACGATACAGCGTGCGAGCTAATTTTCAAGCTCATCGTATCTTTTTTTTTCCACACCAAAGCACACTATCAATGCATCAAGGACCGAATAGATGTTCAGAAAAGAATGGATTTGAGTATAAAAAATTCTTCGACAAACGAAAAAGAAAATTGGACTATATCTCTATTTTCGTCCCATGCTCTTTCTTCTAGCAAATCTAAAGCCACAATCAGAGACTATTGAACCTTAGAACAATGCTCAAAAGGTAGTGTAAAGCGCGGAAGTAAGAATGAATCAAACAACATTGATGTCAAGAAGATGCGGAAGTTCAACATAGATCTTTGGAAATTCCGCAAATGTTCAGAAGTTGCAGTCAGGAAGTTCTGCAAAGATGTTCAAAAGTTCAGTGAGATGTCCAGAAGTTGAAGGGTACAAATTCCACAAAAATGTTCGATAGTTTTGCACCGTCCATGAATTAACATCTGAATGACTTCCAAAATTGATGAAAATTTAATCGTAGCTTCCCAAGCACATGGTAAGGGTATTCCCACAAGATCTTGCCAAAAAGACCCAGGGTTTACCAAGAACTTTAAAACTCCTTACTCAAATTGGAAGTTTGTCAAGAAAACTTTAAAATAAGAACTCAACGTCCTCGTGGGAATTTTGTTTATCGGCCAACTTATATATGTTCCCTTGAGTTCATATAATCAAGACTGAGCACAAGAATCAACCAAAAATATCCCGCTCAAAAAATGACAAAATCTAGCAAAAGAGAGTTTTTAAAGGGAGAAACCTGAGATATAAATGCTAGATTTCAAGCAATGGTATGAACAAGTTTTAAGCCCCCAAAACAGTCCAAAATCATGCCAAACAACAACAACAACAACATAGCCTTTTGTCCCAAGCAAGTTGGGGTAGGCTAGAGATGAAACCCAAAAGAGACGAGAAAACAGGGAGACACATAAAGGGACAAAAATGGCACGAGACAAAAAGAGGTCACGGTTCAGGCACGTTGATTGCCAATCTCCAAGCGCTCCTATCCATAGCTAAATCCTTGGGGATATTCCACTCTTTAAGATCTCTCTTAACGGACTCGTCCCACGTTAGTTTAGGTCGACCTCTACCGCTCTTTACATTATCGGCCCGATTTAGAACTCCACTACGCACCGGCGCCTCAGGAGGCCTCCGTTGGACATGTCCAAACCATCTCAACCGATGTTGAATCAATTTCTCCTCAATTGGCGCCACCCCAACCCTATCCCGAATATCGTCATTTCGAACTCTATCCCTCCTTGTGTGCCCACAACACCAACGCAACATACGCATCTCTGCTACACTCAATTGCTGGACATGTCGCCTTTTGTAGGCCAACACTCAGCACCGTATAGCATCGCCGGACGAATCGCCGTCCTATAGAACTTACCTTTCAGCTTCTGAGGCACCCTTTTGTCACAGAGGACGCCAGAAGCTTGACGCCATTTCAACCAGCCAAAACAATAGATAAAAAATCCATCCAAAAGGTGCCCAAAACTAAAAAAATGAAATCTTGGATTCATAAAGCTAAAGATATAAGCACGAAACTAAAACAACAAACTTTAATTGATTCACAAGGAACTCATCTATACGTCTCAGGTTTTAGACTTAGAGCAAAAGGGACTCAACTCTCTCTTTACTCATGCCTTCCTTGCACTTCAGCCTGTCTAGAATGAAATTAGAGTTTAAAGAATTTTCGGAGCCAAGAATTTTTGGAGCTACAAATGCCCATCTCTATGAAATATACACTGCATCATGACAAAGGGGGAAAAAATGAAAAATACAGCTTTGTAATATTTTGAGAAATAATATTTTATTTACTATTATGAGAAAATATGAAACTCAGTGTACAGGTGATGTGGTTAAACATTTTTTCCTTGAAAAGTCAATGTGGTTAAACATAATAACCTCAAAAAGAATGTTATCTTGCGCAGAAACAATCCATTCCCAAATTTCAGCAACAAGCATAGCCACCGGTCCATCACACATGTACACCATAACAGTGACTATATACAAACATTGCAATCCACAGGGCAATCCCAATGAATCAGCATATAAAAGCCACATTGGCATTCTCATCGCTGCAGTAGAGCCCAGGCTGTTGGGTGTAGCCCTGTTTCGACAGCATCTTGCGCGCATTCAGCACGAGCTCCTTGTTTGTTACCGTCCCGCGCTCCGCGAGGATGGTCTGGATGGCATTGCTGAGCGCACCGTAGGACACACCCTTCGGTGTGGTCGCGTCGGCAGACGTCTGGTCGGTCTGGCACCCACTGATCAGGACACCGTTGCTTGGCACCCTCGCCGTCGTCCCGGCATACACCTCTTGGTCGCTGTGCACATTTTGTTTCATGGCTGGGTCGAGCTCTTCTTCCTTGCCACCAAGCTTGGCTTTCAGGAATTCCTGTGCCAGGGCGCCCATGAAGCCCACAATGCCACCATGTTGTCCCTGCTGTAACTTGTTCAGCATGACCTTCATGAACTTCTTTATCTTCGGACTGGCGTCGTCTCCAAATAGGTTAAAAAGTGTCAACCGGATTGAGCCTACATCAATGTCATCCTTCCCAGTCTTCTCCTTGAGTATCTCGATCAATGTCGAGAGTGGTAGCGACCGGTTTTTGACATGGGCATCAGCTGTGTTGATGTAGCGCGACTCTTCGTCACCACCGTCGTCGCCGTGACCTTGTCGGTGGCTATGGCTACGGTGGGGCAGGTGAATTCCTTTAGACTCAAACACGTCCCGAACAGTATCTTTGAGGAATTCCCGGAAGCTAGTGTCAGAAGCAGGCCGTTCTTCAAGTTCCCGGCGCTGGGTCTGGTTCTGCTTGGTGCTGTGGCCAATCTGCTCCTTCGTCTTGTCAAGTAGTCCTCCACTGTGGCACGAATCAGAAACTATGGTAAAGAGACAGCCACTGGGGACTTTTTGCACAAGCTCCGTGAAATCTTGGTCTGCAGTTCATAAAAGAACATCAGTTACTTCTTTTAACCTCTATGAATGGAGCATCCAAACATGAACTAGGTAAAATGGCACACAATTGGATTCAGGCATAGCTGTTTGCTGAGTACTGACATGTATTAAAACTGATCATTTTGGCCCAAATTCTAACATTTTCTAAGGAGATAAACTCTATTTGTAAGAAAGCTTAAAATTTTGTTAACATTTTTCACTATTGTCAAAGTGATCAGAACAGTTTCAGCTTTTCAGGAATTGCATTTTCAACTCTCAAGCTAGAAATTTACAATGTATAGTATTCCTCTGGTAAAATAAACACATAATGCGGATCTAAATTATTAGCATCATCTTTTGAACATGCAGATCCTGGTTATGAGTAGACATCTGAAATCTTTTTCGTTATTACTGGCCTAAAATCATATCCATTTCTGGTTCAAATATAATTTGTGCAATATGAATTCATAGTCACGTAGGAATCAACCCAATCATTCACTTACATTACCACAATGATATCAAGTCCAGTCACAGATTAAACGTATAGCAATCTGATTTTGTCATTCTCAAACCCCACCTACAATTCGATCCCCACTCCTCGATTAGCCCGACCCACAATAGCAACTAGCAAGCAACAGAGGGGCACAACTCGCACACCTGTGATAAGGTTCATGTCGCAGGGCACGATGCACTCGTCGTAGCCGGTGTCGTCGTCCTGCCCGGTCTCGGCGGGCAGCCGTGTGCCGTGCCCGCTGTAGTGGAAGAAGAGCAGGTCCCCGGGCCGCGCGTCCCCGACGAGGCGCGCGAGTTCCCGCCGGATGTTGGCCCCCGTGGGCTTCAGCGCGGAGCCGTCGTCGATGAGGACGCGGATGCCGGATTCGTCGAAGCCAAAGCGGTCGACGAGGCACCGGCGCATGCGCGCGACATCGTTGTGGCAGCCCTTGAGCTCCGCTTTGGTGCCCGGGTAGTTGATGCCCACCAGCACCGCGCGCTTCGCCCCCATCGGTGCCTTTCCGGATTCGAAGCCGCGTCGCGTCGAATCGGCGGCCGGCGACGGTGAGGGCGAGGCTACGCGGCGGCGCGGTGCGTGTGTTCGACGGTTTCGAGGAAGAGGAGGATGGTGGTGGCTGGCTGGCGGGCTTTGGACTTCTGGTTGGGACGCTCGCCGGCGGAGCGGTCTATTGGCGCTCCGATCTGGCAGGTCGCGTGGGGTTGGTGGGAAGGTGGTGGGGCCGTGCTAGGTGGTCATCGCTGGTCGCGCATTTCTATTGGTGGGTCAGCGTCTCAGCGACTCAGCGTCGGCCTAAAAAAACGTGTTTTGTCTGCACGTGCTGTTTATCTCGGTGTCATATGGTGGGCTAAGAGCATCTCCAAGAGCCTAGATAAATTTGGATCTGTAAATTGGCTCTCTAAACCAGTTTAGCCTTTTGAAATCGAAGAGTTCTGCAACAGCTTCTCCAAATTGGCTTTCTATTTTTTAAACCTGTCTCCACGTCATCATGTCTGTATTAATCAGAAGGGACGTCACTTTGAAGCATATTATCAAACACCTTCACAACATCTTGACGGGCGCTTGTGGAGGCAGCGGCTCGGCAAGCACGTGCACGACCCTAGATGGAATCCATAGTCCAAGCTCTCGAATAGTCCACGCACACGTGCCATGGTGGCATGGCCAAGCGCCATGCTCTCACAGGCTCGCCGGAGCGCTAAGTGCCCGAGTGCCCGACTCGTGCTCGTAGTCGTAGTCCGTACATGCACACCATCGCCAATCGCCTCGCCTCCTTCGCACTTGCCACCACCGACTCACCGAGCACGAATCGCTCATGCGTGCCACACGACTGCCGGCCCACTCTTGTCGCAACCACCATGGCCACCTTCCCTGTGCAAAGCCTTGACCGTGTGGCCGCCGGCGGCCCTGCATGCTGCATCCTCCGCTTTTTGGCTCGCCCAGGCCGGACTCGCCGGCGCATGCCTCACCCGTGCCAACACCTCCCCTGTGCCCGCGGCCCCCACACATGCCTCGCTAGTGCCCTCCTCCCTAGCATGGCCGCCTCCAGCTGCTCGTTGTCGTGCCGCTTCCACCTGCTCGCAGAGCCACATAGGCGAACTGCGGCCGCCGATTTCGAATGGAGAGACCGATTTTCGCGATGCTTGCGACGCCTGGTGGGCGCGATGGATACGATGGCGAGCTAAGATCACTAGCTTCTTCTACCGAGCGACAAAAGCGTGATGACGAGTTTGCTATTTTGGAGAGCCCGTTGATGAGCCTGTTGGAGCATAGTTTTGTCTATTTTTAGCAAAGGCGAGTAGGATAGCTAATCTGTAGGAGATGCTCTAATGGACTGGTAGGTTTGTTGCGTGGGAGCGGGCGTGGGCGTGGGCCTTTGCTAGCGGAAACAGCACCATTCAGAAGGTGGGCTGTAGTTTTGAATCTGTAGCCCCCGTTTGTGGTTGGCAAATAAAAGACACCGGTTCAGTTCCCAGAAAATTTTGCAAAATTTTTTAGATTCTTCGTCACATCAAATCTTTAGACACATGCATGAAGCATTAAATATAGATAAAAAATAAAACTAATTACACAGTTTAGATGAAATGGACGAGACGAATCTAAGCCTAATTAGACTATGATTGGACAATATTTGCCAAATAACAACGAAAAGAGCTACAGTATCATTTTGCAAAAAATTTTGCATCTAAACGCAGCCTAACACAGTCTCTTCGGGGGCATCCGTAACGGTTATGGACTGGGATTAAGAAGCTGTTGCTGCGGATCGTCAGGATGTTATTAAGAAGGTGGATGTCCATGCTTCAGCAGGAGTTTGAGCGACAACTCGAGGTGATGGCCACTTAGCTAAAAACAAGGGCAGTTTTGCCACCGCAGATAGTAATGTGCCTGTTCCTGGTGTCACTGAGTTTCCGGTAATTACAAGTGATGTCACTAATGAAGTTCAATAGCGATAGCTGCTATTTCTCAAATTAAATCTATGATGATCGGTACTTATGGGAATCTATATCTATATAGATCTTTAACGCGGTGACTAGCTACAGTGCCCACAAATAACGGTCCCGTGATGAACAGTACCGGATCCAGTGAACAGCCCGTTAAAGCAACAGTGCCAGAGCTAGTGAACAGTACCTCCACCTGGTATGAACAGTGCTAAACCGCAACTGTGTCCTGGCTAGTAAACCTTTAAACGTGGTGACTTAGCTACAGTACCCGCGTAGATACAACACTCGGCACCTACAGCGGATCCTCCGTGAACAGTTCCAGATCCATAACCGACATCTACAGTCGGATCCCATAAAACAGTGCCGGATCCATCTACTGTACGCATCCCGTGAATAGTATCCGATCCTGTGTACAGTCCGGATCCTTTCCGCAGTACGCCCCGTTAGTAAATCGGTTTTCCCTCCCATGCCCGCGCGAAGCGCGGGGCTCCAATCTAGTTCCGATGAAAATCCCTCTAATTGTTCTACTTTCACCATTAAAGATGATTTTATTGTGCCATCTGAGACTACAAGCAAGAGTGATGAGCACAGCAAGCAGCGCACACGACGAGAAACCGAAGATAGCGAGAGAGAAGGAAGAATGCAACAAGTGGCAGTGGTGAGTAATTTTCATTAACTCCACGAAATTAGTGTTTTCAGAGCACCCTGGATTTGGTGGATCTCAGATGTCCAAGTTTTTTACGGATATGGAGTTCGCGGAGCTGGAGCATTACACCCCCTTAGCTTCGTAGTTTGAAACCGGAAGAAGAGCAGGTGTCCATGTTAGATCACATGGAATCATGGATAGATTGAACCACCCTTTCGTGCGTGCGTGCATCTAGAGCCAGGTCAAAGAAAAGATATATAAAGAAGGTGCTGCTCCCGTGATACATTTAAAAAAAATCACAAAATTTACCGTCGAATTCCATCGTTGGAAAAATAGAAAACGGTATTACACCGACTATGGGCATGCTTATGGATCCTTCGGAATACGGGATTTTTTTTTTCATTCCTATGTTTTCCTGTGATACAATTTATGTGAAATTCGGCTTTAAATCAAGTATAATTTACTTAGTAGTTTTTTTAGCAGAAGGATTTACTTAGTAGCTGGGATTAAAATAGCAAAAAATTAGCTAGCTAGAGTTAACTGAAAAAAATAACTTATATTTTAGTCTTATATTTAAATGGGCTAGAGCTAATTTAGACTTAAAATTAGCGGACTAACCGATTAACAATTACTCCGCCTATCCATCCAAACATGGCTATATGACCGGCCGGCTAGTTCATTTTCTTTTCACGTGCAGAGGCAACAAGCAAGCAGTACCTAGTCAACTTGAAAGATGATAGCCTGATATAGGTTCATGAAAACGATACATATATTATTATTTATATGAAAGGAAAGCTCATTTTTGAAGACAGACTAATAACCAAATTTATAATAGAGCGTACACACAAAAACACACGGAGCTTGGCGCTGAGGCGCCGATACAACGAACGCCAGCTACTTCAGCTGCCACCCTTGCGGTATCCTTGGTGTGCTCATGCAGCTGGACGACGCGGACGCCGGCGACACGGCGAAAGAGAAGGACGCGCGCTCGCCGTGCGGCATGACCCGGGACGACGACAGCGACCGGCAGCGCCAGTGCGAGAAAGACGAGGACGACGCCGACGCCCTCCTCGGCGCGACGACGCTCCCGCCGCTGCCAGCAGGAGCTGGGGTGGCGGTGGCGCCGGCGGCACTGGCAGAGGCGGCTGACGGTGACGACGGCCACCTCGTGGAGAGGGGCGCCGACGCCCGGAAGGTGACCCGCTGGGACTGGGACGCCGTCGCCGCCGACACGTCCGGAGCCACTGCGCTCCTGCTGCTGGCGCTGCGTAGCTTCGGCGCCGGATGCGGCGGGAGAGGCTTCTTGGTGCGGCCGGGCAGGCGGAAACAGGTGCACTTGACGACGCCGCTTACCGGCGGCTCAGTGGCGCCGTTGGCCATCTTGGGCCGCAGCGGTGTCGGTGGCGGAGGACGCGGGCTGCTGGTTTGTCGTAGCAGCAGTTGGGGCGGCGCCAGAGGAACATTTTCTTTGGCAGAAGCCATGGGTACTTCGCAAGGTGGTCTTAACCGATGAAGCACGATGTGTTTTGGCTAGGCTTTTATAGTAAACCAGTTAACCAGAGCTCTTCTTCGTTTTCCTTTTCCTTTCTGTTTTCTGACGACCTGAGCTCACCTTCGTGTGACCGTGTCTTTGCTTTTTTTAGGCAAAAAAAAAATCCAGCATCTAAACGGTTTATTGTTTATTTCCTTGTCGTCTAGCAAGCTAGCTAGGAAGTGGCCGGCATGTATAGGAATCCCCAGTAAGGCCTTGTTAGATGTAAGTATATCCTCCTCAATCCACGTACGCTGGAGTGGAATGAAATATAATTTAGTTCAATTACACTCCAATCCATTTTAACACATGTGAATTGAGATGAATACATGCGCATCCAAATAAGGCCTAAGCTGGAAACCATAGAAGAAGTGAGAGATTTCAAGGGAAGAGCGGTTGAAATCTATTCCCTCAAATTCAAAGCATTCTAGGGATTCTAACATAGATTATGGGTAGAACAAACGACGTATGTAACTTTTGTTTGACTATATAGAGAGAGATCTTGAGTTTACCATATTTTGAACTTGACGGTAAACACTAATAGTATGTATGTGATTGGTGCTTGGAAGAGTTAATTCATATAGAAGTAGAATACCTTATAATTTGATACAAATTTTGAATACTTTAATACCTTATATAGGACAGAGGGAGCAAATTAAATCTAACTAATCCCAACTGGTATTTGGAAAAAAACTAAAGGTCAATTCTTAAGGTTTAGAAATTACGGAGTACTATATTAATATGAGCTATCACCAACCACTACCATTATGAAAAAAAAAGTACTTGGAACTTATAAGCTTATTGTTGTTTCTCTATTATCCACCTCTACCCTGATTAATAAAGGATAAAGGAAGAGAAACAGAGAATGCACGTAGTGGTCGACGATGGTTCGGACATAAAACAATCGCCCATGGATCATGAGTCCTCCTATGCAGAGGTGCAACTAAATCCAATCGTTGTGCCAACATCGGGTCAAATCCATTGTATTGATCTAGGCAGCATAGGGATGAGGACAAATTATATCATGCACATGATTGGATGCCAGCAAGGGAGTGCTCTTTCCCTACCATTGGGCCATGGACAAACAAGGAGGGAAGACGAGCTTGATCGACAAAGAAGGCTACAACCTTGATAATGACACTATGCCAAATGTGTACAAAGGAGACACCATATTCAATAACATAGAATTGATACGCCCATGTAATGTATGATTAGAGATATGTCTTTGAGGTAGATTTATGGGTACTTTATGTTGTTTTTATAATGGCAAAGGTGAGTGTTTTTTTAGAAACAAAATAGATCCCATGTCTCTTATCATTAATGGTGATCAAATCCTACATAACTGATGAACAAATCTTTTTATATTTTTGTAATAATTTCTATGATTTGTCTTTTTATAATACGTCTTGTGAGAATTAACGAGTGGAGCCACGGTTAGTTGAAACTTTCAATTAGTAATAGTAAGATAAAATACAGAAGCGTAGGTGTTACATTAATATTAATATCAACTAATCGGCATTCTGCAGTACCTAATTCAGCATCATAACTTGTTGAAACTGAAATGTTCCATGGTGTCCCGAACAAATGCTTATTGACAAACTTTACATAATAATTTTACTTGAGATCATTATGCAGCGTCTATTCTGGTCCGGACAAGTCGTTCTTCAACATATAGCGCTACTGAATCGTTGTATGATCAGCCAATAATTGTTTACGACATTGACGAGCAATGGGTTGGCCTTTGGATAGGACGAAGGAACTTAATCTAATCTAGAAGATAGCTGGGCATTATTGGTGACTCACTCCTTGTTATGAGCTGGATGCACTTCTCCGCCGGCTCCTTTGCTTTGGTGGCATGTGGCTTACGCGCGGGCGGCTTATAGATGTTGCTAACTGTAGCTAGCTCGGAATACTTTTATACGGTGCAGTCGTTGTACATACTGTCTTGTCTTGTGTGTCGCTCTTGTAAAACATTTTGCCTCTCTTTAGCAGTACAACCTGCCTTTTTTTTGTCCCCGTGTTTAACCTAAGATTCTTAAAAAAACATTCGTAGATTATGATTTTTTTCAAAAACTGTTTATATAAATAAAATAGTAGGGAGGTACACCCTTTACCTACTAGGAGGTAATATCTCAGATAAATCTAAACCGTTGATTTTTCAGATTTTATGAATTACTTAATAAATTAAAAAATATAGAAAAAACAAAAATACTTCATCGGCATTCCTCTAATGACCGGAGGGGATAAGGGTCATGGGAGAAACAAAAACACGGGTAGCCGAACAGACCCATGTATCCCGATTCCCGGAATCACGCGAGAAATAGAAGCACTGATTCATTTCCCTCTCCATGCGCGTAGCAACCAAGGATTTTAATTTTGTTATCACAAAAATTTCGGTCACCACCGAAATTACCGAATTTCGTGAAATTCGGCCGAAATTTTTTTAGAGATGAGGACATGAAGTATGTTGCTTCTAAAAAAGTTTAGATCTAAATAAATATTAGTATGATTTATGACTACATATTTATTGAATAGAAGAATATACAATATAATAAATAGAAAAATACAAGTCTAGAGTTATACATCACATGTACGAGAGTATTACAAAATTTCGGAGTGTTCTTTCGGCCACCACCGAAATTACCGAATTTCACGAAATTCGGCCGAAATTTCACCGAAATTTTGAACCCTGGTAGCAACACGGAATCCCGATGACGGGTGCATCATCGAGCGGGCGGACTAGCGTCGGGTACATGCCAGTCGCCCTCACACGGTGTCGCCGACCGACCATCCTCACCCCCTTCCAACCAAGTGCGCACCTCTTCTTTTAGCCAACTACAATAAAACGGCCAACCAAACAACCACAAGGTGCGCATTGCATATGCTTGACCATAGCCACCTAGACTTACCCCCTTATAGGCCCAAAGAAGCCACCTAACAACACATTCATAATTTTGGCGTTGCTGAGAGCCTAACTTGAGTAAGCACACGAGGGTGGGCCAATAGAAGCCATGGAGTCTCTGGAGAGCAGATTAGCAGAAGCAGGCAGTCCAAGCAAGGAACCAATCATGTGTGGTGGGTAGCCTGCATGAGGCAAAATAGGCTAACAAACAAGACGATGATGTTGCACGGTACAAGCCAGGATACTGTAGCCTAGTTCCTCCGGCCAGGGCCCCGTTTAGTTCCAATTTTTTTGGCAAAATGGGCACTGTAGCATTTTCGTTGTTATTTGGCAAATAGTGTCCAATTATAGTCTAATTAGGCTTAAAAGATTCATCTCGTGGATTTCGTCTAAACTGTGTAATTAGTTTTATTTTTTATTTATATTTAATGCTTCATGCATGCGTCCAAAGATTCGATGTGACGGGTAATGTGAAAAATTTTGTAAAATTTTTTGCAAACTAAACTGGGCCCAGCTTGATCTGGGGTTATTTTCGTTCTGCCCCCCTTCTAGTTTTTTTTTTTTTGAGTGGACTGCCCCCCACTTCTAGCTGTCTGCAGCAGTTTGCGTATGGGCCTGGAATCAGAGCCCAATATTTGGTGCGCATGCATGGGCTAACGCACAAGACCATACCCAACCAGCCCAAGTTAGCAAAAAAAAAAAAAAACCCAGTCCAAACCCAGTCCACTAAGGCAGCGTTTGGTTCCAAAAAATTTTGCTAAAAAACAGTACATTTTCCGTCACATCGAATCTTTAGACGCATGTATAAAGCATTAAATATAGATAAAAAATAAAACTAATTACACAGTTTAGATGAAATGGACGAGACGAATCTTTTAAGCTTAATTAGACCATGATTGGACACTAATGACCAAATAACAACGAAAATGGTACAGTTGCATTTTGCCAAAAATTGTGCCATCTAAGGCTGTCTGCACCGCTGAGCGGTAAAACACCCGCGACGGCAAATACACAGGTGAAACTTCCGCACCGCTGTACGCCATCCCAATCTCCATCGTCCCGTTCGCTACAGGAGATCTGGAAATCCACAGTAGAGGAGAGAGGAACGCCAAACACTATAGCAGGAGAGAAAGAGAGAGTTGGGAGAGAGAAGGGGGGAGAGAGGGGAATAAAATATGGAATAGTAGGTATAGAGTATGTGATAGAGATAACACGGGTGCGGGAGAAATGTATATAGAGTAGAGAATCTGGATGACTGGGATAGAATATTCCTTTTTAGAGATAGAAATAGAGGTGGACGAGTGCGGATACCCTAAACAACCACTAAATGATACTACTCCATTTCTTTATTATTATTATTTTTTGCCTGAAACACCTTCGAATCCCGCAGCGCGAGGACGAAACCCTCGCACCGTTTCAGTTTTCCCTCCCAAACTGGCCCCAAATTTCTAAATCCACGCTCCCTCGCAGTCGCTTCAACTTTCCCCTTCCCCGCAACCACCCTGTGCCCTTCTCGCCGCCTCGATTCCGCTTCTGTGCTCGGCTAGGGAGAGCGAGGGGGTATCGGGCGGGTGACCTCTACCTCGCCGCGGCGGGGCGCCGACGCTCGCAGTCCGCTTGCTGCTGCATTTTCGAATACTGAGATGGCCATGGAGATCTCCCCGACGCAGTCGCCACCGCGTAGGGCGGCGAAGCCGCGGCTGTTCATCAAGGAGATGGTCCTCCGCAACTTCAAGTCCTACGCAGGGGAGCAGCGCATCGGTCCTTTCCACAAGGTCTCCTCTCTCTCTCTCTCTCATTCACACACGCCCACTCTCGTGGGTGCTAACAATTTGTTTAGATTTAGAAATCCTAGGAGCGAAGTTTGCAATGTTGTAATACATTTACATCAACCTGTGCCTATGGAAACTTAATCTACTTGTGCACTATGTCATAGCTTCAATTTTGCTGTTCTGCCCCACTTCCAATTCATGTCATTGTTCCCCGATGAAGGAACGGTAATATGGTAGTTATTTGTGGTTGCTAGTGGCTTACATGTGAGTGTGGGGGTGGCTTTAATTCCAAACCCTAGGGTACAGTTTACAGTTTAGTGTTGTCATTTACAAACTCTGTTTTACTGGTACAATTGTTAACACAGATCACTTTTGATTTGTGATACATAAACATACAACACAAATGGAATTTGTACTTGCCAGAAGAGAGGTCTTCCATTCAGTTCTACAGATTTTGTTATGATTATGCTTGCATATCTAAGGAAGTATAAATGTTACAACCAAACTCATGGTTTAGCTTGCACTCCCCATTTTGTTAAAGCTATGCTCCTAAAGTAACTGATCCTTCATCTCTGCAGAAAGTATTACAATTCATATAAAAAAGTAAAACTGGATCTAAACATAGATTCGGGCATGTTTGGGAGGGCTTCTTAGGGCTTTGGCTCCTTGCTATAGTACCCAAAAGAGCCGGAGCCGGAGCTGGTGAAGACAGTTTTTCTGGCTTCATTGACTTCTAGTTCAATTTGGAAAGAGAGAGAAAAATGGCTCCCTGCTAAAGTGCACAAGATTCCCTAGTAGCCGGAGAGGAGAAGCCCTACTAAACGGGTCATAGATAACATACCAGGATTTCTGAGGACACATATCTTTTTTGTTATCAATCTAATCCTAGAAACATCGTTATAATCAAACACAAACAAACAATAGTTCTTCAGGATACAGAAATTACACACCAAGGTCATGTAATAGTGCTCATGTTCAATAGGATGGAAATAATTCCATTATTTTTTCTCCAAATGTGTCCATTGAACAATGATTGAAGACCAATAGAAATATAATTTCTTATCTTGGTTGCAGAGCTTCTCGGCTGTTGTTGGGCCAAATGGCAGTGGAAAGAGTAATGTCATTGATGCAATGCTTTTTGTGTTTGGGAAGCGTGCAAAGCAGGTTGGTATTGTTGCTTAATGTTGATTTCTTTTTTAGTGGTTATCACTATATTCATTTAGTTCATCTCACTGGCGGATTTTGTGTTATTTGTTCTATGTCAGCAAATCATTTGATTTGTTTATAGCCTATCCAATGGTAGATTTTAGCATGTCACTCTAAGTTCCACAATAATTTAAAAGGTTGAGAGTAATATCCTGGCATTTAAATATGTAAACATATAAATTATCCTCCTAAGTATTATTTGAAAGGATTATTCTAGAACCTAGCACATTGATGCTTCAATCGTATTAATCCTCTTCTTTTAGACAATAATCATTTTAATCCTCTTGTTGCCAAGTAGTCTGTGTTTTGAAGTTGACACTTCAGATTTCTTGTCTGGTAGTACACTGGTTTCTCATCATTGTTCCCTGTTTTCCCTTTGAACTTTACATGGACAATGCAAATTTTCACAAATTTGTTCATACAGGCGATCCAATTCATTTTTTTAATCAATATCCCTGCTTTTAAAGAAAGTAAAAAATGTTTGAGATACAAACCCCACTGGGATTACCAGTTCACAAGGAACACATACTTATACGGAAATAACATTGATCCAATCCATTGTTAGTTGCTATCATTACTTAGGTTAATTTTTGTATTCCTTTTGTTCCAGCTATATATTCTGTTCATGATTAGTTCTTCCATTAACTGCAGATGCGCCTAAACAAGGTCTCCGAGCTCATACACAATTCTTCCAATCATCAGAACCTAGACAGTGCTGGTGTTTCTGTTCATTTTCAAGAAATCATTGACATGGTATTATTTGAGGCTCGAGTTGAGTATTCGACATTTCTTATTTGTACTGCCAATAATCATTTTACTCTCTGTGGCTGTAAGCAGGATGATGGGAACTACAGTGCTGTTGAGGGTAGTGACTTTGTCATCTCAAGGGTTGCTTTCCGTGACAACACTTCTAAATACTACATAAATGAGCGTGGAAGCAATTTTACTGAAGTAACTAAACTACTGAAGGGCAAGGGAGTTGACCTTGATAATAATCGCTTTCTCATCCTCCAGGTTTTGTGTTTTCTTCACATATTACACATGAATAAGATACAATTCAAGTATAATTTGTAGGTCCTTGAGATTTGGTTTCATCACTCACATTTCCACTTCTCTCGCATAGCTTCTTTGTTTAAGGCTGTCTCCAACAGGAGACCCATTGTGGAACCCAAACCCAAAATGGGTCTCTAACACAATACCTATAGCCTCCAAAAGAGTACCTATATGGAAGACCCATTTTGGGTGCCATGAGAGGCATAACCCAAATCTAAGTATCCTCTCTCCTGGAGACCCATTTGTAGAAAGGGCTGTCTTTTGGGTCTTGTTGTTGGAGAAGACCAAATAGGTATTGAACCCTTTGCCTGTAGCGCTACCCAAAAGACGAGTGAGTCTTGTATTTTGGGTCGGGGTTGTTGGAGACAGTCTAAGCTTGCATGAATTTTTTGTGCAATTCCAATGATGTTTTCTGCTTTTACAATTGCATAACTTCTGAAGTGGGCACTATACAGGGTGAAGTTGAGCAAATCTCTCTAATGAAACCAAAGGCTCAAGGTCCACATGATGAAGGTTTTCTAGAGTATCTTGAAGACATAATAGGGACAAACCAGTATGTTGAAAAAATTGAAGAAGCGTACAAGCAGTGAGTTTCTGACAGAATTTTTGATGCATGCTGTTATACCTAGTGCTTTATATCTATTTTGCAACGATTTAGTTTCTTACCTTGTTATGGATCTGTTAGACTCGAAGTGCTCAATGAAAAGCGAACGGCATCAGTGCAGATGCTAAAATTAGCTGAGAAGGAAAGAGACAGTTTAGAGGTGCTGATCTAAGTGTTTATGATTTCACTATTCACTATTTGGCCATTTAACCCTACTAATGGAATTATTTTCCTGTAGAGTGCAAAAAATGAAGCTGAAACATACATGCTGAAGGAACTTTCGCTTCTGAAATGGCAAGAAAAGGCAACGAAGCTGGCTTCTGATGATGCTATCTCACGTGTTAATCAGTGTCAAGAGAATGTGGCAGACCTGGAAAAGAATCTTGCCTCCGAAAGGTTATTTGTTACAGATGGACAGTTTTTCCCCTCCCCTTTACATGTTTCCTGAGTAAGCATATTGGCTATAATCCAGGGAGAAGATACAGCAGAATTCTCAAACTCTGAAGGAAATGGAGTCTATTTACAATAAACATGTCAAAAGGCAAGAGGTATTGTCTCAACTTACCATTTCTTTAACCTAATCAGTCATTGAGTTAAAGTCATTTATTTCCTATATTTGAAGGTTAGAAAAACACGTTATTTTCTGTCACAAGGTTAGTGCGAATGGGCCTTTTACAGCTAACTAATAGCATCCCTATTTTTATTTGCTTCTTTTATATCTTTAGGACCTTGAAAATAACATGAAGAGCTGCAAGGACCAGTTTAAAGAGTTTGAGAGGAAAGATGTAAAATACAGGGAAGATTTAAAGCATCTTAAGCAGAATATAAAGAAGCTGGATGACAAAGCTGAAAAGGTAATACTGATGGTTTCAATTTTAACACTGAAATTATAGTTGAAGCAAGACTGGCTATTGTTTCACCTACATTCTAACACAGGATACATCAAAACGTGATGAAAAAACAAAAGAGATGGTGGAGTCATCCAATCTCATTCCACAGCTAGAGGCAGAAATACCCAAATTGCAAGAGCGACTTAATGAAGAAGAGAAAGTCTTAGAGCAGATCAAAGCATCCTCTCGAGGTGATGTTAGCTATAGTATCCATGTTCATTGAATTATTCTGTCTGATAAGCAAACTTTTCCCTTTTGTAATTACAGAGGAAACTGAGAGGCTTCGTGCTGAACTTACTCAAGTACGAACTGAACTTGAACCATGGGAAAATCAAATTATTGAGCATAAAGGAAGGTTAGATGTTGCATCTGCTGAGAAAAAGTTAATGAAAGAAAAGGTAGGCCTTCTATGCGCCCCACCCCCTTCTTTTTGGCAAACAAGAAGACTGCTATCAAGTACTTCAATTTGCTTTGAGTCCTTCAGTTGGAGATATATGATGCACTGATCACAAGCAAAAAATCTTCAATTTCTTATGTGCAATAATTTTTGCCATCCTAACCTGGGCTTACCAAGCCTGACACTGACACTGCAAGCTTTGTATAACTAAGTCCACTTACCCTTTTAGTTTGTGTGAGAAACATCAATTTGATATTTTTTTTCTCAATTTTGTCCATTGCATTTGAACTTAGTTCCCTGTTTTCAGCATGATGGAGCTCAAGCAGAATTAACTGATGCACAAAACCAGATGAAAAGTATAAAGGAGAAAGTTAAAACAAAGGATTCATACATTGTGGAGCTTCAAGAAAAAATAGAGAAACACCAGAATGAAGCATCTGAAGCTCGCAAAATTGAACAGGTAAATTACTTCCAGCTTAATTTTGAACCAAACCCACGCGCTGAGTTTCCTTAAGTTCAGTCATTACTTACACGGAGTATGCTGAGTCTCCTGAATGTATTGCTCGCAAAATTTGTTGCAGGAATGCCAAAAACAGGAGGATTCACTGATCCCTCTGGAACAATTAGCAAGGCAGAAAGTTGCAGAGATGAAAACCACTAGGGATTCTGAGAAGAACCAAAGTACTGCTCTGAAAGCAATTTTGCAAGCCAAGGAATCAAATGAAATACAAGGCATTTATGGTAGGCTTGGTGATCTTGGTGCAATTGATGGTAAGATATATTCCCTCTGCCAACAAAATAAA